>CM032666.1:45682783-45997363 GCA_019095985.1 Streblospio benedicti
CATTAATTCAGGGCTGTTGTGACGAAATTTCGCCGCTAACATAGAGCAGCACACTATCTTAAATTTAATCTTTCTCGGACTGGTGAAATATCCACATTTGAATACATTGGAAAATCTGAGCTTCTGCAAACAATATTGAACTGTACACAAAACCTATATTATCGCTCAACTTGTATTTTAGTGGTACTAAACGAAGATATATTTGCTTTTCGTGTACGCTACCTCGTAACCTAGATACTATACGTACGTTTAGAACTTTTCGTTCCGACATATTTTCAGTTCTTGTTGAATATTATCTGAAATATTAGATATATTTTACATCTAAAATCGTACACTTCCGTATTGTGTCGCAGATGCAAAAGTCGTGATTACCTGTAATTACCATAAACACCGCCACATAATGGATGCGTGTTATGTTTCCGTTGTGATTTCAGGACTGTCACTGGCCTGATGCTATTTTACCTTTCGTTTAATGCCATTAAATAATGCGCTCAATTTATACAACTAGACAACCATATTCATGGCTGAATAAGATTAGAGAAATCAAAATGCGGTGAACATTGAAAGATTTTATGCCTTCAATATTATCTATGCGTATGATTTACAATAAAAGAACGAATTCATTAGAGTCTATATGGCAGCTCTGGACCCGAGGTTTTTGGAAATCTAGTTGTTTAGTACCTCACTGCAGGGTACGGTAAAAGAATTGCAGTATGAAATTCAACATAGATATCTTCCTACATTTAATTTAATTTATGGTTATCAAAGATATAGACTATCCTGGTGCAATTATGGTTGTACTTTTTGTTCAGGGGCAAAGGAAACATTGGAACATCTCTCTTTTTTCATGTGCATATGTAAAATTAATTTGGCAGTATATAGTTGATCATCATAAGAACACTATGGATATAGAATTAAAGCTACAGCTATTTTGTCGGGAATACTGGAAGAGGATGTTAATAGAATAGACATGATCAATTGCGTAATTTAACATAGTCAGGAGCTAGTCGTCTTCTGATCTTTATGAAAAGTCTCCGTCCAAAGCGGAACTGCACTTGCAGCGGAACTAAAAAAATCAAATCAAAATCAAATCATTTATTAAATCAGATATAAAACGTGTCCATATAACAAATTAAAAAAAGTCGCGGGTGTTTGTTGAAGACTTTAAAAATCAATACTGTATTTTCAGTTAGTCATGACCATGTCTTTACCTTGTCAGAACCACGGCTGCATCATGTGTGGACCATTTAGCTATAGTTTTAACCTAGTCTTTCTGGTCTTGACCATGTTTGGGCCATGTTTCCCCGGGCATGTCTCCATTCCCTTTTAGCTCAATACTAAGTCACAACTTTGTATTAATCTCCATTCCACTATCGTAACCCCCCCCTCCATTCCACTTATCTAGTCGTAAGCTGAAAAAAGTCGTGGGTATTGACAACTAGGTCACACCAAAATGTACATTTTTGGTGGAGAAAGAGTCTTGCGATTCCACAGTCGCCATACGTTACGACTTGGCAAAGACTGTTGAAGAAATTGGGGTCCTGCCTTGGTGACTGTTTCCAACTAGGTGACGACCTGAGGAAGACTTGATTAGGACCACATCCTAACATGTTGAAGAAATGGTGGCGACATGGACCGATGTGGTTAAGACCTGACAAAGATCTGGCAAAGACCTGGTAAAGACATCATCGGCAGCATGTCTTTACCATATCTTTACCTAGTCTCCATCGAGTCGTTACTTAAGTTGAAGTGGCGACATGCTCCCGACCAAAAAGACTAGGTAACGACATGGTCTCCAGTTGGTTACGACCTGGTCGACACTTGGTAAAGACTTGATAACTACTTGGTAGCGACTTGGTAACAATTTTTTTCATTGATTTTAATGTCATCAGCAAACCACAGTGATTTTTTTCAGTTCCACATGCATGCTGTGGAACTGCACTTGCAGCGGAACTAAAAAAAATCAAATCACAATCAAATCATTTATTAAATCAGACATAAAACATGTCCATATAACAAATCAAAAAAAAGTCGCGGGTGTTTGTTGAAGACTTTAAAAATCAATACATGTACTGTATTTTCAGTTAGTCATGACCATGTCTTTACCTTGTCAGAACCACGGCTGCATCATGTGTGGACCATTTAGCTATAGTTTTAACCTAGTCTTTCTGGTCTTGACCATGTTTGGGCCATGTTTCCCCGGGCATGTCTCCATTCCCTTTTAGCTCAATACTAAGTCACAACTTTGTATTAATCTCCATTCCACTATCGTAACCCCCACCCCCCTTCCATTCCACTTACCTAGTCGTAAGCTGAAAAAAGTCGTGGGTATTGACAAATAGGTCACACCAAAATGTACATTTTTGGTGGAGAAAGAGTCTTGCGATTCCACAGTCGTCATAGGTTACGACTTGGCAAAGACTGTTGAGGAAATTGGGGTCCTGCCATTTTGACTGTTTCCAACTAGGTGACGACCTGAGGAAGACTTGCTTACGACCACATCCCCACATGGTGAAGAAATGGTGGCGACATGGACCGATGTGGTTAAGACCTGACAAAGATCTGGCAAAGACCTGGGAAAGACATCATCGGCAGCATGTCTTTACCATGTCTTTACCTAGTCTCCATCTAGTCTTCATCTAGTCGTTACTTAAGTTGAAATGGCGACATGCTCCCGACCAAAAAGACTAGGTAACGACATGCTCCCCAGTTGGTTAAGACCTCCATTGGTAAAGACTTGATAAGTACCGAAACAATTTTTTAGAGATTTTAATGTCATCGCCACCATGATTTTTTTCAGTTCACATGCATGCTGTGGAACATGTCTTCATCTAAAAAAATCAAATCCAAGGTCATTTATTAAATCAGACATAAAAACATGTCCATATAACAAATCAAAAAAAGTCGCGGACTTTTTTGTTGCACAGACTTTAAAAATCAATACATAAACTGTATTTTCAGTTGTTGACCATGAAAAACCACAATAAAATGTGTGGACCAAGTTTAGTTTTATCCCCGAAACCTGGTATTTACCATGTTGAGGCCATGTTCCCCGGGCATGTCTCCAACACAACACTACTAAGTCACAACTTTGTAATTAATCTCCATTCCACGGGTAACAGATCGCCACTTCCATTCCAGGTAACGAGTAGATAAAGATTAGATGGAGACTAGATAAAGACATGATGAGGACAAAATGTACAGTTTTGGCGATTAAATAAAAAACCTGGTCAAGACCAGGTCGTAACCAGGTTCTTTTAAGGTGGTAACCACATCGCCATGATGATTGACATGTCGCCATTTTTGACTGTTTCAACTAACCTTGACGACCTGAGGAAGACTTGCTTTACCATGTCGAGATCTGAAGAAATGGTCGACATGGGGGATTTAGTCTCCACCAAGTCGTAACCTTTGGCGACGGTGGAATGGGATCATTTTTTGGGGCTTTACCATGTCATTTTGTCGTAAATCAGTCTTGATACCCGCAGTTTCTTCAGGTTGTGACTAGCTGCTGCGACGGTGGAATGGAGGGGTTAAGACCTGGTCGACACCTGGTAAAGACTTGATAAGACTTGGTAACAATTTTTTTATTGATTTTAAGGTCGTCAGCAAACCACAGCGATCTTTTCAGTTCCACATGCATGCAGCAGAACTTTACCCCCACCGCCCCCCCCCCCCCCCCACCCCCACCCTCTCCGTCTCCATCTAGAGGCCAAGATAGCAAAAGTATTTTCTACGACACGACGACCTCTCGAGATGCGGTAGTTGAAAACACGCTGAGGTCTGGTGAGGCTTCGCTGGGGATATGACTTCATCAAATGCGGTGTGAGGCCGAAGGCATCATTGCCGAACAGGTAGTACGGCTTGTTTTAATCACCATTCGGCAATGGATCTGGATCTGGAAAGTTGAGGAACTCATCCTCCAGACACTCTTTGAACTTGCTGTCGTTGAAATTCTCTGCATCACTCTGATGACCCATGCCATCAAAGTCGGCTCATAGGAACTTGTAATCAGCATCGACGACAGCCATCAAGACGATGGATAAAAATCTCTTGTGATTATCGTACAGGGATCCACTGTTTGCTGGTTTGCGAATCTTTATGTGTTTCCCATCCACAGCACCCAGAGCATGAGGCACATTCCATTTCGAGTGGAAGAGGGATGCCACTTCACGCCGCCCAGCAGCATCTTGAGGGCATTTCACAACTTGGTGTGAGAATGCTTCATAGATGGCCTCACACACTTTGGGCACGAATTTGGTGATTGTGCTACGGCCGACACGGAACTGGAAACCAAGTGAGGGGTACACTTCACCTGTAGAAAGAAACTTTAATGTATCGGCAAACTTCAGACCACTTGGCAGCGGCTCCCTGTAGCTGACATCGTCTCCTTGTATGCTGTGTTTCACTCTGTCATGAATCTCTTCAAACAGTTGGGGCTGCATACGCAGAAAGTTAAAGTAGCTTTCTGAATACTCTATCTCCATTTCCTGCACTACAGTGTCCCAATGTCCGAACATTAACCTGCGGTTAGCAGTATTCCAGGGTTTACACCAGAACCGCGGTGAGGCACGATGTTTCGGATACTTTGTTTTCTTGTTGCATGGTGGAACGTCATGTGGTTGTTATGGTTCTTCTTCATCTTTATTGAAATTGGAATACATGTAATTTATATTCATTAAACATAGTATGCCCAATGCTTGTATTTCCTCGGGCAGCATGACGGATAGCTTCGTGTAAAATGAATGCAGTTCATTGGTGAAGGCTGCTTTTAAAACATTTTGACCCAAGATCGCGACCAAGTTTTTTCTCAAGTCTCTACTTACTCGAGACCTAATCACAATCAAGTCTTCTTAGTCTTTACCAGGTCTTTACCAGGTCTTTACCAGGTCTTTGGCAGGTCTTAACCACATCACCATCATCGGTGCTATGTCGCAACCAAGTCTCAATCTAGTCTTCATCAGGTCTTCACCATGTCGGGATGTGGTCCTAATCAAGTCTTCCTCAATTCGTCACCAAATCTGAACCAGTCACCTCGGCAGGTCCCCAATTTCTGAGATTTTACCGGATTTAGTCTTCACCAGTCTTTACCAAGTCGTAACCTATGGTCACCATGGAATCGTGAGATTTTTTCGTGCCAAAAATGTGCATTTTGTCGTGACCTAGGCGTCAATACTTTTTTAGGTTGCTACTAGGTAACGACCGTGGAATAGGGATAAGGGGGGGGTAAACAAATCACCACATATCGCCAGTCTCCATCGACTTTTTTGGGTAGACTAGATAACGACTTGCTGCCGACTATGGAGACTAGATAACCACTTGGTAAAGACATGCTAGCGACATAGTGCCAACTATATACACAAAAATGACGAATCGTTATCGGTGAAAATGGGGGGGGGTGTTACCAGCATCAAAATCAGGTTACAACCTGACAAATTTTCTTGGTCTTTACCATGTCTCCATGGTCGGGATCATGGACCATGTCTGAACCATGTCTTAACCTTATCAAGATTAGACCTTTACCATGTCTCGATCTTGTTTGGATATTGTTGTCCGATTTAGTCTGGACATGGTCGTTACCAGGTCTTGACCACGGGTGACTAAGCAATGGGAAAACTTTTTATGTCAAAATGTTTGCATATTCCTCGTGTCTTTGATACCCACGACTTCTCTAGGTCACGACAAGGTAGCGACAGTGCACAAAGCCCAACACTATAAGCTTTTATAATTAACTAGCTCATCATAAAAGATTTTTTGATGAAGATGAAGACAGGACATGGTCCATGTGGACGTTACACAGATATGTACCTGTAAAACGAAGTCTGAAGGAACCTAGAACTGGTAACTATAGTCTCTATAGTACTGATCCAGTTAGTTTTGTTTGTTTTTTCAGCTTTGTTATGTTGATACTTTCCTGGTGTATACTCAATTATATCGTAAAGGAAGTAAAACTGATTTTATTAGGGACGGTGTAATATTTATCAGGCAGGGGGACCGGTGCATTTGGTAGGGGGCAGGTACTTTTTTAAGGTGCAAAGTAGGGGGACTTGATGATTTTTCATTCTCGTTGGGCATGGGACATGTACTTTTTTCAGCTTCTGAAATCCCACCTCGACGTGAGCGAATCGGTACAAAGTAATCGCGTGAATATTCATGGGAGGGGACATAGACTTTTTTATGTATAGAGGTCATGGGACATCAGTTTTTTTTCCCATCACATCAGCGTGGGACAAGACCTTTTTTCAGACAAGTTTTTTAAATGCACCGGTCCCCCTGCCTGGTAAATATTGCACCGTCCCTTAGTGACCATTATACAGGCCAATCTTCAGTAAACATTTCCAGCATGATGATTATAGAGAATGTTAAAAGGCCTAGAAAAAAAACAGCTTTCGCTATGATGTGAGGTAAGCCAGAACACCTTTAAACTGATAAGCAACTGACCAAAGGCTTTAGCAGTGACTCTTAATATAAACACCATACCATCCAAACTAAACACACAAGAATGGGATGTACAGTCTCCATTTTAGGCTACTTGAAGTATTCTAGTTTTGTGATGTGTCGATTAATTGTGTGTAGCCATCTGAGAATTGCTAAAGATGTTGCAATTTCACCTGTTCAATTTTTTTACGTACTTCTGGTGAGTGTTGAATGCTATCGCACTCCAATTTTTCTTCCATACGCTGTAAACCTGGTTTGAGGCGATGTGACGAACTGTCTGCATAACTATAACTACGCTGTAAGTTAAACAAAACGGGGGTGGAGGCGCTAAGACCAACAGGAATCCAAAAATCTACTTCCCTGTGCTATATTAACGTAGCATTATCAGTTTTCTTTCTCGTGCCTTCAGTGAATCCTATACATTAATACGCTATTTTTTTTTACTTTGTTCGGCTATCTCCTCTTTAACCTGACAAGCTGGACGCCATCTAACTACAGGAGATCGTTCATGGTACTGTGAAGTTTTGCACGAATATGTTTTTCATCGTCAAAATGGCCTTGGTGGTTGTTAATTAGCGGTTTTATAACAAAAATAGCAGACATCGGCAGCCATGACAGCGTCATGTGGAGTAGCGTGATGTCGTAAAGACGCCAAAGGCGTCACATCGGTTCAAATACTAGGGATTACCACCACTTTGCCAATTGGGCTATGTGTACATTAGAACCTTCAATCAAGACTACCTCTATAAATACACCACCTCTATCATAAGATGATTTATAACATTCCCAGTCTTCATAAAAAAGACCATTGCAAACATCCCTAAAGATGACCCTAAAGACTATATAAAACCACTTGACGCCAGTCCTTGGGCAGTCTTAATAGGGATGTTCTACTGAAGTGTGTGAGCATATCTGGGCCATGGAGAGCATTATTCCCATCGCCATAGACACTAATTTTCATCCCATAGGTTTTGCACATTAGATGCCAAGTGCATTTGCAGTGATCAATGACTTACTTGAGAAGACATACTTCTCCGACTTCGCCAAGTATACCACATCCAAGCTCAGAAATTCACAGTTTGATCTGTTGCTTGACTTCTTGCTTATTGTTAAAGATTCTATAATGTGGTATAAGAACTTCCCTATCTCAATTTACCTTAAAGGTTGTTACAAAACACTCTTTCTCCACATCATACTTGATACTTGGAAGGTGCTAAGTTGTTAGTACAATGATGTGTGCCAATATTATTTATTATTTAATTGTATGTACTAAATAACAGAGCCAACAAAAGTACAAAGTATCACGCATGCCCACAATTTGCACAAGGGTGGTTGCTGGAGAAAAAGAGTACTGTACTCCTTTCATACACTTTACTCAATATATCCCTTTCTAATGTCCATGGATCGGTGGTGGTGCTGTCAGGACGTGGGTAAGTGTCGTAAGATCTCGTAAGGACAAGGGTGCTTGAAAATAAAATGCTGTAAACACATATTCATACACTCACCAAATATGTATTTTTTCCTATCCCCATGGAGGGCATTGTGTTCCCATTTACATGGACACTAACATTTCCTCCCCTAGATTTTCTTTTTACTTGCCAAGTCAAAGTATTTCAAAAATGATTTAATTGGGATCGTCTTATACGATTATGTAACTGGAGTGATTCAATGTCATTCTCAGCAGGCCTCTTTGACCACACGGGTATAAGCTAGTTGTCACTAATACACGTGGCAGAGAGATGGTTACGTGAAAGCCCCGGGTCATGTTGAGGGGGATGATCGCTGGAGCTTCTTCTTTTTAAAACAAAAGAGTGATAACGCTAAAACTAGCAGCACTCCCGTAAATATAGGATGCAATGTAGACCTAGCACATGCGAAAATGGCCAAAATCCATGACATGGTGCGTGAGGGATTGAAAAATATCCAGACTATATGCACGCACCCCCCGTCCTGTTATGTAGCATTTATTCAGTCCTCACAAAAATATATTGTTGTATAATGAACTAATGCCGATTTCATAAAGTAAACTTCGTGTTTAAAAGATACGCATTACATACGTTTGTGTGTGTGCATATTTCTTTAAATGTTGGTATTCATTCATTAATAAAGTGCTCGACTGTTATCCTGAGCAGCAACAAAACGATATAACCATATGAGTTTAGACAATTAATACATGTAGCTGCGCATCCATGTATAGGCCTACGCGAAGCGCCTACGCGGACACATTCTGGATACATGCTTCCTGCCTGGTACATACAGTCAGCATGCCAGCCATGGCATCATAAATCATATCGCCATCAATCCTACGCTGCACTCGTGCGCTGTGTCAATGCAAACACTGGAGAGTGTCTCTTGCATGCCGAATCACACCAATCCGGGCGGTGAAGAGCTTCTTGTCGTTAATCCTCGTCAGCTCTTTCAAGTGAAGGGGCCTCTCGTGCACAGGTGGCGGCCAGATGTGGCAGAAGTTGCTGCCGGGGAATGGCACGGCACGACGGTGGCTGGTCAGGAATATGACCTGCTTACATCAATCCTTTTGATATATCTTTCTACAATGTAATTGTTTTGTTAGGTTTGTTTGTTTTTGTTTTGTTTTTGTTTTTTGTTTTGTTTTGTTGTTGTTGTTTCCTATGGTACGGTTTTCCTTTTTTCAGTGCTTCTTGAAAAAAATACATTAGCGTATAGTTTTGTAGTTTGCAATCTGAGGGGTATCAAATTACTGGTGTTTACTTTTGTTTTTAAAATGACGTCTGTATCTTCTGTATCAATCAACCTTAATTTTCTGCAAATATTTTAATGTGGATCGTCAGTTACAATATATGTAAATCAAATCGCTTGAGCACATGTTCGTCAAAATTGGACTATCTTTATTTCTATATTAACACACTTGATGTGTGATTGCTAAATATTTCCACCTCGCTTCAGCTTTGCTTCATAACAGTTTAACTATAGGTTTTATTATTTAACAGTATCTCTTCAAGAGCGCTTCGAATCTCTCGAATTAACGATGATAGTAGCAAGACAGTGACATTCCCTCTTCGGATCCACTCGGTAAACATGATTCAGTCACCGTGCAAATGGGCCTGTGACTTCACATCTATTTGCCTATAAAGTTAAGGTGGTTAATTTGATAATTCTTGGAATGATTGACTTGTGGTTGTCTCCAATGTATCATCAACTGGTTACATTTTGCACTGGTGCTCCAACGTGTGCCTCTATGAACTTAATGACTGCTGCACTGGTGTTCACACTTTAACTTGCTTATGTCGTTATATGTCACTGTATTCACGTAAGACAAAACGTCTTTCTATAAGAGGTGGGATGTGAATAGAATACTATGCATCTTAAAAGTGGAGAACAATATTGTCGGTGCGCATTTTCCGGTGTACACGCCAATCATTTTTGTTCTTCTCTAACATTTGATGTTTCTTTCCTGCATATGCGCGGTATTTCTTTTATCGTTTAATTGATATCATTTTGATATGTATATTCTTAAAATATTCTCAATTAATATGTTGACATTCGCCATCTATCATGTATGTAGTAAGAACGCATTAATTAAACTCTTTGGACAGAAAAAAAAAGACCAAATAACCTCGTTCGAACAAAATCCCTAAATGGAAAACACAAGTAGACTCGGTGTAATTATAGCCGCAAATCGTAAAATAAAGAAAACAAGTCGCAATTATAAAACAAACTATTGTCTCAAGAGCAATAAAATATACCATAAGCCTCCGAAGCTTGCTGCTATGTGGTATTGTAGCCTCTGTCGAGAGTCCCAGTCTGGTTGTCCAGGCGTGAGTTTACCGGCGGACAGAGGATTTTGTTTGGGTTGGTTTGTAAGATACATTTAGCCCAAGAAGGGATGTTGGTTTTGCGACTGTGGTCCGTGTATCAATATTTGTAGGTGAGATTTATATTAGGCAATTAACCTGGCCAATGGGTAGCGGTGCCTTTGATCGTGTGTCGCGGGTACCATAACCAACCGATAAATTGATTCGGCGGGTTTGTGGCCTGGCAACTGTTTGCAACAAAACGATAACTTGACTGATTGTCACATCTAGTCTGTTTCTCTTTTTGAGTTGTGCGGGTCTTTTCTTCTTATTTTTTAATTCGAGGTGTTGTACATGTTTTTCGTATGGTGGATTTTATCTATGTAAAGTAGCACCTCTCTATTAGGACCAACTTTGGGACCCGTGTTAGGTGATCTCAATAGCGAGTTGGGCTCAATATCGAGCTTCATTTTGGTAGCTTTATGAAAGCTTGGGACTGTGAAAAGTGGTCTTATTATAGAGGTGGTCTCAATAGATAGGTGGTCTTAATTTGAGGTTCTATTGTATGTTGCATGTGTAAGTTAACTGGACTAGTTAACCAACAACTGATTGTAGGGGTCACTGGTACAGTTAGACGAGCAGCATTTCGGCATGCACATTACCCATTTCCATATCAAATGAAGTCTCTTCCTCTTTCCAAAAATATGAAATAACATGATAACAGTTATCATTAACGCTGTGTTCCTACATATGCTTTCAACAACGTCTACAAAATATTATAACTACCTGGTTTTGCACTTTTGTACAGTTCTAACTTGACTGTGTTTATCATATCGGCGCAAAAGGCTTCCTACGGAATTCGACCAAAAAGTTTACATGTAGATGTAGAATCCTTGATTTAGACTGCTATATATAGGAGTATTCAACTGCAATGACTTGATGTAAATGTTCGTTTATGTATTAGCCCTATATATAGCTATAGATATATAGGTATTCTGAAGTCTTGAGATTCTGTGATGGCCGTCTCCATCATGAACCCCTACAGACTGTACATATGACTTTGTCATCTAGATAATTACGTAGTAACTTTTCTTCTGTATTAAACAAGTCCCTGTATTACAATGTGTGATTGTCTATTCTATGGATAGACTCACGGACGTGATCGTCACTACTTGCAAAACAATATGCGGTTTCTACAAATTCAACACATCAGAACTAGACATTTAAATCATTTACAACTTTTGAGAACAATTCCTCGCCGGTGCATCTTTTATTCCGGAAGCGCACTTTGCCGCAAAAAAGGTGACGTCACTAGCCCCGACCATTTACACGAAGTGTAAATAAACCGTAAAGCAATTCTCTTTATTCTTTCATTCTAATGGACGAGAGTCTTTCAAAATCATACTTGGTGTTAGATATCCTCATGCCCAATAAGGTTTATGGCTTGACCGGCTGCTATCTCTTTTGAAGCTGCGGACAAGACAAAACGTTTAAGTCGTCTTCACTGCAAGAAAGGTGTTGAGTTGCCTGTCACCAAAATGGCGTCGTTTTGTTGTCGTTTCTCACAAATAGTTTTCAAGCCCATGTTATAATTGAGGGTGGCGTTGCCAACAAAACCACCCGGAGACTAAATGTTGCTCACTTTACGACGGAGACCTTGCTATAAACAGTTTATTTGGCCGTCACATGCACACAGACGATTGGACAAATATTCCACAAAGGTATTGTCGGGTCATAGAGATTGGACACGTTGTGAGGTCGTCAATATTCATAAGTTTACTTCCAACAAAACTGAATGACGGCGGTAAATATATGTATGTTAGAGTATATATCATATATGGTTATAAGTTGGAACTTGGGAGCTAGTTCGAGGATTGGTGATAATGGGACGGGATGTAGGCAACGGTATAAGAGTTAGTATACAGACGACCGAGATTTACAAAACTTTTTTTATTCTACATGACAAAATAAAAATTAATCGTCTGCTTTTAACTCTAAATCCAGTTGTCATTCACTCCTCACACGCATCCCCAACAATCAATCTCAAAAGCTAATTCACTGTTGAAATCTTATCAAATCTCCAAGCAACCTTTTCTTAATGCCACCTGAACTAACAGTTTGCAAGGAAAAATCACACCGAACGCAACCTCTTCCAGGGCGCAAAATTTCACATGCTCAGATGAAAGTCAAATACAGTATTAACTTTAAAAGTCGCGTCCATTCATCAGACTTAATCACGGAAAATCTGTGAATTAGCCTATGACTTAGCGGGGTGTGTTGTATCACACTGATCGCCTCTCGAGTGCAATATTTTGGCGAGAAAGTTATACGACATTTGTTGTCAAGTAACTTCTTCGCGACGAGATCACAGGTGCGAACACGACTCGTGTGTTGCATGATTAATCCAAATAATCGAAAAATCCGAACATTCTTCTGTAGATCTTGTTTCATGTGGAGCTCCGAAATATATCAAAATGACACCGACAGTGTACAGTATACTTGCAGTTTTACTCCATACGACATGACTTGTCTTAAAGACCAGCCATGGCCCTGGGAAATTGCTCTCACAATTGAGGTGTTATACAATGGAAGCATGTATTATTAAAGAGGTCGCCAGTTGAAATATATGATTTCAGAGGTAATACTATGTACACAATTATATATACGAATAGGTTTATGGTGTATAGGAATGTTGTACCTATAAGTAAGTTTATGAAGTAAATCAATTGCTCTACCATGTATTGAAAACTCAAGTTCGTGAGAAGAAGAATGTAACAATGTAATATAACTGGTTCACGTTTGAAAAGTATATGTTGGATAATGTGAAAAGTGATGCATTTACACAGCCACCATAGTACTCTCATTAATGAAGTAGCAACTCGTCAAGCTTTGCCTTGGACGTCAAACAAAAAAGACCAACGGTTCTGGTGACACCAATATCCACCCGATGTTAGCAAGCAAACGACATATATCACACTACATAACTGGAGGTTCGTGCAGTCAAAGTATTAATTACTTTGCTGTTTGTGTAAATATAACTAATTTACTCTCCAGAATTGCCTATAGAACTACTCAAACTTTCATCTTCCCGCTTAAAATACACAAATGGATCTGCGCGCTTGGAATCTTGCGTCACGTGTATTTGACAAGAACGTTTGTTTTCTTTTTCATCACATTTCCATTTTACACGTTCGCTTTTTCGTCTTAGCTGATAGAAAAGAGCAAAAAGAGCAGTATATATGCTTTAAAAACAGAATATTGATCATTCTACAGTGCCCTATTCTTCATTACATAAAGTTATCAACATTTAAACTATTTTTTCCACCTCTTAAATCGTCATTTATCGTGTGGGTGTCACTTATCACGTCTGGATCCGTGTGAAGAGCAGTCAAAGGGCAGATGACTCCTAGTGATCGGCAGTCATTGGCACGTAGTTGCCGATAAAACACCTGTGTGATGATCGTCTTATCGAACGTAGGCAATAATCGAAAAGATGGCTGTCAACAGAGACTCCGATTGTTTTTGGCCAAGTGGTTGCCACATGTGAATCAGTAGTTGCGGGATTCTGTGAGATCTCGTGATAGGCTGTGAAGATGCAGCAAGTGTCCTTGTTGTTTGTGTGTTGTATATAATGTAATTTTCTCGTGTCGTTTTTCATGTTTACGTGAAAATTGATACATGACAAGTGATTTTTTATCCGTCTCCATGTTTTGGTCTCGAGCGATGTTTTCTGCGTGGATTTGCAGGTGTTCCGGAAATATGGTTATTAATTTTTGTTTGTTTGCACTGCAAGACGTGTGTAGGCGTTAAGTGTGTAGAAAATCATGTTCTCCTTCAAGTTACAAGCAATCTATTTTAATATCTTACGTCTACATATTATGTTGGACCCCCGGTGCGCAAGGTTTATTGTCATTCTCTTGCTTGTTTTTAATAAATTTTAATGTCTCTCAGGTGTATATTTCTTCGCGTATACAATTCTCAAAATCCAAGGTATCATAACACATCATACATCATAACATAGTATCAACTATATTTTAATACTATGTACCTCAATTAAGTGGATTTTTTTTCGTCAAGCGCACACAATCATGCAATAGCTTGCCTGTTATTATGAATGGAATGAGTAAGACACGTACTCTTGATATTATATATTAGACTTAGTTACAAGCAATACATAGGCTACCAACGCACGCTTTAATGTCTACTACACTCACCAACCTGACCAGATCAACGACCTGTCAAATTTGGGCTACATGTTTCGCCGCCTTTGAACCGAGCGGACCACTAAACCAGTAGTAGGCCTACAACTATAGATATGAGGACTCAAATCCCTTCTTTTCCGGCCATCTATATCATCATGTTTAAAGTGTAACACGTCAAAAAAAGGTAGTCCACTCTTCAGACTTGGTGCCGCACATTTATCACTGGCAGATACAGGCTTTTTGACAGGGTGTACCCACCGGATTACATGGGTTTTGCACGCGCAAAGGCTCGGGGACAAGCCAAAACTCAATGAAATTGTGAAATTTTGTGAGTGAAAAAAGTAAAGGGACTGTATGATTGTAAATAATCAAAGTGGGGATGAGCATAAAGAATACAAAAAATATAAATGTTCTAGTACAAACTTGAACCCACACCCAATGATTAGGCTTGCAACTCAGTCATAATTGATTTGCCATGTATACAATCGTATACAATCTCATGTTCACCACCATGGAACATGATTCAAATAGTTTGTATTGTTTTCAAAATAACCTAGTACTTATTTCTCAACTCTTAACAAGATCTGAAGAAGGCAGTTTACTAAGGATTGGATTATCTGAAAACTAATCTCGAAAAATGACACATTCATGTCAATATTTATAAGCGGTAAAATGAGATCTTTTCATTGCAGTTTACCCGTTCAAACGTTACTATTCGGGCAGTGTACGGACAAGCAAAACTCGCCTCAGATATGGCCCTTAATTAACACCAATATGTTCCACTCTTTTCACGACAGCACGCCAAAATCGTCGATGGCTTTGCAGAGGAAACAAGTCTCTGTTGGGAGAAGCGATTTAAAGCAAACAGGCTCATAAAAGATTGTGTTTATTAATTCTATACCGTTGCCGTGACCCTTCCTGTACGTCCAAGTAACATGGATTATGTGAATGTTTGCGGGTGGTGATGGGATACAGAAAGTTAATGGCTGCAGAATGTTTAAAGGGTCTGGCGTTTTTAGATGAATATATGTCCACTGTTAATGAATGACACAATGAATATTACGAATGACATATAATTTTCGTGTTGGTTTGAATGTTTTTTCATATACCGGGTACCAGAAATTTAGAGTGTCTGTTCACCAATGGCTGCCCACTCATCCCGGAGACTTATAACAGTTACTTCATCATTCCATACACATGTAGATGCACAGCAATATACTACATATAGATCTACCTATATATGGTTAGTTTGGCATGCGTAGCCAGCTCCATGACTGTGTAATATTCAATTTATGATCATCTCATGACACCATAGGTGACAGACCATGGCAAATTTATTAGGATTATCTGTGAGTAAGTTATGATAATATTCGTCGATTCCATACAATGGCTGCTTAAGAATATGACATTAATATACCCCGAGCTACGGACATCATAAATCAAATCTGACTCTCTCAAGATGACTCGCATATGAAACCACTCGTCTACGGCGTTTGGGGGAAACGTTTTCACTTCTGGTTCGACACGTTACGGAAACTTTTCACACGTGTTTCAAGATTGATATCGTGCTAATCTGTTAAAGGCATTAAACGCACTCGATGAAAAGCACTTAATGTGAATGGACGGTCAAACATTTTAAGAAGAAGTGACGGTGATAGGTGGAGGGTTGGGTATATAACCTTACCCCATGGTCATAATGGTGATCGTCCTGGGCAATCGTTGGACGTGATGCGCTGGAGACGTTAGGGTTTAAGACTTTCAGTGCATAGTGCAACTTATTGCAAGAGATTATTGAGCAAAGATAGCCGTGTGAGAGTTCCTTTGAACTTTTCTTTCATTGTCTATTGACAGGGCATTGTTTGGAATGTTTTAGAGACACGTGTTTTGATACATACGTGTGCTGGCTTTAGAGGAGACAGTGTTGGGTGTCACAGACTTCGTAATTCGAGTTTGGCAGAGTGCGTAGTAAAAGAGCAATAATTTTTACCGTTTCATACCTACATGACACCTATTCCACGCGTGTCAAAGGTGTTTTATGTTATATGCGTGGTACACGCTTATTATTGTCTTAACAAGTTTTTAAATGCTGGTGAAGAATCCCTGCTAAAGACGTCAACAATGATTATTGCTTTATTTTTGTTTTTATTTGCAATTTTTTCTACTATAGCTGTAGGCAATGTCTCAATCCTATATCCTTAATATCCTAATTTCAATATATACATACAACATTGATACTTTGACAAATCTAATGTGGTCTTTGTTGACATACAAACCTTCTACTTGTATAAAAGACTGCAAAACGTAACCCTGATCTTGCTTTCATGTAACACGTCTTCTGTGCGAGTTGATTGGGGTTTGTTTTCATACGAAGCATCGTCTAATTGTCAATATTTACCGCTCGTATTTATGAAATCTCAGACACCTGCGAAGATCTTTATGAAAGCTCTCAAGAAAGGGTAAAAGTTTGTCCTCTCCAGACCACACACCATGGCTACAACGCTTTCAAGGCGTCGCTTTAAGACGCAAAGTTATAAAAACCTCTTTGATCTCTTGGCATAAATGTCGCAAAATCATTTTACAATGGGAATTACTATTATTGAAAGCTGCCAATTCTTTTCTATCACCAAACGGACCGAACACAGGCCCAACACGAAGTGAATTAAAGTCAGTATAATTGAAAACACATAATCTTGATATAGAAGTAGACAGATCTTTTTATACGGGGTGTGCACGACTCCTGCATTCACCTGTTACGACGAGTAAACATAATTATGGTCAACCCTGTAGGTGCTATGTCCGCCACCATGTCAAAATCGTTTGGACTTTGATGAAGATGACTTTTCAGCAATATAGATGATCAAACCACCACCAAGATCTGTCATGCATTATTTTTATGGTGTGTTTTCTTCCTTCTTCAAATTCTTGTGAATGTCATTGATCCTGTTTTTTTTAATTCACGAAACAACGGACCACCTAGAAATGTTCTTCTATCATGAGACATTCCGTGCAGGAACGAAAAGGCTGGTCCATTAGCACTGGAATGCCGTGACCAAATACATAAAAATACTCCATTACTACCCTACTACACGTCCTGGCATTGATGTACCGACAAACCCGGACCATATACGGTCACTCAGATGTAATTTGTCCAAACACTGACCGCTCTTGAATCAATTTACTTTACTTAAACGATATTGGGGATTTTGTGCTATAGACGTGGACCCAAAGGGCCTCTTAGTCGGAATTATGCGAGTAATGCCTTTGTACGAGCGCTTGTCGGAGAGCCAAGGCGTGGTCTGTTTACATAACTATTGTTTTAATGTAAACAACGGTCAGTCTCGGTCTGAGAAAGCTCTCAAATTTCAGCTGAAAGGACCGATGGTCACACTTTATCGGCGCAAAATATTGATATACGTCTATATGGGCTGTGTGTACAGTGTACAAAAGATGCTGGTTCTTTCATCTTTTTCAGCGCAGGAAAGTCTGAGAAAATTTGTTTATTCTCTTGGTCATGTAGTGGACAATTTATCTGATATTGAGTGACCGTTGTAATAGAGCTTAATTAACGATTGGTCATGTATGTGTGAAAATGGCCAGTGTCCAGCTTTTATCTCTGTGTCTATATAAATTCTATGGGTTGACCATCTAGTGATTTTAAACGTTTGAATGATAGGTAGTCAACTTGAAGCCTGTTGTGTATTTACAGCCACACTTGAAATGAGTACTATCTCATTCATAATACAATGTAACATTAATTTGATGATGAATTTATACTAAAATATATATCCCAGGTATACAATGGATGTAACTGAGTGGTATAATGATTTTGCTGTCAACCCATCCATGCATCCTTGTTTATTTGAGCCTAATTTATTGAAAATATGATAGAAATACGGTATAGTCTATTGCAGTGCACATATAACATAGGCAGATCCAGGTTTTTCACATTCTATATTCCTGTTAGACTACTGCGCAATGGATGACATCTGGGTTTGCAGGAAACTCTTTTACACATAGGCAGATGCAGGAAAAGGGGGGAGGGCGCACTTTGGGATTTCATGTATAACACTATGAAAATGGTGTATTTTGGTGGGAAAGGGGGAAGGGCCGTGCCCCCGCCCCCCTGCATCTGCCTATGTGTAAAAGAGTTTCCTGGAAACCCAGATGTCATCCATGGCGCAGAGCAGGAATATAGAATGTGTACAATGGTGTGGGAGCTGGTATAGTACTTTAGTGTAGTGTGCCAATATTATTAATTGTTTAGCATTCTAAATTTCATATTTGTTGAAAATCTAGTGTTTAACATCTGCTTTACTTTCCAGAGTAATTACTGATCTGCAAACTGATGAAAAGTACTTTTAATTTATATCTATAAATTGTAGGCCCACTAGTTATGATTAATTGTGTCATTGCATGGCTTTCCATAATAGAATAATTTGATAACACATAAGTATAAATACTATTCATTTATTTGTCACATCATTCGCACTGCACACATACATTTTTAAATATTATAAACAACAGATTGGATAATGCGCTCTAGGTATTCACATACAAATACAATCACTTCTATTCAAGAAATATCTCATATACCAATACTACTTGTAATAACTGCTTAATCTTATTGTAATGCCTTAGAATTTTAAAGAAAATGCAAGAAAAGTAATAAGCACCCCTAATTAATAACACATGTGTAACAAATACATATACCTGTTTGTATACTTATAGAACTACTATAACAGTAAGTGGCTGAATAAGTTACTCATAGGTACATCAAGCTGATAACCCTTTTAAAATTAACATTCTAGCCATCCAGGTGAATGCAATACTGTCAAGAGTCTCCAGTGTGCCTCATTAATTCCCCTAACACAATTAAATGAATCACATACACACACCCTTATTGAGATTCAAACAGAAACAGAAAATCACTCTTACTTTTCAAAACAATATGAAAGATAACAAGTTGAACACAAAACTACATCTATCTCATTTAGTATATAAGTTATGAAAATAGCATACAACTTTCTTGCAAAACTCCATCAACACTGGTGGACGCCGTAACCCCGAGCATATTTTTGTTTACATTGTTTACATACATATTCAAATCCTGAGACTACCAATTGAAAATCTGCATGAACAGAATTAAATGCCACAGTCCTTGGCAACTTGTGCAACAATAAGTTTAGAGAAAACTGTCTATTTCCAAGACACGAATTAATATCTGTCCACATAGATTGCAAACAACAGATTTATTTTCTCGTTCAATCAACACTTATCACACGGCATTCTTCAAGCTTGGACAAATGACCAAAGGGTCAATGCTTGAAGCAGCGAGTCCATGGCCTTGCGCACTACCAGCTTGCTGAGATGGACTTGGTGACTGTCCATACAAACCCAACGACCCAGTTGTAGAGGAAGACGGGGACCTGGTCGTGCCTGCTACAGTCTCCAGTGATGCTGAGCCAGAAATCCCACCATTGACTCCCAAGGAGGGATACGACGGGTACGGACTGTACTGGCTGAAAGCACAGCTGCTGAACCAGCTGGGTGTCTGTGCGTGGTGTGGCTGGCTGGGGTTGGCGGGTGGCTGGTGCTGGCCGGCTGTCGGGGAGAACATCCCATGGGTGGCGGGGTGTGGAGATGCCATGTTGGCTGCCCAGTCAGACAGGCCGCTGAGGACGTCCAGTGGGTAGGTGCCTGAAATGGTAGCTGGAAAGTTGATGGGACTGGGAAATACTGAATTTATACTTCACAGTAACTATTTTGTACATTAGATTTCATAGAATAGTTCATCTCCATTAACTAAAAGCAAGCCTTCCATCTTATGACGTAGCAAAAAGCGATTTCATGTCGATGCACATTACCATATAATAAAACATATATGTAGACCAAACGTACAGCTTAGCACAAGAACAAACTTTGTGTATACTAGAACTTTGCCCTACCTTGTGGTGGTGACGAGCGTCGTTGGTAGGAGTACGGCATGTGTCTCGCCTGGCTGAGGCCGAAGCGCTCGCACGGGGCCGCGA
This sequence comes from Streblospio benedicti, assembly GCA_019095985.1. Lineage (NCBI taxonomy): Eukaryota > Metazoa > Annelida > Polychaeta > Spionida > Spionidae > Streblospio > Streblospio benedicti. The sequence continues at coordinate 45,703,226 of CM032666.1, forward strand.
GGCTCCATGAGGACGCCGCACTGGGATGCGGCGGCGGCGGCGACATCAGTGGGTGGCCGGCGCTGGGCAGGTACCACGCGGAGCTCACTGACAACAAACGGTGGTTTGTGTTAGATAGATGGCAGTATAGTGAATGTATTCTACATAGGATTGATTGAAGTTCATGAATATGCAATTTCTTTTTTTTTATGATTTACAGTGATAGGGTTTATGATGATAATCCTGCATTAATGTCTATTGCTGTATCACGAAGTAAACTTTCTATACGTGTAGTTTGATAATATAATGACAATCAATCACATCAGAGAATTGTTGTTACTTTATTTTTCCTTTATTTCATATTTTGTAATATAACTAAATATTATCCAACTTCTTCACTAGCCAACAATACACCTAAGGAAAAAAAGAATTGTCCTTAAGAATATTGAAACAAAAACACAGACACCAAAAAGTATTTTTTTAAATTAGCATCCACGACCAAAACCCATCTATATGTACTATTCCTTGCAAAATAAAGAAAGAAATATGTTAGAAAAGAAACACACAATAGTTATTGTAAGTGTAAAGATCTAACATCGCATCGTCATATCTGACAGCTATATCAGTTGATATGAACAGGGACTTGTAAAGGCAGTGAGTGAGTGATCAAGCCGTGAAAACCGACGATGACACGATAGGCGCTAACGAGATGGGTTATAATGGAAATACGTTCACTTAGCTATTGTAAATGGTGTGATAAGTGTAAATAAATCTACTAAATAAACCAAAACCACCACGATTACAATTTTGTTCCATTTCTAAACAATATTGCTTAATAATTTGTCAGTTACACTTGACATTAATCTTGACTGATAATTAAAAAGCATATGGGCTTCTTACCAGCAGATTATGCACTTTAACTTTATTGATTTATCAAATTTATCAAAATACCAGTAGATCTACACGAAAATTTCAAATTTCAAAAACTTACCATTGTCCTCTTGCTGTGAATCTTCATGTAATAAACAGGGGGCATATAACATATGTAGATTTAAACCAAGTTGATAATATTGTATAAATATTGATATTATATCGTGCTAGGTAACAAATCTGAAACCAATGACTTTTTATGTAACTCATATGATATGATTGTGAATATTGAATGCCAAAACTATCTAACGTGAACTAGAACTCAATATTCCTTACACAGAGAAAATTAGGAGACACTCCCCCGCCTGCCACTAATAAGATATACAGTGTATATAAAACTATACGATGGTTTTGATAGATACCGGTATAGTATAAAAGTACAAATGGTCAGTTTGCTCAACAATCACCTTCTGCTGCTGTTTCTGATCCCGGCCTAGACTTACGAATTACGTCAACTACTTGACGCAATACGTCACTTTGTTCAAACGTAAGACGTAAAAATCATAATTACAAAATAAAAGAAAAAAATATAATTACAAAATATGGAAATACGACAAGTTGTGGTGTTAATTGTTCTCTTGTTTATGAGCGGGATTATCATTGGTTGGAAACTCAAATATCTAGAAACAACGTATAAGCAACGCAACCGTAATGACAGTGGAAACTCGTGTGATAAAAAGGGTGGGCTCAAAATTAAACATCAGTCAGGAAATCGGACGCTCACAACCATAACCAAGACCACGAGCGATGATTCAAATGACATGTACTTCATGGACTGATTGTGTAGTAATCGGAACCTCTACGTTTATTTTTCGCAGCTTGCAGACTTTATTAATGAGCTACGTTCGCAACAGAGGAATCAGAGTTGTTTTATGGATTGACGATTCATGTGCATGCATTTGGTTTAGATTCTAGCATGCTAGAGAATTAGTATTACACTTAGTACCATGATATCTGGATGTGCAAACTCTCGATGTAGGTCTATTCATAAAAGAGAGAAAAAGCAAGTTACACAGGACTACATCTATATTAAAAACAAGCAGAAGACTTATCGTTTTGCATAGACCTATATCTAATCATGGATAATTTGAAAAATGGCATTCTAAAGAAGGAAAAAAACTACTTGAAATTTATAGTAAAATTGACGTTCGAAATGTATTTTCAACTACAACTAGTTGCATGTATATTTCTTCAATTGGGGGGAAAGCGTGGAGCTAGACGTGCACCCTCTACCATCGGTGCTAGTCAGAACTTACTGTGCGAGTACTTGCGGTCGCAGTCGGCCAGCGACGACAGCGTGGAGAAGTCGGTGCTGTCCGTGCGCTCCTTGGCGTCCTGGAACGCCTTGGCGAACGGGTTATACTTGATCTTCAGCGCCGTGATCTGCAGTACATTAACTAGCTTATAGCACTATACCTGATGAGTGTATTGAACATTGAAGTCATTCGCTTTGATTGCGCTGTTTGTCAGTGTCATCCTCCTATAGCTAAACAATCAATGTGAACTGAACACTTGTCGCAGAGCTAGCTATACTGGCAAGCATGGTCATCCATAGGCAGATCCAGGGGTGCATATCCCCCTTTCCCATGAAAATACTTTAATTTCGTAAGGTTTTTGGCATGTTCGCTATCAATCGCGCTTACGAAACCATTGATATATTTTGGGTGCACCCCTTCCCTTTTCTGAAAACCTGGATCTGCCTATGTCATCAAATTGCTTTGAAAGTGTTTAAGTTTATATAAATAGTATGTTAAACAAACATATTTGTACATAAATGCTCATTAAATGTTACCAAAACATCGTGCGGGTATTTGTGTGTTGTCTTACCTCCTCGTTTTGGTAGGCGGTCACGGCCACGAACTGAGTGCTGTCAAACGCATACGTGGCGATCGTCTTCTTCTCGCCGTTCCCCACCTTCACTATGTGGATGCGTGGCTGGTACTTGTGGAGAGAGTTCAGCATTATCTGTAACATGTAAGGTATATTTCATTTACATGCCTATGCTATACTAGTGCTGAAATTATTTGAAAAGACACCATCCATTAACCTGTGCGTGAATATCAATTATTGATATACATGTATAGTTTACCACACTATCTGCTTTCAACAGAACACCCAGATCGAAAATACAGCCCACATATTATTTCACCACATGATGCCAACAAACAATTGTAAATTGTCTACATGCACCCACACAACATGCACAACGATAAAACTATTGCTAATTGCAAAAGAAACTCCCACAGAACGAATCATAAACCACATCCGGACGGTATCTGTTTAGAAATCGCTAATTCCCGTAACATCGGGGGCGTTTCTCGCATGCAGCCGACATTTCACAAGTGGTTAACAGATGTACGACTCGGCTGAGTAGAAAATGATTTTCTTCTACACGCGATTTACTGCCGTCATTAAGCTGTTGTTTATATCTGATCAACGAACACTTGTTTTACTGTGGGGGTGAGCATATTAAATTGGTCATTAACTCTTGAGAAATGCGTTTGATTCTTGCGAATTGTCGCCCGTTAGTTGTAAAATAACGGACCTGTTTAAAACCATCAAACTGTGAGTACAAGAGGTCTGTATTATCATGTACGTCTTGAAGTTATGAAATGAGTTTACAAGCAGGCAATTATATAAGCGGCCAAACTGAGAGTGTCTTTTCCACTTTGATATTTTAAAGCATTAAAAATCTCTTGCTCATTTTTAAAATCAACATAGTTAGTCCAATGGATTGCAATCTTTAACACCACCGCACCCCACCCCCACCCCCAAACATCCAGAGATGAAAACAACAATAACAGTAACGCACCTTTAAAATAATCATCATACTCCGATCACATGTACAGTAGAACCTCCCATTAAGAACACCTTTATAATGAGATCACCTCTATAATAAGGTCACTTTTTACAGTCCCAAACCTTCATAAAGCTACCAAAATGGACCTCTATGCAGAGACTACCTCTCTATTGAGACCACATAACACTGGTCCCAACGGCGTTCATAATAGAGAGGTTCTACTGAATGTTTAAATACTCAGCTATGCACCCATAAAAATACAATGTACTATCACTGTCAACAAAAGTTGAGCAACCTTCCCCACCCTACTCACCTGGCCCGCACCCTGCATCTTGTTGGTAAGCTTCACCTTCGAGAAGGACACGGCCTCTTTCATCCAGTGCGCGCCGAAGTTGGGCGAGTCTGGATGCACATACGCGTCGTTGGACGTGTGCGGCTCCGCCTGGAAACGGGTAGAATTAACAGGGTCAGTCCCACGGTCAAGTGATTGATTCAAAGGGGGCCCCCGCATAGCACGGGTGAATTCTTTGAGACATTTAACCAAGTATGAACAACGGTGTGTGTATGGTTTGGTGCCATGATCCTCAAAATATTAGCTTTATACCGGTTTGATGCTCAAATACACTCACTCTACATAGGCCTACATGTACTTTCCTAGGTAGAACGAGATACATTTATCAATACCAAAATGCTCAGTGTGCCCAGCACCACCCTCATCTCCATTTCCCTCATGCTATCAATATCCTGTTGGCATTTTATCTCCCTAAATATCCGATACATTTCATGGCTTTATTGAAAATGATTATTATGGCCTAGGGGGCATGAAAAATGAAATCACTATATTATAGTATGGATTTCATACTCCCAGACTACAGCCGCTAGGAATATTCTGGGATCCCTCTAAATTATAAATGTACCCTAAATAGCTATATAGTTTTTCATAGGCACCGTAGGTCATGCTCAAAGGTAGCTATAGGCCCCTTCAGCAAATAAAAACTGTGGTTGATGCTCACCTTTCCGCCCGGCGTCCACTCGCCGTTTACGTACTTCCACCTGTTGGCGTCCACGGGCTGGAAGTCGAGCAGCAGCGAGTACATGGCGTTGGCGTCGAGGCCCGACACGGCGGCGCGGATCACGGGGAACATGCGCCTGCAACGAGGAGGAGGCGGGAGGTGAGCGAGCGGCTGATACGCGTGCTTCTACCACACTTCTACGTGAGATAAGTGTACACACAAGCAGTCAGTAAAACTCTTACAAGAAACGACCGCAATGGGAGTGAAAACGACAGGACAGATGTCCCTTGTAGACAGGTTGTGATGATGTATACGATATTATCACAACCTGTCTACAACGGACATCTGTCCAGTCGTTCGTATAAGAGGTTTACTGCTTGTGTGTGCACTTATCTTCGTCCTTATTTGTAAGAGAGTTTCTTTGCATGCTTGAGTCACGTATATTGGTAGATGCATGTGGAGATATAGGAGACGACAAATATACGTATAGCATTGGGCAAAAAACAGAGCATTCTCAAGTATGTATATGCAGTTGATACGTATATACATTAATAAGACACCTAAAATATCCGAATGGCATATATTTAGATTATCAATACACACTGGGCCTGAAAAAGTAATCTACTGCTTTCAAAGTAAAAACACCTTGTATTTATTACAAAGTGGAAGAGAACGTAAAGAAAACGTTGTTTTGTCCTTGGTGATGATGCTATGATTGTGTGGGTTCATTGGTTCTGTGGGTGTGCACTAAAACAATGGCCTTGCGACACATACATACAACTCTCTATAACAGCGCATTCACAACCTAGCAAATATAGCCTTATCCTAGTGTATTGCCAACCAATGTAAAGAGGAAACACCATGACAGGTTTGACATTAACGTATAGTCATAGATGAGAGTATGGCGCGTGAAGTAAGGGTGATGAAAATATGTACGGACGAGAAATTTTCTAAAAACTGACGTACATATTAATTCATTTTCATGAAACCTCTTATAACAACCATGTGAATTGCTGACAAACATTGCACTACAATGATATAAATCACCTACTTCATTGCAAAAAATACTGATAACCATCTCTAAAGAGGTCAAAACTGTTAGACATGCACGCCTCCCTAGTTGAAACAATTATTTAGCTTCGTGGACAATCAAGTTAGTCACTTTGGGGGTGACTTGTTGACACAAGAATCAGTCACTTAATTTCTTCCTTATTATCTGGAAATCTAGTATAACCCCTTTTGATCGTAATTAGGGTTGATAAGAAACTTACACAGATAATATAGTCAAAGAGTATTAACTCCTACAAATCATCTTTTCATTGCTATTTGCACGAGTTCCGTTCAACACCGATGCCCGGCATGAAACGAGGCGAACTTCTAGAAAACTCGAATCCTCCCGTTTTCCCATAGAGCGTTTGATGGGCATTCTTGATTGAATAAAGCTGTTGCTTGTGGAGAGTGTGCAAATGACTACTTAAGTGGCGAATTGTCTATAAAACTAACCAGCTATCTGTGATAACAGTCTCTCAATGTAGGCAGTTGAACAACACCTGAATCAACATCTTCATTAAATACCTGTCTTATTCAACTACTTGCGCCGGATTGTAAAGAATTCGTCTGTGCAACTGCACTTGTTTTTGCGCAAACTACTTGGCGTTAGATCATCCGCCAGTTAGCACCTTTTGTGGTCAGTTATTTGTTATCTCTGGTCAGTTATTTTTGCTGTTCCCAGGGGAAAGATGGTCGAACGCTGTCGCCTGCCTATTGAAGTTGGGAGAATCATTTAGCTCGGTAGCACGAGAGTGGTCTAAAAAGCTTTGTGTATAAACTAATTCACGGTCATAGTTTTGTAGTGAGAATTCCACCTACGCACGTGCTTTTATTGCACCATTATAACGGACTTCTCATCTTAGATGTGGTTCAGTCAATTTGTACTAATAGATTCAATTGGTCTCACGGCGTGCGATAAATTGCGTTTACAGGATATGTGATGTATATCTTGTTTAGATCGTGTAGATCTGTAACCGAATTTTAAAGCGCGACTGTTTGTAAGTTAAAAAAAATCCCGCAGCCGGAGTTGGTTGTTAACTGACCGTACGTCTACACAGGCATGTATTTACTAATAAAGTATTCTTAGAATTACTTCTTGTAGGCTATTCAACTCTAGCAGGCTATAGGAAACTTGCACCATTTACATAGCCGTTGACCTTTCATTCAAAATATGTGTGTGTGGCTGTGTATAACTCTTATATCTAGAAGATATACTTCGATCAAGTCAACAGACAACACACAGAAATGGACACATCGTAAAAACTAGGCCATCCATTGGACCAGCACCTCTGGACAAGGCTCAAAATCGCGGCAAACTGCATTAAGGTGCGAGTATAGTGGGTGACTGGACCACTAGCGGATAGAGCCATCCTTTTGACTGCTAAACTCACCATCCTTATTTATTTCGGGCTTATTAATCGTTTTTAAAGATTATGAATATTCTTAATGTTAGGTCCTTGAGAGTCACCTCGCTGCACAAGACGAGCACTGCCCCCATATTCTGGTGTAGACAGGGCGGAAAAAATAAACGTAACGCGTGCCGAGAAGTTAATGTGCTCAAATTTAGACCTGCAATAGCATCCACATAAATATGCATTATCCTGCTGACAATTATTTACATGTATATAATGTGATTGACACATGTTTGTTGCAATTAGGTCTACTGCGATTGCTAGTCAGTATGGCAATTAAGGCATGGTGCTATAACCACTTACAAATAAGGCACATACCTGACCGGTACCTACTGCAATAAGTAAGGTACCATGATTCCCGTAACATTGGCATTTGGCTCTTTAAAAAACACTGTCCCAACCAACTCTGATAACAACGTTTGAGACACGAGTTCAAATATCTAACCACCCAGCCACGTGAAGGCACATTCATTACATGGTAGCTTGGTTACTCTTCCTCTCATATCCATTCTACACGTCACAGACATAAGAATCAGTTGCAGGCGCATAGTGCACTGGAATCTACATAGCGCGCGAGCATGCGCACTCCACACGAGCAGGAAAAACGGCAACTTCCTCTCTCATCATCTCTCATCATCGTCAGTGTACAGAAATCTCTTTATAATTTTATAGTCACAGTCCCAGTAGTTTCAGCAACCTATGTATTGAAGAAATATACCATGTTTAGTAGTAATGTATCTGTTAATTCACTGCCCAAATTTGTGCAATATTCCCCTCGCAAGTTCGGTGAATTAACAGATATACCGCCACTAAAAATTTCTTGGTGAATGATAATCCTGAAATATACGAGGATGGCTCGTGCGCCCCTCTTTCGCCCACTTGCACGCACGCACCTGCCGTTCTTGGTGACGATCATCTCGTTGGTGTGCTCCTTGAACTTGGCCCACAGGTCTGCGTCCTCCAGGCTCAGCTTGAGGCGCGCCTCGGACGGGTCGCCCTTGCCGCGCCCGCCCGACAAGCTCTGTGGACAGACGCCGGGAGGACGAGGTGAGTGGAGGATATTGCGGGGTTCGTGGCAGTGGGAACAGTTTATGGTAAAAGCAAGGTTGGTAGAACTTTCACGTGAGTTTTTTTGGTGATGTAAAGCGTATTTTTGTGTCGGTTTTAAATTTCACTTCAAGTAGCAGATATATAGCAAAATGGTTTCAATAATTCATACTATGACATTTGGTTCAGCATTCCAGGTTTTATTTCTACATGACAAAGTCTGTAACTGGGAATAAAGCTCAATGTACATGTACTGAGCTATCGGGCGAAAGTGGGGGATGTGTGTGGTTAAACTTTTTACTTTCACTGCATTGACACAACTACCGCATAGCTAATGTTTAATTTTTTATACGCCATTAATCATATTCTAATAATTTTGAAATGGCGTAAAGAAAGGGTTCGTGTATAAAAATAAGTTCATCAGATAACATGATTAAATGAATGTCTTTAAAAATTAATATAGTGAAACTGCTTACCTTGTCTACCGCTTTCAGAAGAGTATTGACGTCCATGTTATTGGCTTGCATCTCTGGCATTTTGGGTAGTCCCAGTTGAAAATAATTATTTACTCCAATATCATGTGCAATCGATACTCCCAATTTGGTTTCAACAGTAGTCCAGACAACGACTTACATCCGAATACTCCAACAATTATGCAGAAATAAACCTGAACTGGGTGTGTGAGGTGATAGCGTTAAACAGTTATACAATGACTCTGGTGTGTATTGAAGAAAGTGGCGAAACTTCCTTTGAAGCAACTTCTTATCAGGTAATGATTGACAGCTGATCACTTGCATGGTCCCGCCCCGTTTTACATCTCGACCAATCGCTGCGCTGTCCGCAAAAGCAGTGGGCGGTTTACACTTCGCGACGGGTAGAGCAAAAGTTAAAATTCAACAGGGATCGGTGAAATTTAGACAATGGTATTAAGTATTCTTGACAGTTATTGAAGAAATTTGAACATAGAATGCTTAATTTTGAGCACCACTGTTAATACGATGTGATAGAAGTAGTTGTGATCAATGTCGAAATTTATCGGCATGATGTTAAGATTACAATTGAAAAAAAGGTTTACATTATCCAGGTTTTAATGCGCTTTTGGATATTCAGTGTACATGTATTAGTATGTATAGTTAATCGTACCTGTAGCATATCCGTTGATCTATATACGTATTTGAACGCTTGGTTAGATCTACTAAATAATTTCTCTTTGCCTTGATGTACCAGATACCATGTAAGGAAGGATGTACATTTTGTCACACTCGACAAAAGTGGGCCATTCTTCCACTAGTGGGGTGGGGAGGCATATTTTTTTTATTCCACTTTTTTATGGGTCTAAGAATTTTTCGCGCGAACTAAAACAGTGCACTATTTAAATATGGGGCATTTGGTGGTATTAAAAAGATACACCGCAAAATTCACATAATATTATGATTTATATTCCTCGTGTATAACAAATGTTATTTTATGGCATACTCAAGTAATATTTGAATAAATATCTCAAAACACTGAATATATTCTTTTGATTATGTCACACATCTGGTAATTTCACTTCTGGGGGATTGGCGGGTCGGGTCAAGAAAAAAGAGAACAATGTTTCACTTTTACGGAGTGTGACATGTATAACATCCCTAAAAATAATGTAATTTAATACGTGAATTTAGTCTTAATATTTTCTTCTGAACTTAATATGCCAAACACGTGTTAACCTATGGAACTGTCTTATGTGGAACGCATTTCGATCTAAGACGTTCACATAAGACATTGTATAAAGTTCAGTATATTTCATTAATTTATATGTTTTACAAACTGATGATGTGTGCAAACCACGAAAACACACAGTGCTCTTTTTTATATCGTTGGTTCCATTTAATAGCATAAATTCAGTATAGTTTTCTGTACTACTTGTAGAATGCTGCTTGTAAAACAGGCTCCCAGAAATTCCCACCATAAGACACCGTTTACAAATAACCGCCGTAGCTCAAACTTTTACTGTCCTATTATTCTCTAATTACGGAGGCGTCTCATTTCCTTGTTTCTGCTATTTACAATCTCCAATACTGCTCGAGTTCACGCTCACAATCTACTTGCAATCAGCACTAATATATTTTGGAGTATTGAACAATCACTTATAGATAAGCGTTTGTCCAGATAGCGGCAATATTTCAAAGGCGCTTAAACGGGAAGAAACCCCAGGAGCTTGGTAAATGCGTTTGCTTTTTAGTGGCTTATTGTTTATCAAGTGGTTAGTAATGCTCGAAAGTTTAAAGCTAGGTTTATTTGGTAAATTATGAGAGTAAGATAACAAAATTACGATATTCTAAAGATTGGACCGACCAGTCTATATAATTGAATTAGCTTTAAATATAATCTGCATTGACACACATCCAAAATACTTGGATTTTATGTTATGAACGGCTAGCATTTTTAATGTCTTTTTTCTCGTATGTTTTTTGTTGATCAACTTTTAGAGGGCAGTATTGCTCAGTGCTTAAATGGAGAAATATATGCCCGCTGATTCGTATCATAGCTATAAATCAGATTGCAGGATTGTTCCAAAATCATAAGCCACGATAAATGCTATGTGCGGAACAAATAAGATTAAACACAAACAATTGAAACATCTACCTGACCAAAACACACACACACACACACAAAGAAAAAGAATGAGTTTGTTTTTACCTAAGATTTACATTCAAATCTACCAGTATTTTAGATATAACTTAAGCTTTACAAGGTCAATTACATTCAATTGGGTTAAATTATCTTATTTTTTCATTTTATTTAGAGCAAATTGTAATTTATATTTCAGTTAAGGCAAATAAACACACATGGACATTGCTGTCGCCGGCATTCTTGTAGGTCATCATGTTTTCCAGTCTGAGAGTCTTTTAGGTCCACTTTCACTACGTCTACTTCCTTGAGAATCTTCAGAGTGTGCCCATATAGTCGTTGGAGGCACGCATTCGAATGCTTTATCGAGGGAGTACGTGTGGGACGTTCAACTTCCGTATTCCTATGTATGTATTTCATGAATTAGATCTAATAATTGATAACCTTCTCTTCAACGTTGACTATGGTACTATTGTTGTAATGGTGTAAGAGGTTGTAGCGTTGCCTAGCCATTCGTTCCGTCTGAAGGTCTGCAAGTGTCTTCCTGTAAACGCAATAGTGTGGGTGCTCAAACATCAAGAAATAGCTAATATGTTCCACACAACTATATATAGGGCCATTATGCCATTGGACCACCTTAAAAGTGCTACGTTATAAACACTTATATATGTACATGTTAGATTATTCTTCAATTGCTTGCGGACTCGCGTAAGTTTGAATTCATCAGCTACAAGTCACAAAAAGGTGACCCCGCTGGTGAACCCCTGTCATGCCAGTGATTTCACTGAAAGTAAAGTGCCAATGAGCTGGTGAACTTGCGCATAGGCACATCCCCCCTTCCCACCAAAATATTTCATTTTCATAGGATTTTTCATGAAATCCCTTAAGTGCGTCCCCCACCCCCTTTCCTTAAGAGCGCCCCCCTCTTTAAAAAAAACCTGGATCTGCCATTGTGACGTAACAATATTCAACGTACAGTAGGTGTATGCTGTGCTTGTTCCCTATAATAAAAGCTACACTGCATTCTAATTGCAATTGTATCAAATGTGCATACAAGTACGATTGTTGGGGATTATAGAAAGCAAACACGCCATATAGTACTTGCCACTTACACGAAAGTTATGATGACACCTTCAGTAAGATACTCAAGTAAGTGTCGTGTTTTTATAACACTGTGTCATCCTCGACAATATCATCACAATTCTCAACAACCTTTTCTCGCAACCTACTTCATTTGCGTAGTTAGTTACATAACACCACCTTGCGGACGAACTAGTATCAACAGACTCTAGCATTTTAGGGCGGCCGAGAGTCAACGATCCCCCATCGTCATATCTCACGACTACATACGTTGGTATGAACAAGGACTCTAAGGCAGTGTGAGTGATCAAGCCGTGAAAACCGACGATGACGATCCCCATAATAGAAGTCATAATAAGAGGCCAGTTACGAGATACAGGTTTCCAACTGTACAAAAAAAAACAAAAAAAAACAACAATTCACAATGATCACCAAATAGCTGGTATTGATTCATTGATGTTGTGGGAAAAAAACCTTATGACATCAAATATAGACTTACATATCGTGGATCCAACGAAATGAGAAGTGAAAACAGACGATCGTTGCATTGAGATGACATATTTACAATTCTCCTTGAAGTTATTACAAAATCCAAACATTTAAAATGGTGTTTATCGGTGGTACGTACATGGTCCTATCGATGTTATCTATGAGATATAAGTATGTAAAAATGGTGTAACTACCTAACCTATAATGAATACTCAAGGGTATTGCACGCTTTTCTTCCAAACGTAGTTCTGAACTTCAAATTTTAGATATAATATTAAAAGATTTCGAACCTCACGAGTTTCTTTTTTGATTAAACAACATGTGACAAATTAATACAAAAACACCGAGACAACTATTTGCTTTATACCACATAACACGTGTGCTTCCATGGCCGAATGGATACGGAGTTGGACTCGTGACCAGAAGGCCGTGTGTTCGCTTCCCGTTCGGGGCTGTTGAGTAAACCTACCTCTAATAGATTGCACACAGTTCAGTTCCTTGAGGCTTGCACGTTAAATAGGTACGTGTCTGGCAAGCGAGTGTGAGTGATAAGCACGTCTGCGCTACGGTAGCGATGCGGTGCCCCCCCCCCCCCCGAGGAGTTGAGAAAGATATAGTGTGGTAAGAATGCCAATGACCTGGGCATGGTATAGTTGTAAAGTCGCTAAGGCACGGTAAAAAAAACTGTGAATTGCGATTGTAAATAACCACATTCACATTTACATAACAAAAATCAACTGGGCCTAATTACTCGCTTGGCTTGTCTAAAATCAAACTTGGCGTCATATCTGATACTGCTAAAAATCATCAAATGCTACAGTGATGGATTTGACCATGAACCCCAGGATCATGGGAGGGTGTGTATGGTATGTAATATGTATACTAATATGATTTATAAACACTATAGTCTACAATACACATTACTACCCTTCTATATAATAGAAGTAATGTGTATGGTTTACCGTTTATAAATCATAGTAGTAATGTGTATTACGGTATATAGTGTTTGTAAATCATAGAAGTATACGTACACTATACATACTACACACCACTTCCATGATGCTGGGGCCCATGGATTTGACCACAGAATATCATCATACACGTTATTTCAATGTTTGCTCATAAGCTATATACTGTATGTGGTGAACCACGTACACAGTGATAACTACTGCTCAAATCGTTTATCTTATAATGTTTGGTGATTTTTCAATCTCTTGTCTTGTACAAATATGACCAGATATGTTGGCCCACGGAATAATTTCGATTTTATCTAATTACATGTATTTGGTGATTTGAGGTAAGATCTAAGCAACTGTTGACATACCCAACGATTTATTTCTAATATTTGCTGGCACATTTGTGCGAAAAATATTATTTTAGATACATTATTTGCTTTTGGATATAATTAAGCAGCAATTAAAAGGTAGCCTTTTCGGAATACGGTGTCCGGTTTCAATGCACCTGCAGCCTCTGAAAATCAATCAATGAGGTGATTTATCAAATGGCATAAAGCAAGCTAGTGCCACGACAATATTATCAATCAAAATGTAGGAATTGACCACGAGATTGGAGTGTCAATCGCGAAATTGAGCATGCTGACGTCTGATTTACCCGAACGAAGTGAGGGTAAATCAGACGTCAACATGCTCAATTTTGCGATTGACACGACAATCGAGTGGTCAATCACCATTCTATCAGGACTAAAATCCATTTTATTTTAAAATAAATCATATTATAACATTCTCATTGCAAGTCAATTTTGCCAAAAAAAGAGCGCGCGGAGACCACAGCTCTAGTAAAAACTTTTTGCTCTCCGCTACACAGGACACGCCTTGCGACGTCAGCGGCTGTATTGATAATGTGTGTGTGTGTGCGTGTGTGTGTGTGTGTGTGTGTGTGTGTGTGTGTGTGTGTGTGTGTGTGTGTGTGTGTGTGTGTGTGTGTGTGTGTGTGTGTGTGTGTGTGTGTGTGTGTGTGTGCGTGTGTGTATGTATATGCTATCGGGGGACCGAATGTAAACCGTGGTATATTTGTGAGGCCAAGATGCCCAGGCTTCACTGACATTGACTATCATTAATATTCAACGAAGTGTAATCTCATATTTTTTGTCATGATCCCTCATACATACACAGATCCGTGGGGAGCAGGGGGCGCATGGTCTTTTCACACAAAAAACACGTAATTTTCATGGGGGTTTTGGCATCTTGAACTTCAAGCCCCGTCGCGCGCGGAACCTATGAAGTCCTGTGCGAGCGCTACCCCTTTTCTTAAAACCTGGCTCTGTCTGTGTCATATATCATGACTTTACTTATATATGTGGATAATGGTGGTGGTCGTGGTGGTGTGTGTGGGGCGTGGGCGATAAGGGATAAAGAAATCCCACATCACTATTTTATTTTATCCATATTTCTCACATCCATAATTTTTTGGCCTTTTATCCCACATCCCACAAATTCAAAGCCTTTTCCCAGGGCATTTTCCCCTCATCCTACTTCCTTCAAATCTCTCATACCCCCCCCCTTTTAACCGGCCCTTTTGTTTCTATCACACCGGAAAGGGAAGGGGGTGGGGTGGAGCGGTAATCATAATGCAATCCACGATTTCACAATCAAATCATGGTCGGTTCGGTCCACTTATAAGCAGTCTTTCAAGAACCTGTGAATTGAATTATTATCCCGAAATAGAAGGGGATATGCCCCTTCTTATTTCGGGCTTATTATTCAAATCAACAGTTATTTCAAATAACTCCTCATCATGTCATATCAAGAGTGATTAATTAGCCTACTACTACTACTACCTAAAATGTATCAGTTTAGGAAAATTGTTGCTGATAAAAGGCCCAGTTAAAACGTATATTGTTCTTTATTATTAAAAGCATGATAAACATTGAAAATGTGAAAGTTGATTATTTATAGGCTTGCAAAAAAGTAATCACTATTTTACCTGCGGACTGGTGTCCATGAAATGTCTTATAATAGGAACTCTATTAGTGATATAAGGTTCATCTCAAAACATGCTGTTCTTCATTGTTTGCAGTATAATAAACATCAAAAGTTGAAAACAGATTATTGTTCCCTTATAAACTTTATACTGCTCCCCTTAACACCCAGACCTCAATGCTTATATCTCGAGACTTATATAGCGTACGTGTAGGCCTATTTGGAAATCATTACACAACTGGACAGTCATTCACAACGCCCCCGGGCAATGTCTAGTTCCTAATTGCAAAAATAAACATGCGGATGCCATACGAGGTTGTAATTTTAGCTGAAATGGAGTCAATCTTGTAGTTTGTATTTAGTCAAAGATTTATAGAACTCTATAATATCTTTGACTTAGTTTAGTTCTTCTAATGTTAAACTTGTATGTATAATCTCTATAAAGGTATCATAAAAATGTATAAAATGTATATAACCTTAAGATTCTAACTGATAAATGTACTTTACAGTTATATTAGCCAGCATAACACAGTTGTGGATCCGGAAATATACCTATACAAAATATGCATTCACTTTCAACAATAGGCTGCCTAATCACGACATGGTTCTCGATGAATTGGAACATTTCTTATGCGCCTTTCTAAAAACTTCTTATTAATTTTTTCCATTTTTTTTCTTCCCCCACCCCCCCACCCCCCCTTTCTTTTTTTGCACTGCGAAAGTTCGGCACCCCAGTCTGTGGCAATATACATATATATATGCTAAAGAACTAAGTGATGTGCCCAGTTTTGCTGGGTGAAGTTCGGAAGATATATTTCATATTTTGTATTCGTTGACCGCCATGTTGAATTCAAATATAGGGCGTGACTTACATAACTAACGTTTCCATTGAAGTTAGTTTTTCCATACGTACACACCCTGATTAATCATAACAATGTTGTGACAAGAGAAAACATCTGAATTTTGGATGATTAACATCAGCCATTACATCACATGTCCTCTATCGTCGGTTTCACGGCTTTTTACTTTACACGGCCTTTACAAGTTCATGTATCATATAGCCGTGAGATATGATGAGATATGATGATGGTGCTCTGTACTATACACAGTGATAGCCATCAATTATTATAACATGTTTAGTTGAGAAAAGATATTATTTACAGAATTTACTTTATACAAAGGTCAATACAAATCTAATGACTACAGATAGATATACCATTTCTGCTACATCAACTTTCATTACTATCATTTGAAAAGTTTGGATCAAGTTGTTTGCTTGTTGCTATTGTTGTTGTGTTATTTTATTTTTTGTTTGTTTTAGATAATAATAAAATCATGAGGTATGCTGCAGTTCTGTGTAGTTTACACGTCCCTAAACAAAACATTCTTTGAAAAAATCTTACAATATTCTTATGAAAGTTTTCTTTCATATAAACAAAAATAAATATAAAAAATACCGAGAAAACCCTGATCCACACAACGTCTCCTAATCACTGCTGATGTGGGGTTCGTTAAATTATGTTAATTGTGTCATATTGTTAGATCACGTGATACTGTTTTTTCTTTAAAGATCCAGACTAAATCGCACGATTGACGACTTGACGTTATCTTCGAGTCACGTGGTTATTTTACCCTACCTACTTCACTTTCGTGACAGACGATAAATAAACGTGCATGGTGCTTGTTCAAAGTGAGTGTTTTATCATCTAACCGTTTGACATGATATATTTCATTACGTATTATATAACTTACTTGAAGACGAGTGGGATGAAATTATATATACTGCTGACAACGTGTGGTATAAGCAAGACAAGCACAGTTGGGGTAAAGTTTTCAACACTAATCTACATCTAACGTTTTATATTTCTTTTTACGCCATTTCCGTGAAAATATCAAATGTAACTTACCAATTATGACAACGCACTTGTCTTGTGAAGTAGGTGGACATGAAATATTATATTAAATGTTTTAAGGATACCTCATGCAAAAGACTTGCTTTTCAGCACTTAGGAAAGTGTCTCAGAAATGTATAGAGTTTTTACATTCTTGATACACCAGCGTAAGTTTGGATAAGAGATATTTTGAGGACATGCTGAGAAGAATGTCACACGTGTTAAAAATTAAATCACAATTGGTGCATAGTATATCATAGACTTATACATTATTATCAAAAATGTGTGTGAACTTTAATACAGCAGCAGACCACCGCTGAGAGCCGTTTCATTTGAATATATGAGAAACTTTTATTAGCATTTTTATTTCAAAGTGCACCAATGCAAAGTAATTTGTATGTGTATAAGATCAAAAGAAACTTTTTTATGTTATGCATAAGTAGTATCATGAAGTGAATGTTGTGTATGGCTCCATCATAGGGATCTATCATAACAAGAAAATGTTACCCAATTTTGGAATTAATGAAACCATTATTAATGAGCTACACTGAAATGATTTCATGTAATAGGATACGTGGATAAATGGCATATCACTATAGGGTAGGACCATGCGCAGAAATGAAATGCTTCATTCATTACCAGAGGACGAGGAGTTACCTGTAAAAGCTCCTAAGACAGCAAGACGCCTCAGCCTGAGGTCTCACTCACTAGGAGATGCAGTATCAGCCTTCAAGGGATTTCTCAGGCGGAGGAGGGTGCCTCCACCAAGGGACAACCTCTTCCATGTGTTGGTGGCTTTACCTGATGGCACTAAGCGGATAGTGAGTAGATCTTACTATTTGTTTTAAACGACTAATGTTTTTGAATAAATTTACTTTGAAATGAAAATGTATTATTTCAAAGTTTATTATTATTCAATTTTGCATGTAACTAATCTAGAGGAATTATTTAATAAATGACTCAGCATATAGATGTGTTAGATAATATAGAATTATTCTTAGCATTCTTTGATGTTAGAAAAACACATTTAAAGATAATATAGAATTATTCTTAGCATTCTTTGATGTTAGAAAATGTTTTTACTCTCATATCTTTTAAAGCATCGGCAATCTCTTTTACAATACAATGCGCATATATATATGTTATAGTGTTGCAATATCTACCCATGGGTTAAGTAGTGACTTTCAAGTGCAGAAATTCGTCAGGCTAGGCTTACGTCAAAAGCAAAAGCAATATTCATGTAGGCCTTGTGAGATTGTACGTGAGACATCACTGAATATTTCGGCAGTGGGGCTTTTGATTGGTTGGAATTTTTATGACGATGACTCAAAGGCACTTGAAATAATTTTGTTTACTATCATAACAAAATGTGACAGTGTGCACGTACCCCTCATGTAAGTTGCATAAATAGTTGTAGACCCTCTGAAAATTATTGAAAAGACAGTTATCTCATTGCTTTGAATTTTAATTAGCTGATAATATATCACTTTGTCCTTCTTTTTCGGAATTGGGATTAATTAGGAGTTGATGACTCATAATACCTATTAACTCTTAATTATCTGATAACGATTTTTAATGAAATAATCTCAAAACAGCACATTTACATTTTATCATTGCAATGTACATGCACGTAAGCAATCTTGTCAGTTATGCTAGACTACTAATATTATTCTGGACTTCAATTTCTATATGCTTAGATGAATTTTATGTACCAAAGAATAAAAAGGTAATATTGTTTTTGAAAATGCATCATAATTTTACAGTCACATGTATACAAGTTGGAACACTCCATCTTCCAATTATGGTGATAAGTTCGTCTGCTATTTACCTATTTCTTATACGTTTAAAATTAATGAGCTTATAATCTAATGATGTTAACTTATCTTCATATTAATTTATACACTTATAATATGTATATCACATGCAGGTATGTCATAATATGATTTAATATCAGTGATGATACATGTCTATTGGCATTCCCTATACACAGATATAAAATGCATTTTATTTGTGAACTTTTCTGTATAAGAATATCAGTTATAAATGAATGATAGCAAACTTGATATGATCCTGCCCATTATATGTGTATTAAATATAATTTTATGACAATCGTTCAACAAAACTTAAATTATTGCAAAGCTGTTTTTCTGTTCATGAAAATATGAAACATGATTTCATTTAGATATGCAGACCAAGTCATTACTACAACAAAAGAAAGTTGAAGTTAAATGTTCAGTGAAAAAGAAACACTTTTGTTCAATAGGAAGCACTTCTTTCATGAATGGACCATTCATTCTAAATACAAAGCATTTCTAAATGATATGATATGCAGTATTTTTGCCATGAGAATTTAAACATAAAAATATCTTGATAATGAAGTGCACACTGATCATTGATATATGGTACTTGATAGATTTACGTCTACATCTTTAAACAATAAATCACGATTTACAACGTATGAACCTATGACACTGTTTTGAGCTGTCAACAAATAAACCTCTGCAGGTCTCTATGTTAGCATAAACAAGAATGAGTTCTTCATTGTACATTACTTTGTGTTCTTAGCCAGCAAAGTAAATTTGAAAATCTGTCCATCCTCAGAACTCTTTCCCACATTTATATTTAAGGAAGCCTAAACTTTGTCAAAAGTACACAGATCTTTCATTCATTTTCTGACCAATTAGAATTATAAAAAATAATGACAAACATCATATGTAAACCCTTTGGTGTCACATAAAACATGTTTGAGCAAATATTAATATTTGTCAGATCTATCTAGTTTTTTGTGTGACAAAATAAAATGACTATTTTTTTGTGTGTGAACAGTGATACTGTATTTCTTACCATAGTTTACGTTCCCATGTAAAATACGTAAATCAGCCAGATGAAGAGGCAATGCTGGAAATCTCCTTGTTCACATAGTTGATTTTGACACAGATGTCTCTATCTTCTTATGATATCCAGAAAGAAGGAGATGGCCGCATCATGTGGTTTTTCCACTATGTGAGCAAAAAACATCTCCTGGGGAATCATGCGAGGCTTTGTCAGTTGTCAACCTTATTTATTTGTATAACATGGAGAGACCATTTCTTTTGATAAATATACATAAGCAGTAAATGTAATGTGCATGAGGGAGGAATACTTGAAGGCCATATGAATCCCTCAAATACATTTACATTGTGATACATTTGAACGTTACTGCAAACAGTTTTAGAAAATTTTTATGTAACTCTTAAAGTTTCAATTAATTGTATTATCAAATGTTTAGAGGCTTTTTATTGTCAGTGTTTACCACTTATAAAACATCTGATTTGCCATCATAAAATAAAACTTGGGTCAGTGTTCACACAAATGGTTTTCAGTGTTCAATGCTCTCAAGGATTTTCTTATTCACTCTCATTTTTCTTGAAGTCAACAGTTTAGATTGTCTGTCATAAATATTTTCATTTTAATCAATTTGCCACAAATTGATAACTAGACTTTTAACAAGGTGAAAATAAATAATATAATGCATTTATCCCACATTACTCCACAAAATGATCTAAGATCATACAATATGTATAATTTACAAGGCTAAAAAATGTATCCGAACATGTCTTTAATTATACCAAAAATTGCTGTTAAAATAAACCTTAAAACGAATATTATTGCTGTTGAAATAAACCTTAGAACGAATATTATAATCACTAATGATCGCTGTAAAACACAACATAACGGCCACAGTGCTCAGTGCTTGATTCAACAATTAAATTGTATTTCATGGAATCATTGGAACAATTAATATAGTGTTATTGCACCCATGGGCCCCACATCATGGGAAGGTGGTGGTAGTAGTGGCCCTGGGAGTAGTGGTGGAATGTATACTACATGTTCTATGATTTAAAAACACTATACAATACACAGTATTATTGTGATAGTAATGATATTATTGCACCTATGGGCCCTAACATCATGGAAGGGTGGTGGTGGTGGTGGTGGTAGTATGTAGACTACTATGTTTATTAACACTATACCATATAATGTTTTTAAATCATAGTGGTATACCCCCAGACCCCACCCTCACCCATGATGCTGAGGCCTATTATTGCACAGTTACTGGACTATTTCCTGGAAAGATATCAGTATTATAGCATTCTATAAACCACTTGAAATAAAAAAAATGAAGCTGTTTGAAATTACGAATTTGAATACTTTGTATTTAACAAATTCAACAGAAATTATTCTATTTGTATATTTATATAGATCTGTACATCATAACAGTCCTTTAAAAGCATAATGCATTTGTTCATTATCAGCACAGTGATATTTGTCAGGACAGTCATGTGATATAACTGGATACATTATGGCTTGGAAGGAATATGATGGCCATTATTGTGTACTTTGAAAAGAACTCAAAGTTATATTATAAGATATGATTTGCTACAAAATGAAAGTACAAACTCGTTAATTTGCAGTAAATGATGAACAGTTTTTTATTATAATTTTATAAGTAAAAGGAGAACTAAAAAGAATTCATGCTTTAAACAAAGTCTGTAGTCAATTTGTGCTCAATTTTTCATTTTGCTGTAATGCTTGAATCATTTTATATCAAATGAGATTGTGGGAAGTATTTTGATAAAGCAAGGGAAATGATCCTTAATAAATGAATGTTGCCCAATCAAAGATACGTGTGATTATGAATTTATCATTCATTTCTTATGACAAATAATTTAATCTTCACCCAAAAAGTGTTGAAATCTTTTGTAACAAAAGTTTATTGTCAGTGTTTTTCTGTTTTTATTTTTTTGTTTTTGTTTTAATTGCCCCTTTCTAATGTTAAACAATCATGATTGAGATGTTTTCATCATTTCATACATGAAATAATGTAATTTGCATTATTTTCTATAAATCGCTGTGAAGAACCAACCATAAATCACGAGAATGAAATACCCTTTACAAAACATAATTACAAGACAAGGTCTACATAAAGTGCATCTTTTATCATCCTGCATCATAACTTTATTAACTCTTTCAAATACACTTCAGGGGTTACTAATAAAAGCAATGAAGGCCAACATAAACATTCCAATTTTTATTTCCTCCAATCAATAGTGTCTGTAAGACCCACAATTAGCATTATTATTTACTGCATCAATAACTCCTTTCTTGTTTTCTTCTTGAGCCTAACGCCATCATGAAATATTACCACCCTTTGGCCATGTACATGCGTAAAGACTTGTGCCTTCATGTTGAACTGTCTGTATTAGATTCTGTAAGGTGGTGGAATCAAGCCGTGAAAGTATTTTATTATCTGCTGGGATGTTTATTTGTCAAAGCAATCACAGTGTTCAGAGGAGTAGTTCACATGTTCTTTGGTCAGATGTCTTTTTAGTGTCTTATTCATCTGGATATCTATATGAATATAATTGATTGGATACATCACTTTTCAGTAACTGCATATTTTATCTGAAAGCTCTTCACGTTTTATTTGAGGATATAAATAAAAACCAAAGGAAAATAGTTTATAAAATCTTTTGACTGATGGATAAATCTACTATAAAGTAAAAGGTATGCCGTTTACATATCACATACACAGATTACTTGTATAAATTTTTATTAATCAAAGCAATCAATAGTATCGACATATGACAGCATTAAAGGGTCATATTATTTCTCAATAAATTTTTATTTAAAAAAATCTAAGTTTAAAAATGGCATATTGACTTAATGTTTTTATGACAAAAAACACACATAGTTTTTAGTTTGTATCATTACAGTTGAACAATTCTTTTTAAAGTGAAGAAACGTATTTGTAAATGATAATGTTTGGTATTGTTATAGATATTGTACCTACTACTCCTATGTAGTATGGACTTGCATAAATAAGTAATAGAATTGTTACATTGAAATCGATCTACTGATGAATAAATGAATATTTGCAATATAATCCAAAATCATTGGTTTATACTGTAATTTAAAACACAATGCAACATTTTTCCATAAAAACTAATGCTATTTTTTAGTTAAGAACTACTTACGAAGTTTTCACTAGTTTTATTTATTTAATTTGTTACAGTATTGTTATCCAGACACATGTTGGGAGGATGGATTGACATTTGTAAAATCAAAATACCCAAATGAGGGAGGTGGTGAGGAGTGGTATGGGCGAGGTGTATGTAATAAACTACATATATGTTTGCTGGATGGCAATGAAAGATAACAGAAATTATTCATAAAATACCATTCTAAACAACTCATCAAATCACTTGCTTTGGTTTAACGTTGTACATGTACATCATAGATCAATACCCATTTCATGATATTTCGTTTGTTTGAACGTGATTTGATATCCCGCATACTACTATACAGCTATATTTTACGATAACATTCATGAAAACACTTCTTTTTGTTCATTATCATGCGCTATGTCAAAGGGCTTTCCCCGAGGTGTTCTGCCATAATGCAGTGTGCAGTGTGTTTATACAACCCTGTGGTTCAATAACGCTCCTTAGTTTGAGTCCATGTCCAATGTGTCTGTGTGCATTTTAAAAAATGAAAATATAGCTGAATGTCCAGATAATTCTGGTGATGGATAAAGGAAGATAAAGAGGTTGTACTGTATTTCATAAAACAGTGTTATATGTACTATCCATCCCCACTAAAAATTAAAGAATTATGATACATCATTGTGATAGTTTTTTGTTCGATCTCAGGAGTGTTTCAAGAGTTAACTTTGTTGAGTTAGTATGATTGATATAATAGATTATATCATCATACTTACAGGGCTGCAGGTTGTTGAGCATAACGAATTATTTCTTACAACCAAGTGGTTTTACCATAGTAACAGGATCATGATTTATATGTCCAATATCTATATTTTAACATCTGTTTTAATGGCTTAACTGGTTAATCTTACTAATAATCTGTTGTTTATGTGTTAACAATTGAATATTTGCAAAGAAATATTAAATACATAGGCTACCATATTTTCACTTAAATATATGAAACTCTCTTGTTCCGGCCTCTCATGATACATCAATTGTATCCCTTTACAACAGTATTATTATATTCAAACATCTTTGTCGATTCTGTTCATTGTGATGCATCAATTATAGTGCAACGTTTGTGTTTGGCTGATGATTACTTAGCTTCGATATAATAAGTAGGAACATTTTCACATTGCAAAAGCTTTAAGCCATATTCCATGGTATGGGAATAACTTTGACAAATCTACTGATGCTGAGACCAAACTTATGGACTTATATTCATATACTCACATACTCTAAACATCCACACAAGTCCTCAAGCTCACTTTCAAGCCCACAATCAATTATAGTTCTTACTAAGTTCAGTACCATTGAAATGTCAATGTGAACACTGCAAGTAAAATCTCACCTTGAAAATTGACCAAGTTTCAACCTAAAAGATGATGTACACTTCAACTTCAGCCACATCAAATGTATTTCTTACAAGGCCAATATGTGTGTAGTGTGAAAGATTCCAGTATGCCAATGATGTGGCTTAGGGTAATATAAGGAATTTTGAAATAAATTACCACTAAGAAAATTAAAAATAGGTTCCTTAAAAATATAAGTAATTTGAAAGTTTTTTTGGTAAATTATTTACCCTATTTCTATAGGTTTAAGAATGGAAATAAGGTAAATTAATTTTACTAGATGTGATTATAGCTTTAACTAAGATGCTTTGCAATCAAATACAAAAGTTTATGATTGAAATATATCATGTTTACATCAAACAAATAGTTTGGCTTTATTGGTTTTTTATATGTTCATAGGATTCATATTGTGATCTTGGAATATTGTGATCATAGTTACTAAGTCATTATTGTGAATATACACATTATCAGACAAAAACGAACATACATTGGAGGCTAAAAGTTCAGTAAATCAATCCAATCATAATCTTTTATATAACATAAATATACTTTAACTGGACAGAATGACAATTTAAATGGACAATTTTATTTAATGGAGACTAAGAACCAAATTTTGAATGTACTTTGTCTGAAAACTAACAATTGTGTGAACATTTGTTGCATTTGATTTACATTCTAATAGTTTGCAGTTGGAAATAGATTTGATTTTTAGTTACAAGTTCCTAGTGTTGTCTCAAATTTACAAAACCATAATAATACATGTCCAAAAATCTACAACCTGTATTTTAAACTGTATTAAACTGTATATTTTGTTCATTTGCTATTTTTGTGTATTACGTTATATTTTATTACATTGAATAACAATGAAAACCTTTGAAATCTAAGCTTGTATTTTCTCATTTTACCTTATAGAATGTTTTGACTGATATTTTTCAATTGTCATAGAAATACATATTAATCAAAATTGATGTATTGATCATTCATGTAACGTTATAATTCTTGCAGAATAATTCAACATGAAACAACTTGACATTAATTCCAATATATATACTATGCATAACTTGTACAAAGATCTTGAAGCATACGTATAGTTTATGCCCAGTGTTTTATTCCACATAAACAACGAAAAAGATAATTTTATATCACTAGCTTAAATCTTTTTTGTAAATGTATTTATTGAAATTTGATAGCCGGTAATATGCTGCAAGAATAAGGCACTGGACTAGATAGAAACTAACAATGATTAATTTTAAAATTGCTGCTTCTTTGTTGCGCTAATTAGATGTATTTTACTAATTAAATTTCCTTCCACACAAGCTTGTCTGCATCAAATTAAACCGTCCTTATAATATTGCAATTCATTGATAAAAAAGGAAGCAATTATGCTTCACTTACAAGTGTGGCAAGTAATAGTAGAATCATTGAATGCTTGATAAGATAAGAAATCAGACCAGGAACTTAGCTGCAAATTTGTATTACACATTATACACTGATTGTACATGTACGTATGATTATGTACAATGTAATACAAAATGTTAATAGCTCTTAAAGCAATTATGGGTGATCTTTCATTTCATTTACTAAGAATTTATTTTCTGGTAATTACATACATATTAATATACAAGATTCTCTCATCTACACAGATATCTCATCTACACGAACATATATTTTCTTTTCAGATAGCAAAATTAGATGTTGACTTCGTATTTCATTAACCAAATAATTCTGTTTGTCTCACTGATGAATGTTTGAACAATTTCAAATAGGTTGTTATCTAACTTGGGATCATCTGTTCCTTGTATTGGTAAAATAAGTTTTATCTATTGTTCAAAATTTAATAAAGATTGCACTGTCAAAGGAGCCCATCTCCTCAACCCCTCCATCATTACTTGGCACAGCGGATATCTTGTAATTAATGACTTGGGTATAGTATAGACATAGGGTATTTTTCTTTAACTTTTATAGGTGTAGAATACATAGTGTCACTGCACTGAAAACTTTTATTTGCAGATGTCCTTAGATTATGTATTTTTGTACATTTTTATACATGTACCAGTTATATGCATACTGTAATCTGTAAATAAATCACATACAATTTCATTTCGCTATGCTCGAAAATTTTAGAGAATTTGCAAAATTAGATTGCTGTGAATACGTATTTAAAGAGTATGTTTTGATGACTATGCCAACATGGGTGATGATACAGGTGTTGGAAGTTTCTTGGTATACTTCGGTATTTATAAGTGACAAATGATAATACAGTTGGCATTAAAATACTGTCAATTATCCATTCAATGATTCAAAGAGAATGATTTGGAATCTTGATTTTACTACTCAATGGTTTCACTTCGCTTACAACATAAGAAGAGAATCCTTCCTGAATTGTCATTTTGCGTAGATCGTAATATTTGAATTTTGATGAATAACACAGATATGACAGAAACAAAATGAAGCAAAGAGAAGCGAAATCAAAAAGGGGTCCTTCGCGATCAGTATTGTATACATAATTTTTATGTACATTTTCTTACACTTTTATGTGCCATACCAATTCATTTTATGCTAATCAAGGAGGTTCAAGTAGGTGTTGCAAGTTAGAGGGGTCGCAGAGTTCAGTTAGTTAAAGGTGACATATTTTCTCATAGGGGGAGATGTAAACTGTGTGTATTATAATATAGATGTAAATGTAAGACTGCCTGAGGCAATTTCCCTATGCTCCTGTACTCTCAAGTCACCATAAATTTCTTCCTGTGTTGGTAATGCAATGCTTTGTTTTGTAGTGCAATGCTTCACTTTTATTTGACTATTGCAAGATTGCAGACCATAATGATTTTGAAGAAAAATATACCATACCATATTCGTTCTTTTAAGCGCACAGTGTGCTAACAAAAAACAAATTTCAACCAAAAACAAATATCTAATATTAATAATAAGCGCACCGGACAATTTTGTACTTTTCTTGCATTTTTTCTTTTATTGCTTACCGCGAATATTCTTTCACAATGCAACCGGCTTGTTTTTCACAATTCGACCGCCATGTTAGCCTTTTTCACAACGCGCCTGGCGCATACCGGCGTATTTAAGGTTTGCAACTATGGCGATATAAACATGAAATCTTTGTACATGTTTGGAGGAAAAAAGCAGAATTTGATTAATTAAATCTGTGTAAACAGTGGGGTGCGCTTAATGGCGCAGGTGCGCTTAAAAGAACAAATACGGTATTTCGAAATCACACCATGTTCAGTTACTACTACACAAGTTGATGGACATATGAAAATTCGATAGACTGATGTTTGTCTGTTGCATGTGTGTTAATATGGTATGAGTTATTTACATAAATCTCCCTTCTCTACTTGTATACATAATACATGGTATGTACAAGTAAAGTTAAGGCTTAATAATCACCATGACAATGCCCAAATGCTTCAACAATTACCATGAATATGATTAGTTTTATGAGTTTCCCAATGGTTAATGCACTTTTGTTTATGCCATTGTTATGTTAACTAAATATTAGTATGTTGACAGATGGATGGTATCCACTAGAGTATCATTAGCACATTAATTATGAAATGTGATAAAAAGTAACAACCACTGATTATAATAACAATAATTTGTAAAGTATATGTATAAGAATTCTTAACAAAAACCTGTGCAGTGCATGCACCTAAACCACAATGTACATGTACCAAATATGCAATGCACGTGCATGTGCATGGTAGTTATAAAAAAACCATACTATGATCTTTTATGGTATCTGCAGTTTGTGCCTCTAAAACATAAAAAATCATTTTGTAAATTACATGTTATGATCAATTTGTTTTTAGCAAGATTGAAATCTCATCCGCATCTTATTAACATAAATTGTGGTCAAGGTCTCAAGTCTATCTTGATAAAAGCTGATTCCTAATAACTCAAAAATTATGGCAAGATTATTGTTATGCTTGCGATTGTTTTTATTGTGTTGTTATATTCAGTATATTGGACTGTCAAATATTACATGTTAACTGTTTTGCTAAAAATTGCTCAATGAACAACGCATGCAAGTTAGCAGTCTCCATAGTCTTTCTAATTGTTTTTATCTGCATATTTAAATAAGGGTAATATATTCATTTGTCCCAATAATCAAACGACACCATCATGAAATAAGGGTAAGTTGCCAGTAATACGTTGTGATACTATTTTGATAAATCAATGTTGACAATTTTCATAAATACAGGCAACATGGTCAAGATGTTTTTAAACAATGTGGATATCTGCATGGGTGCATGCGCAACATACTGGAGTGATTCATGTACATATATGTTTTTTATTTGTTAAACTTTGCAATGAATATTTTGTAATGCATATACTTTGTATTATTGCAGCACATACATGTATTTAATATAATTACACAAAAACGTGCATATTGAACACTGTCAACTTGCACAATATGGTATGTTCTTTTGTTCACCAGATGGAACTGACAGGGGCCATGACTTCTTACCTTGACATTAACTAATAAACCTTACACTATATTAGCGGTACAATATTATCATAATGCTTATGAAGAGTACTTAGAAATTTCTTCCAACACACACACACACACACTTGGTAGAAGTTATATTAAATATGCTCTCATAAAAAGTATATTTCGCTTTTATAATGTCATTGTCAGTTTCGCATTTCGGCACTGGGGCTTCTGAATTCTGATTGGTCTGATTTTGAAACAATTTTCGGCGAATATTAGGAACTTTGGATCATGTATGGCTATGTAATGGCTATATACTGCATATATAGTCGTAAGACTAAAATATAGTACCTACAACAGTCAGTTTTCTTGCAGGGGGTTGGGAGGGGTTTGTAGCTGACTATGGCAATTGAAAAGTGCATATTCTGAAAGGGCATACGATTTTGCATAATGTAAACCTACTTTGGCATAAATTTGATCTTGTTTGATGTACACAAAATGAGCGTGTCTTAGGGCATCATCTGACACCTGGGGGCCAAAAAAAAAAATTGTGATTTTCTGTGGCATAAGAATTTTTTTTTTTTTTTTAGAAAATGAATTTTAACCCTCTCAAAGCCAGACGTAAATTCACCATGATACCCCCTGAGTGCCACACACGCATTTTGCGTGACGTGTTATTCACAGTGGGGGGCTTCAATTGTGATAGTTGAAATATGGTCCTTTGTAGCTCTTACATGTACGTTTTTCATCAGAACATTTTCACTTTTACAGTACACATTCAGGAGATGGTCTAGTTTCTTATTTTCACCATTATAAATAAAGATACATACAGCATCAAGTTAAATTTTGACAATTTCGAGTTATCGCCCATTCATTTGACAACTTCCGAGGGTGATTTTAAATTTCGTAATATCAGTACAAATTTTAATTGCAGCGACGTTTTATCCTGGATACACACAAAAAAACACATAAACCACCCATATTTCATAAAAATATATTTTTACTTACAATATTACGGACTAAAAACGTGTTCAAACTTTGATTTCTTCATCGTCGTGAACTTTGACAGGCATCACTTGATCACCCGACAAAACATCATCCGTTTTGATAGAAATATTAGATATCCAACATCCACACTTATTGGGTAGTTTGCCAAACGCTTTATTTGTGATCCGGTATCCAAGATACAATAAGATGAGG
This sequence comes from Streblospio benedicti, assembly GCA_019095985.1. Taxonomy (NCBI): domain Eukaryota; kingdom Metazoa; phylum Annelida; class Polychaeta; order Spionida; family Spionidae; genus Streblospio; species Streblospio benedicti. The sequence goes on from CM032666.1 coordinate 45,733,492, forward strand.
CATGGATGACGAATAATATGATAATTCTTCTTCAAAATGTTCAAGTTCGTAACATCATGGCCGATCTTACCAAAAACCAGTGATTCCCGGAAATCAGCCTTGCGCAGTATGCGGCGCTCTTTTAGAATTGTAGGAGCACTCTTGATAAAGGCTTATTGGCATCCTTTAGCAGTGTCAATGTAGTTTTGCCGGTGATTGAACCTAAGAATACCGGGTTCATGTACTAAAAATTACTTGTGGTGATACGAGTTTGAGAGTCTAGTTTCAGATTTATTTTCGGTCTTGATGCAAAGCTGGTTTCTCAAGGATTCAGCGATGTATAACAAGCCGCTGTTTTGCCTACGAAAATAATAGTATTTTAGGGCTCAATTTTGAAGCAGATAATGCGTGCTAGGTTGGTATTCGTTGTCACAAATAGAATTAAAATATTAACACTATGCTGCTTATTTCCTTCTAGAAATATATCGTAATGTCAAGGTAAAGTTGTTGTTGTTGACACACCGGAAATTGAGACTAGAACCACGAGTATTTACATACGAATATGGCAGTCAAACTCGAACTGTTTTTTGTGTGAGTCTGTCGACTTTTGTCGACTGTTGGCGTAAAGAAGTAATTTATGTATGTCAACTTTTGTCGACAAATGGCGTCCAAGGGGTTAAAATCTGCATACCTGAGAACCTGATTGTTTTTTGACATATGCTAGGATCTACAGTCGATGTGCAATTGAAAATGATTTGTAAACCATATAACAAGAAATTGCACAGCAAATTATTTTGACAGTTAAGATATAAATAACGATTATATTTATATATGAAAAAGAGTAATTAAGTGAACATACATGTAAGGGTTAATGGTATGTGTTAGTGGTGAGATCACACTATCTATACATGGGTGGTGTCTGCCTGCATGAGTGAGTGCTAGAGAACGAGTGCTGGCAAAGAAACCACAAGTGCATTGTGTTTTGTACTAATTGAAGTGAGGTATGAACAAATCATGTGTTTTAATTAGAATTATCGCAAAATATAGCTTTATGACTTGTACACAAGACCGTAAATGATGATCAATCGTATGATCATTACACCAATGTTGGTTTACGATATATAACTTCAAAAGAAAGTTATGGATGAGTTGCTCTAAAATGTATTTAGTGAATATCCTCTATTCTAGTCTATTGTCACTCATGGTTGCGTACATATGTGGTTTCGGATATTCGCCCACCCCCGTCACCTCTCTTATCCGGACACCTCCATTTATCAAATGTCAATCTACCTTCCCAATATGTGTGGTTAAATGAGGTTGTACTCTCTGTATATCATGTTATGGAGTTTGTTTCTTTTATTGTAACAAACATCTTTTAATATACTATCTTTTGATTGAAGTTAACATGTTCTGGTATTGATAGTACAAAGTTACATAACTAAATTATTAATAGATAGTCACTTTAGTGCAATTTTTTGCTTTGTTGATTCTCATTATCAACTGAGAAAGTTTGAATAACCCAAATGCATCAAAATCATTTCATCTGTAACAAACCTTTGCTGTGGCATTGTGAATTCCCATGGAAAACACTTTCTTCATTGATTGCTTTTAAGGATTTTGAATGTGGGTGTTCTTTATTCGATATTTTAATTATAGAAATGTCATTCAGAATGTTAAAGGTTCGTGGCCCATATTTATAGCTAGTATTTACAGTCGGATAGGGCCCGGACTGGTACACTGAATACCTGGGTATGGGTCCCGTACAGAGGCCAGGTTCAAAATTCTGTAACCATCCCAACACCTGCAGGGAGCTCAAGCATCACCTTCATTTCTTATGATTGGTACAATGTCAGATCACGTTCAAATGCTGTAAGAAAATGTGAATCGTCATTATATGAATTACCACTGTATTTATACCCCCAAACTGGTAATAAAACTGCATATATGATTTCATATTTCGACTTTTGCCATTTGAATAATGCGTTTCCTATTCTGGTTTGAAATGTAAATATTATGGTTCACAAGTTAAAGTTGGGAATTTGTACTTGTAAATGCATAACAGTTTTGTGCTTGAAGTTATTGGGACTACTAACAAATATGATTCAATGTGCATGCATACATTGATATTTTTTGAGGATGTAATCTCTAATGTCTGGATAGAAAAAAAATATTGAATAGCAATGTCTAGCAAGCATTTACTTCAAGATCAAAATGCATTTAGAGGATCATTTCTTAGTAATAAGCACAAAAAGGTCAGTTCAAATATTTTATGGCTTCTTTTTAATGGTGTGAATTTCTTTTTAGCATTTATTAGCAAAGAATTGTGACATAATGGGGCTACTATTTATTAAAGCACTTGAGGGCTTTGAGAAAAGTAGGATGAGTGGGCAGACTGAATAGCTCACTTTGATCTTTCTTTTTTTCGGGTCAGGGCAGGGGATCTTTTGAAGAGCATCACATAAAGATATGGGGTACACACAGTAGGTCATTGTTGCATTTTAAAATGATAATTTTATGTCTGATGGGAGCATGATAGAGTAAAGTGTAGCTACACCAAACCCCTCATGGATACAGTGGAACATGTCCATCTGGGCACCTGCCATTGAAGGTCACCTGTTTTATATAGACACTTTTCATTTCTACTTTTCTCCATATGTCATTCATACAGTAAACCATTTTTTTAAAGACACTTGCCTCATATGAACACTTATAAACTTTCATAGAAATATACAATAATATATGTAACCTATAAACTGTAGATAAAATTCTAAAAGGGTGTTAAACAGGCTCATTAGTTGCTTAGATATATTATCTTATGCCTGGTATCATACATATTGATGATGAAACAATTTGATAATTCATGACATCATGGCATATATGCTCCGTTAATTCCAATTCACTATGGACTGTTGACTTTGTATTATTTGTCAGTGGGAAGGACCCAAAGCAGATTTGATTAAAATTAACAAATAATTTGCAGTCACTAAGCTATTAGTTGGAAGAAAATAAATTATAAATGCATTTAGGTAAAGCTGAAAGTATTTTGCTAGGGACTAAAATTGAACTAAGTAAATCCAATAGTTTGAAAATAAATTGCAATAACAAAATATAGAGTCTAAAAGTAAGATAAAATATCTGGGTGTTCAATTTGATCAGGATTTTAGTGTATTCTTAAATGCGTTTATCGTTTTGGAATATATATATTTTTGGCATGATTTCATTTATCACACCACTAATGAATTATGTACCTGGTTCACACACAGTTTTAGCTACTTATTTTGCCATTTTCAAAACCTCTCCACACATGTCAGGTCGTTTGACATGACTTCCGATGTCAAACATCTGATCATACACACGAGAGAAATGATAAGTTCCCTCATCCCTGTTCATGACCTGCTTCTGCACCCATATCTTTATAGCTTCCTTGATGGTTCTTGTTCTACAGTTACTTTTTCTGTCCAATACAGTTGCTTCCACCTGGGAACAGTCTATTTTGAAGGTTTTCTTTATTTGGTCGAAGCATATTTCTACCACAAATGATCTAGCTGAATTAGTCTAAATGAAATATAGGATTACCGTATCCCCATTAAATCCCCATTAATCCCCATTAAAGCACAAGTGCTTAACATCGAAGATGTGCTTAACTTTCGAATAACTCTGCCACAAATTATTTTGCATTTTTCTCCATATATTACCTCATCTTTTGCTGTGTTGAAGTATTGTATCAATAAAATGAGCCTGTGTTGTTGCAGATCCGCGGTGAGGATGGCATGACGGTGGGAGAGCTGCTGGCTGACGTGGCCATGGAGCACAAGCTGCGCAGCTACAAGGTGAAGCACCTCGCTGGTTCGCGCATCAGCCTCGATACTGATGCACGTCCACTCGAAGATGAAGAACTCGTTATTGAGGAGGTTGTTGACCCGTGGATAGGTGAGTGTGTACATTTGTGATTTTATTTCTATGATTGATTAGGTGTTGTCATGAAACAGAATCCAATTGTGTACTATGCTGCATGTTCTATCAGTAATGTTTTCTTCTTTTAGCATATTGTATATGTTGTTCTTCCAGCATGCATGTATTTGGTATGGACTTAAAAATTATATCCATCTTGAGATATGTTTTTGTCAAAATATGGGTATGGGATGGCAATGATTTGTGGAGGACATTTGTTTGTTTAGGTCGAGGGACATAATGGCTAGTAGCGCAACAACCTGGTACAGGTGTGTTAACTTTTGATTTCAGAGGATGATAATCGTCTCCGGATAACCTACAACTTGTTGTATTCAGAGCGGGAATATTTGGATCAGCTGAGAAGCATTTTTGAGGTATGTTTTTATTTTTCTTACATTGATATTTCTCTCACATCTCTCTACCAAGCATATGTCTACCACAAATGATCTAGCTGAATTAGTATAAATGTAATATAGGATTATGTTTTACAATGCTATACATTTACTTCCATCTAACTACATGTACATGAACGTACACTGGTGTTCTCCGTAACCCGAAGGTTATGAGCCTAGAATGATGCTGTGATTGACGAAAAGACAATGCCTAGACGTTTTGTAGATTTCTTGATTTATTTACTCTTCTTTGAATTATCTTTTGATATTTTGACATTATGGACTGAATTGAATAACGTTTCCTTACAATTCGCAAAATCTATTGAACCAAATATCTTATAAACCATTTTCGTTAACTGTGCAAAATTATGTTAACAACTAAATACTTACAAACATATGGGATATCCAAGACAAAAGCTCACCTTGCCATTACAGAATTTGAAATGTCAAATATCAAACATAAATCAAATACTACACATTGCAGCCCAAATTTAATGTTACCTACACCATACCTAGCTTGATCTTGAAGTGAACTAGGGACTGACTAGGCTCTAGTCTACCCTAAAGGGGCAAAACGCAGGAGGGAGTTGCCTAGGGTGCAATAGACGCAAGCTGGCTTTTGAAGGCTGTAAAAGAGTCAGCTTCAGCAACGGACTTGGGTAAATCGTTCCACTCAGGAATGGTGCGAGCTACAGTCCCTTTCCAGTATGGGGAGTTCTTATCATGCCCAGTCACTCTCTGTAGTTTCCATTTGTGTGCTCTGTGTGTGGATAATCTAGAGCTGGTTATGTCAATTGCCTCAGGTGAAATATCCAAATAAGCGTTCAAAAGAGTCAATCTTTGGTTTCGACGACGATGCTCGAGAGTTTGCCAAATGATGTCACGCAACAAAAGAGTGACCGAAATAACACCATGCGCACTGCGCGCCCTAGTGTCCCAGATGGCCCTATAATATTCTAAAAAAGATCTAACCAGGGTTAGGTAAGCTAGTTCCCTAAGCTTATACGAAGAGCCTCCCAAATTTCTACGTAGGAACCCAAGCCTGTGGCTCACTTTGCTAGCAGATTGGACGGTGTGTGCTTTCTACTGGGAGGAATGAGTACCGAATTTATTCAAGAACAGGAGGCCTAGATACTTGACCTCAGACACACTAGAGATAATTTTACCACCCAAGGTGTAAAAACATGTTGGGTCTACCGAATTCCAAGGCATATGCATCATGTTGCATTTGGATGCATTAAATTTTAAACCCAAGGTGTTTCCCCACAAATGAAGGACCTCCAGATCTCGCTGCAGCACCACCTTATCAGAGATGGTAGAAATAGAATGGTAGATAAGGCAGTCATCGTCAAATAGGCGACAAGTTGTGTTTGGATCAAGAACTGATGGAAGAACATTCACATATAATAAGAACAGCAACGGTCCCATCACTGTGCCCTGTGGTACACCGGATAACACTGCGTTGCCACTTGTGCGACAATCAGAATCTGAACGAACACCATTTACCACGACGCTTTGTGTGCGACCCTCCAAGAGATTTGCTATCCACCTCAGTGTCCTCCTTCTATGCCATTAAGTCCCAACTTGCACAGCAAGCGCTGATGTGGAACGACATTAAATGCTTTAGAAAAATCGAGGATGGCAATGTCCACCTCCTCGCTAACGTCCAAACACTTCAACAAGTCATGTGTTGTAACTAGGAGTTGGGATTCACAGCTAAGTTTCTTTCGGAACCCGTGTTCGTGTTGGAATGGAGAAAATATACCATCTACATCCAGATAATCTCTTCTCTGGGAGCACAATACATGTTCCATCAGCCATTTGAAGTCCTTGAAAGAAATCCCCTATTGAAACATATTTAACACACTTAATGACAACATGAATAATGCAGTGAAAACATTCAACTGGCATTAACAGATACCATCATCCAACTAAATAATGTGTTTGCTAATTTTCCTTAAAAAAATAGCTTGCAAATTTATTTCTAACTTGATCTCTCTCACATCTCTCTAGCAAGCATATTTCTACTACCATAGACAATTCTGAAAAAGATTTTACAAATTGTGTGTGATTCCATTTGACTACATCAAGTGGCCCTGGTAGTACTTACATGTATATGATTCATACTATATACTTCCGTGGTATATACATGTTAAATAGGTACAGGTCATGCGGGTGAACGCTGTCGCTAATGTGAGTAATTAGCATGTCTGCACTACGGTTGCGATATGGTGGATTCTCCCCTGGGAGTTGAGAAAGAATTAGTGTGATAAAGATACCAATGACCTGGTGTAGATGTAATATCGCTAGACCACAGCAAACTGTGAATTGAGACTGTAAATGAGCACATTTACATTTATTACAATGATGCTATCATACCAAGCACCAAGCTGTTAAAAGGTTACACTGCTGAACTGGTGTCTGCCCGAGTGTCTGTAACCCATGGGTTGAAATGATTGAGATGATAACAGACCAAGTATGTAATAGAAGCTGGTTGTTACAAAGATATATTTTTACAGCCCATTGCTTGGTATGATGGTATAATTCTAGTCTTACAACTTTGAATATATTAATTTGAGTGTTACCTTGTCAGATACTGGTATGTTATATTCCATTGTTTTTTTTAGATAATGCTTTCCATTTAGAAGAATAGCATTACTTTTCTGGGTTGGCTTTCATAGGAATTTGTAATTTTGAATTCTGATGACCTAATATTTACAAACAAAGGCTCTATGAAGAATCTTCACTCCAAAAAAAAAATAGATTGATACATCAGGCAACCAAGGATAAATTTGTAATCGTATACAACTGTCTTTATGCTTGATATTTCATGCTCATTTATGGTGTCATTGATAAACAATGGTTCCTCTCTAACCTGGTGTCATTGAAAAACAAGGGTTCTCTCTTCACATGGATTTATCTTTTGATTGAATATATGGAATTTTCTCATGTTTGCTGACTATACTCGATTCTGATTTGTTGAGAATTCCTACTCTACAATAAAAGTATATATGATAAAAGTTTAATACCTAAAATGATAAATAAACATGGGAGAAAAAGGTAATTATACTAGTGGGGGTGAGAGATCAGACAATATCTGATCTTGTGTTAAGTTTATAGACCTTGTTTTGTTAAACCTCACACTCAGTGAGGTATTGTCTGACCTCTCACCCCCACTCATATTAAGCATATTTCAGCTGTGGGTGGCATTGGATTCAAACCAATGGCCATCCTGGCAACTAATCAATATATAATACATGATCCTGGCAATTAATCAATTAAGATTATGTGTTAAACAAATTTCCTCTAATAACAGGTGTATGCAGAACCTCTGAGGAAATTCTCATCTCTGACCAATGATGACCATCGCATTTTGTTTGTAACCCTGGAGCCAATCCTGTCTCTCAGTTCAATGCTTTGCTGCAAGGTAATGACTTCTAATTTGTTTTATCATAAACTAAGTTATTTTTTAAAAATCAGAATGCTCTCATATTCATCGTATTCTATACTGATATTTGAAAAGATATGAGATCCTTTTGGATTGTTATATTTATTGCTAGAAATATAGAATTATTTGTTATCACTCTACTCCATCAGATGATCCACCACAGCTTGTGGGATAAACGTCTATGTTATTGAAATTAGTTGGTGCTATACTCTAATCATTGATTGGGAATCGTCATTGTAGTTAAGTAATAAAAGCACATGATATTGCATATTTTATAGAAAGTTGCTTGCCAGAGATGTGAGAATAGAATCTAGAAAGTTCAGTGTCATATAAATGATGAGTATGGAACTATGAAATGATTAAATTCAACTGGTACACCAGTATATGGTCTTGTTAAAGTATTTAAATTGATACAATTTTTAGAATGTCAAAATAATCTTGCTCAAAGCTGTCTGATCTTATTAATAATTTTTATACAGCTAGTTATATATAAAAATAAAGTGTGCCCCATACAATGTAACAATGATCTTACTTTGTATTCAAAGTTGCATTGGTTTAATGTAAACAAAAATAAAAAATAAATAGTCCAACATTTTTTTCATCTTACAGCTGGAAGACTGTGTTAAACTTTGGCAACAACAAACTACGTCGATTGGTAAGTTAGAAAATACATTACAAATATAATTAATATTTTATTTTCTATCATGTAAATATTGTTGCCAGTTTAGATAGATGTATGTCAAAGAAGTCTTGAGTAATTATGAAGTAAAAGAATTTTATGAAATGATAATATTTAAATATTTGTTGCTATGTTGAATATTGAAATGCATATTTTAATGGTGCAGTTTCAAGAAAAATTGCCAACAATTACAACACTAATGAAAGAAATATATTCAATGAAGACCAGATACATGTAACTGCAAAGGATAATAGACTAGCCTCACAGGCACACTAAACAATTGTCAACTGCACAACTTTGTGAAAGAAAATATTTTTCTCTAAGGAGATTTTTTCTTATTACCAGTATGTTCATGATCTAGACATATCTTGACGATTTATAAATCTGAAGTATCTGTATAATAAGCATCTATATAAGGGCACCAAGTTTTCAATTCAATTTTTTGAATGAAAATCTTTGTGACTTACATGTACATGTACATGTATATCAAAAGATAATTATTTTAGTAACTCTTCACTTTGAGATTGTTAATTAAATTACTGCAATATATGTAACATATTAATTAGTGTTATGATTAGTCATATATTATATCATTCTGATAATATTAACATGAATGCTTGTGGACATCTCTTTGAAATAGGACAAAGCAACAATTGATAACTTTTACTTATGAGAAAGATCACTTAATTTTCTACTCCCCTGAGGCAAATGATCTGCATTTAGTACTTTTCATAGCTGATTGATTGATAATTGAAACACAATTTAATTTTAAGTAAGCTCATGACAAACTGCTGGAGCCATCTTAGAAAACCTGTATGTATTCTTGTCATAAAATGAATGTCAAGTCCTTACTTGGTTTTTCAATCTGCTTTGGCTGGAAATTAATAACAGACTAGTAATCTAAATGCTTTGTTATACATGATTAATACACAGGAAGGCCTGTGAAATAATAATAATAGTTTTAAAGTGTGGATTGAATGACAAGAAAAAATCCCTGGGTATTAGACTAGTGTTCATAAAGCCCTTTACAATTACTGACCTTCTGCTTAGTGCATGTGAATATTCAACACACTGTGACTTTATGTATAACTCTGCTGGCTCCCTATACATACATGTTTAGACATTATTAATTTTGAAAACAGTGACCATGATCTTGCTATAATGTCCGCATTGTGATTCAACCTGTGATATGCACTCGTAGGCAGAACCTCAGTGCAGTCTGAAGAATACATTATGACTTTCTTTGGACATGAACAAATAACCACAGGCGTTTATGATGTAAAACATTATATCTGCAATAAATCTTTGCAGTATTTGAAGAAACATTGCGAATGTCGTCTGTCTTACCATACGTAGACCGAGACACTGACATGGTCAAAAATGTTTTGACTGTGTTATGTTTCCTGTGTTGCCTCGGGGAATATTAGTGTCGTGCACGAGCATTAGTTATGTACCGTCAGTGGCACAATTATTGTATTAGGTATTTAACAGAGTTCAGGTTTACCGTAAATGTAAATTTACTGCTTGAAAAGTTACTTTATATGCTTTCATTTAGAAGTAAACTTACATTGAAAAAAAGTTAGATAGAAATTATATCGTATGCAGACATTTGTGGGCTTGAGCGAAACTTCAGAAAAGTTATCACATTGGACAGATCACATTGGACAGATTTCTTCTATACACGAATTCACTATGATATATTTAGACGGTGGACCAAATATTTTCTGTGTAAGAGGTTTACTTATGCTGCAAGTTCTGAATTACTTTCACTATTTATTATAGCAGAATATCTGATAGTTAAAAATCTTTAATACTTATAAATATTTGTTGATTTTACCCATTACATTCAATCAAAACTCATGCACCCAAATTTCTTGCATTACTGTAACAAATGGTCTGTGTGTTTGTTAACGTTTTGACCTTACAAAACTGAATGAGTATCCATGGTGGATCTCTTATGCTGTAAGATACTTATTCAATAACTAAAAGGTATTCATGTTATAAATATAAGAACATTGATCTTCATTTGAGTTTATGGATGTTTTATATTTACACAGAGGCATCAAATGTTAAGTTCACTCTTGCGGTTGGATAATATTTATGTAACACAAACTAAATTATAGGATGTATATAGTACAAATTTTCTATCATATGTAATTTAGTATCTATTTTTTTAAATTGTTTTGAGGATAACTTGTAGTTGAGGATAAATATGAAAAAATAATCAAAAATATTTGAGATGGACAATGCTTAATTGTGTGTGCTACATGAAAAACATTATTTGGATGCAAATAGGAATATGTTATAATTGAAATAAAATTAGGATAGTAAAAAAAGATACAAATGCATGTACAATGTACAAGTCAAGTTTACAATGGAATACAGTCAGTCACTGAATTTCTTGTTTTAAGTAAAACCTTTGGCTTACCACATTAACGTTCATGAGGGTATCAAAGGTAAATGAACATCATTTACTCAAATATCCTGTTCATTTAATTCTTCTTCGTTCCTATCCTTACAGTCTAGCTCTCTACCAGAGCTTTGGACTTTCTATCTGCATTTACTTCCATCATTCATCTCCTTCTCTGGCTAGGTTTAGTTTCCCAGTGTCCCTATGCTACTGGTAAAAATATTAGTAATGTATCAATGAAATTTTAGTATTCCAAATTGATACTTACAATCATATGTGCTTAACTCCATCGTCATATCTCAGGACTTTATATGTAGTTTATATCAGTGGTACAACCACTGTTAATATTGTTGAACTTATGAACGAAATCCGACCAATCAGAAGCTCCACTGCCGAAATGTTCAGCGGAGATATCAAACGTCAAACGTACGATTTTACAGAGCCAAGTAAGAAAAACCAAATATTGCTTTTGCTTTTGACGTAAGCCTAGCCTGGCGCAGATTCCCCAGGAAAAAGGTGATTCTTAACACACGGGTAGTTATTGCAGCACTGAAAATACGTGTCGTATAAAAGAAGTTTCCGTAGACCGACGATGGCTTAACTCAAAATGAAGGGGGTTTAGTGATGACCATGGGTTATCAGTAGAACTTTTGAGTTATAAGGAAATGATAATTGATAGATGCCCAATGGGCAATGATGCAAGAATTTACAAACACATGATCTTATGCAAATGGTATTCAAATCTCATTAGAAACCTGTGTGCATTCAGATATTCAGAACACGTACAATTACACTGTTATGTTTAGGCATGAAGTGCTTTATTTAATTCGCACATGTGCACTATTAAATACAATACCATATAGTACAACACTTTCAATTCATCTGCTCATCAAACTATTCAACTCAGATCCTTCGCAAGAAGAAGCCTGTCAAAGGGGGGATGTGCCTCTGAAAGTTAGCAACGTAAATAAATATTTTTTGTGACCCTAACATGATGTTAGAGTAATAATACTCCTATCATAGTTAGAGTGGACTAATCGAATTACTATAATAATAATAATAAATATATTAGAATTCATTATGGCGATTATTTATCTATATTCTCATTAACTACAGACTGAAGTCACATGAGAACTCCATTAGTTTAATGTGTGGAGGTACAAGCTGATATATGAGACAGCAGTCACTACTACAACACACTAATAGAATTGATACATTATATAGTTTGCCAACTTTGCTACAAAAGTCATTCAACTCTTTGATGAACATCAAATTACTTAGTGGTTCAACTGCTATACCATGTGCTGTACCAGTTTTGGTATTTTATCATTGAAGAAATTTTATCACTTTGACAATTCTATTATATACGTATGTAGATTCTAAATGCAGTTGTACATGTAGATGGTTTCATTTCATTTAAACTCAGTGTTTGAAATCACCGAAGTGCAAAACCATTGGCTTTAAAGGATTTAATTCAAACATCATCAGTTTATAACAATTTTAACATTCAAATTCAATACACATTTTGTTAGTGTGCAAACTGTGCAACTTTCAAGCTTTTTGAAGTTAGAAGTTCTGTTAACACATTAAAACAGGATTGTCTACTGGCTGCAACACCCTTTGGCATATTCTTTTATTCTTCCATTCATTTTCATGTTAGTGTCAAGGACTGTGATGAGAATGTTCTGTTGCATACCAGATCTGATGCAACATTGGTAGATTATACTATAACATATAACATATAATAACATATAACATATAATAGCTGAGAGTTACAAAAGTCCTTATCTTTGCTGATAATTCAGTCTCTGTCAGTGTCTTATTAAGAGAGAGTATTAGATCCTCATGTCAACTTGTTCTTTCGCGCATGCAAGGAGTGTGGCCAGTCTAAATCTAAGTTTCATAGGTGACAAAAATATCACTTGTAATGATACCACCAAATATTGGGATGGCATGGTAAAGACAGATCCAGAAACTCATTGTCATGGATGGTAGAGCACTAGGATCAACTGCGGAAATTTACACACAATGTGGTGGTTTATAGTTGCATTCCAAGTGCTGCTCTCATGACTTTACAATTTACATCAGGTTATTGGAACACTTATTTATCACCAATTGATCATTTCTCATAAATTTGCATCTGCAGCAGATTCAATTCAGTGCACAATGCCAATCACTCACATAATCACACAATCACTCAGTTACTCACTCTTTCAACCTAATGACCTGTACCTATTTAACGTGTAGGTACCACGGAGCAATCTGCAACTGTTAGGGGTAAGTTTGCTCAACATCTATCACCTGACCCGACCGGGAGTCAAACCCACGATCTCCTGGTCACAAGTCCAACTCCCTAACCATTTGACCACGCAAGCCTCCCATTGAAAGTAATCAATGGGTCATAATGTATTTTGCAGAGTGTATTTGATTATTTCATTATTTCAGGTTCTCTATTCTCCAAGCAGTTCTGGCATCAATATGATGAGTACTATGAAGCATACGTTGCCGACACACACAGGTAAATTATCTTTTTATTGTACAATTTAAATTTCATGAGCATTTATAATTATTCTATGAATTGATAAATAGACTCTATAGATAACTTGGCAAAAACATTAATAATCTAAATTCTCATAACGTTTTTATCTTTGCCGCTAAATTGAGTTAGTATTACCTGTCCTTAAACTGCTTTTACCAAAGTTATCATTACATTTCCATTTATTATGTTTTACATTACTGTACTCTCAATCGGTCACACTCGGTCAATCCAATAAAAACATCAAAGTTTTTGTAACCAATTATAAGACGAGTTGCAAAATAGCAAAATGGAAAACTGCAGTAATGATAATGGCAAAAGGATACAGAATTGTAACCCAATTTGAGAAATCAGCCTGAGAAAATGTAATATTTCATAACAATTCGAAACAAAGTTACCGCTATCACGCTTTTTCTAGGAACTGCTCAATCACTGAAACTACAATACATACAATTATCGAAATAAACAGGAAAAACGTAATAATCAGAATGATGATGATGGATTGACTCATCGTTGTCCGATGAATGTCGTCTCCTGCACCTATGTAATTGATACAGGGAACAAATACCTGCACACTAGGTTAAGTGGTGATAGGTTGTGCATGCCCGTCAACACTCTCTATTCCTATTAATCAGCTCTTGGTACAGGTACGGAAACCGAAACATGCACCAGCTAGTTAAAGGCGCAGCAGCTGGCCAGTACCCTCGTACTGAAGGCTTGCTTTATTGAGGGAAAATTTTTCTTAATGAGGCTTCTGAACCTCAGTCTTGGTGTCTTCACAGTCTAGCATTACACCCGACAGTAGCATCACACTGTGTGGAGATCGGCAATGCAGTGTCAGTGTCCCCAATAATCAGAATAATTTCTTACACTTCCGCACCATCCGCGTCCATCTTTGATTCTTTCATTGCTCATAAATATTCGGATTTATTTGGGCTTCCTCATTTATTTTCGCCACAGCGATAGCGCCGATTGGGTAAAAGGTGCGGACTCCGTACAGACCCCCAATGAAACAAAATCTGTCAAAATATCGCACATGGTATTGAAGTTTTAGAAATATTCTTTTTATTACGGGAACCTCCATAAAATGTGTAATACAATGGGAAAAAAACAGAATTAACATAACTTCAGGCGAGTTATGAAGAAAGCTGTAATTTGCGGAAGTTGCAGAACGTATTTACATTGGTAACAGTCGCAGCAATGAGAAGAAATAGAAGAAAAACGTAAGGAATCATAGCGTAATTCATAAGAATTTTATTCTGTATCCTTCTGACGAAATCAGTACTGTAATATTTAGGATTAAACATCCAGTAACTCTGATGGCACCATTAGAAAGAATCCTTTATTAATCTGCAAATTCATCAAAGATATAGTAACATTAGAACCATGAATATGTGGGTTAAGGCTATTCTTGTCCTTACATGTCCTTACATTATTTATATGCTGCATCATAAGTCAACTATGATACTAGGTTGTTGAATGAGAAGAAGGAAGAAGACGGGGAATTTGTCCAATTTTGTAAATTGAGACAAGGATCGTCACTCCTTTCCTTAGAGACACTCCTGCTACTTCCTGTAAGTCATTTATAAATATATTTCATTTCATAATGCCTGATTAATGAAAATTGTATATGTAGCGGATTCATTTGTAGCTGGACCCAAACCCAAGCACTTTTCTGTCAATTTTCTTTCATTTTTGACCTATTTTCAACATTCAAAGCCTAAAAATCATTGCTCCATAGTGATATATTCTCATTGGACTCAACTGCTTTTATATACATGTATTAGTGCCCTGATATGTACCTCCTATCTCGTTGAAATGGATTATATTTCCTATATTTAAAAAAACAACTTAACTTTTTATATTTCTGTATCCTAACATCTATCATCGTCATATCTCATGATCCAACGGTTCTAATATTCGCGGAACTAATTTCCATAATCCAACCAATCAGAAACCACACTGACGAAATATTAAGCGGGATTGAGATCAATTATAACAACGTGATATTGAATTTTTGGCACCTTTGCTGAGTTCCATGTGATAGCGGCCCACGCCACGGGTTAATATTATGAGCATGGATGTGTAAAGGCATTGTGAATAACTAAGCCATGAAACTGAGGATGAGATCTATCTGACTGAATATGTATTACACCTTGCAAAAATGATTTTTTGTGTGAGAACAATATATGTATTATTTTGAATATGAATCTTTAATCTACAAAATGGTCACTAAGCCATTAATTTACTGATTTGATTATGTAATCTTGTTTAGTTGCTTATATAATTATCTCACTTTTATTGATTCTGAGAAGTTCATTCAAAAGTTTCATCATTTTTTAAGTGTTCTGTTCTGGTTTTAATTTGTGATCAGAGTTTAATTATCATTGTGGAGTCGTTGTGCTATTGCAGAACTGCATGGAAGTTATTAATATAGATTGGCTAATTATAAGACACATAAAGATACAATGTACCTAAATATCTGCCCTATTATATTAATTGTTGTTAAGAATATATGTATTTAAATGTATGGGCTTGCAATTTTGTTTATGTTCATATCATTCCTTGTAACAAAAGTTTGTACCACAGGTTGTGGTATCAGTTGCTGCAGTTTGCATTGTGATTCTGCTTGTAAGTGAACAATTTAATAGCATCTATAAAATTACAGGTATTATCTATTCAAATGAAAAATAATAAGTATGTTATTAACATTTGCCAATCAATTAATCTGTGTGAAAAGTTGATAGCATTTCTAATAAATTGATGATCTCAATGTCAATTTTAATCATGTTTTCACATTGAAACAAATATTGGACAAAATCAGGTTACATACAGATATCTCTTTTATGGTCTTTGCTGTCTTCCTTTTCTTTGGTAAAAATCATCATTTGATAAATATTCTAAACAAATGATGAAATAATAAAACTGCACGTTGACCAGTATATCAAATGCCTACGATCCAAATTTAAATTGCCAAGAAAATGATAACATTAATGAAGATTACCTGTTTTTAGAGCTATATAAACATAATTAATTTCAACAGACTCTCAAGTTATATTGATTACAAAGATGATTGTATTGTTCAAGTACACTGAAAATATGCATTAATTATGATATCAAAAGAGAAAGTGATAAGATAACAGCATACCCTTTATCAATTGCATATTGGTAAATTTTAGAAATTTAGTTTTCTATTTTATTAAGAAGTGTGTGTATTTTGACATTTATTTTATTATGGATTTTATGAAAGAGGATTATTATAATGAGCTTCAAGGTATTATCAAATTTGCTATGGTCAAACTTTTATTAATTATGAGAAGTTGATTAAAGTTGTTCATTTCTGTAACAAAATTATGATCAGAGTTTAGATATCGTCATTTTATATTACATGTATCTATAGATGAATGTAAGTGTTATATTAGTTTAGTAATCTTCATGCTGTATTATGGGAGCTAAAATGTATCAAAAGTGCATGAGAAAGTCAGCTTTTCTATAGATGTATTTTATGTCTCTGTCCATTTGACGAAGTATATGTATTTTACGTGTCCCCATGAATGGACTGAAGTTTGCATTGAGCTGCTGCAACACGCTGAGAAGGCCACGCACACAGCCTTTCATACCGGGGGTTTCACATGCTTTCTGTGACTTCTCAATTGGTCACTGGATTGACACATAAAGTAGCCTTCCATCTATCTTGATTCCTGAATGGGTTATTGTAACGAGCAGTTTTCTGATAGAATAAGAGTGGCATGTCATGATGTAGCATTAGGCATACACAGCTTAATCAAGTCTTCTAATGAATACATGCAGTGTACATGTATTAGTATGTGTACAGTCTTCTTAACCACTGGTCCCACATAAGAGAATCTTACAAACCCCTTGCAATGCCAGATTTAAGTTTTGAAGTTCTGCAATGTATGATAAAATATCATTTAATGGCCACTAAGGCGCATTATAACGCCAGATATTAGTAGACTCGTAGTTCACATGAAATACATAATTATTTATACTCTTGTAATGGTCTATGATTTATCAGAAATTTTATAAACATTTACATGCATTGAAATAAAACATTGTTTCTGTACTGCACTTGGTTATATTAGTCATAAATTCAGTTGGCTGAATGTTTGATGCGGCATTTGTATTTGGGGTAATGCTTTGTGCATCCCCTTGGACATAAGCGGTTGATGTTTTGCCATGTTTGCGTCACGCCATGTACATAATGTCATTGAGGCATTACCTTGGGACACTTTTACTGTTGAAGAGGGCTGTGTCAGATGTAGATACGCATATGAATGGAAAGATATAAGAAAATGCATTGAACATGGATGGCAAATTCTATATATGTTGATACTAGTAGCCTAAATGAAAATTGTTGTATACTCTGGAAGATGCATTACATAGGAGTTCTATTTATTCCATATTTTTCCATATTCTACAATATTTCCATGAAAGCTTAAAAAATATTATGTTCTAGTAACATAATTAAATGATGATTATTTGCTGTCACTTTCTGATTTGTATTTAATTATTTAGGAAAGACAAATTGTCCTACTTGTATGCAGCCTACAATACGGCAAATAACTTGGCCTTTCACCAGCCTGCTTGCATTGACTTCACATCCCATATCATCCCATGTATACTTTAAAGCGCACTCAAATGAATTCCATCACAAATTTCTGTCTCACAAACTTTGCTACATTTCCATTGTAAAATACTTGTGCATGTGCAATCAAAGAGTTGTTGCAAACGCGAGTTTTATAGCAAAAAAGATAGTGATATGAGTGTTACTGTGTCATTCTTGCTATTCCTAGGTCCTGATTTGTATGACAGAATCTTGCTATGTTTGTCACTGTATTATTCATGTACCTGCCCAGACCAATCTAAAGGCCCGTATGCAACGCTGTAGTATTTATGTCAAGAGTTATTTTTAGATGTTGTGACAAGCGTGGATGCTATAGTTGTTATACATGTATGTGTGATTGTGCTTGTGTGGCTCTAGTAGTTACACTACAGATCGGGTAAGGAAGACCCCTTTTTTCACCCGATTCTTTGGAAGTCCAAACAAATTGGAGAATGTAATAGAAAGTATGAGGAAGTATGAAAAAGTAACAGAAAGTAATAGAAAGCAAAACGTATTCTTACCAAAGAATTCGGTTGCTTCTCAGAATATAATCATCTCCCGAAAAGTTCTCTGCTCAGTTGCGTCTGTCATATGATTTTTCCGTAATTTTTCTCTATATTTTAGAAGAATTTATTTGAAACAGAATTTTTTCAGAAAAATTCTGGCAGTGGCTCATATATAAATGATGGTTGCAGCTCACTTGTGGCAATTCGTGGCGGGTGTTACTATGCATGTAATAAAATAATTAATGAAAATTATAACTAATGAATAATCTTTAGATAGGGAGAACACACATCAGTTTTTTTTACAATTTTATGGCCAAACCAAAAAGATTTTGCACATCAAAGAATTGAAGATGGGTAGCATTCCAGAAAGTGCATGTAAGTGCTGTTAAAGTTCAAAGATGTTCTTGTATACATTTAGTATAAAAATATCTAAAATAATGCAAATGAACGCACGATGGATTTTAATTTGACACCAAAGGTAGGACGCCACCAAAAACATATGATACCCTCATTTAACACCAACGATGCCGTGTAGTGGTCAATTGATTCTTTTTCTATCTCTTTATTAAGTGGCTAGAGAAATTTTTCGGAATTGTAATTCGTGGAAAAAGAGAATTTTGGCGAAAAAACAGAAAGTAATAGAAAGTATGAGAAAGAATGGGAAATTAAGAGAAAGAAAGAGAAATAGAAAAAGGGAGAAAGTAGAGGGATCTTCCTTACGGGACCAGAAGTGTATGTCTTTTAACTACATGCACTGAGATTAGATGTTTTTTTCAAAATCTAAACACATTACCACATTGACTCTAACGTATCCTGATAGCAGCTATGGTTATGCAATAGATCATACAGTTTGTGTGTGACTGTAATACTAGCAAAGTTAATAGGAAAAGTTAATAGGAAAACCATGTATAAAGACTTCTGAAATCATCAGATAAATGTATGAAAAACGATATGTGATGAAACAAGGTTTGGTGTAAGTGTGCCCAGATCTGAAAGACACCTTTCTCATAATGATTTTGTGTTTATTTTGTATCAATAAAGTTTACCAATCATTGAAAGATTTACTAAGAAATGATTTACATGCAATTGTCAAGTATCAATTCTCAAGGTAAACCAAATATGAAGTCACATTTTATTAAATTTATATCAAACATAATGCTGACCTATCAAAGGAATATACATTTTCCTAATGGGTCGCTTTGAATCATGTTAATCTTGGCCCAATCATACACAAGTACATGATTTCTTAACTGGATATAAAAAGTGTATATTGTTAAGTAAATTGGAGCTGCTAATAATTAAATGAATTATACATGTACATGTACATATATGTTTAGAGATATTGAATTCATAAATGTCAATGTTTAATGCAATTTGCACACTGTGAGAAAGGTCAGTTTTATATGACTTAGAAGAGATGTCCATGTTCAAAAGAATGTTGGATTTCTATTTATACCAAAACTTGATGCTGAGATAACAATTCTTGGATATAAGCAGTGATTTTATAAGGTACCTTGATTTGATGGCAAATGCTTTGGTTACAATTTCATTCAGACATTGGCATGTAATTTTGAACCATTATAAAAATATCCAAAAAGAGTTATATTGTACCATAGGTCCGTTTAGCGCATGCAACTGTGGTGACCTTGACTATTCTGACCATGATATGGGCAAAAATAGCCTTCTTACAAAGGTAACAACGGCAAAAGGATACAGAACCATAAAGAGAAATCTGCATAAGAAAATGTAACAATTCGTAACAATTCAAAACAAAGTTTTACTGTTATCACGGTTTTCTTGGAACTGCTCTTGATTCACCGAAACTATGATTCTTATGATTATCGAAATAAACAGAAAAAACATAATAATCAGAATAATTTCTTACACTTCCGCACATTGCCGTCAATCTTTGATACTTTTATTGCTCATAAATATTCAGATTTGTTCGGGCATTCTCGTTTATTCCCGCCACAGCTACAGCACCTAGGGTTAAAAAGTGCGAACGCTGTACAGACACCTAACGAAATGAAAATCTGTCAAAATGTCTGGCGTGATCTTGAACTTTTAGAAATTTTCCTTTTAGTACGGGAACCTCCATAAAATACAAGGGGAACAAGCAGAATTAATGTAACTTCAGGCAAGTTATGAAGAAAGCCGTAATATGTGGAAGCTACAAAACGTTTTTACGTTCATAACAGTCACAACAATGAGAAGAAGTGGGAACAAAACATAAGGAATCGTAGTGTAATTCTTAAGATTTTTCTTCTTTGTCCTTCTGACGATATCAGTAGTGTATGTCTTAACCTTCTTGAGACAAAGTTGCAACGTTGTCTGGTTAATTTTTGTTGTTGCTTGGTCAATACCAGATCTTGATCATATAGTAAGTGGAATGGGGAAAAAATTTCCCTATTTCTCATGACCTTGTCGTGAATATGTATAGTGGAATGGGGGCATGTAGTTAGTGGAATGAGGGGGAGGGGGGAAGCAGTTAGTGTAGCTGTGTATAGGATGAACATCTATAAGTGCTCTCATGTAAGTAGTTGTATTTAAATACAACATTACATTGTTATGAACCAAGTTTGATTGTCCATAAGTGCCTAAAATTTGTCTAAGGTAGTCTAGACATTAGTAGAGTCACAAATATTTTCTATGAGCACTTTTGGTTAATTGACAGATATATGGCAAGCAATTTGATATTCATGTAAAGCTTCACGAAAGAATCTCCCAATCTTGTGGACCCTAGCAATCTATCAGCATTCATATATTCTGGAGGAATTGCTTCTTCTAAATGAGTGATTGTTACATTTTAAATGAGAAGACTACTCAGCTAATTGCACGCATGAATTTATCTATTTGAATGATGTTGCAATTGGTACGTTGATTTTTAATAACAGTCACATTAATATTTTTCATGGTATTTGATGCTTTATTTATTTATGGTATTTATTGCTCGTTGGTCTGGTGATGGTAGTGATAGAGGTACAGAATTTTTTAAAAAAACATAAGGAAGTTTAAAATCAAATACAATGTATGCACTAAGAATGAACACTTCTCTCATCTTGGGTTTCTTCATTCATGATATGGACAAGAATTTAAAGATACCAACAGAAACCATTGGGACTCACATTTTGGCGAGACTTTCGCTCTTATCGCAAGAGCTTCTTCAGGTTGAATGACAGTCCCAATGGTTTCTGTTGGTATCTTTGAATTCTTGTCCATATAATGTATGCACTATTTTTGAGGAGATATCGTGATATCACTGTCCGAATTTGTTGAATGATGGGCGAGCTGGCGAGGGCATTATTCAAATGAAGGCTGTGATATCACGATAGTGCATGACAAACTGTTGAAGGAGATATATATTCATTGTGCTATGCTAAACACTCAAAAATATCCACGCCTTACGTGTCTACGTAGTATAACAAATGCTATATGTACATGTATATATGTACTCTATTTGAGTTCAGTCATACTTAGAAATGTGTACGTATTACAAACCTTGAAGATTTTGTTGAGAAATAAGTTACAAAGTTATGTAATATTTTGTTATGAACAGTAAGCATTTATTTTCTTGTCTTAATCATCTATTTCCATTCATGTGTTGAGAATTATACCTTCACAAATTTCTACAACATTTACATACATTTAACATGGTTTTTACAAGAGGTCCCCATATTCACTTGAATTCATATAAACACCATCAGTGTCATCAGAAGAGGCTCGTAGATGCTACTGTGTCGTACTGCACTGAAATTTTTCTGGATAAGATCCAGCATTGCAGCTGTTATAGTTCTGTTTAGAAACAACTTACATTGTACAACATAGGAATGTTGGCGATGGGAAGTTTTGTGTAGTTCGCTCGAAGCACAGCTTTGATGTCCTTTATGCCAAGCTTTTCTAGAAGGCAGTCATAGCTCATGTCATCCTAGGGCCTTACACGGCAGATCCATCGGATCATGGCTCGATCATTTCTTCTCAAACGGTTCAGGGTCTTGGAGGAGGCAGCCCAGGTTTCAGAACCATGTAGCATCACACTACGTACACAAGTGGAGTAAACTGCCTCTGGATACCAGCGGAAGTCTCATCATGCTTGTTTGTGAGTATCGGGAGGAGCTCATGGAACTTCCCCCATGCGGTCCTGCATCTCACAGTAGAAGCTAGCTCACAGTCACCACCGCTGGATAGCATGTCACCCAAATAGCAGAACTCGGAAACAACTTCCAGCTTATGCTCACCTACTGTGACCTCCTTGACTGGCCTGCCATCAACAGGTCTGGCAGCACCTGCACATCTCGGACATACGTAACTTGGTTCATTTCTCAGAGGGCCTTTGATGCCACTGCATTTCTTGTGGACCCAACAGGCACATTTTCCACAGTAGATGGAGTTACTACCTGTACCCGCGAGACATACAGCACAAGGATGTTTCCCAAACTTCTGCAGTCTGTCGAGCTGTAACCCATCATACACTTGGTTTTTCCCATGTTCACACGGAGTCCCTTCTCCTCCATACCCTCCTTCCAGACCTGCACTTTATCCAGTAACTCTTGTTTTGTGTTTGCAATAATGACTAGATCATTGGCGTACAGCAGTTCCCAGGGGCAACCAGTGCAGAACTGAAGGGAGAGAGCCTCCAGAACTATAATGAAGAACTACAATGACAATTTATTTGTCATAGTAAATATGTCAAAAGAAAATAGGGTATAATTTTAAGCCAAGCTAAAATAATGAATGGAATCTGAATTCAGATCAGTTGAGCAGACAAATTATACTTTTTTTCTAATTCTGTGGATAATATCTCCATGAGCTGTGCAATTTTTAAAAATTATATAGACATTTTATATCAGTGTTCTCAGTGTTCCAATTGCATGGAGTTGTTTTGAAATGCATTATATTCAAAAATGACTTTTTGTGAAAAACAACCATGTAAGGAAATACTTTTCAAATATATTTGAAATTTGAATATAGTGCTAAGAAAAGATAGAATGAAGTGAGATTGATGATGTACAGTTTATGTATTGAATATTAATTACATATACACAATATACATGTATATACAGTAAAACCTCGCTGTAAACAGCAGCAGGGGTGGTAGAGTAGAGTGTCCCTATAGTGAGATGTCCCCATTAGTCAAACATATCAAATACCAACTAGATCAAAAGTGTTCAAAGAACACAGCGTTGCTAGAACAACGTTGACATATGAGCGATTAAAATAGTCAATAAGCATGAAAAAGTTGTAGTTAAAGTGGAAATTCAGAAATGATGAAATCTTTAAAAAAAATGCCTCCCTGGAACCTATACTTTACTTGGCAAATAGCCAAAATTGAAAACTCATGATGGTCTCGATGAATGTAAACAGTGAACCAGTTTGTAGATTTTGTCTTCAAAGGCATATCGAACAAAAAAACTGCATACTTTAATTGCCAAAGTGCTATAGATGAACATATATGATTGTGACTAGGTATGTGAACATAGAATTAAATTTGGAGGTCATGGTTCAAACTGTATTGAAAGTATTAAAGAAAGTCGAAAAAACAACAACTAAAATGTCTATAAACTGCTACACAATGCTGTGCTCTCTGAGCATTTTTCATTTAGTTATACGAAAGTCATGTGACAAGATAAAAAAATGCAGAAATTGACTGCCAATGGCCTTCTGGAGAGAACACTTTGATTGGCATAGTGCCAAAATTGGACACTGATGATGGGCACTAGGTATATGAGCAGTGTATCAAAGTTGGAGCTCATGGTTCAAGCTGTATTGAAATTATTGAAGAAAATGGCAAAAAATGATCTAAAATGGCCATCTGGAAATCACACTTAAATTGGCAAAGTGCCAAGATTGAATACATGTGATGGTCTCTATGCATGTAAGCATTGTACCAAGTTTGAATGTGTCCATATAAGCAGTATTAAAGATACTGGAGAAAATGTCCAAAATGGACCATAAATGACTCTGTGGAAATCACAATTTAATTGGCCGAGTGCCCAAAATCGAATCACTTTGGTGTCGCCTCATAGCTTATAGTTGTGTTAAGTTTGAACAAAATCAGTTCATCGGTAAACCCTCTAGCTTGTCCAGAGACATATATACACGCATACTGACATACAAACAAAGTGATCACAAGGCTTTCGCTTCAGCTGCTGAAGCGAGGCAACAAAAGAATAATAAGGTCTCCCTAATTGTGAAGTGCTCCTATTAGCAAAGTTCGCCATTGCAAGGTTTTCCTGCACTTCTTCAGATTTCTTACTGCATAAAAAGAGTTGTAAAGAACCTGTCAATTTTATATGTAAATGTACATGTAATATGAAGGCATGTTGATAATTGGAGAACACATATTGTTCAAATTGTCAGTATTATACTTTAAAAAAAAACACTTTCATAACTAATTTTGTAATAACATGGTCATTAAATTGGAATACTTCATCAGATAAAGTTTCACATCCAGTATCATTTTACATGGAGTTATTTAACAAAACTATATGTATATATGTAATATATATAAATATGCATTACTCAACAATCAACATTTTACTGTGTATAGTGGATTGAACAAAATTTCTACTCATGGATATATTGTTTACATTTCATTATCTTTAACTATACACTATGGATATGTTAGTCTGGTTGACATTAGAATGGATAATAAGTACAAGTGTATTGATGCAAATGCACTGTCCCACATGTATACAGAAAGTTTCATCTTTAGCTAGATGACAAAATTTATATATGACATAGTAAATAGTTGCTTCTCTTTAACATACAAGATCTAGATCTTACAAAAAATCTTTGATATTGTGGGCAGAACATTTTACTCATGTATAAAGTGCTATCATATTCATCATTTTTTAGTTTGTGCTTCTTATGACCGAGTGAATAGGATGCTAGACTCATGATTAGAAGGTTGTGAGTTCAATTCCTGGTCGGGTCTGGTGGTATGAGTAAACTCATCCCTAAATAGTTGCACACAGTTCTGTAGCACTTACATGTACACATTAATTAGGTACAGGTCATTGGGTTAAAAGAGTGTTTGAGTGATTAGCATTGTGTGCTGCAAATGCAAGTATGTGAGAATTGATCCCGGAAATGATCAATTGAACAACAAGTGTGCCAATTACGTACTGTAAAATGTTAAATCACAATTTAGATGATGTTAAAAATAGAGATGATCGATCTGCTGTTACTAAATTAAGAATCAGTGCACATAAGTTATTTATTGAAAGAGGACGATATATTAGGCCACCTCTTGACTGGAATGAGAGAATTTGCTCTCACTGTCTTATAAATAAAAAGGCACACATTGAGGATGAGTTCCATGCTTTAATAGTTTGTCCTAAATATTGTGAAAAAAGAAAAGTAATTTTTAACTCAGTTGAATGTATATGTCCTAATTTTAAAGATTTGGATGATTATGAAAAATTTATATTTATTATGTCAGCTGAAGGTCAAATAAGTAAACTGGTTAGTCAACTTTGTAAACATGTTATTTTATATGACAAAGAAAATTGACATTCATATCACTTTGGAGCTCAGTATCTAATATGATGACATTTGGAATAGTTGATATACTATATTTTTATATAAAATAAGCTGTACTATACTATATTAGTGTATAATATAGTACCATGCATAAGTGTAACATAATCCCATAATTAGTTTAGTGTGTTTTGTAATTTTATATATATGTTTAATTCTTGTTGTGTTGGTTTATTTTTGGTAGTACTGATAGATTTAATGTAAATCTAAGGTGAAAATAAACTCATTCTTATTCTTATTCTTACAAGAACAAGACTTGAATCATGGCTATAGACTATTGTATTTACATTTGCCATCCAATGTAAAATATAATGTATGTATTACAATAATATAATGCAATTTAATTGTCTAAGTAATGCATTTTAACAATATAATAATTAATTTACAAGTCACATATCATTTCAATTTAAAGTAATGAGTAATATAAAAGGGTGGAAGCCTAGTGGTCTTCTCGAGGGCGTTCAGGTAATCATGGTGACAGGAATAGTGCGGCCATCACCATGAAACAGCACCTACGTGTAACACGGCACAATGAGGTGTTCCATAAAATCTCGCCTTGAGTTAATGAAAATGCGTGTCCACCTACTCGGGGCCCAGTCACGCCTGCTGCATGAGGTGAGGTTGCTCATTTTCAGGCTCTCATGCTTTATTAGAAAGTTTTTTCTGTTTACATGAATATTGGTGAATAGTCTGTTTGATAAAGTTATATTGATTCAGAAGGTTGCTTAAATTTTCATGGATTTCAGCTCAGCTGCTTTATTCCATTTTTGTCCATTTCATGATATATTGTAATTAACTAACTATGTAACTAACTAACTAACTATGTAAATCTTGCGGCTGTGGGGCGGATGCGGATACAGAAGTGTAATTTGGCGCGGTCAGGGGCGGATGCGGACACAGAAGTGTAATTTGGTGTGGTCGCGAGGCGAATGCGGTCAGAATGATGCGGTCGTGGGGCGCATAAACTATGCCAAAAACTGCCCGCGCAGAACGCTGCTATGACAGCCTATACATAGTATGTATGTATGCATGTATGTCTCCGGACAAGCTAGAGCTTTAACCGTTGCACCGATTTCGTTCAAACTTTACAAGACTATGAGGCATGAGGCGACACCAAAGTGATTCAATTTTGGGCAATCTGCCAATTAAATTGAGCTTTCTAGAACAGCTTTTATGACATTTTTAATGATATTCAATGCATTTAGCCAGCAAGGAAAAAAATCAATATTCTAACCAAGCAGCAAAATTGATTATTGGATTTGAAACTGATATTGATTATCATCTTGTTATTCAGTACTATTGTATGGCAACACAAATATCTTTTTGCTGGATATATTGATTCTGATTCATTCTGATGTTTTCTCCTCAAATTCATAAATTTCTTGATTGTAAAGTATACATTATTTCAGTGTATATCTTCATTGCCCATAAGTCAACGTCCTTCTAGCGACGCAGTGTTCTTTGAACACTTTTGATCTAGTTTTAGATTTTTAGATAAATTAAGATGATTGAATAATGAAGAATTTAAAGGAAGAGATATAGTATATATCAGTATATATCAGTATATATCTTAATTGCCCATAAGTCAACGTCGTTCTAGCGACGCAGTGTTCTTTGAACACTTTTGATCTAGTTTTAGATTTGTAGATAAATTAAGATGATTGAATAATGAAGAATTTAAAAGAAGAGATATTTGATATATGTACGTACGGTTTATGTTTTAGATATGACATCCCCAAATTCCCTTTACCCACTTGTAAAAGGAAAGGTGTGGAAAGGGGATGCAATTCCTGTTATTTAATGTCAGTGGAAACATGGAGGAGTCATGTCACCTGAGCAGATGTACACTGCAAAACATTATTGTGTTAGAAAAAGTTATTTAGCAAATCAACGATGTATTAGGGATAGATGTATGTAGAAATCCAAATCAAGCATTATATTAATTGCTGCTACTAAAATAATTCTTCCTAGTCACACAGTTTGATGATGAATAAAACTATCTAAAAGCTATGACTGAGTAGGATGTGAGGGCCTCCTGACGCCTAATGATTTTATCTGCATGCGTAGAGAGTTGGGTGATATATCTTAGAAGTCACGAACTCCTTTATATAGAAATAGTTCATCAATGAATTATATTGACTTATAATCTTTTGGCATATGAGATCCAACATATTTACCAACAAAAATACTGGATGATTATTCTCCAATGTGTTTACAAGTTTAGTGTATAATTGATCTACATGATTTTATTGATGTATATGTGTTTCCCAGTGCTTGCGGATATATTTTTATACTTCTCTCTCTCTCACACGTCTTTTTAGCAAGCATATTTCTACCAACGATAGATATAGCTGAAGACAGGTTTTACAACCCTAAGTTTCCATTTGACTATATCAAGTGGCCCTGGCGGGACTCGAACTCATGACCCCAAGGTTGTGAGACCACAATGATACCATCATCCCAAGCAGCGAGCTGTTAAAAGGTTACTTGGCTGAACCAATGTCTCTGTAACCCCCAGCATACATACTTGGTCTGTTATCATCTCAACCCAGAGGTCGTGGGTTCGAATCCCACTTGAGGACAAAATTTTGGGAAGGGTCTTATTAGCATTTTTAGTGCATACACATATATATCATTCAAAAGCACTAAAAATGGTAATAAAACCTTTCCCAAAATTTCGTCCTCAAGTGGGATTCGAACCCACGACCTCTGGGTTGAGATGATAACAGACCAAGTATGTATGCTGGGGGTTACAGAGACATTGGTTCAGCCAAGTAACCTTTTAACAGCTCGCTGCTTGGGATGATGGTATCATTGTGGTCTCACAACCTTGGGGTCATGAGTTCGAGTCCCGCCAGGGCCACTTGATATAGTCAAATGGAAACTTAGGGTTGTAAAACCTGTCTTCAGCTATATCTATCGTTGGTAGAAATATGCTTGCTAAAAAGACGTGTGAGAGAGAGAGAAGTATAAAAAAAAGGATTTTATTGGAAATCATTAAAAGAACAACACAATGACTTATTAATACTGTGCTTTATTTTTAGTGCTGCATATTGGTGATAATTTCAATATCGATTTAATATCGGTTCAAGCCAAACTTCAAGCCAAAGGATGGATAGTATCTGAGTATTTCTATGTCGAAAACCAATCAATATATATGTATATTGATTAACTTTTGATGTAAAAAATACTCGCGATACTATTGTCGTGTTGATTGCAGTGTTTGTGTACTGATTTTAATTTTACCCACATACAACAGATGTACAACACATACAACAGAAGTACACTCAAGACCATAATCACAAAATAGATGTATTCCAAAGATCTCTTTTACGTGGTATACTCAACATTAAATGGAGTAGAAGACTATCAAACAAAAAACTATATCAAATCGCTCAAACTGAGCTCTGGAGTATAACAATCAAACGCAGACGACTTAGTTTCCTCGGTCATGTAATGCACCTGGACCCTGAAACACCAGCTCGAAAAGCACTGCATGAATTTCTGCGACCAGTAAGGAGACCCCAAGGACGTCCGACCAAAACATGGATGGAATGTATCAAAAATGATGTGAAAGACTTTAACATCGAACTAGACTATAAAAAGCCACAAGAAACCATCAGCATACTAATAGATTTAACCCATGACAGAGACAGTTGGCATACAAGGGTCATGTGCGTTGTGCCGCGCTGTCAATAGACTGCCAATAGCGGCGGATACGTCCAGAGAGAGAGAGAGAGAGAGACAACAGATTTCAGTCAATCCACTAAAACAATTTAGACTGGGTCACGCTGGTTGCGCGGGAAAATGTGTCTGAGCTGCTGTATTTGCGCTGTGATAAATGCATGTTGCATCGGGTATTAGTACACACTTGCCAAAATGGCGACTGGTAAGGAAACTGATGTCAATATGTTGAAATTTCTTGCTATACACTTAAGATACTATAGTAACATGAAAATAAAGTATGTACGATCACTGTAAGTAAAACAATATACGTAATAAGTAGACAATGGGAGATCAATAGAGATGCGGAGCATATGATATAGTGCGATATATAGAGAAAAAACGGGAGGAGACAATAGCACGATAATATCGGGAAAAAAGCCACTATCGTTGCATGGCGATATTGCAAGATCCAACCGATTCTCGTTTGGCGTTTCTTAAACGAGCAATTAACCGATAGTCAGATATATCATTGCAGTACTATTTATTTTATGTTCGTACATGTAGCATCTTGCACGTACATGTACATTGTACACTCTTTTAAGTTTAATTAAGATAAACTAGGGCTGTGTATTTATATATACTTTATAAGTGCAATTTAAGGTGGTCATTAGCTTTATGTTTGCTGTCTGTGAATATATGAAGCTAAAATGTTCATTGTTTACAGGGTAATATCTGTCAATTAGTGTGTTAAAATGTGTTTGTGGGTTCCGTATGTGGCATCATATCCTCTGGTAGTTACCACAATGGGATGAGAGCACCACTCATGGGCTTGTTAACTTTTCTTTACAAACATACCTATTAAAATTCTAAGTGAAGCATGTAAGGCTTTTAAATTTATGATCTCCATTTTGAGTTCTAATATTTTATGTTTGTATGGATCTAATTGCAAATGTAATGTGCCTTTTTTAGACTAGTAATATGATAGCTATGATATAAAATAAGTTTGAGAAGTCATTTGGCAAACATTATTTGATAGAAAGATTTGTTACATCAATAACATCATAGCTTTTGAATCATAAACTATGTGTTATTTATGGTATGTTGATATCCTATTCACGAGGGGGGCCACTGGGGGTGAGAGAATGCAGCGAACGAGTTATGTTAACCCTTTACCCCTCAAAACAGCTTAAACCGGCCGCAGGCCCTCTCCCTCAAATCGGCCTAGACCGGCCGCACCATTTCACATGTTTGGGTGTCAAAAGCTTCGTCATACAAGTCATTCGTTTGGGCTATAGCAGTGGTGCCATCGTGATTAAAACTAGATAACAATATGTAAAACCGTATGAGGAATCGTCGTGTATAATTTATTTTAATGTTTAGCTTTTAGTTTAGGAGAATATAAAGAGATTTCATTTGACAGCATTAATTTGCACTCACAAATGGCGCCATGTTTGCCATATCGCACCAAATGCTAAAACACCAAAGTTTGATCGAGTTGTAAACATACTTATAATGGTTCAATCTTGATGAGAAATACATATTCGTGTTCCTAACCACTTAAGCTTTATCATGATATATAAATGAGTTCCAAGAACACTTGATAAATATTTTTAATTATTTTCTAAATTCTGTGATTTATTTACTGCGCATTTATGCTGCATTTACCACAGTCCTATACCAATCCGAACAGGGCTAACTTTTACCATTGGAAATGTGATGCTTCGTTTCAAAACAATTGTGAAATTGGGAAGGGTGTAAGCCAAAATGGTTTCCTTGTATTTTGGTGAAGAGATGATTGAAATACGAGCATTTTTATGAAAATTATGGCAGTTTAAAGTTGGCAATGCAGTTCCGACAAATGGAAAGATTTTATACGCGCTACGCTGCAAATATATATATATTTTTTTTGAGGATACAAGGGCTGTCATGTAATAAAACGTGAGGGGTAATGGGTTAAAGTCCACATGAGGCAAAAGATTTTTTTATCTCTCAACGCCACTCATATAATTACCTTTTTCTCCCATATTTATTTACACTTTTTAGGTTTTAAACTTTGTATCGTAGGAAATCAATTTGTCCGCCCGCCTCTCAGCCAAGTGAGGATTGAGTATTTTCAGCAAACATGGGAGAATACAGAATAACTCCTTATTTGTAACACCCTGACTAGAATCAAGACTATTATATTTTATGAAGAACGAGCAGTTTGATTCCAATGAACTTATGAAAAATAAAAAGAATAAATTTTAGATGATGATGTTTGAACAAATGTTATTTGCTGCAGAAATATACATCAATAAAATCATATTTCTTTTGTGAAAAAGTGTTGGAAACTAACGCACTCACAACATGACTACATCTCATACAGTAATTGTTGTTTCATCCAATTATTATCTTTTACCAAATCATCATCCAATGTATAGATGTAAAAGTCATTTTGGACTACATACTACGAGTAGTACACCTTTCAAGAACTGCCTTGACATTTACGTTCTATTGAATTTTTTATTGTGGCTATCGAGGTGAAAATGGAGTGGTCCAATCGCTTTAGGTATACAGATGCTATATGAGATGGGATCTTTGTGGCTTTTCTGATCCTCTTTATACAAATATGAATTGTTTTAAACTGTGTTGAGTCTATCAGCTTATTATCGTAAGGTTCCTAACTATACATGTCATGAAGCTTTTAATATTCAATTAAATTGAATATTACAATATGTTTTGTAATTTTTAATAAGAACATGGACTTGTAATATTTAGAAGTTTAAGATTTTCAATGACATCTTAGTTCATATTTATTCCCAACCTGTGTCAGTGCATAATAACTACATATACATGTGCATGTATGTTGTACACAAAATAGCCATGTCAGACCAAATTGAAACAGAAAGGATATGGAGAAGTTTGCGACACTGCTAAATTATTCTTTATAGGGAGAGAACATGTTCATCATGATTTGTCAAGGTACATCATGCTATTTGACATTTACTATATATTGTTTGGTTTGTATCAAGTCTTCTGTATCATTTCTTCCAGCAACAAATAGAGAACTTGTTGACCATTGGGCTATTGGATATTTTGGGCTACAATTCTATGATTGCAAATGTGTTATGGATGTCAATGAAACAAGAAGGAAGCCTGTTCAATCTTATCATTTTAATGGAATAAAAAATAATAACATGAAATAAAGCATGAAATACAATTTACATTTAACAGTTACGCGTATTTCACTAACAAATATTATAATCCATAGGTGCACAATTTTCACACTACAGGGTGTTATTTACTGAATCAATATCATTTGTGCTCAGCAAATTGGGTAGGATGTTATTTGTCTTTCTCTTGTAAATGTATTGTTCACTAATTGATATTATCATATTTTGTAAGAACCACATTATGGGACATGTACCTGGACTGCAAGCTTCGTACATGTACATGTACATAGTGTGATATCGATTGACTAGAATCAATATCATATGAAATTACTGTCACGTAAAATGATATTGTAAAGAATGTTGACATAAACTGGCTTTATATGTACATGTATTCATATTCTTGCATGGCTCTGTGTATGATTGAAGGTATACACCATACTTATTTCTAGGGGCTTCATATATTTTTGTTACGCTGGTTCCAGTTCAGATTTCAAGTAAATATTCATTAGTTAGATTAGGGACAATAATTGTAGTCACTGAAAATACTCACAAATAAAAATATTTCACCTTAACGAAACATATATGTATAATTACGCAAACCGGCTGTTACCTACTTTTGGCCACCACTCTCTACGAATCTCGGACATTTATCCCCCTTTGCTCTTATCAGTGGCGTTTCAGGGCTTCAAAACTAGACCCGCGCCCTGCCTTACTACTTCAACTTGAGCTGCGTCAGTAATGTAGAAATGCGTTCACAAGCCGCACAGATTCAATTATGTCATCATTTATAAGAAAACTGGTTTGAAATGGTCAAAAAATAACCTGCACGGTGTCAGGAAGTAATCATAACAGAATACGCGCCGTCAATCGCATGACATATAGACACCTATGGTCGGATTTCTGCACTACAGTTACGTCGGCCGTATGCCTGCTACCACGCTGTTCTGTGCATCTCTTTGATGTTCATTGATTTTGGAGCTTTTCTTAGTAGTTTAATAAAATTAATAGAGGTTTCCCTAGAAGTAGCAGGTGTGCTAGATTCATGAACATATTCGTAGTGGGGCAAAAGTAGTCCGGTTGACAACTAACCATATACGGAATCGGTATATGGACAGTCCTGATACAACATATTTTTACAAGGCAGTTCTGGAGGTCGATATCCACTGAACATACATGCAAAAGACTGATAAATATTTGTCTCACGGGTTTAGATATCCAGTGGTCAAACAAGACGATATTTTTATGGCCAGTAATATTTCACCAAGACTATATATACTCCCCTCGAAATTGTCTCCGTAGGAGATGGGGAAGCTAGTGTTTAATAAATGGCTAAATGACTTAACATCAATAATTAAAGGCACACTCTTAACAATGGATTCTGTTGTAATGGAAAGAATGATGTGAGTTGAGGACTTTAGATTAGGGACAATTATTGAAGTCACTGAAAATACTCACAAATGAAAATATTTCACCTCAAGGAAACAGGTTTAATAAATGGCTAAATGACTAAACATCAATAATTAAAGGCACACAATGGACTCTGTTGTAATGGAAAGGATGAAGTGAGTTGAGGACTTAATTAATTATTACTTAGAATTTTGCAAAGGATTTGGATTGCCAACTTATGGTCCAAAACAAGTTAGCCCATATATGTCCTGTAGTCCCCTTTCCCAATTTGTACAGCTGATGTGAGATTGGCTTATTGTTATAATGAGAGTATCACAACGAATAACTCGTAGCATCAGCTGCACATATCATGTAGGTATCAAACCTGAACTCATGACCAGTAACAACTCGCCAGACTTTCCCAAGTTGCATGATGAAGAGGAGTATAGCAGAAACCCCAATTAAGATCACCTAAAAAAGAGACCACCTCTATTGTAAGAGCTTTTCGCAAGGTCCAAGCCTTGATAAAGTGACCAGGTCAGTAGCAAGCCTCTATAAAAACATCTCTCGATTAAGACCACTTGAGACTGGTATCAGGGAGGTTCTTCTGTATATCTAAATCATTTTTAGTGTATCAAGAGAATGTTTTTTCACATATTCAAACTAAGTTGTAACTGCAACGGATATTGTTTTGTTATTACTCTCTGGTTAAGTATTGAAAAATATACGTTTACAGTTTATGAAAGATGTTTATAGCAAAGAATATTAAAAGTAACCATAAATATCTTTTAGAAATTTGAATAGGATCAAAGTTTTACTTATATAGATCGACAGTAGTGCTGCAACGAAATTTCGGACTATCAGTTAATCACTCCTTCAGGGACTAGTAGACGATAATCAGTTAATCTCCTTCAATATCGTCTGCTGCAGAAGTTATAATCATTGATAATTGATTGCTCAGGTCCCATAATTGTCCTAGAATTCAAAGTGATGTATTTGATGTTTTCTTGGGCCATCTGTAAACATAATTTCAGGTTAATGTGATTAACATGGGAAGTAAAGGTTGCACAAACGATTACATGTATGTGCAAATCACCTCAGTATACCACTCACCATAACATATTGTGTTTACGAAGCATAATTGCTAAAGAGACAAAATAAATCCACAGGTGACGTGTAACGTATAACGTTTTACTAATGATACTATCAGTCACCTATCGTTTGCCAAGCACCAATAATCGATATTGAAATTGTCACTAATATACAACTCTAATAGACACACTTCCCTGCACTTATACAAGTGTACCTAAAAGTCTTGATACATCGGTCCACTTGTAAGGTACACTTTTGCCAAGCGCTGTGATTTGTGATACCTTGGAGGGAAATTTTGAAAAATGGCAAATCACCACTATCCACAAAGGTTTTGTAGTGATTCTAGACATATAGCCCAGTTTTGTGTTACACCGAGCACATATTGGCATACCCGACCCCAGCATGTGTCAGCCAAAAACACAATACTGTGCCCCTGTACACACCGTGGCAACGAGCACAACGCGTGCCATGTCAAGCATTGAAGGACTGTGAAGTATACAAGTGTTACCATACGGTGCGTGCGTGTAGGTCATATCTCTTGCAGTCACACTCCTGGCTGGCCATGGAGGACAAGTGATGACCCATTACTTTATTCGCTTGACTTGGGGTATAGGTGAAGCAGGAATGGATCTTGGTTCATGACGTTTTAGGTAGAGACTGCTCTTTTTAGCATGTATTGTGGTTACCTACCTAGGCGAATGAATGGATGTAGTTTTGTGTGCATAGGATGTGCTCTTGCATTTTTTTCAGCTTTTTGCAGCTGCAAGTCCATTTCCTTCCATTTTTTCTATATTGTCTTACATGCAAATTGTAAGTGAAACTGGTATTATAGCTACTAGGTTTTACTGTATTTACATCTCCAATGTAATATGATACACTGTCTCTCCTTGTTTCTTCCTTTGAAAAGTTGACAACATCATGCTCAAACATTCTATATCTAGCTATGTTAATATCTTATTTCATTTGCATGCATGATGTTAGATAAATGTCATGAGATTCTATGAGAGTTTGCTAAATTTCATCAATAAGATAAATGCTTTATTTTGAATATCTACAGTGAATTCCTAAACTTAGATATTCTAATTAAACATTTATGAATAAAACACTATACATGTCCAATAAAAAGTCCTTAAATATGTGATAAAAAACATGTATTACATTAGTACAAGTGGCCCGCGCTCACCTCAACCTATGTTATCCCCTGGCTTTGTATTTATAGCTGGGGTTAATGTAAAGTATATTGCCTCATTGCTCAGTGGAGAAAAATGATGTCATCAAAATGTTGCAGCCAAAATATGTTTTTCATCATACTATATGTAACACATTTATTTAGGTAACAAAACAGAGTGTACACTATATAAGAAATGATAATTATAATGGACCTAACAAAAGATGGACCCTCATGGTGGTCTAAATGAAATACGTGTACCTTTAGGTTTAAAGTGGGAACCATTTCAACTTTCAAACCAAATTTGATCACTAGATCTAATAGTGTGACCTGTACAAGGGTATCAATCAACAATTTGGCTGTCATGGTTTACTGCCTGTGATTAATAATACAAGATGTGTATATCAATACAAATTTTGATCTATAGATATGTACAGTAGTTGAGAGGCTCACATATTCCTTGTGACAATTTGGTGCTTAATAGTGACAATGACTTGTTTTTAAGGACAATTTGTAATCAGCAGGTAACATAATTTGACCATCTCTATTAATTTGATAAACTAAACTTAAATGCTTTTAAATATGATCAAATGACACTAACAGATTCACTATTTTGGAAAAGGGGAGAGGGGCAACTACTTGGTTTCTTGGATTTTGTACGCTACAAAATTTGCCAACATGCCAAAAAGTCCAAAAAAGTGAAATTTTTTATGCAAAAAAGGGGGTTGATGGCCCCCTAGTCCCCTGGATCTGCATATGATAATCATTACAAGTACATATTTTGCAGGAATCATGTCAATGATAAATGTCCCATATTTACCTTACTTTATGAAACGAAATTGAATTTTGTGTACATGGTGTATGTAAATGGTATGGCTGCCATCACCATCACCAGGACCACAAATTACTCTTCAGCGCAATAATATGGGGCTCTGTGCTCATTTATATCAGTGAGATGGGCATCACTCAGTTTCTCAAACTTCAATTGAAAGATTTATTGGCATGCTATTTGTTACACTATTTCTTTTAAAAAATCACAAAGGCTTGTACTTTACAGCATAATGTTATAAGTTTTATTGTCAGGTTTAAGATTTTAAGCTCATGTATTATAGTTATAAAGACATCATGATTATGAAATTAATTTATTATTTTTCTTCTTAAATGATCAAGAAGATAATTTTACTACATTTGTATATCACGAAATGAAAAGGCTGGGTCATAAATCCAGGGCGTTGTAGGAGAAACGCCAGTAAAGAATGGTGAAGGTGTCATATCTATGGATGAAGAGGCCAAAAATGTAGCTTAGAAGCAGCATTATGAGCAACTGCTTAATGTTGAATTTCCTTGGAACCTGAAAGACCTCTCTGACAAAACCCCCAATGAAGGTCTCAGCATCCAAATCACCCTAGAGATGACATTCAAAAACATTTCAAAGATGGGAATGGGTAAAGCACCTAGTCAGTCGGGTGTATTAGCAGAAATGCTGAAACCTGCTGGTATATGACTGTCAAGCTAATGTTCGTGATTTGATTGAAGAGATAATACGTGAAGGATATATCCCATCTGACTGGGAGGAAAGCTATATAGTTACATGTAACATCTACAAAAGTAAAAGCGATGCGATAGCAGAGATGTGAATTTACGGTTTTTTCCTGTAAAATTACGTTTTTTAAGGTCTCTAAAGTCATTACGTCCGGGCTGTAGGTTTATTACGGGATTTTGATAGTTTCATAAAAAATATGTACTTTTCCATAAAATATCTTGTCTACGGTTTGACAGACGTTTTGTCCATCAAAATGTGACCTCGATTTTACGAAACAAAAACGGGTTTGGCTGGATCACGCCGGCTACCGCATTACAAATGCGTTTCGCGCTATCTTTTGTGTGTTGGGATGAATATATGTCGAGTCGGGTGCCAACCACTGCACTTTGGAACGGCCTCGTGGTCTGATTTCAGGAGACATGTTGACATTTCTGGAAATTCGACAAACAGGTCAAGTAATGAATTTATTGGATGTAGCAGAAATCAACACTGTTTGTTAGGTAGTTTTTATTCATTCTGACATGTTAATTTATCCTGTTTCATTAATGCACTACATTATAAGTTTATTGTACATGTTTGTTAATTTAAGTAGATTGTTGTTTCTGAATTTTTAATAAATCTGTCATGAAATTTTGTTCTGCTTTGTTACGTTAACCCTTTACCCCTTATAATATATCAATATGCTGTTTAACAATATTTATATTTATCACAACATAAAATAAAGTACTCTGATCGTCATTTATATGTAATTTAGTAAGATATTAATTCGTAAAAACATTAAGATTTTATTAAGATTTTCATCAAATATTTTTAAGATTTTTCCTTGAAAATTAAGATTTTTTGAGCCATTGATTAAGATTTTTATGCTCGGGGGTTCACATCTCTGAAATAGAGGGAGGAAACTACTGGGAGCAGTTGATTGATCACATTATGAAACTTTTTAAGAGAATCGCTGAACATGCAGTTTGGTTTCATGCCAAGAAGGGGGAAAACAGATGCCATCTTCGTCTGAGAAGTGCAGAAGTTTATGGCAGAAAACAAGACCTTTGTGGATCTAGAGAAGACATTTGATCGAGTTCCCAGACCAGTCAATTTTTCAGTAAAAATATGTTTCACTTTCTATTAATTTCTATTACTTTCTGTTACTTTCTCATAGTTACTCATACTTTCAGTAGCTGTGGGGATGGGGGTATTAGAGGGATCAATTATTCCCATATACATGTATTGTATATATGGCTGTCACATATGACGATGGAATGAAGGTGATGTACATGTAGGTGTATTTAATCTTTTCCAGACCTGTATACTGACAGGAGCTGGTGTGAGGGATGGTGGACAGAGGGATATGATATGGTAATTGGTGAGGAAGGGAGGGGAAGGGAGGAGCATTTAATCTGTTCCAGATCTCATCCATTTCAACCAGAGCAGCAGCAGGAAGGGGGTGATGGAGATGCACTAGTTATGGACCTGTTTAGATGGAGATGTGGTAGAAAGGGTTGGGGAGAGAAGAGGGGGTGGCGGCAAAGCAAGGGTAGGGAAGGGTTGAATATTTAATCTGCTCCGCACGTGTTTACCAAGGGTAGTAATAGCTGGAGGGAGGGATACCAGAGGGATTAATCATTGCCATATTCAGTACATGGATAGTAGGAGTTGTGACATATGACAATGGGAGGAGGGTGTTGAAGGTCTATTTAATCTGTCACATACCTGTATTCTGACGGGAGCTGTAGTGAGGGATGTGGGACAGGGGGAAGGATGGGGAGGGAGGAGCTTTTAATGTGTTCCAGATTTCATCTGTTTCAACCCGAGCAACATCGGGCAGACAGCTAGTATATATAGTATATATATATATATGGGTGATCATCATCACTAAAACCAGACCTCTAATTAAATCTCCCCGGACGAAGTCCGGAGGGAGATTTCTAGCTTTGCTTCTGTCCGTATGCGTCCGTCCATCCGTCCATCCGAAATAAACAGGCTGATAACTCGAAGACTACTTGAGCTATTGATTTGCAAATTGAATATGTCTTGTTTGAGGAAAAAGGTACCTCTCAAAAAAATTTTTTGTACTTTGGCCTACTTTTGACGAACTTACGAGCGTTACGTAATAATCCTTGTTACCACTCTACAGGGAAAAGTATTTGACCTATGGTCACCAAACTTCATATTTAGCTTCTTTGTACTACTCTCCAGAGCTGATTAGATTTTGGTGTACTTTGGCCTACTTTTGATGAAGTTACGATGTGTTTTTAAAAACAAATTATTACGTAATTGTGTTTATCTGTCTCCTGGGAACAGTTTATGACTTATCATCACCAAACTTGAAATTTTGTATGTCTATATCACTCTCATTACGTGATTTGATATTGGTGCACTTTGGCCTACTTTTGAACTTACGAGCGTTACGTAATAAACCTTGTTAACACTCTACAGCGACAAGTGTTTGACCTATGGTCACCAAACTTCATATTTAGCTTCGTTGTACTACTCTCCAGAGCTGATTAGATTTTGGTGTACTTTGGCCTACTTTTGATGAAGTTACGATGATTTAATTATTACGTAATTGTGTTTATCTGTCTCCTGGGAACAGTTTATGACTTATCATCACCAAACTTGACATTTGGTATGTCTATATCACTCTCCTCACGTTATTTGATATTGGTGTACTTTGGCCTACTTTTGAACTTACGAGCGTTATGTAATAAACCTTGTTAACACTCTACAGGGAAAAGTATTTGACCTATGGTCACCAAACTTCATATTTAGCTTCGTTGTACTACTCTCCAGAGCTGATTAGATTTTGGTGTACTTTGGCCTACTTTTGATGAAGTTACGATGATTTAATTATTACGTAATTGTGTTTATCTGTCTCCTGGGAACAGTTTATGACTTATCATCACCAAACTTGACATTTGGTATGTCTATATCACTCTCCTCACGTGATTTGATATTGGTGTACTTTGGCCTACTTTTGAACTTACGAGCGTTACGTAATAAACCTTGTTAACACTCTACAGGGAGAAGTATTTGAACTATGGTCACCAAACTTCATATTTAGCTTCGTTGTACCACTCTCTAGAACTGATCAGATTTTGGTGTACTTTGGCCTACTTTTGATGAAGTTACGATGTGTTTTTAAAAACAAATTATTACGTAATTGTGTTTATCTGTCTTGTGTGAACAGTTTATGACTTATCATCACCAAACTTGACATTTGGTATGTCCATATCACTCTCCTCACGTGATTTGATATTGGTGTACTTTGGCCTACTTTTGAACTTACATAATAAACCTTGTTACCACTCTACAGGGAGAAGTATTTGACCTATGGTCACCAAACTTCATATCTAGCTTCATTGTACCACTCTCCAGAGCTGATTAGATTTTGGTGTACTTTGGCCTACTTTTGATGAAATTACGATGTGTTTTTTTTTAAAACAAATTATTACGAATTTGTGTTTATCTGTCTCCTGGGAAGACTTTATTACCTATCATCACCAAAACTTGACATTTTGTATGACTATGTCACTCTCCTCACGTGATTTGATATTTGAGTACTTTGGCCTACTTTTCAAAAATGGCCTGATCGGGGAAATGGCCTGATCGGGGAAGGGGAGATTTACGGCGTTCCCGACGACTACTCGTATAGCATTTGCTTAAGATTACAAAATCCTTAGTGAGTTGCTTCATGATAATCATTATAATACATCAAATGATTGGTAATTAAGATGTGAACTTCTACTAAAATGGATGATTGGTGCGCATATTAGACAACAGAAAGACTGATCATGGTCATTTGGGTTCATTCCCTTCTACAAGTACTTCTTTCAGCATATTCCTCATGGACACAAATGGACCTTTAACACTGGTTTGTCCTCCCTGGGGACGCTTTTCATAATAATCATTATAATACATCAATTGATTGGTACTTAAGATGTGAACTTCTGCTAAAATGGCTGATTGGTGTGCATATGAGACAACAGAAGGACTGATCATGGTCAAGATGATAAACAATCTTCGAGCAATTGTAAAGAAGATACAATTAGTGTATATAGTTATATGATATGTTATTAGATATTTCTTCTATTACGTGAATCATGAAGATACAATGAGTGTATATAGTTATATGTTATTAGATATTTCTTCTATTACGTGAATCATATCTTAAGAATGAAAAAGAATCACATTTGCTTTGCAATACCTACAT
The DNA here is from genome assembly GCA_019095985.1 of Streblospio benedicti. Classification (NCBI taxonomy): domain Eukaryota; kingdom Metazoa; phylum Annelida; class Polychaeta; order Spionida; family Spionidae; genus Streblospio; species Streblospio benedicti. Next base: position 45,775,770 of record CM032666.1, read on the forward strand.
GTACATGTGTGTTATGTTATATTATTAAAGCTATCTCACATTTGCATTGAAAACACAGTTTCTATTGCAACTTTAAAAAAAAATCACATTGTAAGTACTCGGTATGTAAAAATGGTAATTGAAAGCGCTTCTAATTACATTTCTTCCTAATACCCTAATAAAGCATCAAAATATATCATCAATTTTCATTTGTATGTCTTTAGTTTGTGTCTTGGTCAACATCCATAGAGTGAACACTGTACTAAATGCATCATGGATTACATTGTTCAAGTAGAATGTCAATGCTGACCTAGTATTTATGATGAAATAGAATTGTCTCGCATTCAATATTTTATGGAAGGAATTCTCTGGTGTATTCAAAAGATAGTGGGTCTGTCAATGAATTTTGTATGGAATTGATATATTAGTGTGTATATATATATTCAATTTTATCATGTGGCCTACTTCCATTAATTTTTAGCTTTGATGTTGATTGATCTTTGTATTTATCTTCCACCACACAGAATTTCATTTAATTCTTTATACAATAATGACCAACACAACAAGAGATAAGTATCTTCAAAATGGTACTAAAATGTATACACAAATTTTCAAGACTTGTGTCTTCAAGTGTACAGACACTGCATTTAGTAACATACTCAATTCACATATTTTTAGATTTCTACTTTAATACAAAACAGAAAAGATTATTGTGAGATAGTAAAGTAGAATATTAAGGTATGCCTTGGATATAACATCTAAGATTGGTTCGCCCTGAATGTTATCAGGCTATGTGATCAAGTACAGAAACATTATTATCAACTTATTAACAATATTTTACCTGTATAGACTCACTTTCCATACTAATGAATGCTAATTTTACGGCCCCAAAATGTGCCACTATCGATTCTTCACCCTTTAACAATTGAACAATGTCAGATTTATGCAACAAATGATTTAGTCAATGGTACACTGATGGACATTAACACGTTTGGAACCCTAATACTTTGGCATATTAAATAATCTATGCAGCAGGTGGTTTTTATGAAAAGGTGGTGACTGCTTGTAGATGTTGCAAGCAGACGGCCGAGTGCTCACCTCCAACACAACCATTTAAGGCGAGACGGCACGGGTGTCTTGTTTCAAATGTTTAGGATGAGGAATGCTCAAGTAGGATGGATTGACAATGAGTGTGCTCACAAACTCGCATTAATGTCACAAATAAGCATCAACCAGCCCATTTTGTACATAGTCGAGATAAATTTTGTTGAGATTAATGGACGTTTTCTCTGGATATTGACATTATGCTGTGACTTTGAATGTTGAACAGTGCTTTAACAGCGCTGGGAAGTGAACGTTTCCTGGATTGCATGTTCACAAAGTGAATTATACGCATGCAATCCCCAATATCATAACTGATCTGAGTATTCAATGGTTTCTGCAGTTCATAAGCAACCAAATTGAAATTCTTTGTACAGTATTTTATTGGATATTTGACATGCTAAAGTTTAAAACTGAATGAAGGCAAACAAAATAGTAAATGATCAAGTTTATCTAACTTGTGGGATAAGATTTGATATATCAGGTCTCGTTCTTAAAAGTAACTTTTTAAATATTTATTATTCATATCATATACATAAATCATAGTATTGCTGAGCATTGATAAAATCATCCATTCAAACTTCATAATCTCACAATAAATTGGTTCTAACATAAAATAAACATTTTACATTGATGTAATTGTATGATGGCACTTTTCTAATGGCCACCACTCAAGGAGAATCAGTGAAAGCAGAGAATATCACTAAAGTTCTGACAGCAAATTCATGGAGTAACATTTTCTATCATTACTAAATAATGGTACAGTACTGAATATCAAAATAAAAATTATAGGAATAATATGCTATTTTTGCCAGATCTACATTGTAATTTTTATTATTCTGATTGGTTTACATAATACTCAACACTTACCGGTACATAAAATGGCATTTTTTCAGTTTCTGTGAGAGACAGAGTCAAACATTTTGAACATTCCTAACTTGGGGATTAGGTAATAACTTTTATTTTGATATTCAGTACCATTTTTCATTACGATAGAAAATGTTACTCCATGAGCTTGCTGTCAGCACATTTAAACAAATTCCATGCAGGGAGTTTTTAGGGAATTTCACTGTGGCCCTCAAATTTCCATGAAATTTCAGCGGGGAGATGTATCCAATAGATGATACAGCATTGCATTTTGTCAAATCCAGAATCTTTATGAAGCTAATATATGTTACTTGTTAGTTTTGTTTGGGTATGTGTGATTTTTGTAATTAATTATAGTCAATTACACCAATATTAATTTTTTAATTGAATTCAAGATTAAAGCCACGAAGATAATTTCAGAAATAGTTTAAAAGGTCATTGTGTTTAATATATACATGATTTAACTGTAACTGGAATTTATTCAAAATATTTCCAAAGGTTACCATGTAAAGGCAATGTCACACAGAAAAAACTGATGAAACTGGTATATGAGATTGATAGATTTTTCTTGTACGTGGTTCACTCATGTTCATGATGTCGATGAGCCGACTATCGGTGTCTACTACGTTTTTCATAGATCACCAATCGCACCACATGTACTCGGCCATACACACAGTCCATGAAATGTACGTATGATGTAAACTCCCAGTTATAGAGGTCACTAAATTTCACATCATATGTAAAATTCAAGGTTTATGTGCATGGCCGGTTTTAGCGATTGTTGCTGTACAGCAAATTGCAATGACTGGTTTCACGGGTCGAGCCATGCGTGGTAATCTTTCTGGAACGCTTAAACCTATTGGTGTGGGCCCACAAATATTGGCGCGGATGGATTTTTATATCATGTATAGGTTGTAATGAATATTACCGTGATACAAGCATAAATTATACATATCCTTACGATTACTACGCGATTTATCCATTGTGTATCTTTGATGGTCGGCAGGCTATAAAGACTTAAAGACTTAGAAAAAAAGGCTTAGAAACCAAATTTTTACGTTTGCAGCGGTAGCCTACATGTATATGTGGACAATCTGTGTAGCATTTGAGCTTTTTCAGTCCTTTGTGCGCGTAAAATTTGTGTTACATCTGCCATTAAATTTTGTCATTTTTGTCTATGGACCTACTAAAACACTTAAACATTTGTGCGTCCTACATAAGTGTTTTATCAGCTTTTTCTGTGTGATACATGTATTACCTTAAGGTCATTGTTATCAAGATGAATCAATCAAAAATATTGACTAATCAAAACTAAGAAAAGTGACATTACTTCAGAGCCCAACGTAACTAAAAAAGGAAAGCTTATATTTTTGTGATTGTAAATATAATACCTTGGGTAACTTTGAAAGAAAAAAATATCCTAAAACTTTTAAACCAATGACGTAGATGAAAGTGATTTATTTATTACAAAATCATTGACAAATAACATTGTGCCTTGCCACATTTATGAATGAGTGAATTAACTTTTGAAAGGATTTCAGTGACATTTTTCTCAAATAATCTCTTTTTCATCATTATACAGTACTGACTGCGTCAGAAGGACACACAGGTGAAATATAAAGAATTACGTTACGATTGGTTATTGTTATTTTCGATTACTTCTCATTGTGACAACTGTTCCGAACGTAAAAAGGTTCTGTTGCTTCTCCAAGTTACGGTTTCTTCATGACCTGTCTGAAGTTACATTCATTCTGTTTGTCAAGCTTACATGTATATTACGCATTTTACGGATGTTCCTGTACTAAAAGATTATTTTAGAAAGTTCATGACGGATTTTCTTTTCAATGGGAGTGAATATATAGTTTGCACTTTTTTAACCAACCGGCGCTGTCACTGTGCTGGGAGAGGCTTGGAAATAACGCAAACGCCCAAAAATATCTGAATATTTATGAGGGAAAAAGTATCAAAAATGGAAGCCAATGTGTGGAAATAAAAGAAAACATACGGATTTTACATTTTTCTGTTTATTTCGTCAATTGTAAGTATCATAGTTTCAGCGATTGAGCAGTTCCAAGAAAACCGTGATGGCAGTAACTTTGTTTTGAATTGTTACAATTTATTACGTTGTATTATGCCGATTCCTCTAATTTTGCTTCGTTTCTGTGTCCTTCTGATGCAGTCAGTACTGTATATTCTAAACACTAAGTTACAAATCTATCACATTTATTTAACTTTAAAATTGAACAGTGGTGTTGTCGTTTTTAAACTTCAAGAACAAATTTATAATTTTCTTCATCAAAATTTACCCATACTGCATATATCTTAGGATTGTCATTCTTGCATAATGGATAATACCTCATTCTTCCTACTACTATGTTTATATATTGTTTAGATAATTATACAATTTTGCGTCTATTTGAGTTTGTAAACATTGTATGAATGTTATGCAAAATGAAAGAAAAACTAGCGTCTCTTTTTAATCCTTATAATAGATTGTGTCATATACTGTGTTGATACAAAAATTACATGTATGGTTCAGCATGATTGAAAATTAGAGTACGCTAGCCGGAGTACTGTTTTCACAAAAAACAGTCACATTAACCCTCTCGAAGCCAGACCTAAATTCACTATGATACCCCCTGAGTGCCAGACACGCATTTTGTTATTCACAGTGGGGGGTTTTAATTGTCATAATTGAAATATGATCCTTTGTAGCTTTTACGTTTTTCATCAGAACATTTTCACATTTACAGTACACATTCAGGAGACGGTCTAGTTTCTTATTTTTACGATTATAAATAAAGATACATACAGCATCAAGTTCAATTTTGACTATTTTGCGAGATCTCCGATTCATTTCACAGCTAGCGGACCAATTTTGAATGCCGTAAAATCGTTAGTTATTTTAATTGCAGCGACGTTTTATCCAGGATATACAAGATAAACAAGATAAACCATCCATATTTCATAAAAATATATTTTTACTTACAATATTACGGACCAAAAACGTGTTCAAACTTTGATTTCTTCATCGTCCTGAACTTTGACAGGCATCACTCGATCACCCGACAAAAACATCATCCGTTTTGATAGAAATACTAGATATCCGACGTCCACACTTATTGGGGAGTTTGCCAAATGCTTTATTTGTGATCCGGTATCCAAGATACAATAAGATGAGGCATGGATGACGAATAATATGATAATTCTTCCTCAAAAATTTCAATTTCGTCACATCATGGCAGATCTTACCCATTTTGACCGATTTCCGGGAAATCAGCCTTGCAGAGCATGCGGTGCTGCAATAGATTCGTAAGAATGCTCATGATAAAGGCTTATTGCCATCCTTTAGCAGTTGTCAAAATAGTTTTGCCGGCGATTGAACTTAAAAATACCAGGTTCATGTGCAGTTGTGGTGATACGAGTTTGAGAGTCTAGTTTCAGATTTATTTTCGGTCTCTATGCAAAGCTGGTTTCTCAAGGATTTCAGCGATGTATGACAAGCCATGGTTTTGCCACCGAAAATAAGAGTATTTTAGGGCTCAATTTTGAAGCAGATAATGCGTGCTAGGTTGGTAAATATTCGTTGTCACGAATAGAATCAAAATATTAGCACTATGCTGCTTATTTCCTTCTAGAAATACATCAAAATGTCAAGATAAAGTTGTTGTTGTTGACACACCGGAATTTGATAGTAGAACCACAAGTATTTACATACGAATATGGCAGTCAAATTCGAACTGTTTTTTGAGTGAGTCTGTTGACTTTTGTCAACTGTTGGCATATAGAAGTAATTTATGTATGTCGACTTTTGTCGACAAATGGCATCCACGGGGTTAAGCAACGGATTGTGCATAACAGTCCCTGGCTTCAAGAGGCCGTCGTATGCATGGGCCAGTTGATAGGCGCCTTCAACTGTGTTCATTAGCTCTAGTGTTCTGATGCGGTCAGTCCCCCTCCGAAGTCGTAATAACTTCCTGTGACGTCACATCGTGCAACCCCTCCGTGCGACGTCATTCTTGAGGATTGTCTTCAGATGACTTGACCGAAAATTTTGAAGTTGTAAGTGAAATATGACAGTCAATGTACATATACATGTATCTATCAGAAGAAATCTGATGTAATTGTATTATACACTAGATCATGCTAGATCATGCTAACCATAGAGTATGCTGAACCATGTTATACATGTGTTAATGACACTAGCCTGACCAAAACTTGATTCACTTGATTTACATGTACAATTTTTAATAACTTTTGATAAAGGTGTCTTGTTTTTACCAAACATTTATATCCTTCTCTCTCAAATTTGTCCTAGTAGCAAGCATTTTTCTTCTAGAAAATTTAGGAATTAATTCACTTGTATTAGAAAACATATACACAATGGCCAAAAGTATGCTTTCTCAGATTTGTACCCCAGGCTACTGGTTTGAAAACTGAGTAGATGATTAGACAAAATGACAAATATCTATTTCGTATCCCAGAGTACCATTTATTGAATCAGGTGAACATACAAAATACCATCCTCATCTAATTCAGGCTTATTAATCAATGCCCAACTTATTAAAAACAAGCCCTCATTCTAAGCCAACAATATAACTGGAACGCTCCTCCACCTCTCAGCCAATGAAAACATTAGAAACTATTAGTTTCAGCCACATCAAATGTATGATCTTATAAGGCAAAATAAGAAAAAGCAGATTATTGCTTTTGCTTTTGACAACTGAACCCACAGGGAGATATTGTAACACTGAATATATTCAGTGTGTGAAATAATCAAGTAGGCATTGTAAAGGTATTTTGGGAGATTGTGGATTCGAACTCACGGTCTCCCGTCCATGATCCAGCTCAGTCATATGTCATGGGCGGACGTTCTAACCACTAAACTAATCTCCCTTGACAAAGTACACACACTTCCACTTTGCCTAGTATCAATCTTACGCAATCCATTTTCCCGCCTTGATACTATTATTAGCCTACTAGCCTTGCAGCCTTAATCACAGCCACTGCCCACTACGATCATTTACTAACCATTAGGCGTGTGCACGATACTTGAATGAACTGTTCCCTGGGGCCACTTCTTTTACAGACTCCCCCAACTCCCAACTCCATCGACAACTTCTATATGTCACTCTGAGAGAGAGATTGGGAGTTCCATGCACCAGTAACCCAGGGGCTGAGATCAACTGACTCTCCCCGACCGCGAATGGCTCCATAGTCACTCTCTTGTGACCGAGGGGCCACTAAGAGTCCTCTGATCCCAGAAACACACACACCTAACTCCTTTGAGCTCACTTGCCTGGGCGGTAGCCTCCCCTCCCCCAATGTCAACTTTCTCTACTTGTTAACCAATTCGCCTATGCTACTGTTGTTAACCCGGTGGTTACTCAAAGACTACCCAGTGGCTTCTACAAAGCGTGCGGGTCCACCCTCTCCCACCAACTGTGAAATAATCAAGTAGGCATTGTAAAGGTATTTTGGGAGATCGTGGATTCGAACTCACGGTCTCCCGTCCATGATTCAGACCAGTCATATGTCATGGGCGGACGTTCTAACCACTGAACTTAAATCTCCCTTGACGAAGTACACAGACTTCGACTTTGCTGGTATCAATCTTGAGCAATCCACTTTCCCACCTTGATACTATTATTAGCCTACCAGCCTTGCAGCCTTAATCACAGCCACTGCCCACTTCGATCATTTACTAACCATTAGGCGTGTGCACGATAGTTGAATAAACTGTTCCCTGGGGCCACTTCTTTTACACAGTGTATAAGAGATTCCCATGGACCGACAATGACAAAATAGTGGTCAATGCAAATACATGTACATTGTACACTGATATAGAGACAAATTCACATTAAATAATGGATCATATACTTATTAATCATTAATCACAAACTAACATTAATGTATCATTCAGAAGATGTTAGCGATTAATGTATTTAAAAAAATTAAGTGTCATTTAGCATATAGAACTGAATGGTTATACTAGAGAAATGTATAAAATGTTCTCAATAGTAAATAACCAAGTCGAAAATTGCTCATCTATTTATAGTGACCATTTATAGTATAGACTACAATGCATGATGTATAGTTTCAATGTAAACAAATCACCATTAATAAATAGTTTTGTTTTATTTGAAGCACTAAATTTCTAAAGAACATAATGAATGAATTTGTATGTATTCCGAACAGTGATATATTAATTTGTCCTCAAAACATGAATATGATATGGTAAAATATCACTTCTAATGATCTGCTTTAGGGAAGAAGAAGACTATGATCATATTCTGAGTATAATTATCTGCTGATGATAGATATTGCGTGTGAAAATTATGTGAAGATAAAGATCTTTTGCTTTTGTCTAAAATATATTAAGACTTTCCTCAGGGCAAATTATGCATATCATTAGGATAGTTTTTTGTATTAATTTTATATATACGGCTGATATTCTGTTGTAATAGAGCATTGTGCAAATTATACATTATTATTCAACTGGTTTTATTTAAAGACTGCTGAATGTTGAAGAAGCATTTATATGATAACTTTATCAACGATTAATAAAGATGATGAAAGGCGAAATGAACACAATCTCATTCCAAATCTGTTTAGCAGTAATATTTAATTTTCATGACGTAAAAGTCAGAGAAAATGTTAATTGCCCTGGTTGACTGCAATAAGAAAGCTATTGAACTTACAAGTGATACTTAAAACATGCTGAGTGCTCTTTCTAAAAAACTTGCATTGTCTCCGAGGCCTTTACGGAGACAGCAAGCAGCACAGGACGTGAAATCAGAGAGTCTGTCGGCCAGTTTAGTGAGTCCGTATGACACTCCAGAGAGTTCTCCTTCATGGCTACGACGTTCTTTCCCTCCACACCCAGCGCCACTACGCACTCCCTCAAATGACTCAGACCAGACATCATCTACACGAAGCAATACACCAGATGTTCAGATTGTGGTGGATTTATCTTCCCCAGTGCCCAGTCGCAAAGTTCTCACACGACAGACATGCTCAGAGCCTATCAATCCGGGCCTGCTGGGCGTCCACCAGATGGAAACACTGGAAATTCCGGATACACGCAGGAATCACAAGCTGACAACACCAAAATCTATCACTCTTCATCATAGTCATAGTTATGGCTGTGCTGCTCACTCGCCACCTCCCTCACCCATCATTTCGGCAAAGTCTTTGCCATCATCACCGGTCACGTCACCAGGCACGCGGCGCAAACAGATGCAGACAGCCTGGAAGAACCTTCATAAACACAAATTAAGGAAATCTGCAAGTGATGTGAAGCAGAGGCCAAGATCGGCAAACTTTTTACTACTAAGAAGCAAGAAAGTGTCTGGCTCATTTGAGCAAGATCTACTTGAACCTGGAGTGGATCATTGGGTAGTTGGCTCGGAATATTTGGAGGAGGACATGGAAGTTGAGGTAAGATCAGTTGTCATTCTTCAAACATTGATTTTGATTTAACCATATTTTTTTAAGATTCAGACTTAAGGAAAGTGTTATTGTACTGTAGTTGTTGCTTTAGGGTGAGTTGTTACTGCCCATTTGATCTAAAAACAGGACTCTTTTTCAAACAACTTTTCATACAGAAACATTAGGCTTGTTGACACTTGACACCATATTCATATGCGACGAGAAGAGTATAAATAATGTATACCAATCGATGTAAAATTTTATTGCAAATAACTTGAATAATGATATTATTTTACAATCATTTGGAAGAACATTTTTTAGAAGGCTAAATTCCATCACCAAGTACTCATATTTCTATGATAATCCGTCTAGCGTATCGCATTTTGAAGGAAAGGACCTCCTCTTTCAGATTTTGAGAAGGTTTAATTTTGAAAATAACGTCATTTGAAAATATTGAAATAAACACAAACAACCTCAAGAACTTGCATCATTATCTGCTGGTAAATTCTAGTAGGAATCTAGTCTACATCGCTCTGCTCTGTTACCTACCTGTGCGATTGATGCTCTAAAGCAATTAGGAATTCACAGACTAAAAGATATTCTTTCAAAATTGTGTCACCAGGCTCTCATTTTGAATCAACAGTGCTAGCAACAAAATGTTTAAAAGGTATTCCAGATAAATGAACCCATAATAATTCCACTTGATGATGAAAATATGATAGACTATGTACAATCGAATGAACATGTCAAATTATGTAATGAAATGAGCATTCTGAACGATCCTGGAAAAGGATATATTTCAGACCTAATACTGTCCAACTGGTGCAATTTGCAATCGTTTTTTCACTGTCATAATGCATCCTGCAGTCAGGAAATTATGGGTTTTAACTGTGTCAAAACATGTCGTCTCTAAATGAATTTCAGTTATGTGTTGCAATGAAATACATGTATTTGTAACCAATGGTCATAATTACCAAGGCAGCAAGCCTATATGATAGACATGCAGAAATTGTTATGTGTGCAGTCAATGTGATAGACATGCAGAAATTGTTATGGGTGCAGTCAATTTTTGGACATAGGAGTCTGGAGCCCTTACAATCGGTGCGTTAGGCATGTGCAAGTGAAAGGTTATCTTTTCTTATTGCATATTTAATGTGATGGAAACAAAAATATAGGTTGCAATAAATAGCGTACTCCATTATGGTTGATCTTGAATATGTGAATATGAATGGATATACGTTATTCATATTTTGAATTAAGTTTGTCTCTTGGGGCATAATGGGAAATGGCATTGCAGCTTATCCCTGTCAAATGAATCCACATCTATTTCCTGTGTTCTAGACTGAAATGTTATAATTAGTATGTTTCATGATATATAGAAATAATAATAGCATTATATACTAACATTGCAATTCTAAACATCTACAGAGGTGGGTGTAAGCTGCTAGCTGGGAACTAGAATATGCTGCCATACAATACACATATGCATTAAATCCATATCCATTCCTCTTATGGTATTTTTAAATAAAACATCTACTGATTTCTGCAGTCTCTCATATAAGCGAGGGGCACATTTGACCTTGCGGGCGTGTTTGCCGCAAGGCGTCTTGAGGTCTGCATCCTCTACGGCATTTTCTGCATGCATTGACAAAAATACAGTTTTGGGCATATATAAGCACAGGCTCTGTGCATTATGGGTGCGTCGGCACTGGGAATGCTTTTATTGGGGTGGCAGTGAGTTCAATATGCATCGAACGTGCGTTGTGCTCACGTATTACTTGCGTTATACGCAGTTACACACTGTGTGCTTACTAAAGTGCGGCATTCTTATGTGCATGGTACAGGGAACGCACGGCGCCAGTGCTGTGTTTGTGCCGGCAACGTGCTGCTAAAACTGCTGTGATTATGCCACGATTAGCGTATTAGGTCTCCGCACTGTCCCCTTACGGTCAGACCACGGCTGACAGTGGTCGTAGTGGAAGTTTGGCAAGCCAAACTTCTTCTGCGGCCACCGTACTGCCTTAAAAAATGCTGAGTTTATTGCACTTAACACTCACGCATCTTTACGATCTCTGTGCGTTTTTGGTTGTAGACTGGCTGTCGACAGCCCTTGCGGCGTTAAATGTGCCCTAGGCATTCACTCAAACTTGTATATTATATAAGTAACCAATTGTATTGGAACCTGCACAAAATAAAGGTAACATTTAGTGAGGTAGGTCACTCACTGGCTCCTCTAAGTCTGGCAGAGGTTCTGTCATTACTGACAGATAATAAGGATGTTGACATTATGCTGCCTCAGAGCACCTGTCCAGATGTGCTTCGCACGTTGAGCATAGTTTTTAAAGAAGATTTAAGTTCTGACACAAAGTTTTAATTCTGAATTCAAAGAAAACATGTAGTCTCCTTATAGGAGTGTATACATATATGTGAGAAGAAAACAGTTTTAGTATGAACATGTAGATATTAAGCTATTTGTAGATGTATATCAAGAGAGATACATGTACAGCTAGCTTTTTCATTTCTGCTCTCACATGCATTTTTATTCAAAGCATAAAGTGGCCTATGATATTAAGACTTATTATTTGTAAAATGATTAACCACCAATGATTATAATTGATAGCTATTGCCAATAAAAAAATATCAATGAAAATATTGATTCATTATCTTCTTCAAATTGATTGATCAATGCCATGTTTATTTCACTGTAAAAAAAAGGGAAACATAACCTAAAGTTAGCCAAGCTCTCGAAGGGTTTACATGTAAATGCTAAGACCACAGGTGGTGTTAGACTTTTCCACGAAGCTCAACAAAAGCCAATTCTTCTGCCTAAAGTTTATGGCTTAGTTTATCAGGTGACATTTAGGTGTTGATTTAGAAGATAATAAAGGTTTTGCCCTTTTTCCAAATGAAGTTCTTTTCTTGTGTGTATGAAGCACATGCATCTAAGAGGGTAGAAACCAACTGAGACTGACGAGTGGCCACCCTTCATTGTTTACTTTATAGTAAACAATGAAGGGGAAAAGGAATAATGGCCACTCATTAGTCTCAGTTGGCTTCTACCTCTACGATGCATGTGCCCGATGCATGTGCCGTGGTGTGAAGCAATTTCTTTCTCTTGTACACACTTGACCATGGAAACACATCACTAATAGGGACACCGCACAATTAGGGGCACATTTTCATTTTATCATGATCTAAATACTGTTATTAAGAATGATAAGCTAATGGTGACATCTACCTAATGGGGACAGTATTATTTTTTACACCATCTCGAATCTCTATTGAAAAGGTTTTACTGTAGTTCGATATATTATATCAGCTAAATCATCAATTGATATTTTGTCTGTGATGTCAAAAATGTTTGTTTTAATTAAGAAAACGTGCACAGTGCTCTTATTCATTTTTAGAATCTTCTTTTCCAAAGAACCATTATAGATTTCCATGCCTTTTACAGAAAAATGATTAGATCATTAATCTCTTTGGAGCTGCCAAGTAGAGACAAAACAAGGTGTCAATTGCTTTGGCCCTATGGATTAGACATTCTTATGTAGGACTGTCAGACTTCTTGTATAGCTTATATAGATACATATATTTGTTTGTTTGTAATCTTAAACAATAATATATCATTTTCTCTTAGACAGTGTTGAAGTCATATGTTTGATTGCTTTTGATATAGTGAGAAGCTCTGGAATGATCATTGCATTTATATAGAGACGTTCTGACATTGGAGAGCTCTTTTGTGTTCACATGAGGACACATGCCTATTTATATGAACCCTTCAGTGGCAACTGCAATGTGAGAAACCAACAGTTGGGGCCCATCCCAGTCCAGCCTAATGGCATATTTTGCACTGATGTGAAGCAACAGCAAGTAGAGCACTTGGGAGAAATTCCCTCATATTCAGCTGCAATTTGATACCTTTCATGGTGTATACATGTTTACCAATGAGCTGGCCCCATGCAGTTCATTAAACTAGGGAATACTCGATGTAATATTGTCACTTTACTTCTACAGTAATATTAGTATATTGATACATGTAAGTTCAAAATGTTAGTAGATGCTATCAAACATTTAGGTCATATTCATTCTTGTTCTTCAATTGCTTGTTTCATCCAATGTGTTGAATAAGTAAAAGGAAATATCTGAAATAAATTTGTCAATTTTGACAATCTTAACATTAGCCTTGGTTAGATTGCTACCTGGTAATTCAATTCATTATTATGTGTTTTGGTGTTATGAAAATATACTTTTATAAACCATGAATTTAAGTGTTGAAAATAAAAATAACTTTGTGGGCAGATGTTCCAATAAAATCATTTGATAATACTGTTTGCATCTAATGATATATAGAAGTAACCGCATTCGTTATTTATCACTTGATGTTTCAAAAAGAATATACACGTATTGATATTGTGAAATCATTTGGAAGTGTCTAAAATACTGAAAACATTTTTAACCTATACTTTCAAGAATGAAAGATCCTACCTACCTAGTACCTAGTGGATTCCGTGTCCTCCAGGACTTTGGATGTCATGGTCTGCCATTTCTTTCTGCATTGAGCGGCCTTCGCAGTTCCTACATACCTGACAATGAAAGATCATGGAGCCATTAAACCCATTAATATTGAAGATTAGACACCCAAACGCAAAAACTAGTGTACTTATGATTCTTTTGCAAGGAAAATCTTTGTTATAACAAATAACAAATATACCTTCTATAAAATAACACAAATTCAATGTCTATAATGTGTCAAATACATTCACATTTAATGTAAAATGTAAATGTAATATAGAATCATGTACATGACATGACATGAACAATCGTTGTCATTAATACCAGGGCAGTCAGACAAAGTCCGACAGTTCGGATTTTGTCGGACCACATTGTTCTCAGATTGAGGTCATAGCAATGCCTCCTTAGTAAAGGTGATTAAAAGTGGGATATGTTTTCTCATTCATTTACTAAACTTTATGAATCAAACAAGTTTAATAGCATGAAATCTTCCCCCAAACTTCACAAGAATCGATTGAATTGGTACAATATTTACAAATAATTTCTGGGGGAGCATGCGCTTAGACCCCCTTAGCAGTGCTGCGTGCATTTGGCCCTTGCAGCTCGCTACGCATGCTTCGCCCATTTGTCTGACTACCTTTACAGGCAGTGCTACAGGCCTGGAATACTTACATGTAATTGTAAACCTCTTCTCTGTTCAACACTAATAGCTGCAATCATGTATTTATTGTTTAAAATGGCATTTTATCACTTTCCAATACACAGTTTCAAATTAAAAAATGGCAACTGATTGCATTGTACTATATAGCTGCTTAAAATATTCAGAAGAGTACTGACATTAATCAGACAGCATGGTAATTGTTCATTTGGTTGCCCGAGGCAACTCGCGATTTAACCAAACAACCCACACTTCTAAATGAGTCGTCTGTTCGGACGACTCTAGGTTTAGGGATGTGTGATCATCAATATTTGATAGAAATCATCTTTCTTTTCATTTACGTTTCACTCATGACATCGGCATGTTGTTTATTTACAGTTCATCATGTGACCAGTATCTGGTGTACAAGTCGCACCACCAATAAAAGAAATTATTTAAAATATAAAATATACCTTTTCTTTAAAGATTTATATATCATGACAGAGCTGAATTTGTTGGTAACATGAATCAAACTGCTATAACTATGTCTACAAGTGCATCAAAGATTTAGGTTTTTTCATTTTATGGGGCCTGCAACGGGCACATTCCACCTTGCGGGCATGTTCGCCACAAGGCGTGTTGAGGTCTGCGGCGTCTACGACGTTTTGCGCACGAATTGACAAAATTACAGTTGTGGGCACATACGCACGGGCTCTGTATGTTAGGAGTGAGTGGTCACTGTGGGAATGGTTTTGTTGAGGTGGCCACGAGATCAACATGCATAGCATGTGCGTTGTACTCGCTTATAACTTATGTTCAATGCACCGTGTGATTACTAAAGTACGGCATTCGTACATTCATGGCCCCAGCACTGTATCTGTGCTGGCAACCTGCGGCTAAATCCTGTGTGATTATACCACGATTACCGCAAGGTCTGCACACTGCCTCCTTCCGATTAGACCATGAAGTAGGGTAGTCGTAGAGGAAGTTTGGCGTGCCAAACTCTTCTGCGGCCATCAGTAACTGCCTTGAAAAACCTTACGTTTGCCACACTGCACACTCAAGGATCATTACGATCTCCTTGCGTTTTTGGTTGTAGACTGGTTGTAGATCCACCTTGAGGTGGAATGTGCCCTAGGCATTAATTGCGCCGGGTATGCTAGCTGCAAACTAATAATGTGAAGTGAAACTTCTTGTTATTCTCTTAAAATATTACATTAACATTAAAATAAGTTAGTGCAAATAAATGATGTATTTTTTATAAGCAGTATAAGTTAGTGTGAAGACCTATGATATTTATGGGCAAAGCCATCAGACTTAAGTTACTGCAAGCAAAAAACATTCTAAACGTGTAATTTAAAATAAAAAGGTATCTTTATGAATTAGATAAATGGAATTAAGGTTGGCTTTGAATTTCAACAAACTGTGTACATATGAAATAAAAAGAGGGGCGAATTTGCACCTAGTCCACAATCAAAGACTCTTCCCAATTATAGGTGCACTTTTGACGAGAGATCCATGATTTCATTTTTTAACTTATTGTTGAAGTATACATATCAATTTACGCATAAGTCATATGACTGTTATTTGTGAGTAATAGTTGTGAGTTGTGAGTAATAGAGTAAGAGTTGTGATAAGTACTGTAATGAGTACCCAATGTCATTAAGACAAGAAATAGTTTAAAACCAAATATCACATATATTATCAGAAGCTTCTGGTAGGGAGTGCATGGCCTTTGGGTGTGAGCCAATGTGCTATTAAAGAGGCCATGAAATGAAATTTGTAATTTTGCTCAATTTAATATATATTTAGTAACCAATACCATGTAACACATCTGCACATTCCATTGCACTGTCACACTGCCCACAGCTGTTAAACACAGCATTTTCAGTAGGCTTATCTCACAGAGGTTTTTCAGCCATCCGCCATCATGTAATGAGCATCCACGTCACTCTAGGGAGTTTGGGTCAGCTAGATGTGTCTAGCTTATCAAACATAGTTGCTGTGATCACTAGTCTCACATATTTGTTCTTAAAATGCCTAATTATTGTGTTGTATTTGGTTGTACGAACACTCCATCAAATATTGTAAGTCTACATCAAATTCCTAAGGATATTTTTTTAACTATGGAAAGACTTTGTCTCAATAAAAAGGAGCAAATTGGTTACCCGCTTCTTCATCACCCATTTGCAGTGCAGAAAGGATTCATTTGAAAATCCACTGATGGTAGATATTGGATTAAGTAAGAAATACAAGTTAAAAAGTAATGCAGTCCCAACTATAAATAATCCAGGAAATTAAAAAGAAGAAAAGAATCCAGCATCAATCATAAGCATACACTCTTTCTTATAACAAAGTTAGACTAAATTAACTTGCCTTCATGTAGATTATCATGTATGAAGATGCTTTTATGTTACAAATATAAAATAAAGTTTGATTGTCCTTGACTACATATCTATCATACGATATTCAGTCAATAATTCACTAAAACTACTTATGTAAACACTTTTGTAAAGAAGTATGTCTTGTCATTTGATAACATACTTAACTGGTCAACTGCTTAGTGTTATTGAGCATTGCTTCTCTTTCATTTTTACACATATGGAATAATTATTAATTTATTCTATCTTACTTACTAGTCATTTCTAACAACCCGGGATAATCTTCAGTCTCTGCTTCTACTTCACATGTCATCCTTATATGACTTTCCTCTGTCATTTACTGGCTCAAACATGTAATGGTTTAATAGCACTTGCACCTTCATATTCATGTGTTACTACATTTTGCCTTAACTCAAAATCTTCTTAATCAATTTCTGATTCAACACTTAGAATAGAGGATGAATCTGCTTTGGAATACATAATGTAAAACATAAAAAAGAGCAAAATTATACAATGGTCAGATAGATGTGACATCCAGACACATACAAAATCCACTGTAAAACAGATAAGACAAGATAGCAGCAAATCCAGCTGATCCCTAGTATGAATCACTCATAAGATTTCTAGCAGACAGCTTTGTGAGATAGAAAAGATGCACACTGGGCTTATCTATGGTAGCTGGCCACTAAATACATGCAGGCAGGCATTTAGAGTGTAGTCATACATAACTTGTTTTGTAGGTAACACCTACATTAATTGATGACATTGTAGGCAATATACAATTGATACCACCCATATAATTATAAATTAATAATATAATTATATATTTTTAAATAAATATTACCATTTTCTCTCACAGTTTCAACCTGTCTTTGAGACGACCTCAAACCTCTACTGAAACCCACACACTTGTGACGATATTCCGAATAATGTCAGAAGTTGATATAGCACAAAACTGTCAAAAAATCTGTCAATATTATATGCAACCGTATGTCATGTAGAAACACCAAAAATATCCAGTCTTGTCTAGGGCTCATACTTGGAACGATGGGAAAGTTTGGGGTCATAATATTCAGTAGTTTTCTTCAAAACGTCCAACATAGTTTAAAGGCCGTGTCCCACTAGTATCTGCGTAAGGTCGACACATAAATTCTAGGATTTTCCAGGCAAAATTTGTTTTGCGCTGAGCATCTGCTGATGGATAACCCCTTTTGGTATTAATTGATTTTTTTCTCAGCGCATAGTCAACTCACAGCCGGCGCAAGGCTGATGCAAACCCGGCGTAAGAAATGCAGACAGTCAACGCAAGGTCAGCGTAACCCTGACGCACAACTGACGCACACACAAAAATACTCGGCTTTACAGAAGAAATATTATTTTGGCTGAGCATTATCTTTAAGGGAAATAAAAAATCAGTAATCCTGTACCAGCATAAAGCTGGTGCTGGGACCTATATTGCAGATTTAACGTTATAACACTTGCCTTTACATAATCATGATAATGTGTAAGGGATCGGAAAGAGTGTGTGGGTGGGGGCTGGTAAGATGGGAGACGTGGAGTACACTGACGAAAAAGATGTTTGCATAGCAGCTGAATAGCTAATGTAAACATAGATTTCTTACAGCGGATGCTTTTATGTTGTGGTGAAAGGATAGATGCAATCTTGACAAACAAACACTTGTGAGGTAGTGTCCTAATCAATATATCGTTTGCCATTAGCTCTTCACCTTTGGATTGAGGTCTTTCATTTGAAACTCAATATTGTCTTCTGAAGGTATTCATGAAAAATAGGAGGCTTACCCGTGGTTTTTTAACGTACATTGTAGTCATCAATTGAGGTTTCTTACCCGTAAATGTTCATTGAATATTTACACAAGTGTTATTTGTTTGTTTTTGGAGTGCCACTATCCACAGCAGTTTAGTTGAGCGAGGGATTGAGGACAGGGTGGGTATTAAAGGGTTGCATTATCATCATGTGTACATCAATTATGGAAAGGTTTCATCATGCAGTGACAAATAACAACTTATCCCCATTTGTTTTTCATTGAATATAATTAATGGTAAAAATAATATAAAACAGATGAATTTTAAACACGAGAAAGAAGTTGATAGTAGAAATTTGTTGCTAAGCTCCGTTCTAAGTTTTAAAAATATAGTTTTACATTATCAGTTTCTGCTAATGCTGTGAAATGCTATTTTGAATAGGATGCTATTGTATATATATGACATTGCAATCACCAAATAGTCCAAATTTTATAAATACATATATACCATTCGTAACAGCAAAGTCATGTAACAGAACAGCAACAATGGGTAACCTCTAGAAATGATTTATGACTTGAGCACTCAGAGTGTAGCGAGGTAAGTCCTTTTCTGAACAGCATATAATGAGATAATGCATGCATGTGAGAGATAGTGCACCCTTTGTGTATTGATGTATTATGTACATACAAAATTTGTTGACGGGGAAAAAATCACTTTTGCTAATTCCATAAGGAAAAATAATCATTGATGAATCACATAGCTGCTATAGGTTTTTTTTCAGGTGCCTTCACAGTCTACAGTTTTTGCACTTCGTTTTGTTTCTTTTCTATGCGTTTTATTTCTCAAAATTCGCATTTTACTTTCTATGGGAATTGACAATTCCAGTAGAAATTCTCTTCTTATGTTTTAAGTTGAATTCAAAATGAATAGTCTATTCTTATGTTCTTACTTCTCTTCTTTCGCTAGATACGATTAATTATGAAAACTTACTTATTTTAAGTTCTTGCACTTTTGTTCACTTCAGTCAGAGATTCCTTCTTCGTACATCTCATGTATATGCCTTCTTTCTGTTAGTATCCACATGTTTGACATGTTCTTTCAATCTCGTGCCAAACTTTCTGTTGGTTTCACCAATATACTCATTCTCACATGATCTACATGGGATCTTATACACAATGCCATTTCTTTCCAACAGGTCCACTTTGTCTTTTGGGTGTATTAGTATATTTTTTTCATACAGGGAATCCCTGTGCGAAATGTTTATTTTTGGCCTGTATGATAGTGGTCTTTCACACCCACTGATGTTCTCATTTTATTGGTGGAGTCTTCAATGTCATGAAGGGCAAATTTCTGTCCTTATTTTTCTTAACCCTCCCACGTTGCATGCCCCCTACGGGGTGCGTACTTTCTGTGACAGCGTATGGGAAGTGAAATCACAAAATAAAAACACCGACAAACAATGGTTTTGACAGTGTGACGCCCAAGACAAAAACTTTCTGTACATAAATTCATAGGCAGTCTATGCCAAATCCATTGGTCCGTCGGTCCTGACTGATTATTATGACTCATGTCTGATCATTACTTCAAGATAGTCGGTCCTGATGACCGTTGGGATTTCTAGACATCCACAAAAGATTAAAAATCATCTTTTTTAAATCATAATCGTTGCTTTGATAGCAGACGCCAATCATGCCATATTGTTAAAAACATATGCATCATGTGATCATCTGTTTGTACACACCAGTATCGAGCTAATGAACGTTGTACAGAAGTAAAGTATTTATATCGATTTTGTAGTACACTGCTGAATAGAAATATCATCACTTACGTTTTCAACAAAGTATTACTACGTACATATAAGTATGTTACATATCCTTGGAAATCGTGGTTGCATTTAAAGGGAATCAATGATGAAAATTGACAGCAGTCGTGTTTACATATCGCGGTTTGAGACGGCAAAATTTTTTCCATTATACGGGCACGGCAGTGCCAGCCCTATGGATTGAAAATTACGTGGAAATCTTTCGACTTTGGAGCCAGATTAACCTTATTATTTCAATGGTGCCACTCCCACTGATTTTCAAGATGATATGAAGGACCAAATGATTAAAACGTTTTCCAATGAGTGTGAATGACTGTAATTCATACTCTTCATCCGAATAAAGAATACCTGCACAAGATTTGTTTGTTTTTTTTTAGAGTTTATACAAGTCTACAGAAAAAGACCAAATGAAGGGTATTTTTTCTAAAAAGTCATTTATTGGTTTATTTTGCAGTAGGCGCTTGCGCTGTCCGGCTACATTATCTATCGACGACAAAAAGTTCTGACTGACAGAAAATCATTCGGACTGACAGTTTTTCAGGACCTGTCAGACGGGCTGACTGACACAAAATTTTTACATTTGGCATAGACTGCACAGGTGTATTCAGAATCATATCTGCTTTCTTATTTTTAGCACATAGTAAGAGTATTATCGTTTTATTTTTCTAGAATTTGTTCGTAACATCGAGCTTGTGAAGCTCTTGGTTCAAAATGACAGCTTGGAGTTCACAATTATAAAGATTTTTTTTGTCACTTCCCGCCATCGTACAATAATGTCATTACATCAGGCAATCAAGAACACCAGAAATCAAACAAAAATATATATTATAATGCTCACATTCCATGATATTCAATACGGAGCCGGCTTCCAACTTTTAATTTCATATGTTGACATTCCTAAACATACGGACATTTCACATAGGCTGGCTATAAATGGTTAATCTAGGTCAAACTCAGGTTACTCGTCGGAATCGCCGAGAGTCGCACCTCGAGGCTAGTTTCCTTAGCCCTTTTGGACCAATTTTGAATGTACGGTAATTTGATTAGTTGATGCAATTTCATCCTCAATCAGCAATTAGGTCATCTTCACATATCTTATCGACGAGTGCGTTATGAACGTCACTCTGGACAGTTATTATGCGAAGACATGAAAATGGACATTGGGTAGTTTAATGCAACTTAAATTAACAATAGGCCTTTACTGACTACGTAGTCCGAGTATATGCATATGGGAGACATATAATGCGATGCATATTCTTATTTTCACACTTCAACCTCATAATATTCTACTTTTTGAAAGAAATATCCGTCGAAGCTGTTGCCGGTTTCATTCCACGATCAAGATACTACTAATATGTATCAATGTACATGACTAATAGGCATTTTGTGTATAAATGGCTCATGAATACAGAATCATTGTAGTAATAAAACTTGAACTAATCGTAGATGTTCACTGACAAGTCCAAAAATTGTTATACTCATTTGGGAGACAAAAAATTCGATGCAAATTCTTATTTCACACTTCGAACTCATAATATTCTACATTTTGAAAGAAATATCCATCGAAGCTGTCCTCAGCTTCAAATTCCTCGATTCAGTTGATGCACACGCTGACCATTTTGCCTCATCGCTCATTGCCGATTGCATTATGAAAGTTCATGAAGATTGCTACTAGGACGAGCTTTTACACCCTTACGTGACAGGCGAACCAAATGCGTGCACAAAATTGTAGCCAAACAGGAGATTACTTGTAAGCCACAGAAAAAATAAATACAATACTGGAAAATACGAGCACTTAAAACTCATAGCTCACAGATATTACAATAAGGTGATTTTTACAACCAATGACACGATTAGATATTTTATACTCATGCTCTCGGCCTACGGCAAATCATTCACGTGGCAAATATTAGATGCGGGTGTACTAAAAACTAATGAAAATCTAATGTACAAGTCTCAACTCCCTGTGGTAAAATTAATGTTCTTCAAATGTCTTATCTAGTTTGGATTGTCTGTATAGGTTTCAGTGCTATCACCACAGAATGTTTAATATCCTCGATACTCCTTCAGTCACATCCATGTGGTCCTCGTGGTGCGGTGGTTAGAACATCTTGCTTTCATATGAGATTTGCCTGCATCGTGAATTCACAGCCCGTTTAAGGCAGACTAGGTGTCACCAAACACTTGGGTCGTATGTCTACCACTGCATTGCCGGTCCCACACTGTGTCGCCACAGTAGAGTATACTACGAGATGGTGACGACACCAAGCATGAGGTTTGGAAGCCTCGTTAAAAGGTGTGGCTCCTGTAGAGGACAGTCACTCCTCGCTAAAGAACTGACCTAGCTAGAAAACAATAGCTAGCATGATCGCTCCACCCTAGAGGCTCAGTTGGTTACCCAACCCGCCTGTTGAGGTCTATGTACCAACACCACGTGGCCTCCATCTACTCTAATCATCAACAAATTGATGGCTGTAGAGTATCCATACATGTACAAACAAACATGCACCACATACTTTTAGTAAGGATGTATCACTTGACCTCTGGATCTTTTAACTTCCTTTCTCTTCTTGTTCTTTTCTTTCTCTCTTTCAATTTTGTAAGCAGTGTTCCCTTTTTCAAGGTAGTTTCTTTGTTGAGTCAGTCTTTTATTACCTGAAGGGCTTTGTCAATTGGAGTTTCCATGAATTAGTAGACTACATCATGAGATGCAAAAATATCATCTTGCTCTGTCATGATCTCACTTAATTTCTGTGCTAGATCTTTGGAGTTTTTCATATGGCACTTCTGCTTGGACCTGAACGATTGTTACCAATTGAGATTGTTTAGTCAACAATCGGCCGAAGCCTTCATTGTGGATCTTCGACATGCAGTACATACACAGTATGTTCTCCGAAGTTGGGTACAAGTGTCTACTGTGCACTAGTAATTTTCCTCACACTTATACCGAGTCAGAAAGGCAATGAGTTTTCTGGGTAGGATCTTTCTTCAGTTTTACGTTGGTCCTTTTTCACTTAGCATAGTACCAAGCATTTCATTATAGGTTGAAGCATTCATGACCATCGCTAGTTAACAGAAAATATCACTGTAACTCACCAAAAAGTTCTAAGGCGTGAAGTAGCTATTATGAGCTAAGTGTGTGTATGGGCATCTGAATATCAGGTTATGCATTTTTGTTTTATCATAGATTCAAATTGTTGAAATTTTATGAGAAGCTGAAAATATTTTTCTTTCTTCTATAATCAAACTATCTTTGCAATTATTATAGATTGAAAATTATTAACGTAATATACAAGAGTTTGTTTTATAAAATTGTCTAGGAATTCTGTCATGGTAAGGAGCCACATGACATATGACACATTTTCAATGATCATCTGCAAAGTGTCCATTCCATTTTCCAATTTATCTCACAAGATTGAGCAGAGTTGATATTGGAGTAATAAGCTGCACATAATATATGAAGAGATATGTAAGCAAGTTGACATAAAAAATATGAAATGTGTAATAATCTTTCTTCATAGACACATTTTTAATTTTATTAGCTAAATAAGTAACGCAAGAGGCAAATACATTTGAAGCTCCATCATCATTTGCACTTTGTTTTTGAAATATGTTGTAATTGGAACTAAATATAATCTTGAATTAAAGAAGTAAATAATTATAGCACATTCTATATGTACGTAAATTTTACATATCAGATTAGTGGAGTGAATATATCTTTTTGAAAATACATTACTCTTTCCATACGGACAGACAACATGTAAGCTATAAATTTAGTTTTACCTTTTACACCTATTATACTTAAACATTTATCTACCTAAAATGAAAGGCCTTTATTCCTTGCCAATGTTCTTTAGCATGTTAAGATAATAATGATGAGAAGCAAAAGTGATTTATATCCTATTCAATTATTTTATTTGAAAATTATGCTTTACAATGTGACTGGAATGTACATTAGATATTGCTGTAGGATGGTTATTTTGCTTCCAATCTTTATGTTTTATAAGAAAGTTCAAAATATTTACAATTAGCTAAGTATTCAAAACTGAAGATTAAATACAATTGACTTTTTAAAACTAATCAAGGCAACAAATATAGAAAAACTGTTGATGAACATAGAGTCCCGCGGGTTACGGTGACAACTACACATGTGACCAGCTGATTTACTGCCCGGGGCCAAATATAGAGATGTCTATAAGAATGAAAAGTCACTATCTTTTGTAAGTGAAGAGTCAGCGCTACATCTCGTATCTTAAAATCTATTGTTGTCATCATGTTGCGACAACTTAAAAGCTAACTCGTATGAATTGAATTCAAGTTTACTTTTTATGGTAGAATCATTTGCATTTGCTTACAGTGATGCGATAAGGATATATTACCAAATTGACTGATATTGTTGTTATTCCGTTAAATAGATTTGTAGTTCTATGATTAGACAAATCCAGGATAGTCAGATTTAGAAATGTATGTTATTTTCAATTGTATTGGATTTTATGTCTGACTTATTTCTTTGTGTAGATGTGTAGTTACACAGGATTGCATGCAAATTAATATGCTTCTGCATGTTATGGAATTTCCTGCAGTGGAATGAAAAACTAAGTCTGCTAACTAACATTAATTGCAGAAAGTATTAACTGTGGGATATATTTAACTACAGGTAAGAAAGGTAACAAATAAGCAAAATACTTACACATCCTAATTGTGGTTCATTTGATTGAATAGGAATGTATGGATTTGTATTAATGTGCTGACACCAAGTTGGTTGAGTAACATAGCGATTATAACATAAAATTAAAATGCCTCTCTAGAAGGCACATTTTAATTGGCAAAGAGCCAATACTAGACATTTGTGATAGTAGCTAATTTTATAAATGGTTTACTAAGTTTGTATTGAAGTTTTTGTATAAATGTTATGTTAAGTGTGAGTCATCAAGTTTGAATGTTGTGTACCAATGGGTATTGAATCTATTGCTGAAAATTGACTCAAAATGACTGTGGAACATACTGGTTAGTTGTCCTGGAACTTAAAACAGCTGACAGCTTGATAAAGAATTTCTAATGAATGAATATTTGGTTCATCCTGGGTTCTATTATTCATGATTTAAAGAAAATTTTAGTTCCTATAGGAACCATGGTTTTCCTTTGTGGCGAGGCTTTCGATGTTTGTCAGCAGCTTCATCGGGCCGAATGAAACACCTCAGTTGGTCACATGTTGAGAAAACAGCGAAAGCCTTGCGATTAGAGCAAAACCATGGTTCCTATAGGTAGATTACCAATCGCTAATACACATAAACTGTGAATCTCACGTATGACATGAAATTTGGTGACTTCCATAACGGGGAGTTCATCATGATTATAAGCCATATTTACATTAACAGCAATAGTTATTAATTACAAATTAGACATTACATGATAAAGTGGAGTTAATTTACTTCTAAGTTATTGTCATAATTATGAGGTCTTGCATGATAGTATCAGTCAGAATTTGCAGCAAAAGGCTTAATTGTGGTTGATTACTACAGTATGCAGGTGGTCAACTACATAGTATGTACCTGGATAGTCTGCATTTATCTGTTAAGCGATTATTAGCTGCGATTGTAGCTGTCATTTTCTTTTTAACATGATAGGCCTGTATAGGTATTTGGAACCTCTATAAGTGTATGATTGTAATGCCTATGGCCAGTTTCACATAATCGAAATCTATTATATATTGAATACTCATCTGCACAAGATTTTTACATTATAATTACAGTTTACAACTATCCTTTTGTGCTAGTTTTTATAAGCTCACATTGATAGCCTTTCGGACCTTCCCGGTCCTTCTTCAGTCTGCCAACTGCCTAATCGTCACGTGATCATGGTGTAACGTCATCTGCAGAGGCTGGTAGGATGTTGGTGTAGATGGCAGGCAGGTCGGCAGCCATACACATCAGGCTCCTCAAGCCTGACCTCAATAAGAACGTGGGGGCCGCCGACCTGCCAGCGATCAGATGTCAGACAAACATCATACATTTCGGTGAACTCTGTAGATTTGGAAAGCCGTGGACACAAACTCACGATCTCCTGTTCAAATTCATCACTGGCCGATCACCATGGGTGCTGGGTCGGCAGTTTATGAAAGATGCATCAGTCCCCCATCAAATCCACATCCTTGACTAATCTTACTTGTGTTGCACAGATACCTAACAATGTCAACACATTGCTTAACCCTCAGATGTCTAACCGATGGTTGGCATTGGTGGGATATCACCAATTTACGTGACTCAGGCATTAAACAGGAGTGGAGTGGTTAGAATTGAACTGTCATTGGCACAAGACCCATTTTTAACAGGGGAGCACCATTAATCGTGTGGTTACATTGTACTAAATTACAAAACACACTGAAGAAATATGGCTGATTCTATATAAATGACTTGACTATGAACGACTTTGTAAGTTCATCCAAATCCAACTGTATACTCTTAGTTAAGGTTTGTATAGAATATCAAATGATATACAGTACTTCTCGGGTAAGAAGGGCCCCTCATTACTTTGCCTTTTTTCTTCTCTTTCTTTCTCTTACTTTCTCATTCTCTCTCATACTTTTTTGGGGGGCCAAAATTCACATATTTTACGGTTTTCGGTTTTTAGCGAATTACAATTTAAAAAAAATCTCTTTCCGCGAATTACCATTACGAAAAATTTCTCTAGCCATGTCATAAAACGAAAACTTACTGTAGAAAAAGAATTAAGTGACCACGCCATTGTGGGCGATAATGGGGTATCATACGTTTTTGGTGGTGTTCTGCATTTATTCATATAAGTTGAAATTAATCCTACCTTTGGTGTCAAATTAAAGTCCATCCTGCGTTCAAACTTATCATTGCAATATTTTAGATGTTTTGATACTATACAAGAACATATTTGAACTTTAACAGCACTTGCATATACTTACTAGAATGATTTACCCCACCTTCAATCCTTTGCTGTGCGAAATCTTTCTGTTTTGGCCATAAAATTGTAAAATAAATGATGTGTGTTCTCTCTGTCTTAAGATTAGCAATCAGTTATAATTTGTATTAATTATTTTATTATGTGTATAGTAACAAACACCAGCTACCAATTGCTACAAGTGAACTTGAACCATCTTTTATAGTGAGCCATGTAATGGCGGCAAAGTGTTTCGAAAAAATTCTGTTTCAGACAAAAACTTCTTGAAAATAACAAAAAATTATGGAAAAACCATACAACAGACATGACCGAGGAGAGAACTTATTATGTTTTGGTAAGCCACCGAATTTTTTAATAAGAATACGTTTTACTTTCTATTATTTATTTTTTTACTTTCTCATAATTCCTCATACTTTCTCATACTTTTGCCAATTCGTATGGAGTTCCAAAGAATCAAGCGAAAAAAGGGGCCCTTCTTACTCGATGGGTACTGTAGATAACCATCAAAGTCGTTGAATATCATGCATTTATACAGGACAATATAACCTAATCTAGGCTTCCTCAAATTTGTCTATAGGCTGGTTTCCTATGAGGTCTGACTACATTAATTAATTATTCAAACATGTAGCAATTATTATCCTGTAACTAATCACATTGCTAAATAATTATATTTTCAAACTCACCTGTTAAAAGAACAAGTAGTGAAGAATGTCTTAAGGCTATAACATCAAATAACCTGAAGGTTCTTTGAAATCACAGATGAAAATGTTGAAATTTCTTTAAATGTACATATTCTAAGTTCTAAGTTACCCCAACAAGATGGAGGCATTGTCTGTCGATTCAAATGGTTTTCTGTTGATTATTTGAATTTGTGGAACAAAGATTCATCGTTTAATAGGTACATGTATGTATCAACACTATACATATCAGCAGTTTATAGTTGTTTTTTATTTCTTTTTGCTCTTTTTATATTCGTAAATTTATGAGAAATTTAAGCAATTTTTTACAAGTTTACGTCACAATGTAAGCGATACTGGAGCATGTTGTGGGAACTCTTGTCAACATGAGATACCTAGGTATATATGCATGAAGAGCATATGTTTGTGTGCACTGTGCAGAAGGTACTCCCCCCTAACATTTGGTGTGTGTTTCATGGTGTTGCGTGCAGCGGCTTACATGCAGTCAGGACTTACAGTCATAACATTCTCACTACGGTAACATTTGCAGGCAACGTTGCACAATCAGTGTAGGAGTTAGCTCATAAAGACATACATTGTAAAAAATGTATATCTATTTCATAGAAATGAACGTTTTCTATGACAGTTTCATGGGGCTATCTTGTAGGCTTTCGAGTTTTGAGCTCTCAAGTTAGAGCATTTTTCGATCCTTTTCCATATACAGATACAGTTATAGTCGTTTATTCAGAAATTAATGTTCCTAGGATATTACATGAAAGCTTACATACAGTATTGCTTATTTCCAATGTGGTCCTGTTTGTTTGGCAGGTTTAAGGTAACTAACTTAGCCTCGGTATGTGGAGGGATCACAATAGCTAGTGTTTTCAAGCTAGATGAGTTCTACATGTAGAGGGGTGGCTCTCCTCTACACGGGACACATTTTTAATGAGGCTTCCAAACCTCGGGCTTGGTGTTCCCACCATCTTATATGATCAGTTGCAACACGCTGTGTGGAGATCAGGGTTTGTACCCATTTGTGAAAACAGGAATGTCATATCATTTTTCACTATTCTGGAAAAAGTCGTGGTTTTTGCAGAAATGAATAAAAAGTTTGGAAAAGTCTGTTAATTTGCATGATGGTCCAAAAATCCGTGAGTCTGGTCAAGATTAGCGTGGATTTTGTAATTTTTAAATATTCGTCGGACGAAATCACTCATATTATCGCTTGCACGGGCGCTGCCATATTTATTTATATTCAGAGTGCCACCACCGGCAATCTACTAAAATAATTTTGACTGAGTCACGCCTGTAGTGCGGGAAAATGTGTCTGAGCTGCTGTATTTGCGTTGTGATAAATGCATGTTGCGTCGGGCACTAGTATGTACACACTTGCCAAAATGGCGACTGTGAGGAAACTGATGTCAATATGTTGAAAGTTCTTGCTATATGCTTAAGATATTAAAGTAACATTAAAATGAAATATGTACGATTATTCCTAATGAGGTTTTACATATAGTTATCTACAGGTTGAACCATGAGAATATGGTCCGGAAAAGTAATCCCTCCTTTTGGGAAAAGTTGGGAAAAAGTGGGGAATTTGATGAGCCTGGTTGGGTAAGAACCCTGGGAGATGGGCAGTACAGTGGCACACGCATGACGTAAGTGTTTGGCGACACGAAGTCTGCCATGGATGGACTTACGATGGAGGCAAATCCTGTTTGTTAGTCGTTCACTCTAACCACTGTACTAACGCGTACCATCAGAGCTGTATAAAGTAGTTCTCTATGAAATTATAAGTAAAAACTAGATCTATATTTTTTCAGTGATAACATTATATCATCGTTAGTCTACCTGAATCTCTTTTATACTATACATATTCAGTGGGTTTTTTAACATCTACTCGTGAGTTCATGGTGGCTTTTAACTGGAGAAATTCGTCGCGTTAAACTTACGTCAAAAGCAAAATCATTACTCTGCATTTCTCACTTGACCTTGTGAGATTGTAGGTTTGATGTGGCTGAAGCTAAAGTTTGGTGATGTTTCTATTGGCTGAGGCTGTAATAATGTAAACAAAATTTTGGATCTTAGTATGAGGGGCTATTTTCCATAACATGTTATTAGAATAATGCCCTACATCATCCTTCACACATCATTCATGGATCGGTGGATGTATCGTCAATGTACGTATGACTATCAGGCAGTGTCCCTTATCTAACTGTCTTGCTCAAATTTGATGGCTGATGATAAATCAATGTCTGAATGATGCAATTATCTATGGGACATAGATGCTTTAGTCACATTTGCGGGCGCATCACTGGCCGATCATCATGGGTGCTGGGCCGGCATTTTTTGAAAGATGCATCAGTCCCCCATCGAATCCACATCCATGACTAATCTGACTGGTGTTTCATTAGGATGGTTTTTATTTAATTTAGGTAATACATGTATGTGTTATTTCATGTAATGAATAGCATACAAATATTAGTCCTGGGCTGTGATCATTCCAACTCTCACATACCATACTCAGTGTCAGGTATCCTTGTCTATGAATGACACTCATAATAATCCAGGTGTTTGGAACATAATCATTCTCATGTATTTTGGGATTAAATCTTAAAATGATGTTTGAGTACTTTGGCCTACTTATGAAAAAGTTATGGAATATTAAAAAAAAACAATTGTAATACCACTGTGCCGAGAAAAGTATTTTACCTATAGTCATTAAAGTTTACAATTTTGTTCACTATATTAATCGCCACAGCTAAATTGATGTTGGTGTACTTTGGCCTACTTTTGATGAACTTATGAGCGATATGTGTTGATACCTTGTTACCACCCATACCTGACATAACCATTAGTGAGCAGGGAATCAAGAATCTTCTTAAGGGAGTTGACCCACGTAACGCATCAGGCCCAGACCAGATCCCATGTCGTATGCTGCAAGAGCTGCATGAGGAGTTGGCTCCAGTGTTCACAGCCTTATTCCGTAACTCATACCAAACAGGAAGTCTGTCATCAGTATGGAAGGCAGCCTGGATCTCACCTGTTTTTAAGAAGGGCGACAAGTGTGAAGCTGTAAACTACCGCCCAGTGAGATTGACATGTGTGGCATGCAAGTTGCTAGAGCATGTCCTGTGCAGTGACATCCGAAACCACCTGGATAGGCACAGGGCCCTCTCACCACATCAACACGGTTTTCGAAAGAAATTGAGCTGTGAGTCACAACTCTTGGCCACAACACATGACCTACTATCAAGACTGGATCACAAGGATGAAGTCGACGTGAGCGTTCTCGATTTCTCGAAAGCCTTTGACGTAGTGCCACACAAGAGACTCATGCGTAAGCTCAGACTATATGGTGTCGAAGGCAAGACCTCACGCTTGATTTCTGAGTTCGTTCTTGGCCGTACCCAGAGTGTCTTAGTCGATGGCGTTAGATCTCATACTCGTAGTCACACCGATGGGGATCCTGTCCTGTCTGGAGTACCCCAGGGCACAGTCATGGGCCCCCTACTATTTCTTTTGTACATAAATGACCTACCGTCTGTTCTCAATCCATCCACTTCATGCCGTATGTTCGCCGATGATTGTTTGATCTATAGATCAATCCACTCAATGGAGGACAAGGTCATTCTACAAAGGGACTTAGATTCACTCTTTGAGTGGGGTCAGGTCTGGGGCCTCAAGTTCAATGTGTCCAAGTGTAATATCCTCCACCTTGCTAGACAGACCCAGAAACCTGCTCGTTTCTACACCCTAGGCGGTAAGATTATTGGTTCTGTCCCTGAGGCGAAGTATCTGGGCGTCACACTGTCAAACAGCTATGGAGCCCGGTCTTCACAGTGGAGGCCTCACATCTTGGATACAGCTTCCCGTGCCAACCAACGTCTGGGGTTCCTACGTAGGAATCTCCGCTGTTCTCCCTACAGACTGGGAGAGACAGCATATTTCACAATCGTCAGGTCATCATTGGAATATTGTGGGGATATTTGGGACCCATCAGTGAAGGAGGAAATTGATTCCCTAGAGATTGTGCAGAGGCGAGCAGCACGTTGGGCTCGTGGCGCCCGCGGTATATCAGTCACAGGCCTACTGCGTGACCTTGGCTGGCAAAGTCTAGCAGACCGGCAGCGAAACCAGCATTTATGCCTATTTTATAAACTTTTTGCATGGAGGCCTGGATTTGCCACCAGAGAGCGTTGGCATTAAACTACATCAAGGTAGAGCCACTCCGGGTTCTCACCAGTGGAAGATAGTAAGACCTTCAGCCGGCGATAGGCAATCTGCTCTGTGGAAATCAACAGAAGAACAATCCCGGAGTGGAACAGTCTTAACCTGGGAACTGTCAATGCCAACTCTATTACCACTTTCAAGAGTCGGCTATCTGCCAACCCTTAGGCAGAACGTACCCTCTCTCCATTCACGTGTTGCCTCATTAGAGGAGGCCAGTCTCTTATCTGAGACTGGCTAATTTGTGAATTATTTATCCAGATCCAGATCCAGATCCAGACCACTCTACAGAGAGAAGTATTTGACTTATCACCAAACTTCATATTTAGCTACAACCTTGTTTAACCGGACACGTTGGGAAGCTGGAATGACATTCGTAAAATCAATATACCCGGATGATTGAGGGGGAGGGTTGGGCGAATGTAAGAAACCATGTATCATCATATGTATACAACCACGAGTGACTATGGATGATAATAGGAGATTTTCACAAAATACCTTGTTGAACGACTCCTCCATCACTTTGAGTTGACGTTGTATATCTTAAAACAATATTCCTACAAAGACAATTTGCTGGAACCTCATTTTATAGCCTGTGCATTGGACACACAGCTATATTTTCTGATGATATCAGTTAAAACATGCTTCCGTTCGTTGTGTACTAATGGAGTGGTTATTGTGATTAATAACACTACGTTAGCACGCTTCAATTACCTTGTGATTGTCCTCTATCGTACACCAATATTCCTGCATGTATAATGATAATTCAATTGAACATTATTCGATATTTTTTGTCCAAGTAACAAAGCTATATTTTGCGATGACTGTAATTAAAACACACAATGATTTTGTTAGTTACTGACCAGAACAAAGCAATGGGGATAGTCTCAAGCAACCAGTCCTATTGTGGTGTGTGCTCGCAAATGGGATAGAGGGCCTTTTTGACAAAGGCTAATACTACATGCATTGTGTTCCAGACATCTTAGTCCACTGCCGTGAATAAGTAAAATACAATAGTTCAAGTCCATACTCGATCTCCCGTATATCTATACGCCTGGGAAAAATTAGGACTATAGCAGAACGTCCGGTTGATGGGAAAATTAGGATTTTTGATATTCGTTTAAACCAGCTTGTACTGTACTACTCTCCAGAGCTGTTTAGATTTTGGTGTACTTTGGCCCACTTTTGATGAATTTATTATGTGTTTTTATTTTCATTCTGATTAGATGTATTGCCTTTCTACAATATCCTTTATACATGTATGTATTTGAATTACTAATTTTTGAATTACTGACCTAAAAGGGCCTGATCTAGAAGGGGGAGATTTTTGGCGTTCCGATGATTACTTGTTATTATTAAGTTCACCATCATCACAAAACCATAATTTTTGTGGAGTATTATTCACAGCTTCAACCAATCACATCATCACCATAAATTTCCTTTAGCCGTCAACCATCAAAGTATGAACTGAGAATTCTATTTACCCGTATATAGAAGATTTTGGAGGCCTTTGATCGTGTTTGTTCGGTTTTTGTTTTCTTGCTGCTGTTGAGTTTTGTTAACACTGATTCCATTTCTATATAATAGTTTCAGAGAAAATGCACTAGGTAGATATTGGAAGAGTGCTTATTGGCAGTTTAAAAGAGATTCCCTTGAACCCACAATGGAACATAATTTTCATTTGTACATTTTGTTCAGCTACATGTAAATGTAAATTTTAAAGGTATAAAAAATGCATGTCAATACCAAAAATAAATACCATTTCATCATTCTTGGTGTACATATGACAAGTCACTTTATGAAGATAAAGAGAGCTCAAGGTTAGGCGAAAAAGATATTAGCATGTGAAGGTTGTGTCAATCTTTTGACACTGACAATGTATAATAAAAGCAGGGTGATATTTACTAAGCTAAGATGGAGAGGGAATCCCAATTAGGAGGTCCGTAATCATTGTCCTTGAAGTATCAAGCTTGTCTCTATAATTCTAAAGAATCTTTGTTTGAGAAGATCCAACTGATAACAGTGATCGTTTTTAAAGGCACACATTTTATAAATAAAATCAGTCCGTGGTCACATTTCTTGGCCTTAGTTTAGATCATGTTGGTTGAAGTCTGGAAAATATTGGACTGTTTGTTTATGTTTCTAAAGATGATTGTTTTTAAAATATATTCTGGTCTTTTTAGTCCAGATGGTACTGATATTTCAGTTACCAAGTATATTCTATCTACTTGAAACAATAAAGGGCCTTTTAGATTAAAGCATTTCCAAGTGATGGATTTTTGGTCACAGCATTTCGTTTGAGTCTTTCAATATGTCAGGGTGGGGATTTTTTGACTTTATTATTTATTGGCGTACAAACAGAGAATATTACAAAATTATGTTGGAGTCTGTAATTGGTCAACAAAGAAAAACATTTTATGCCTTTGTTAGTCTCATTTGTACCAAAATTAAAATGAGCCTGTGATTTGTATCTTACTACATTATGTTTCAAATACTTTATTGTAAAAAATATGCATTTGTGCATGAAATCATGTTTTTTTTTCTTCATTTAAAGATCAAGAAATGAAGTTTGAAGCTAGTAAAATGCATTGCTGTAGCTAATCTATATGTATCAAGTTATAACAAGCGATATTTTGTAATGACAGAGAGTACACAGTACCTGAAATACATTAGAACATAATTTGGCATTTTTCGTCCTCTTTCAATGTAAACAAAAAATTGCAACAGCATGCATAGATTATAACTGACGTAACGAGTGGAAGCGCCAATGAGAACGTTTTGACAAGCCGGCTGACGATAAATCACGAAAGGTGAGGTGGTCTAACATTTCCCTCAATATCTCCGAGGGTTTTTGACTTACAGCAATTTAATTATCATATTTGGAATCTACGGTAATATGCGTTTCTAATCATACCAATTATGAATACAAAGTGCGACATTTTCGTCCTAAATTTCGCCAGGCAAAATGTGCTTTGTTACGACGATATAATTTGACAACCGGCGTGATTATGAAAAAATGCCAGCGGGATGACATCTTCAATCAGATCTATCAATCCGCGAAGAAGGATGTTCTTGAACTGATGGAACAATGAAAATTACTTCAAAGCTCCTAATATACAGATCGAAGAAGAAATTGGAGTTTTTATTACAGGAGATTCCCTTGTTTTGAAAGTAATACATCATACCCGGTCACGTGATATTGTGTTGTCAAACAGAGTGTTTTCCAGCAAGTACGCGCTAACACGAAAATTATTTTAATGAAATGCTTTTCTTAACTGTACTATCCTGCCTCAGCTCATATTAAATATACCAAAATGCTCACGAACGTATAAGTAATAGAAGTGCCGAAAGTCACTCCCGACCCCATTATTTGATCTTTAAATACATATATACATTCATGTAAGTCCATAATTTTTTTGAGATGTGTGGTCACTAATGATTCATGGAATTACTCTGTTTTACTTTCCTTATTATAAGAAAAAATATATGAAAATATATGAAAGTTATCTTGCAGTCTTAATATACATTTAAGTGACTCGTGTTAATTTAGTAGTTGTTGCCTTATATCTTTACTTTATCAGGACTGAAGATTATTTGATTTGTTTAAGTATTAAGATGTGTATAAAAAATATGTGATTGGGGCCCATAGCAGTTAAGAACAGAAAATGCAGGATGCATTGAAAAAAATATGATTGAATACCTTTTAGGAAGTTGTCAGCTCATATCTTGCCATTATCAGGAGTAGAAATCTTTTTATTTGGCTAAACATATTTGAACCAACATGAAAGCAATTTTTTGGTATGTATGGACCTTAGACAAGCCGATTGGGGTCCAAATGGACCTCTCCCCACCCCACCCGCTAAAGGAAAAGTCCTCTATATAGTCATTGCATTGCTAAAAGAAAATATTTGAAAAAATATACCATAACGTGATAAAAAGGTTCAGCGAACCCCCCAAAAGAAATCAGAAAAGTTGGACGACCCCCCAACCTTTTTGGACGACCCCCCCGGTATCATTATTTATGATCGTTCCCTAAGGTGTGTCGGTTAATGTGCTGATGACAGTTAAAGAAAGTAACTTTTAAAAAAATTCCCATGTAGGTGGTATGTGAAGTAATCTGCGATAGATAGATTCTTTGTGTAGAATGTGAATAAAATATGAAACAATCCTCTCAAATTTCAACAGTATTCGTGTAGGCAGTACAGCGTTGATATGAAATCAGTATTATGTAAGACCTACATTGTAGTAGTTCACGTTTTATTCTGCAACAGACAGCTGGGCTGATCAGGCAGTATGAAAATACGAGAAATTTTGTACAAAAAAATCATTAAAAAGATCAACTGTTGATTTATGTCATTGTCATTGTGTCAAGTTGTTTGGTTAATACAAAGTGCTAATGTGTGTCAGAGTTTGAATGAATAGCATATTCTAAAAAAATTTATTTAAAAATCAGTATTCAGTTTATTCTTACATGTATATTAATCCATACTTTGGGTTTTATTATGTGCATGTACAGTAGAACCTCTCTAACCCCCCCCCCATTTAGCCTGGGTGCGGAGTCGGCTCTCCGCGTCCATTTTTAGTAAAAAAAAATCGGCTAAGTCTGAACAAATGGGGAACATATCCCTAATTTAACCTTTTCCTTGTGGGTCCACACCCGCGGCGTCCTTCGGCGTTTCACGGCGCCTTGCGTTGTTAACATGGCGGCACCGTTTTGAACTCTGCATCCAGCTCCTCGTCCAGGGCAAGCTCCGCAAGACACGACTTCTTCGGAGAAGTTATTTTTCACGCCGCGTCCACCACTCTGCGCCTATTGATCGGTATTGATTAAATTCTCTTTAATCTTTGCAATATACAGTCAACGCCGGTCAACGCTGTGTGATTTCATGAAACACTGTTAGACGTCGCCACAGACATCGTGAGGCGCCGTGACACACTCCGCCTTGGACATTGCCCAATGCCTTCGCGGAGCTGTCTTAAAATATGGGCGGCGGGGGGCCAGACGCAGTGTTTCACGGTCAGCCCACGCCATGTCATTTTTCACTCCCACGGCGTAAGATTTGATGAGGCACCACATTTTTACAAATACGCCCTAAAGCCACGAGAGAACGTGCCCACACCACGCCCAGGCTAATTGGGGGGTTACAGGGTCAGGATTAGGTGGAAAAGTGCTACTCGTCAGCAGGACGAGTAACCCTCATATATCTACTCGTCCTGCAAAAATATTACTCGTCCTCCTTCCACAGAGCTTTATATTTGTATGCCAAATTGACCAGAATTGCTACTCGTCAAAAGGACGAGTTGCTAAAACAATCTACTCTTCCTCCACAAGTTTCTACTAATCAATACGAGTCGGACGAGTGGCTAATCCTGACCCTGGGGTTAGGACCACCTTTGGGACCAGTGCTAGGTGGTCTCAATGAAGAGGTGGTCTCTATGCAGAGGTTCCTTTTGATAGCTTTATGAAGGTTTGAGACCGTGAAAAGTAGTCTTAGAGGTGGTCTTAATTAGAGGTTCCATACGTTACATTTGATTTTTGATTTGACTTGATTTATTTTGTTTATCACATGGATATTAATACAAAGTAAATAAAAGATTACAAATAAGTAAAAAATATAAATAGAAGTAAAATTGAATAGATATACAAATATAATTAAAAAAATGAACCATGTGACAAACAAGGACCACAAAAAAGATGTCCATTTAAAATGAAGAGTCTTATTTCCATAGTGGACCTCTGTGAAAACATGGAAAAACAACTGACTAGAATTGGTGCCATAGAACATAATAATTACATTACTAATGATTAACCTTTTAACAAATATATTCTTATTACTCTTTTATAAAATGGTCCATATAATATTTCTTACATTTTGATTTAAAAGACACCAAACAGTTTGACTTTCGTATTGTTAGAGGCAGACTATTCCAATATTTAATCCCTATATATCCCAATCCCAATATTCCCTATCCTTTGTATTGTGTTCAGTCCCAACTTGCCATGATAAAACACATGTAAAACTGAATATACCCACGCCTCATTGCCCTTTACTTGTCCCTCACAAACTCACACTTGCCAACAATTTCGTTTTTTATTGCTTACATTACAGAGTACCGAGACTTTACATGATAACTCCCATACTATGACTAGTTTAAGTAATATGCACTTTCATAATTCATCTGTGTTCATTTCGGGCTGCTAATCAGAGAGCTCTGCCTTACTCTTATTATCTTTTTTAGCGTTTATTACATCTTGCTTGATATGATGGTATCATTCTTGTCACACAACCATAGGAATATGAGTTTGATTCATGTCAGGGCCAAGTGACATAATTAAATGGAAAAGTATCTTCAGCTACATGTGTGTCAATATAGTAGTATGAATGTTTCCTGTATAGAAGAGAGATAGAGTGTAAAATGTAAAGTCGTGAGAGCAAAAAACTTGTATCACGACTATAAACCACGACATTTACATTTATTTACCTTTAGATGATTGGAATTGAGTTAAACTATCATTAGTTTGCTGCCTTTTAAAATTGAATAAAAATTTCCCTAGGGTTTTATGATATATTGCTGAAGAAGCAAGCATGAATATGGAAGTTTTAATGTTTTTCAATTCAATACATATATTCAATACATGTATATGATGCATTTAGATCGCTTCCTAATGTATTAACCTTGAGTGAAAATAAAAACCATATCGTTTGCTGTACATCAACCCCCACAATTTGTTTTTTTATTCTGTGGTGTCAGCATAATATGATGTCACAAAAAAGATCAAAAATGGTGATATGATGATGACATTGAATATGATATGAGTATAATTGAAAAGAAATGTTTCACATTTAAATATGACTGTGAAGTCTGTGGTGTCAGTCCCTAAATTAGCTACTGAAAAATGTATGAAGATGGTGTAATATAAAAGAAAAGCTATTCACATTTAATGCTGACAGATACAAGTCAAGGATGTGAAAGGAAATACCGTTAACTATGATTTATATTGCAATGCAATGTAATTTTTGTGACGTGTTCTCACATTTTGCATTATGCTGTCTATATAATTTAATCATACTATCTGCCTTCTGCAAAGCATATCATTGTTTTGGAGATAAGGTATTTAAAGTGTTCTGTTCTAGTTTTGAGTTTCAATTCTCACCTGCCAGTAAAATCAGTTATTTGTGTATCTATGTTATGTAATTTGAGTATATGGCATTTACATATTTGATATACATATGCAAATATTTCATTTTTGTAAGTTTCATCTCCAACTTACTGAGCTGTTGATGTATATACCATATAGCTTCATTTTACGTGAATTATGATAGGGTTGGTTTCATGAGCTTTAGATTTAATTTTTCAAGCAGATGTATGATTGCTTGATTCATAGACTTCTACTTACCGGGTAACTACATTGTATATGTTTATGATATGTGTGTGGTTAAATGTGCTAAATGTGCGTTTTTTCCATTCCCAACAAATTATTGTAGAATGTGAGATACTATTCTTCAACATGTGATACATGAGCCCTGTACATTAAACTTACAATGTAATTTTTTCATGTGTAATGCTTTGTTCACACCCACTTCCAATTAAACTTCAGATGTACTCTCGGCATGATATAGGCATTTTGACACAGTTCCCTGCTGGGTATCAGACATAGCCCATCAAGAATCTGAGCTCTCAGGCAGCATCAGTGATGTGCCACAAGAATTTTAACATCAAATGTCTCTATATTTTCAGAACTATCCACTATCTTTAACACATAATTAAAGTGTCATCCAAAGTATGGCCAATAATAACTGGGATTCGATCTGTAAAATGTACTTTCACATTGTCTGGGAAGAGAGCAGTTAATAATCTGGCATCATAGGATAATCGACTGACTAGTATTAGATATTCGGTTGATTGATTGATTGATATTCTTCAGGAACTAATGTTCCTAGGATAGCACATGAAAGCATACATATATATGTAATGCGAACTTACGACGCAGGAAACTCCTGTTTGTTAGTCGTACGCGCTAACCACTGTACTAACGAGGACCACTCGGTCAATGTCTGGCTGTTTTTCAGTTCCTTACCTGTCCCGAAAAAAATTGTCTTGGATAAAGGTGTAGTATGATGACTGGTAGATCTATTTACTGGTGTTTGTCCGATGTCAGGAGATGCCTAAAAGGCCTCTATTGTACTACAGATTACTGTAACCCTAAGCAAATTTGCGTGAGATTTTATTTTGCTAAATTCCTGAATTGGGCTGATTTCATGAAATCCAAATGCTGTAAAAATTTAAGAGTTAGAGTTCATTTTTATGATAATTCCCACATAGGCCATAGAGGTATTGTATGTTTTTTCACGTTCTTCAGCTTTTATAAGTGAAAATTAAAACTACCTATAGTGTGAAAATAATGTCTATCGTACATTCAAATGTATTAAGCCATGGGTTTACAAACCTTGAGCCTAAAGAAGAAGATATTTGAACTTAAGCAATCATAGGAAGAAGATAGTTATTTCTGTAGAGTTGTATGATCTAATCATTGACTAATACATGGACATATTTAAGGATTATCACGTGAAGTTGGGTGTGATATGTAATTTCTCCTTTGTGGAGACTAACGAGTGAAGCAAACAAATATTGTTTAATTTGTTTTTGTAATATTGGTGGAGAATCGATCATCCGACTCTTCAGCGACCAACTGTACGGAATCAGAATGAGTCATTGTTACTTAACTTACATGGACCATTGTTATCAGGTGCGCCTTTTATCAAATAGACCTTGCCAATCACTCATTTAAGTTCACTGGTCACTAGTTCGTAGGCGCTCATAATGCCAGTACATAACTGTGTGGGGTTTAACACATATAAAAGAAATACCCTGAGACAAGGTGCTAAAAATAAAATGCCGCAAAAGGTCTTTATGGGCTTAGGCACGAAATATTGCTGTAGCTAATATTAAAAGGACCATAGTACTCATTTTTCACAGATGCTTGTTGACATTTGTAAACAAAGCACAAGATGATTATTAGAATGTGAACTTTTGTCCAGGCAGAATTGAAGGAAATGACCAATGTATGTTACAATGCATTTTAGACAATACATGTCTGTGTAATCCTAGAGATACATTTGCTTTCAACAATCATTATCTTATATATAATTCATTGATTTATTTGTAAGAAATGTAGGATTATGTCATGTTA
Organism: Streblospio benedicti; assembly: GCA_019095985.1. NCBI lineage: Eukaryota > Metazoa > Annelida > Polychaeta > Spionida > Spionidae > Streblospio > Streblospio benedicti. Next base: position 45,817,294 of record CM032666.1, read on the forward strand.
CCAGTAACTGATATAAATTATAAAGCCTTTTTCACAGTCTGAATACCTTGAATTCTCACCTAAACAAGTGTATTTAGGCAGCTCAAATTTAAAAGGACGTTCCAGCAAACATTTATATTCTCATTCTCATTATTTACAAGTAGATACAACCCCCCCTGCTTTTTAGGTGTCGCATTTGCATGAATTGTATGTTTAACCATTCACGTGGTAAGGGTTAAAACAGTGGCAAATTTTTTAGTCTATTTCCATATTCCTTTCTATATACATATATATAACTAACAATGATCAGTTCTCACATAAAGCTTATTCTTTGTTGGATTTGATGTGTGTTCATTGTACTCATGTACAATGCTTTTCAAGCTTAACCAAGGATGCCCATTAATTCAAAATGATATTTCCCCGAGGATATTCTCACAGTAAATCTAAAAACATATACAGCTATTAGTTAAGTAAGAAATATCTTATCAGGTCAAGCATGTTCGACTTGTATTCAATTACCAGATGAAAATTATGCTATGGATTTTTAATGAAGAATATCTTCAATTTTGATATTCCCTATGGAAGATTCTGTGGATAGGATAACATATACATGTACATGCAGTGAATAAGGGTTGCAGGAGGATTTTGAAGTGAATTCATATATGTATATCAAGTTCAAATGTTACATATACATGCATTGTGTGTGTTATATTTAACTGAAACAACTCCTACGTTACAATGCATGTTTTGACAATACATGACTATCGATGTAAGCCTAGAGATACATTTGACTTGACTGAAGATGGCTCCTGGGCTTGACCTCTGATTACCAGAGTGGTCACATTCATTCTTGGGAATATCAGGCCATTTAATTCAGTGTGTATGAACTTATGGATTGACTCATAGTCCTTGATATTTGAGGATAAAGCTAAAAGTATGTAGAGTAACGTACAGCCGTCATTGAGAAATTAGTCACGCTTTCAAATATATGATAAAAGTACATAAGCAGTTTTACTTTAGTTTGTTACATTCTTTCTAATGACTTACTTTTTCCATGAACATCCTTCTGATGCTCTTTGAGACACTCTGACTTTACATTTTGTTTTTAGCAAACCTTTGTCTTTCAATTTGCTCAAAAGCCAAATTTGTCAGTGTATCATTGTGTTTTGTGTCACTGTTTTTGTGGAAGGAATATCTTTATTTTGAAACTACCTGTATCAAGAAAATTATTTTATTGACTTTAACTTAAGCATCATAAGTTAAGTGCTGGTCACACTGAGTAAAAATAACATATAAATGTATGAATCACAGACAAAATTCGGTCAATCAGTGGTCTACTCATTTTATAAATTTGTCTTGCATTCAGCTGCAAAGCTGAAAGTGGACAGGTGCCAGACCAAGTTTGTGCGTCATTCCAAATTTCGAATGGTTCAAAACTCATTTAGCTCACAAGCACCCAACAATATAAGTATACGTTTATGGGTGATTCATCCGTTAATGTGAATTTAAAGGCTATGTGGCCATGGCTGTATGCATGATTTATTTATATTTTCAGGTGCAGCGCATCCCACATTATGAACGCTACTTATCTGAGCTCCTGGCAGACACTGAAAATGATCATCCAGACTTCGAAAATCTCACCAAAGCCACAAATAGAGTTGCCATGGTAAGCAAATTTTCTTGTGTAAAACATTACCATGTGGAAGCCTCACTGAAAGGAACTACTAAAATGGACCTATTGCAGTGAAGGTCAATTTTTTTTTGCTCTCTCGTTTGCTATATAATGTTACTAGCTGTTTACCCGGCGTTGCTCGGGTTGAAACAGATGAGATCCGGAACACATTAAATGCTCCTACTTCCCCATCCTTCCTCCTGTCCCACATCCCTCGAACCAGTTCTCGTCAGTATACAGGTCTGTGACAGATTAAATACACCTCCATCACCATCCTCCCATCGTCATAGCCATGTCACAGCCATTTACACACTAAATGTAATAAATATGGCAATGATTGATCCCTCTAATATCGCTCCCCCAGCTACTACTACCCATGGTAAACACGTGCGGAACAGATTACATGTCTCACTCATCCCTACCCTTCCTTCCACCGCCACCCCTCCCCTCTTCTCTCCCCATCCCTCTGTACCCCATCCCCATCTAAAAAGGTCCATAATTAATGCACCCCCTTCCTGCTGCTGCTCTGGTTGAAACGGATGAGATCTGGAACATATTAAATGCTCCTCCCATTCGCATTCCTTCCCCTGCCCCACATCCCTCACACCAGCTCCCGTCACTATACAGATCTGGGAAAGATTAAATACACCTCTATCACCTTCCTGCTACAGTCATATGTGACAGCCATACACACACTACATTTATGTGGCAATGCTTGATCCCTCTAATATCCCTCCCTCCAGCTACTCCTACCCCTGGTAAACACGTGCAGACCATTAAATGTCCATCACAATCACCCCCTTTCTCATGTTTCTGCTGCTGCTCGGGTTGAAATTGATGAGATCTGGAACATATTGAATGCTCCTCCCTGCCTCACCACCAGCCATGCCCGCCCTCCCCCCCCCACCCACCCACCCACACACCCTGCCATATGGACACACACACCCTTTCTGCCAACACCCTTCCTCAAAACAGGTCCGGAGCAGATACAATGCACCTCCATCACAATCACCACCCTTTCCAGCTCCATTATAGCTGACATTATAAAGACCACCAGGTTGTCCTGATTGTACATACATAATTTAGACTGTGTACGTCTTGTGGTTAAAAAGCCTTTTGTGACACAAAAAATCGCCCCTTCCTTTATATATATATAGATTAAAATGTTTCACTAATGGGGATATCTCACCAATAATGTGGCATTTTCCCTCAGTCCTGCCATATTTCATTAACATTATAGTGACACTTAATATAGGGTCGTCATTCTATTATAAACTATTCAGAGTCACTTTACAGTTGTCCTTCTAGCGTCCCTAATAATGAGGTCTCACTGAAAATCTAAAATTTAAAAACACAATTACAGCCCAGCTAATTTCAAATTGACAATAGAATAATTGTTTAAGAATTATTCTCAATAGGACAAGACATCAAAAGTAAAATTCAAATGGCGTCCCGTTCGCAAGTCCCCTATATTCTCATAAGGGAAAACATCATTTTGGGAACCCTAATGTACTTGCTGGACAGTTGACACTATTTGAAATATTCATTGATTTATGAACGAGTTGTAAAGTGGTTGTGTAAAAGAGCTGTTTAAATGGGATTTTTTGCATTGTAAGAGTAGAAAGGCATTTGTGTGAAAGCGGTGACATTCATCATGATTGCAAAGGGACTACTCACCACCTGAACTCTTCATTACTTGGGCTCTCAAAGGATCTTGGTCAAAATATACAGAGTACAAAAATGCGTACAACTTATAAGATATTGCTTGTCTTGAGAAATTTGTAAAGTAATATTTTGCAATGTCTTAGCTAATTGGTTGAAATTCATTTAAAATCACTACTCCTAATCAACATTGAAATTATTTTTGTCACTGGACTAAATAAGTTTAGTTGACCACTCACTTATTCGTCTCTTCTTTTCTGTTACATTGACCTTCAACATGACATGTAATAATAGTGTGCCTAATTTATATTTGGAATTTGAGAGTTTTTATTATAGTTATTTTCGTGAAACTGTGCAGGTTTATATTGACAAGCTCCTGAAATTTCGCTGAATGTAAATTTTAAAGGATAAAATATTTAGAATTTTTATAAAACTAAAAGTGGTGGCATATTAGGAGCATATATACATGTATGTACTTTTATTTCCTACATTTAATGTGATTGATTACGATGTTCTATCTGTGCACCGTGTAATATCTCCTAATATTATGTTAGTTGAAGTTCTATCATGGTGGGACTTACAAAAATTGAAATATCATGTCAAAAATAATAATATTATTTAGTCCCAATGCCAGCTTTAGCTGGTACCGGATTATCTGTTTTTCGACATGCACTAACCTGTCCAACGATTTGAAGAAAACTACTCAATGTTATCATCCCAAACTTTCTGATCCCTCCAAGAATGAACCGTAGACAAGACCAGATATTTTTGGTGTTTATATAATATCTAGTTGATATATTATTTGCTTTTTAACTTTGGTGTTTTTATTTGTAAAGCTTGTGTGTACGTCTCTGTACATTGAAAGTCTAGTAGTAAACGCGTCTAAAGTTACGTACAACGTTGTGGGCAATTGTAGGCCATGCACACATCGTAGCACAGATATTAATGAACCAACAATAGTGTTTGGTGTCAAAATAAAGCTATTGACCTATATTTTTGTATGATAAATAAAATTATTATGATTCATTAAAATCACATGATCTAGGGTGCATTTTCTAGGTAAGTTGTAGTTCCGAAAATGAGTACGGTAGAACATATTGCAATTAGTCTTGATCAACCAGACCCAGACACCCTGTGGTGGCGTGTAATAGACATAATAACAGTTTGGTTGAATGAGGCTACATTGCAATTCAAACACGGTTTGTGTAAATTAGATCTTACTAAAAAAAAATCTTTATACACTTTGACACCGGGAAAACAATTGTTTCCATGGTATATATGCCTAATAATATTACCGGTAGGTGGTACTGGTTTGGATGTTATTTTTTTTTAGATAAAAACAAACGGGATGGGTGATATCTAGCAAGAACTGTGTGATCCTGTCCAGATCGTCAATAGTTTGCTTGTGGGATGCTCTAGAGGCATTATTTTCTAGCTGGCAATCCAACAAAAAAAAATTAAAAGTGCAGTTTATACATTGTAACAAAAATGTGTCATAGCGCTTCTAGATGCATGGGTTCATTGAAGCATGACAGCAGAGTATAAAATTATCTAAGTAAGTTGCACTCGACTAAGTTAAGATCCCTTCTGTCACACAAGGTTGTAGGAAATGACGACCTATTCCATAATAACGACCGAATCTGTGAATATCAAAATGATTGAAAATTGACATCTCTAGTTTAAACTGCAGATACTGTACTCGTTCTTATAAGCGCATCTGCCCCATTAAACGCACACACACACCCCTGTTTACACAGATTAAATTAATCAAATTTCGCTTTTTTTTCCTCAAAGATTTCATGTTTATACCGCCATATTGTAAGACTAACACGCCAGTATGCGCTGGGCACATTGTGAAAAAAAAGACTAACATGCCGGTCTCGTTGTGAAAAACATGCCGGTTGCGTTGTGAAAGAATGTTCGCGGTAAGCAATAAAGAAAAAATGCAAGAACCACGAAAAATTGTCGGGGTGCGCTTGTTACTAAATATTCAACATTTGTTTTTGTTTGGATTTTGTTTTTTGTAAGCGCACTGTGTGCTTATTAGAATGAATACTGTAGATACTCAACGGTCCTGGGACTAATTGTGGTCCAATGAGTACGGTTACTATTTCATATTTGTCTTTACTCTGATTATATGAATAGCTCAATAATCATTTTCCAACGCGTAAAAGTATTTGTAATGAATACATTATACATTGTATGTAATTCTGATTCTTTTATTAGATGATTAACTAAAGCTTATGTGTGTTTCTTTTTTATACAAACAGATGGTTAAAGATAGGGAAAGTGATCTTAACCATGTGGAGAATGAAACCAAGGTTGAGAGTGTGCAAGATCGCTTCCCAAATGATGATCTCAACCTGAAAGATCAGCTCAAAACACAGGTGATGATAATTACTTAATGAATTACATGTATAACATTTACACACAATCAAAATAATGAAAAGATATAGTACTTTGGATATTATTATTGAGTTATTAATTCATTATACTCATACATGTAGGAAATGTAGCATGGAAGTAACCCCATTTTTTAAAAACGTATGCCTAAAATTGCATGCATTATGAATGTCACTAGACATTTCATACTACATCAGTACTTATTTAGTAGGCCTATCATCAAATAAATATCAAGATTAGATTGTTGATAAAATATTGCTTTATAATATGTAGATAATCATAAATTACTAATAAACCGTTCAGACACACTTTTCCAACAGTTTTATTGTGTATTAGTTCATCTTTCTTTGCTCAGAACACTAGATATTTTTAATACATTTACAGTTTCGCCAAACAACTGTTGGCATCCTCAAAATGTTCTTCCCGCGCAATGTCAAAGGTCAAATATTCTGATCCTGAACGAGGATAGAATCATAAACTCGCGAGAGTTGGTGCCCCCCCTTGTCTCTGTTCCTAACCTGCTTGCAGGTTCGGATGTGTACAGACTCTTTGATGGTCCTGGTTTTCCATTCACTCTGTCTATTACTCTGGCTCCCTCCCAGTCTATCTGATGGTTGTGCTGGTTTGCATGGTCTGTGATGGCACTCTTGTTTATTTCCATTTTAGACTCTTTCTTTGTGGATCTGGTGTATGCTCCCTTCTGATTCGCTTCCACGTCCTTCTGATGTTCCTTCAGTCTGGTACCAAACTTTCTGCCCGTTTCCCCGACGTACACTTTATCACATGACTTGCATGGAATCTTGTACACAATTTCACATTTGTCCATCTTATCTACTTTATCTTTCGGGTGTACTAGGATGTTCCTGATAGTCTGCATTGGCTTCACCGCTGTAGCTACTAAGTGTTTGTTCAGAATTTTGGACATCTCTTCTGTAACACCTTTCACATATGGTAGAATAACCTGGCCTTTTGATCTTTCAGCTTCTTTTCTTTTCTTGTTCTTTTCACTCTTCCTTTCAAGTTTGGTTTCTATCTGGTGTTTCACTCGTCGGAACGACCATTCAGGATAGCCACATTTTGTCAAAGCTTCAACTATGTGTGGTTTCTCTTTCTGCCTGTCAACTTCTTCTGTCACTATGTCATTCCTTCTATCTAAAAGGGTGCGTATAACACCTAGCTTGTGTTGCATTGTGGTTTTCCAAAAATGTGCCCACCTGTTTACAGGACTTTGCGAATACTTATGCATGGTACCTACATGTACCTGGAAATATACTGTATCCTCATGCATTAAGGCACATGTGCCTATAACTGAAAAATCGCTATTTTGTGGGTCTCCTTGGGATTGTGTTTCATCTCTGATGTAGGCCCATGCCGTTTTAAACGAACATGAAGCGCACCCCACCTTGAACCCTCAATATATTCACCGTGAGTAACTTTCCTTGCTGTGTATGTCACAATATACAGTATATCCACAAAGACAATAAACTCACGTAGTAACCACCAATATTCATTATCGCTCAGGCACGTACATTTTGCTATGATTCTGGGTGTCAAATTGATTTGTCAGGGTATTTGTCAATTGTAGTTCTCAAATATTTAAAATGTTATGGTGAAGAATGCGAACAAGTAATTAAATAAACATAAAGACAACACGAGTTGGGGGGTAGAAGGTCAATGTTTATTGACGGTGAAATCTACGATACATTTCCTCCAATACCCCCAACTCGTGTATGTCGATTTATGGTTAATCTATAGAATGAGCTAAAGCTTTTGCTAAATTCCTATGATGTTCTTCTGAGACTGTAATATATCGTTCGTACGCGTTTGATCTCCAGTCTCCTCTCAGTTTTATCAGTGCTGCCGGAACTCCTACTGCAAACGCGTGCGTGCAACCTCCTCTCCTGAGTGAATGTCCACTGAACTGTTTGCAACTAAGGCCGCTGTCCTTCAGACCCGATTGCAGTCTGGTGACAAAAGTTTTGTGCGTGATGTGTTGCAGGGAGGCTCCTTCTATGTAGGAGAACAGCGGTTGGGTTGGGGTTAGCACACTATTTGCATTCACTGCTGCCAACATTTGAACGAGCGCTTTCACTGGGCAGAGGTTGGAACCTGGCATTGCCATGAATGGTAATTTTAGGCTCCTTTGGCCAAACTGGATGGTTTTTGAATGTTGGATTGTAAGTGTTGCGCTGCTTCCATCCTCTTCAATCGACAGATCACTCACTCTGAGGGCTTTCGCTGTTTCCTTTTTATCCGCTGATTTTGGCAACAATGTAGATTTTCGGAGAAATCCAAAGAAGCCAATAAGGCATGCTGCCCAGAAGGCTTTCTCATCCGGTCTTTGATTATTTAGTGTCCTAAATATGTCTTTAAGTATATCTACCGTTATAGGGAGCTTCTGCTGTGGAGGTTTCCCAAGGCTCCGGAGAATGCCTCGGCGTACCACCTTAAGTTCCCAATTGTCTAGGGACTTTGTAAGCCTTGTTCGTCATGCATCAGCTTCATAACAATGTTAAGATATCCCGGCAAGCTGGCCGGATTGAGACTGCGGATCGAGGAAGACTGCGCGAGAGCACAATGGTCTCTTTTGAAGCAGGGACCGGTTGTCTACCAAAGTATAAGCAGAATCGCAGATACTGGTTGCGCATTGATGTGTATGTCGACTTTGTTGTTGTGGCCCATGCTGCTCTCTTTATAGTTTTTGCATTCTGCACGTAGTGTTGCCCATTATGTTTGTTGTGGACCTGCAATAAACACAAGGAAGCTTTCTAAGGACATGTGGTTCTGCAGTTGGGTGGTTGGTAGACCCCAGCTATTGAGTTTGTGCTCCCACTCTGTTTGTTCTGGTAATCTAGATATATAATCGCTAACTATGTTGTTTTTCCCCGCAATATGCACAGCGCTTATATGTGGAAGTTGTTTATGGCTGAGAGCCAGAAAAGCCTCGTAGCATACACATTGCTGTCTCGTACGGGAAGTCCCTGAGTTAATTGCACACATAGTTACTATGTTATCTGTGTATATCCTTATGTGTTTATTTGACCATAGTTTGCCCCATCTCCGTGCTGCGAGTATTACTATGCACAATTCTTTTTGCAATTAATATGTTGTTTAGCTATATTGGGATAGTCCGCTTCCCAGTGCACATAGAACCAGTCCTGTTCAAAGGTTGCTGCGCCTCCTGTTGAACAGGCGCCTCCGATGCTGATGGCAGAGGGCGCTGGTGTGTTGTGGAGGAAAACACACCGTGTCGTTAAACGCTTGAATGAATTCTGCCCACCATTTAATGTCTGCTTTTGCTGCTGCTGTTATGCGTATCCTATGATGCTTGCGCCGCAGTGAACACATGAGGTTAATAATCCTCCTTAAAAATGTTCTTCCGCCTCCCTCACTACTCATGGGCCCAGTTGAGCTTTCCTATTAAACACTGCAGCAGCTCTTTTGGTCGCTTTTTATTACACCACTCTTCTTAATAGAAGACGGAAATCATGTAACTTCTTGGCAGGTAACGATAAAGTCCTATCTGTGCTATCTATATGTATGCCTAAGAAAGTCAATGCTTTGCTTGGGGGAGTTGCCTTCTCCCAATTTATTGTGAATCCTAAAGTTTGCAATAATGAAATCAGGGTAGTATATGCTTTTTTGCAATCATGTTCAGTTTTTTCTAGTATTATGAAATCATCTAGGTATGACAATACACAGAAACCACGTTTACTCATCATGCGTGTGATACTTGAGGATATACGTTGAAAAATCCCGGGGCTCATAGATGCACCAAAAGGTAGCTTGGTATCATATAAATAGGTGGGTTCTGAATCCCCGGCAAAGAGCCATTGTAAACCTGTTGCTGGATAACACTTTGCATGGATTGGCACAGATCGATATGCTGCTTTTAGGTCTACTTTTGCCATCCAGCCATCCGGGGGTAATAATTCTACTGCGTGATCTATAGTCTCATAGGTAAATTTATCTTTTTGGGCGTAGGAGTTTAGACTGGCGCCTTCGGGTCTACTGCAGTCATGTATGAGTCTGACGCTGCCGTCCTCTTTAGGGATGGCACCTATGCTACTTATGATATTGGGTTTGCTATTACAAATGATATAATTTCCATTATTTATTTCCGTTAGAATTTGCTCCTCTACTTTCTTTTTTGTTGCCCCTACAGCTGAAGAGTAATTTTTTCTGTGTATTTTCACGCTACTGATTTCTGATTTTGTAATTTCAAAGCCCTGGGTTATACCATTCAATAAAAAGTCTTTATCTGTGTCCTCATTTAGCTCTCGTATCCAGGCACTTATATTGTCTTTTAGGGGATTACTGATGCTGGGGGCCACGAAAACGCGGTGGGCCAGTAGGCCCTGCATTGTTATGATGGAGCCTGGGGTGCGCCTCCTTGCACCCTGGCACACTGCACTGGTGGGCAAACCTGCAAAAGGAGCGGTAGCACCCCTCGTGGCTATTGAAGCTGAGGCAGATTGGTTTGCCTGAGTCATCCCTTTGGGCCTTGTCGCAGCCAAGGTTTTCTGGCTGGCGGCGCGGTTCCCTCCTCTCTTCTTTTTGGAGAAAGAAGTAGGCTTGTTGCTGGTCGATTTTGTCCCACTCGCCGCCCTTGTGCACCTTCATCCTATGGTCTTCATCCAGAAGCATCACGGATGGGGCTTTACATACCTGCAGATAATCTGCGATCTGCACATTATACCTGGCATATTGTCTCACATCCTCAATGTCCATCTCATCCAGCATCTCCAGCAGAATGCGGAATGTTGCCCCTGCCCATTGGGCTTCAGTTACATCTTCTGGTCTTATTCTGGTTTTATTGTCTTTTAAAATAAGACCCCTGCCGAGATTCTGCTCCCTCTGCCGAGTGCTAGCATTGGGTTTTTTAACAAAATCTGTTATGAATAAGCACTTGCCTGTGGCTACGTTCCCACGTGGGTCCTCATCTGCCAGCATATCGTTCAGATGCCCGTTTTTAAGAGCGTCTAAAGCTGCTTGCAGGGTTTTGTCCTTCGCTAGGGTCGCTGGGGTGATCACATTCTCGTGGTTTCCACCACGTGTTTCCTCAGAGTTTCCGCCACGTGGTTCCTCCGGCGCCGGGTCAGTGGGGGCCTGCTGCGTGGGAGCTGCCGGTCCTCTGTTTAGTGCCTCTATTTGTGCCCTTTTCTCTTCCATGGCCCTACGTTTCTCCGCCAATTGCAGTTCCACATTTAGCAACTCTTCTTCTGCCTCCATGTCCGCTAATTGCTGTTGTTTTTCCTGTAAGGTTGCCATATTTGTATCCTTTGTACTATCCACTTGATGAGTGTTCGGTTCACTACTATTTTTACACACTATGCTATTTTCCGCTATATCTAATCCTTTGTGGGCTTTAGTCACTGTTTTTGTACTAGCTAAGTCTCTATAATTTACACGTGCTGTCTTTCTAAGCGTATATCCCGACATGTGTGAGTATCAATCTTACATTGCATGCTAATTTAAATTATTTGCTGTTAACTGCTTGCCGGCTACGTTCAAACTGAACGAGCCGGAGTTAAGCGGAAGTAAATGCCAATGCAGGGTCGATATATTTTACGTTTCGAATATAATTTATTAGGCCTCATTCCATAGCGGAGCGGTCCCATTTTAATACCAGATAAAATTGATATTTTATCTTACATATAATTGTACATGTATAATCCATCAGAAACATAATTCTAATAATCTGTTACGAATGCTCATCGGCAAATCCAAATAACTTACTTCTTTATGAAAATAAGAAATGCACTTGACACTTCCGTAAATGTCCCGGGCATGTTACAAAATCGAAAATGAAATTATTTGATGAATTGTTCACTTATCATGCCATTTCCGTGAGTTATTTAAAATTAAACATGGTTCGAACATGCTTTTAGACTTAAATAGTCTCTGTGATAGGCCATAGGCCTTAATACGAATACATAGCGCACTCCCAATGTTAGGCCCGTGGGCTTAATGTGTGAGGATACAGTAAGGTGAACATTCATGGGGGTGACATCTCCACCAACATATGATGGGTGTGGTTCACTGACTTTGTGTATGAATGGTGGGTATGTTGAGTGGGCCTCCCTTTGCTTATACAAGTACATGGACTTGTGTGAATACTACTGTCAGTACAATTCAATACAATACAAAAATGAGATGGACGAAGCCCTAAAATGGAACCCTAGAGCTTCATGTTGATTTGTGGCCTACTTTGTCATGTGTACCTAATAATTATTTCTAGTTTGCTGTTCCCATTTGTGCATTTTTTGCAGTTCAATCTTAAGTTAGAATGATTGGCTTTGCAGAGAAGCCACCATGATTATGAGTACCTACGTGTATATCCTGATTCATTAAGTGAGCCTTGTACATTTTTTCAGGCTAAGGGAAATACATTACTGCGCAGAAGAAAGTCAGCACCAGGTGCAGTGCTTTTGAAATCCTTGAAAGGAAGCAGACAATCGTGAGTGTATTCTTTAGTCATGTAATAACCATTATATGCGTGGATGTATTGGAATTAGTTGGCTGATGTGTAAATATCAACATTAGAGGATTCTTCAAGTTTATAGAGCTATGTCACATAGTCACTGCAGGAACTCTGGACACAATACAACTGGCACCTATTCAGCAAGCACTAAAGGCAGGCTGAGGCAGACATTAGCCCAGTCAGCCATCCTGACAGACCTAGAAGATCTGTCATTCCAACTGAGGGGGTTAATGTTCCTTTCTTTTATTACGTGTAGCAGTGTTCATTGAAGCGTATCGCACATTTTGTTACATCTCTTTATTTACATCTCATTTTGGTGTACTTTGGTTTACTTTTGATGAAGTTATGATGTGCTTTTTTAAAAAGAATTATTACGAATTTGTGTTTTGCTATCTCCTGGGAACAGTTTATGACCTATCAGACCTCCAGAGGCAGGTTAGGTAACCAACTGAGCCTCGGAAGTGGAGAGATCACACTAGCTAGTGTTTTCAAACTAGGTGAGTTCTTTTGCGTGCAGAGGGGTGGCTCTCCTCTACAAGCAGCACGTCTTTTAACAAGGCTTCCAAACCTCACGCTTGGTGTCACCACCGTCTACTATTAGTAGTGGGGACTCACTATGTGGAGATCAGCAATGCAGTGGCAGACGTACGACATAACGATTTTAGCAATACAAAGTCTGCCATGGCCTGGCCGCGAACTTACGACAAATGCAAATCATGTTTTGGGGTCATACGCTCTAATCACTGTACCAATGAGGTATTGTGTCAAGTTCCCAACTTAGGTGTATTTTGGCGAAACAGAACGTAGTGAAATTGCATTTTGCAATGTGATGCTGAGCCAACTGAAGTGTTAATTATATGTGTGAATGTTCTGCAATCCCTGGACATAGCACAACTATTTGTAACAAATTAACTAAATTGTATATTAGTCAAAAAATTTGAACATGTTAAAAATTTGCTGACCAATTTGCCAGTTTGCCAGTCCACATAGGTGGTGTTGGCTAATGTGTAAAGCACGTTTAAGTACAGCACTGACAGTATAGTAGGTGTGATGCACTTCAGTGACCGCTGCTATATCCATGTACTTACATACAGTACATTAGTGCAACCTCTTAATGGTTTGAAGGCGGATGGACACTCAGAAAATCGAGATATCTGGATGAAGAAAGGTTTGGAGTGGCGGCGCAGTTTGGCAAATGTTAGAAACCACATACATAAGTATGTACTTGATCACGAGTGACAATGGACGGCAATAGAAGAAATTCATGTAATACCTTTTAGAACAGTCACCTACCACTTTGGTTTGAAGTTGCAAGTTAGATATTATATACAAATATTTCTAGTCTATTTTTATTATTGAATACACATATCACAGATATCACATATTACTTCTACAATTTTTTTTGTTTCATGCATACATGTGGTATGCAATCATCAGGAAGTTATGCATTATGAATGGAGTAGACATTAAACAATCAACATATATTATACCATGTTACACATTGCAAACTATAAACTGTGTAACATAGTATAATATATGTTGATTGTTTAATGTCTAATCCATTCATAATGCATAACTTCCTGATGATTGCATACCACATGTATGCATGAAACAAAATTGTAGAAGTAATATGTGATATGTGTATTCAATAATAAAAATAGACTATATTACTGCTCCAAAATATATATTTTGTTGAGCACTATAAGAACTATAAGTGATAGTATAAGTGGAATACAAATATTTCTATATTGATAATTCAATTGAACATCATTTAGTATCTTTTTTACCGGTACAAGTCATAAAGCTATATTTTGCAATGATTGTAAATTAAAACATGCTCTTTTTCGTTACTGATGTTAGTATGCGAACAGAACAAAGAGCAATGCTGCTTGCATTGTGTGTTCCACCACCCTCATTATTCAAAATCAGCTGATAGTAATATTCTGTGTCCAATCTGCCCATGTGCACGTCCGGAAACATGGGCCTATAGCAGAGAGTCCGGTTGATGAAATCATTCGAATTAGGGATATAAGGATAAAAGAGGTTGTACTGTTTAAGACAGGAACATTCGCATCCTCAGATGGAATTACAGATATTCTAGGTCTGTCGGGATGGCTGAGTAGTCCGATGCACCTGCCAGAAGTGCTTGGTGAATATGTGCCACAGAGTGATAGTAGTCCAGGGTTCAAACCCCGGCAGAGGCTATGTGATGTAGCCTCTAGTCTTATAGAAAAATCCTCTATAATGTCAATAAGCATTTTCATTGGGTGCATTGTGCAATTTAGACTGATCGAGCATTCTGATGCAGAATGTATTCTGGTAGAGATTAAAACGGCAAAAATATGGTCAATTTTTTACGACATTGTTATGTCTAATCTGGTAAGCTCAACATTGTTGCTTACTGTGCTATATTCTCTGGGGAGTATTCAGTTTTTGTTGACAAACTTTCTCAGTACATTTGTATGATTTTTTAGAATAACAAGTAGTGAAAAGACTATTATATTTTATGTTGGAATAAACAGTACTGACTCCAATTGAAGAATACCCAAATGTAAAGAAATAGGAGGAACCAGCAAAATATACATGGAAAAATGTTTATGTGGGAACTACAATTTGTTGATATACAAGCTCTTATATCTAGATTATCTAGATATCTTTGGAGGCTGGATTGACATTCGGTAAAACAATATATCCGTCTAAGAGAGCGGGGTTGCAGGGGTTGCCAAATGTGAGAAAGAGTGACACAACAGATAATGGAATATGTTTATAAAATACCTCATCCAGTTTTTTGGTTAAAAGTGGTACATAAGTGATACAGGTATATTTTAGTATAATATTGAAAACACGGTATTTGTCGCCGCTTGCTGCTACCACATTCATCATCATATCTCAACTGATGCAACGCCTTCCAATTCTGTGGAAGTTATTCTCAAAATCCAACCAATCACAAAGCCCACTGCCAAAATGTTCAGTTAGCGCGGAATTTAAACGTCAAACGTATGATCTCACTTGATATGTAAGATGAAACCAAGTATTGATTTCGTCTTTGACGCAAGTCCAACCCAAAAATTATTTTTCCACGTAAAAGCTAAAACTGGGTCCATGGGTTGGTATGAGCAAGGACTTGTAAAGGCAGTGTGAGTGATCAAGCTGTGAAAACTGACGACGCACGTTCATTTGCCTACTGTGATTAAACATGGGGCTTTCCTGTGTAGTGCATATTTAGCCTCAATCAACAAGGAGCATGAAACCAGTTTATCAAGGCCTTGCATTACAGACCTGTGGTCAGTTTAATGTCATATTTGAATATCGGATGATGGCTAGTTTGAGTCCGTAAGATACATGCACCACAAATGTAATACATGTAATGTAGTGAAAACAAAAATCCTTGATTTAAAGACCTAGTTGAAAATCTGATGCCTTGCCAGGCATTATTCAACAATTTACGAAATTTACCTCTAAACAAATAAATTTTCATAAAGATTAACTACAGGAAGCTATATAGAAGTATATATATAGAAGTATACCGAAGAGATGTCATTTTAATACATGTCATACTTTTTAATATAACCCACTAATTGCTATTATTACAAGAAGCTGAAGTGTATTTTTTACGGTAAATCTGTTTGCATTATGTACATGTATTTCATAATATATTGTTTATGTATCACTTGCACTAATACTGTTACTTGTACATTATATTGCATTTTTGTCTTAAATATTTACCAGAGTAAATATATTTACATTTTAATATTTGCGCACAACTAGACAAATGCATTTGCTGCTTTATCTAGCTGTCCTTAATTATTTAGTAATTATTTAGAAAGTTGTAAGTTAGTTGTTAGTCTTATATTCTATTAAAACTTTAATGTGACATTAACAATTAGAGTAAGAGGTGCAAACCTTTGGCAATAAATGTCTTCTAATTTGTAAATGTATCCGGCCTTTTTGGTCCTATTTTTAAATGCTGTAATGATGAAAAGCAACAATTTGGAATTGTAATCTTAACATAGAGCACTGAAAAGCAGGTTCGTGTATACAATCATTTTGTGCGTCACGCTCACGCATGTAATATTGCGTCTGAAATACATATTTGCACATCAGGTATCCTCACTTACAAAGCAGTGTAGTAGATTGGACACTGTACACACACTCACTGTACACTGATCTTAAGAATTGATAATCAGAAGAAAATTTCCTGAATACAAGAAATAAAATAATTACACCAAAGGCTGTTTATCATAGTACATGTAGCGGTATATCATATGTACATTATCTCACTATATGGCTAATTAAATATTTCTTAATAATTCTTGATTGATTTTTATTGACTGAATCATGTATATTACAGCAGCATCACAGAATTAATGATTTGAGTTTAGTATCATGTTCATAGATGAAAATAAAACACATTTGTTGGAAATTTTATCACATTGTGACTGTAGAAATAACATCTACAGATGTGACAAAATTTTACCCATATTAAAGTCAAGATTCTCCAGACCCCCAGAATTAATTCCCTTTCAGAAGACTCTGTTCTTTGGAGCTGTGGTATAATGTGGACACTGATTTTCTTTCTGACCTTGACAGCGTTCATAATTTCTGAGCATTTCAATTACATTTGTATGTTCACTTGCCAGAATCCAGTTCTCATTAGTTTTGAAGACATGCCCTAAAATAGGCCAAGTCAAGTCAAGTCAAGTCAAATGATCATTCATTATACTGACATGTGATATACATATTCTGATTATATTTAGATACATTAATGATATCGCCCAGCCAATTATGGCTCAAAAGTCAGTTTAAATCATATCTTAGGCCTTTATTTTTATATGTTATGGATTATTGACTCCCAGGAAGCTCAACTGTCGTAGGAGGAGGAAATGAAAGTAAAAATAAAATTGAAAAATAAAAACGTTTTATTTTCTTTGTTATGGTTTGCGGACACCCAGGCTGCTCAACTGCCGTACTATGGGGGTGAAAATATTCTGTAATAAAAATGTACCATCTATTCACGTGTAAGGCCCCTGGGCATAACATCGATTCAGATTCAGATATTTTATTTATAATAACAATGAATTAAGTAAAAACATTATAATAAAAGCATCAATAAATAATTATTAGGATAAATTAAATAATAAAAGAACACTACAATGAGATTATAAACAGGGAGCACTAAAAGTTTTTCCTATAAACAATAACTTATTTCCATAGTGGACCCGAACATTGATATGGGCCCTTGGGTCTTTACCCGAACTGAATTTCTTAGTCCGCCAACTAAGCTGACTTTATTTTTGCACGGTAATTTTTTCACCGAAAGTAACTTTCCTGGTTGTATATGTCCTTACATACGGTTTATTGTGAAACTTCCATCACGTATGTAGATCTGCTTTCATTATCGCTAAGTAGTGCAGGTTTTGCTGTCATTCTGGGTGTCTAGTCGATTGAACATCGCATTTGTTAATCGTCGACCTCAAATACAGCAATATATAATCCATTAGTAATGTTATTCAACCAATCTATTACGAATGCTTGCTAGAAAATAGAAATAACTTACTTATTTTGATGGGGAAAATATTTACACATGATGCTTCCGTCTCAAGTCTCAGTGCGCATGCTCAGCAGTTCAAATGTCACCCCCCCCGCCACAAAAACAAAACCAAGTGCGATTCCGAAGTAAATACATCTTATTTTATAATGTGGTCGAGTCTGTTAAATCTCCAACGAAATCTGGACCATTAATAGATTAATAGGTGGCTTCTTTCAACGTAATAAAAGAATTAAAAAAATATTATTCTGCGGCGGATTTGATAAAATACCATTTTTAGCTCACCTGTGAGCTTTTGTCATCACTTGGCGTCCATCCGTCTTCCGTCGTCCGTCTGTTTAAACAATTCTTTAGAAATCTTCTCCTCAAAAACTACTTTATGGATTTGTAAAAACTATGTATAATGGTTTATTATAGTATTGTGCAAAAAGTGACTGCTTCATATTACCGGTAAGATTTATCGAAAACTATGGTTGCTACTAGAATATTTAAAAAAGCTGTTTTTGATCACAAAGGTCTCCTCAGTCATAATAGGTCTCCTCAGTCATAATACAAACAGATCAAATATTGCTCTTTGACCACACTCACAAAGTTCTCCTCAGTCAAAATGCAAACAGATCAAATATAGCTCTTTGACCATTATTCCAGTTAACTTGTTACACTGGCAGATCCAGGTTTTTTAATAATAGAAGGGGCACAACATTTAACTTGTTACAGAGGCAGATCCAGGTTTTTTACACTGGCAGATCCAGTTTTTTTTGTAATATAGAGGGGGCACAGCAGTTAACTTGTTACACTGGCAGATCCAGGTTTTTTAATAATAGAAGGGGGCACAGCATTTAACTTGTTACAGAGGCAGATCCAGGTTTTTTACACTGGCAGATCCAGGTTTTTTGTAATATAGAGGGGGCACAGCATTTAACTTGTTACACTGGCAGATCCAGTTTTTTTGTAATATAGAGGGGGCACAGCAGTTAACTTGTTACACTGGCAGATCCAGGTTTTTTAATAATAGAAGGGGGCACAGCATTTAACTTGTTACAGAGGCAGATCCAGGTTTTTTACACTGGCAGATCCAGTTTTTTTTTGTAATATAGAGGGGGCACAGCAGTTAACTTGTTACACTGGCAGATCCAGGTTTTTTAATAATAGAAGGGGCACAGCATTTAACTTGTTACAGAGGCAGATCCAGGTTTTTACACTGGCAGATCCAGTTTTTTTGTAATATAGAGGGCGCACAGCAGTTAACTTGTTACACTGGCAGATCCAGTTTTTTTCTTATAATAGAAGGGACCACAGCATTTAACTTGTTACAGAGGCAGATCCAGGTTTTTTACACTGGCAGATCCAGTTTTTTGTAATATAGAGGGGGCACAGCAGTTAACTTGTTACACTGGCAGATCCAGGTTTTTTGATAATAAGAGGGGGCACAGCATTTAACTTGTTACAGAGGCAGATCCAGGTTTTTTACACAGGCAGATCCAGTTTTTTTTTACAATATAGGGGGCACAGCAGTTAACTTGTTACACTGGCAGATCCAGGTTTTTTAATAATAGAAGGGGGCACAGCATTTAACTTGTTACAGAGGCAGATCCAGGTTTTTTACACTGGCAGATCCATTTTTTTTTGTAATATTGAGGGGGCAAAAGCAGTTAACTTGTTACACTGGCAGATCCAGGTTTTTTAATAATAGAAGGGGGCACAGCATTTAACTTGTTACACTGGCAGATCCTGAGATGGTGGCACATAGCAGTTAACTTGTTTGTTAAAAATAGAACATGGATGCAGGTGAGCGATTCAGGCTCTCTAGAGCCTCTAGTTTCAATTTTATTTTTATTCTTAAATCCCGTTTTTTTTTTAGCTGCTGGTCTGTAAACCGAAATTCAAAAAATAAAGGCTTTATAATAAGTGTGCAATAAAAATATTTACAATTGTTAGTTATTAGGTGTCAACTATTTAGTTGTGGAAGTCTTCTATGACAAATATTTCATTTTGTCTGCAAGTTACACCTGTTAAACATACATCTGGGTCAGTGTACATCAGTGATTAATCTAGAAAATGCATTATTCCTTGTTTTCATTTATTCTTGCCTTTCCAAAACCTTTCACATTGTTTATAGATTTTTATATATGGATACTATCCTCTGAATCATTTAAACACATGTTAACTTATGATTCGATAAAATGTTTTGTGTATGTACTCGTCAAGATTCTTTTATTGACTCATGTCACGGTTTTTGCTTTTACTTTTCTGGGTGCTAAGATCACAAATCAGGATCAGGATCATTGTAAGCATTTTAATGCAAAATATTCATAAGGAATATTCCATTTACATTTTGATTTCTGAGCAAATAATTGATAACAATTATTATTAAATTTTGTTATGCATCTTTAGCAGGCTATTTACAAATGTAGGCTTTTCAGATTCAGATTCAGATATTTATTTATAATAACATTGTACATTGTAGTATTACATTAAATAGATAAAAACAAGATGATATTATAGGGAAAACAAGATATAAAAAAAAATAACCAATAAAATTAAACATTAGAATAAATAACATAAGAAATAAGGTACTAGTACTATGAGATTATAAATAGGAGCACTAAAAGTCTTTGCTTTGAACAAAAACTTATTTCCATAGTGGACCACAATTGATTTGATTAAATTTACCATATATTTTCATTCTGTTCATTATGAACTATAATATATGTCCATTAAAATTAAAACCTACGTGTATTTTACATATACCAAAAATGATAAACTGTGATATATTTTCTGAAATATTTAGATATTTGGAATCTTTACTTTGGCAGGCAAGCTGGATTCTAAGTATGTAGTTTGACTTTGGACACATAGCCTCACAGCAAACACATGTATTCTGTTTGTGATAAGAAAGATAAAGATGAAAGACACTGACAACCCTAAATGCAACATAGAATCATGACTTACTGACAAACTGCAGACAATATAGTGACGTCAGAATGCTGTAAAGTAGGTGAGCTTTACACAGTGCATTCAGTGCGTTATTGGTTCTTTAACTCATGTGGCCATTGTTCGGTACATGAGTGATCGGTTTCACATTTTATGTGCGCATTGTTGCAAGGGTTGTTTTTAAATCACACATAGCTGTAGTTCGGTATTCACTCAGTGCAAGTTGATTGAGGGCATTTGATTGGTTGCAATATGAGAGGCATTGTTGACAACTCTCAATTTGTAATTGTGCATTTTCTTTTTTACTTTTGATTATTCAATATTTACTATTGTATTCTAAATGTGCGTATAACTTCACATGTACAATCATCAGTTCTATTATTTGGTTAGTTTCGTACCATTATTTATGTCTTGTATTTTTTCAGTATAACCCCTCCAGCAACCCCAAACTCTCATCTCATTCCTGACCTTGCAACAGCAACACGACCCAGATTTCTCCCAGATTCATCTGTGTCTGCAAGGAAATATATTCTAGAGGGAGCTGTTACATTAAGTGCTGTAAGTATGAATGTTTATCCAATTGGATTTTGGAGCAATGATTCAAGCTACAAACTTAGCTACCATCACCCCAGCACTGTGACATTGATTTAAAGAACTAAGATTTAAAGTGATGTGCCACTAGTTTTACTGGGTAGCTACCATGCACTCCTACACTATAAATCCAATACAAAAATAATGTATTTACCAATATCTTGTTGGTTTTTAAACAGGTATTGAATGTCATCAACTGCATCTTATCAAATATGAAAGATATCAGAATAAAATTATCACACTTTGACATGTGTTTTCACTGATTAGTTCAATTTAAACATATTTTATTTAACAGATGAAATTAGATTGATGCAAAATGTAACGTGAGATGAACGTATAGATCAATTTCACCTGTACAAATATTTTCAAATGATTTAGAAATTCCCATTTTACATTTTCTCTATTTTTATTCAAGTCAAAAAGTTGACTTTAAAATCGCTAATAAAAGAATAGTTGAATGACAATCTTTTGTTGGTATTCAAATACCTTTTTGCAGGCAATTTTTTACTGTATAGCATATTTATATCTGAATTATTTAATTGAAAAGTAGCATTCAAGTATTTTTCTTAATTTATAAAAATGTAAATATTGTAACATAATCTATTTATAACATCCATTTGGTAATCAGAACCTTTAACAGCCAAAGCTATTGTCCATGTATAGTTCAATAGACTTATGTATGTGTTTTCCAGGGCTTGCAGACGCAAGAAAGATATCTATTCCTCTTCAATGACCTTTTGCTGGTAGGGAAACAAAAGTGAGTACATGTTGTGTAAGGTTATTTAAAGATACAGTAGAACCTCTCTATTAGGACCACCTTTGGGACCATTTCTAGGTGGTCTCAATACAGGGGTTCATTTTGGCAACTTTATGCAAGTTTGAGACCGTGAAAAGTAGTCTTATTATAGAGGTGGTCTCAATAGAGAGGTGGTCAAATTGGAGGTTCTACTGTATGTCACATTTATTAAATTCATCACTGTGTTTTACGATGTGTTTGCATTATGATAGCAAAAAAGCAGCCCTGCCACATACATGTACATGGATGTTGTGCTTGTCACACTGGCAGATAATTTGAGGGGGAGGTCTTTTATTTGAAGACCTTTTGAAAAACATTCATTTCTCTAATGTCAACTCCCATCCCCATTTTCGGGTCGATTTTTTTTTCAAAATTTACTATTTATTCAGCTAAACATTGTATATGGTATATAATAGGTAGAATAGGACATTACATCCATTTATTGTTGCTGCCTCAGTTTAGACAAGTTTGTAAATAAGTTTGAGAACACCTTTACTAATTTATTGAATTTAGGCCATACAGAAATGCTAGAAAATTAGGTTGTTACATCAAAGCTGTCAGTTATTCAAGTTGATTGTAAGTTAATATTGCCTATGGGAAGTCATTTCATTGCAAAAATACAAGTGTAAGGCTTCAAACAATCATTTGAAAGGTTTCAAATACTCTGGATGTGTATGCTAAAATTAAAGTGACGTTCAGATATTTTTAGATTGTTGATGCCCAGAATTTTGATGCATGCAAAGTTATTATTTGGAATATATATTATCATGGCACTTCGTCTTTGAGCACCTTGGATTTTATATGATAATGTGTTCTAATAACAATTGTGGGACTCGCATAACTGGTTACTTTAATTTTCTTGACCGATGAAACAATCTTACAATATGATTGCTATTGTTAAACTTACTTATCTCAAGATGTAAGTAAAATATGATATGATCTGTACAGACATGATTATATCATAAAGGCACTGAACTTCAGTTGGACTTGACTTTCAGATGAGTCCAAAAATTATAGACCCATGTTGACTGAATTCAAGATGCATTTCCTCAAATCCCACTAACTTTTTGGCTAATAACTAAGTTCAGAATATTGTCAGAAATTGATATAAAACAGGTCCCTATTAAAAGATCTTTGTAAATTTTGGAAAAATCTATGTTAGAATACCATGAACCTGCACATGCTAAATGATTCCATGGCAATATGAATTTGAATTTCCTGAAGATGTAACTGCGTTTCAGAGAACTTAATTGCACTGAGAATTTTTTTAAATATATTTGATACCACTTCCGTCCTAGGTGATGAGAAGTAACTAAAATTAGTGTCAATAAATGTAATCATTAAGCAAAATTAGTTAATCACTAGTATTCATATGTTATTAATAAAAGCAAACTTTTTCTATGTTGATAGTTGTAACGTTTGTATAGAAACTGTTTAGCAGACAAGATAACCGCAGAAACATATGATAATATATATTTTGTATGAGCACACGAAATGTTTAAATGAAATCAATTCCTCTTAAACATTAGCGTTTTTAAACTTTCTTCCTTATGCACTTAGGTATGCAGTAACTCAGCAAACGTGGGGGCCTGTGCATTGTTGTCACAAGATTTGACACCTAAACCTATCCCATTCCTGGTAACAAGCAATTAGCCACTGCTTTCCAACTGATTATTCTGGGACCAGATCCCTTTCTTTTACAAAGTGATTGTTCTTAGTTAGTGGCTGTCATAACTCATTTGTAAGATTTAGCTTCCATTTGCCATTAGGTTAGACCAACCTATAGGCATAGAATGGTGGTAGTTACAAACATGTTGATTTAAAGAAACCTGTGAAGTTCTTGTCGTGGGTTGGTCTGCTGGTGCTGTAGCAGTTGGTAACCCAACTACCAGTATAAAAGGAAGAAAATGGCTGTGACTAGTTAGAATTAATTTAGACAAGGGTCTTAGGACCTGCATATGACACAGAAAACTTTTAAGTTTTCTATGATAAACTTTAATATTGTATCACACATTTTCTGATAAGGATTAAACGCGTGGAAGCATTCAAATTTTCAAATATCTAGAAATTTGATTTTTGTGATTATCTATTAATTGCAATTAAGTAAAGATCCGTTGAAGACCATACATGTACTGCTTAAGATGAAATGTTACCTATCAAAGGATTAGATGAGTGATATGTTATAGAGAAGAGAGAAAGGGGCATATTCACGTCTTAGTTTTTCAAATACATCGACGACATCAACAAATTGTTGATTGATATCTTTTATATCATGTAAATATGTTTCTTGAAGAATTAAGAAATAAAATGCCGGGAAGAAAAGCGCTAAAATCATTTGTGAAGAAATATTGTCTTCCCAAATTACCTAATCTATTTAGAACGAAGAGAAGGTAAGAAAATGGAATCACTGAATATTTATATAGCATTCTTTTTGTTACACCATAGTAAAGGATTCTATATAGATGCAGGTGTCAACACCTCGACATACGTCAATACCTCGTCACACATACATTTTAGTGAAGTGACGATCAACTGACGTATGTCGATGTCAGGTGGCGCGCTCATCTATATATATATTTATAACCAGTTACATTCAATGGTTCATATCCACTAGTCTGCATAGTGTGAATTGTAAATACATGTATGATCATGTATTTGATTATTATTGTCATGTGATTGAAAAGTGTGATATTAATTTGGGCCGATGTATGTCAAAAATACAAGACTCCCCAAGACAGTTAAAAGTTTTGATGATAAAAATACTGGTTATCAGTAGGTTTATATTACTGATCACACTTAAACTAGGTATTGTGTTTAATCATTGTACCCTTTATAAAATAACATTTGTTGTTAAACTTGCTTATAGGCATTTTAATCAAGGACAGTTCATCTAGGATTAAAGGTTTAATGTTTAACATCATAAAAACCCGTCTTGTATATAACAAGCTCCTTATGTATGTCACTGTACTCATACTAGTAATTGTCCTGCCATAGGTGCAATATACATGTACAATGTACCTGTAACAATAGAGGTAACATAGATTGTTTGGGATCTAACAAATCTTCCCATCTGTGTATGCATCAGGTGTTGTTAGAGAGTGGACAACCATTGAGCTATTAAATTTGTAAATTACCATAGATTAGATAGGTCATTTTAATATTCAGACACTGGCCCCCAATATGAGACAGTTTTTTTTAAATCTTTGTTATTTTCTAATATTTTTGTAATTTATTACATACATGTAATGATCAGTTGTTTGTTAATACATGTATGTATATATCTTAAAATTATTACTAATGATTATAGGTCCAAGCTGAAGTTTATTAATTTTCAATAGTTATATTCTTAAAATATAGAGAAAAAAGGTAACACGCATTTTGATTTTTCTATGCAGTTAATCAGAGAAATAACCTTTACACTCCTCTTTGAAGTTAACTTTTTATACTTGTTGTATGGTACCAATGAGTTTATTTCTTGAAAATCTTCGCTGTCAATGTTTTCACAAACTTAAAGATCAAAGCTGACATTAACTCTTTTCTACTATTACATGATAAAGGTTTCCCATTGCAACGTGATTGTTAAAAGATGGGATATTAAGTTGATTAAGATTAACCAAAATCAACCATAGAGTGATTGAAATGTGTGTATTGACATTTTCCACTCAAATCAGTTGGCCTTATATATGTGTTTTATCTCCTGATTTGTATGAAAATATGCCACAGTCATCAATATATTTTCAATCATTATTAATCTATTTTAGATCAAGCACAACATTCAAGCTAAAGCACCGGGTGCGTGTATGTGAGGTATGGACAGCAGAATGTCTTGATGAGGTGTCTGAAGTGACCAGGACATCTGACAGATCATTTGTGTTAGGATGGCCAACCACCAATGTAGTCGTAACCTTTTCCTCGCCAGACATGAAAGATATCTGGTGCGAAAAGTTGAAGGAGTAAGTAATATATAAATTCACATTAGCTATTTTCCAATGCTTTGTTTTCAAATATAAATACTCTGTATCAAATTATAATAATATTTAATACCACATGTGACTCGAATTATAATAATATTTAATACCACATGGCATACCGTCATAATGATCATAAGACACAGCACCACCAGAGTTAAGTAGAAGTGGGACTATGAATATGACAACTGTCAATACAGAGGCAACAATGTTACTAGTTAGAAGATTTAAACACTGTTCAGATGACATCAAGCAATGTTTATTCTACCGTATTGCTCAAGTACATATTGTTCACAGCTTTGGTATGATTACGGATGAGAATCTTTCAAAAAATGCATAGTGGCTTACAGTGACATTTATAAAACACTGTTTAGTATCCAGCATGGTGAGCGGGTGGTAAGAGTATGTCACAAATATATGTTTTAATTAATGTAGACTTTTGTAATGTGGTACATTGTAACTAGCAAAAGTGTTTTTTCTTTTATGAAGAGATTTCCTACTTCTGACGATCTAATATTATCTGTACATTGTTCAGAGTAGTTTTCATTTGTACAATTCACTTTTATCAAAGAGATGGAAGAAGTTAATTTAGATGTTTTGAGTATGATATTATATATGATTTTATGTTCCTGTGAGATGGTTTAACTTTATTTTTATTTCTTGTTATGTCATATATACAAAACCTGTTTTGCATTTTCCAGTTATTATGTGGCACACGTGTCAATGCTTCATGAGTTCACTAACAAAGTAGTTTCTAAATAGTTTGAATTCTTCATCATACAATAGGACCTGTGTATCTCAAGCTGTGATACCTCAAAGTTATGGATAACTCACACAAATAACACTTACCCTTCATATTTTTACTATTAATCACTCTGAGAACATCAAATAACTCAAATTTTAAATCACTTCAAGTATTGAATTAAAAAGGTACATCTATACACATTTGTTTGAAAGATTTATAGAAGCTTCTTTTTGAAGTTTGAAGTTTTTTATTGCATCTTTTGTAGACATATCATTGCTGAAAAAGAAAAAGAACAACCACGAGCTGTGCCAGTGAAAATTGTCAACAAGGATATTGATAATAACCTACCAGCAGTAAGTTTCTCATTTCATTATCTTCATGTCAAGTCGGGTAAAATAAGAAAATATTAGAATGATTCTCATTATTAATTTTATGACAAAGTTTGTGGCTCAAGATTTCTTTTTTCAAGTACCTCCTATTTCATCAAACCATATACTTAGATCTTTTTATAATGCTTGGACATTGGAGGTGTTTACATAGAGTTTCTACATAATCAAGACTGACAATTATTTGCAAGTTTGTCAAACAACTTGCATGCATTGTAAACATCTCCTGTCCAGTTCATTGACAGATTTATAGTCACATTTTGTTCCTGTACAGGGAAACGTGATTGTTAAAAACGTGATTGTCAAAACGTGTCATACAATTCAACCAAAATCATTTTAATGTATCTGACTGAGATCATTTTATTGATAATATTAAAATGTCCATGAACATTGACTATTATAAGAAGTAAGATATGCACTTAAATAGGACGAAAAAAGTAATTTTACTTATCATAACTTGCTAAATAAATGGTGTACTTGTGCAGATATTGTGGGCTGTTATTTACTGAATAGAAATCAAAATGGGGAAAATACATGTTTTGTGTTATAAAAATTAAGTAGTATATATGCAGAAAACCAAATATTTGAATTTCGTATCATTTTTATAATCAACATTAGTGCTGAGTAATGATCATTAGTAATAGTTTGGTGCATTTTGTAAATATACATGTGTTATATTACTACATACGGGATAAATGTCACAGTTGGGGACCTGCTGATTCTGGTGTTATTGCTTTAGCTGTTCTGTCTTATAAAGATAGGGATATAATGGAAGATATGTATATTATTTGGTAATGAATATATACATAATACTTTTTAAATCCATAATATAACACTATAAGTGTTTGACTTAGAAAATCATTATGTTAATCACGAACCCTGTACATATGCATAGAAATATCCCACAAAAGTACAAACAGGACCTGTGTGGGTGAATCCTGCCCAAAGGCACCGGCATCAGAATACGTAACACAACTCCTTAACATCATATAATATACATTATGAAGATATAGAATAACCAATTCGCTAGTGAATCACCTGCATATATTGTATTTCAGTACAAGACAATTCTTGTGAATAATGATGAAGAAGCTCATGAAGTTGTGCAGAGATGCATGGGTGACTTCAACATCACAGTAAGTGTTATTAAATGATGTTAATTGAATATGTAGTCAAATAGATACATTTATAATTCTCATATCATACTATGATTCATGCACAATGTTATACATCTGGTTGATAATATGATAATTTAAGATAAGCAATTAATATTATGAGTTCCATGCACGTATTATTTTCTGCAATTCTCAATATATGTGAAGACGCTGGTAAAGTACCAATTCAAATATTACTAGACATTCATGAGAGTTCCATACTTATTTTGATGCATGTTGATATGAATTGGATTAAATCAGTGCACATGGGACAAATTAAAGTTAAATCAACATCCTGTTGATATACTAGGAACTTAACAAAATGGGGGAAATAATCAAATTGTCAAATATTTTATTGATTTTATGTGGGTAGAACTTAGAAAGGCATAAACATTGTAAAACAAATATTTGATAGATAGATGTATCTCAAAATTAAGAAATATATATTATATATTTATTCAATTTAAAAAATACTTGATAATAATTGATGATGATATTGAAGGTTTAACATTTTATTTCAACTTATTGCTAAAGGTACAATTGTACACATTTTTGTGAAACAAACATTACTTAAGATTTATAAACACCAACTTCTGAAATGTCATGGTACTCTTTGCTTGCCAAGAAATTCCAGCTTTTACTCATTGTTTTATGGATCTGTTAGATCAGGTGGTTTGAAAAGATATGACTGAGTTGTTTCAAAAATAGGTGTGAAGCATGCTTTTACTGTTTGCTCTTCAGCAATTTCCCATTATATACAAGAAATTATTGCATTAACTACATTGTTTAGGAAACAAATAAAACTAGATCAAAAGTGCTTAGAGAGCACAACAAGAATGTTGACTCATGGGCATAAAGATATTTTACTTTAATCATGTTTAGAAAGCACTTACAATCCAAAATCACACTCGTGCTATAAGCTGCTATGCAATGTTGTGCTCTCTGAGCACTTTTCATTTAGTTATCAAAGGGCCAAAGTTCAACAAAGGTAATGGTCACCAGTCGCATAAATATTGTATCAAATACAAAGGTCTGATGTTTATAGCTGTATTGAACTACTACGTAAAATGCCATATTTGACCGCAATTCGCCTTCTCAAAGGAACACTTTAATTGACAAAGTGCCAAAATTTGACACTGATGATGGTCTCTAGGTATGTAAGCAGTGTATTAAATTTGAAGCTCAGTTCCAGGTGTATTGAAACTATGGAAGAAAATGGCAAAAAACGACCTGATATGGCCTTCTGAAATTCACACTTAAATTGGCAAATTGTCCAAGTTAAACACATGATAGCTGCTAAGCATGTTAAGTCGCTGTCACATAGAAAAAACTGATGAAACACGTATGTAGGACGCACAAATGTTTTGGTGTGTTTTCTCTATGCGTGGAGCTCCGTAGAAAATATGACAAAATTTATTGGCAGATGTAACACAAATTATGTGCGCAAAAAACACTTAAAATGCTCGAATGCTTCACGGATTGTCGACGTATACCAACTTATACCAACGCAAACTTACAATTTTATGTTCTAGTGAGTTTTTTTAGCCTGCCGACCACCACAGATGAATGGCCGATGTATAAAGTAATGCCCGTAAGATCTACATATAATTTACGGTTGTGTCACGATACAATCACGTATAGTCTACGCACAATATCAATATCCATCCGTGCCAATACTTTTGAACATTCCAAAGGGATTAGCGAGGATGGTTCTACATCTCAAATCCTCCTGTGCAATTCACTGTCTATAAAATGTATGACACACTGATTGTCGGCGCATCTACCTGGATGGACCACATACAACAAAAATCTATCCATGTTATATACGGGTTTTATCAGTTTTTTCTGTGACAGTGACTTATGCATTATATCAAGTTTGAATGTGTTTCAGTATTAAAAATATTACAGTAAAATTTCCAAAACAGGCCATAAATGGCCCTGTAGAAACTACAATTTAATTGCAATAATTTAGATACTCACACAGTACTCATACATAGATTCATACTGTTTTATCCACTGTGGCCAACCATAATAGCAAACCACAAAGACACTCAAAATTAAAAAACCTTTGAGACTTTCTGCTTGTCAACCATAAAGCCATTAGATAATAAGTGAAATGCTTAACAGTTTAAAAGTCAGCCAAAATTGTAGACATTAGAAAATAATAGAATTATAACAAATTTATGATCACAGGTTGGGATTTTACTGTCTGTAAATTGGAGTGGAAACAACAAGTAGAATGACAAAATTATGGACAAAAAATGCATTTAAATGAAAATTATGATGCAAAAATGCTTTTATTCATATGACAGGGTATGTTTTTTATGAGACATGAAAATAGGTAATTCCTTAGAATGTCTTGTAAACGATAGGTCCTACACAAAAGCATCTTATAAACTTTCATATGACATACATGTAGGTATTGAGCGTTTTATGTGTACAGTTCCCTGAAAATAGCACTGTTAATTGATGATTTATGATGAATAATAGATCAATTAGCAATGTCAAAAGACATGTCATATCAGTTAATAGATTAAAAAAATAATTGCCAATGCACTTAAAAGAAATCTAACATTGAGGGAATAGTATCTTCACACCATCTCTGGGGTCTATATACGGTTTTGAAGACAGGTGAATGCCTCATAAATCAGACAAAATAATCCAAAATCTCTAACAATTTTGCAGCACAGAAATGATTTTTGTAGCTAAGATGTGCACAAGGTTAAGCATTTGACGAAACGTGAAATTTGGGGAAATGTTTCTGATAGCTTTCCCAAAGTCTATTGTCCATTGATCCTTCAAGGCTGCTAACATTTACAAATTACATATCCAAATGAACCTTTTTAGCTACCAAATTCAGCCAAATGATACCATTCAAAGCCAAAAAGTTAAGTAGCTTGGAGTCACGTATAAATTTGCATTGAGACAGGTTTATTTACAATAGTTCATTTTTTTCCATATTTTTCCATGCGTAAATCATGCATTATTTTGGTGTTGAGAGTGATATTTATCAAACATAAAGTTTCCATCTAGGCATTTTGTTATTATTAAAATTATAAATAAACTCAATTAGAGTTTATTTCAGGTCAATATTTGTGCATTGCAATATGGAATCCATATTGTTTAACATAAATTTTATGGAATGTTGAAAACAGCCACAATTATGCCATGGCCTATAGCAAAATTAAAGCAGCCAATCCCATGTTTTCACTTGATATTTATACACGTTGGTTACGGTTTTATATATTCTTATATCACAAAATTGAAATTGACATATAATTTCATTGATTATCATGCTTCAGAACTGTCTGATAATCGTTAAAGACCTGTATCATACCTCTTTGGACTAACTATAAACAGAATGGTATCAATCATGTACATGTGTAGACCCTACCACATTTTCAGGAGTTGCACACGTCCTAAGATAGCCCATGCGCAATATGTGAAATTCAGTTTTATAAGAAGTTATTTTAATTTAAGATGCTATAGGAAAATAGGAACTAAAATGCTTCCACCTAAATGATATACTTTTGGGCATTTAGTTCTAGCATTTTCTTTATTAGTTGTCCAAACACAATGAGTGATAAAAGAAAATGTCACAATCATGCTGAAAATGTCTTACTTGTGTGTGGGTCGAATATAAATTCGATATTCATAATTACTAAATTATGACAATTGTTGACACTGGTCAGAACCATTTTGTTTTTTCCCTCATTGTAGTAAATACTTTTAGATGAATACATTTTTTCTTGAATAAAGATAATGATCTGTAGTCAAATTACTATCACAATTGCTGACTTTTTTTCTCCATCTTGCCATCTATGCCAGGGTAAAAAGTATCACAGTCAGCATCCTATTGTTTCAGTGGTGGAAAAAGCTTGTTTATGACACACATTACTTTATATTTGATATGCTCTGGTTAATTTTTGCTTTATGAATTGAAATTTATCAATGAATATTGTTTGTCATAAGATGCATGCGTGTGCTTTTGACATGGAATAATCGTTATTAACGTAAGACATAAAAATTGCAAACGTGGTAAGAACATAAAATATAGAGATCCTGTGCAAGAAGAGGCCAGTTGAAGGGGGTATGTGCCCCTGAAACGTAGCAAACGTAAATACAGTTTCTGTGCTCCTAACAAAATGTTAGTGTCTTATATGAAATTTTGAGTTTTCTTGTGAAACAATCGCATATGGATTTATTTTCAGTTTGATATGAACTTTACACTATTGTATGAATTTTATAAAATATACCAAAATTGGTACAAAACTGTGCATTATTTTTTCCAATGCATATTTAGAACTAAAAATCAAGGCAAAATAATTAAAAAGTCTAAGAATAAAATCTATTGTTATGATTTAGTCTTTGGTTTGACACAGACATATATTTATACATAACCATGTATACACTGTTATACTTTACACTTTGTTTGACCATTTGAAAAGGAAATAATATCAGACATACATGTATTTAAATATCTTTTCAATTCACTTTGTGGTGAGAAATATTTCATATATTTGACCATTGTCGGCTGCTTTGGTGTGGATCATGCATTACTTGAACTAATGGGTGTTGACAGCCTCGCGGGTGGTTCACCACAAGGAGTGGCAAAACAAAAGCACAACCTTTCTTATTTAGCAGGTCAACAAAGAGAGGCAAGTGTTAGCCATAGGCAAATCACAATCTTTAACCTAATGAATTAGTCTGTTCATTGCGGAGGGAGACTTTTAGGTTTGGTTCTGTCAGCGGCCGTTCATGTCCACGTTATTTTATGCAAGAAACAGCTTTATCAGGGCCGTCGCACCCGCTCCAACACTCCGCCATTTGTCGGACCACTATTTTTCAAGAATTTATTACGTAATAACGTAATTACGTAATATTCACTCTATAGACTAACCGTTCTGCAATATATTTATTGAAGTTACGGAAGTTGCGTAACTTCCAGAGACTTATATATAGTTTGACTAAGAAGTCAGTGACCTTAAATGACCCTAAATGACCAGTCTTTGTCTATTGTCTTTTTTTATGGTCACGTGAGAATGCTTTCTTTGTAACAGGGTACATGAGGGTTCATTTGTATATATGCACTGATTGTCGGGCACATCCTAGTTACGTTTCACTTCTAGAACAAAACTAGACAAGATTTGTGACATATGGTATGCAGCATGTGGTCGCATTTTTGGGTTTTTTTTGTGTTTTTTTTCTGTTTCTGCTGCCTTACAAAGGATCGTTCACAAATGACGTCACCCGGCAGGGGGGGTACAGCAAAAGATGACGAAAGGTGACAGGGGGGGACATGTTTCGACATCTCTAGTGTCCTTCTCAACTTTACAAAATCAAAATCAAACAACAATGCCATCATATTTTATACCATCTCTATACCAAAATATCATTTTATACTAAATTATTCTAAATTGTACCCGTAGACGCCCACCACTCCTTGCTCTGAGAGATACATCTTTATCACACATACACTCATTAGGAACATACACTCATTTCTTAATGAGTGTATGTGTGATGAAGATGTATCTCTCAGAGCAAGGAGTGGTGGGCGTCTACGGGTATAATTTAGAATAATTTAGTATAATATGATATTTTGGTATAGAGATGGTATAAAATATGATTGGCATTGTTGTTTGATTTTGATTTTGTAATGTTGAGAAGGACACTAGAGATGTCGAAAAATGTCTAGATAAATTTAAATTTGATTTTTCACAAAAAATAGAACTTTTGTTGTAAGGCAGCAGAAACACAAAAAAAAAAAAAAAAAAAAATAGAACAAAACTAAATCGTAGTTTATAACTGTTAAAGTTCAAATATGTTCGTGTTTAGGCTCAACATTTCTAAAATAATGCATTGATGGATTTGAAGGCAAGATGGACTTTAATTTGATACACAGGTATTATTACTTTAACTTATAAAAGCCGAAAGGCACGAAAAATTCATACGATGCCTCCATTATCGCCCATATGGGAGTGGTCATAGAAAAGTAATTTGTTTGAAAAAATAGCTCTCAAATTTCATCATTTGTGTTGTAAATTTTTTTTTCTGGGGGTGCATGCCCCCAGACCCCCTAGCCTTTTCGGCGACTACATGTCAATGTTTGCATCCCTACGTTGCTCATTTTGTCAGACCACTCTTAAGGTGCGTGCGACAGCCCTGTTTATTGAATGAAAACTTTTATAACTATAGCCTTGTAAATAAGTTGAATTATAACAAAAGAGTTTCTCACACAATTTTAAGTTTCGTGAACTCGACCAAAATTTGAGAATGTTAACAAGGTCTTAAGATTTTGTATATACTACAAAGTCATTCAAAATATTGCAAATAAAACTCTTATTATGCGAGAAATGTAAACCGAAAAGAATGATTTTCGTCAGACATAACTTGGACGGTGCACATAAGAACTCGCCTCTCTCTTCCATATTAAATGTCATGTCTGCAGTCAGAAATCCACAATCAGAGTACAAATGTATGTCTGGCGAAAATCATTCGATTATATGCAACATCACCTGACCTTGTGTTTTAGTTAGCAAGATGGCATGGTA
Organism: Streblospio benedicti; assembly: GCA_019095985.1. Lineage (NCBI taxonomy): Eukaryota > Metazoa > Annelida > Polychaeta > Spionida > Spionidae > Streblospio > Streblospio benedicti. Next base: position 45,852,167 of record CM032666.1, read on the forward strand.
TTATTTTTAAAGGTGTAATAAATATTAAATGTGGAAAATATATATATTACAGTGTATTGTCCTTACACTTGCAACGGAAAAGGCATTATTCATTGATACTACTGGACTTAACAGAACAAATATTATTTTGGCTGAACATTATCTTTAAGGCAGTGGCATTTACTTTTACACCAAAAACTTCCTGCTTATTGCCAATGTAATTAAGGCTACTTGACCATGATTTTGTAGTGCTTAGTGTAGTCATTTGTATACAATTGGTCTCTATGCAAAGTAGAAAGTAACAAGTTAATAATCCTTTTTATGCAATACCTTAAGAGGTGGTCACACACAATTTCACAGCTAAATCACTCCAAAAGCTTATGAAAATCTAGTGGACATGGTCATCAGTGGTAATTTTTGATTAATTTTAGTCTTACACATGCCTTGTATGTGGTGTAGCTGCCAGCTGCAGTTACTCTGCTTGAAGCATTGTCTAAGTATGGCTAACCACGTCCCGCCACTTGTGAGGTCAAAAATACTGCTATGGCAGTAGAGGGCACGTTTTTTTATGTCCATGCTCAAGACGTGATCAACAGTGCTGCAGACCAGATAAACGCCGTTTTCCGCCATAGAGAACTACATGTACTAGGCTTTCCACATATTGTTGCACCTTCCCAAGTACTGATCACTTGCTGGAGCACTGATTATCACTTGTGTTAAGAGTTGTACGTCTTTGTGAGGTGTGCTGTCCGTTGATTTGCATGGATTTTTTTTTGTTTTTTTGAGCAGTTTAAAACTTACCACATCGAACTCCATTCAGATTTGTCCTCACGTCTTGCCACATGTATAAATTGACTGTAGCATGTCTTTAAAACTCATCAATATCAATGACACAATCATGTTTATAAAGGTTTCTTGACTGTTTGGACATGATCTGGATGTAGAGCACAGTGACTGATTGGCCCATATAACTCTTGGTTGGTGTGTCAGAAATTTGTCAAAGTTGCTGAACAAAATGATATACTAGGTAATATAAGCATACAAAAGTTCCTGATCAAAATAATATACTAGGTAATATAAACATAATACTATATTATAAATAGCATATGGCTGTGAATTTATGTAAGAAAATTCATCCTTGAAGTAAAGACTTATTTAGATATACAGTGTAGGGGGATTAAGGCCAGAGGGCTTTGTCAATAAATCTGTCTGAAAAAACTAATACCCAAGTTACTCTTTTCAATTATAGATGAAATGGTCACAATTTTTATTTTATTTGTAATTCTTCTGTGGCCTGAAGAAATGTTTTATGGTCTTGTTTTTTCTTCTAATGAAAACAAAGAATTTCAACATCGATAATATTTAATTGACTCGAAATTAGAAATGTGTCCATTATTTGATGATAGTTTATTGGCATTTAGCATTTACACAAACTAAAATACATGTCATAGTTGTTGCCAACCATATTTTATTTTAATGCATCAATGCTTAGATACAACTAAGTTATTTGTAAACATAACCTAGACAGAGAAATTCTAAGACCATGTTTTATATAATCCATTACAAGTGTTACTTGTGACCTACTTATCTGAATTCTCTGGTGAAATTCTGTTTTACTCATGTTCTCATGTTATATACACGTACATGTATTGAGAAGTTATTGCTATTATGAACAGCTTTTTATAATAAACATATACAATGTATATGACCAGTTATGTGCCTAAGGCCAACAATATATGGGATAGGTCTCTTAAAAATTGTGAGATCATTCATTTTTTAGAAACATTTGAAATGCTGTATATGACCATCCAAGCGCCCAGGGCCGTTAAATTGAAATTTTTCTCAAACTGGGAGGTGGGTTGTTACACAAGAGTGCAGTAACTACATGTACATAATTCTTAGGGACATTTATGAAAAAGAAGGGCGAGGGCTGATACATGTGGGTGGGAAGTTGGATGGTAGTATACAGTACAATACTTACCTTATTTACTTGAAAAATGTATTTTGTGTACATATTGTATGACTCATATTTATATTTGGTTCTAATTTCATGGAGTGCATTATTCCTGAAGCCAAAGCCATGTAGCATGGACATTTATTTTTATTTACAAAGTTCATCTTGACACAACACAATTGAACAATAAGGCAATCAAACAAAAGAACTTTGCTGTCCTATTCATTACATGTATATATATTGGGTAAGTTATTCTGTACTTCCAGAAGCCTACATTGGTCAAGAAAAAGATTTCTAAAGCATATGTCTTCCTATCTCACTTCTGAAGTTATACAGAAAGATGTGATTATTCTATAGAGGTTCATGTTCATAATCTCTACATGTATGTTTATAGAAGTAATGAAGGCGCCAATAACCTCCACATTTGACTTAGAATGGTGGTCTTTGATCCCATTGATTTTGTTAATGATGTCATTATGCACCAAGGGTCATTTTGTATCAAAGCCAAAGACACAAGAGGAGGTCAATCTAGGCAGTCAAAACAGTAAGGGAATAATAACCTGGTATAGCAGGTGAACTATTGTTAGTAAACCTCTGACATAATCATTTCTCCGCATCTCTCTCTTCTCTCCAGCAAATAAAGAAAGGCTTTAAACTAGTCTCATGAGCTGTTACATCATGACCACTGGCTTCCCACGCTTGGTCACGCTGGGTGGTAATGCAGTCAGTCCTAGGTCTCTTGGTGAGAGCACATGCCTCCAATTTTCAGCACAACAAACATAAATGCAGGTGGAAATGTGCACTTGCTTAGATTATGCTGGTACAAAAATACAGAGCAGTAGAACATTAGATATGCTGGAGAATGGATACTAATTACAGAATCACTGAATAGTAATGATAGAGATGGAGATTGTAAAGTATGTCCTAGTTATGATGCACTCCGGTTTTCCATTGACTGTCAACATGGTAAAATCATGCTGATGGAGTTCACTGGAATGAAAATCAGGTGCTGATGTCTTCAGGGAATGAGAGGATAGAATGTCAGTATTGTGATACTCTAGCGTGCCACAGAAACTCTCATGTGGGAATTACAGGAAGTTTTCGAGAACGTGTTTATATGTGCATTCATATGGCATAATGACATCTTTATTGAATTGTATATTTCAATTCATTTGCACTATCTATATTATTTGATACATTATTAATCCTTGCATTTTAATAGTATTTTATGCGAACACCGTGAATTTAGAAATATATAGTTATCAACTGGTCACATGAAGATTCACATTATTGGAACTTGGCAAAATGTACAAGCTCCAACACATATATGCCTACATATTGCAAAGTGAACTTTGATTAAGCATTAATGGCATTGTGACAACTTTTCTGTCATCTACAAAAAAGTGATTACTCACATTCTGTAGTAAATTAACCTAACTTGAACCATTTGGCCTTCTTTGGTGATTACTCATACTTTAAAAAAAAGAGGGGGTTAATCCACTGAATGTCATGTGGTTTTATCATTTGCTTTCATTTTGCAAAAGGATATGCAGAAACAGAACCGTTTAATTGGAAGGGAGACAGGATATGTTGGTGTCGATCACATAGCATGAATTTGCAGTGTCTGTGACATGTATGATTAAAACGCAGAAGTTATTTTACTTGTTTTGGAGATTTTGCTTCTCCACCCAGAAGACAGATGCCAGAATTTGGTATGTGTACAATGACAGCAGGCAGCAGCTACATGTAGCAGACGACACACTCTTGAGCTGTGTGGCAAGGAGGGGACTGAGTTTATAAAAACTGAGGACCAAGAGCTTTGCACACCTCTATAATCTGCTGTTCATTAAACATGTGAAACTATTGGATATCTTGTAATTCATCTAAAGTCATGTTTTCAATAAGTAGTTGCAGTGTTTGTGAAATTGAATGTTTCATGTAAATTATAAAGCTTAGATTTGGATTTTTACTATGGATGCAATAAATATATGTTGAAAAATAAATGGTGTATGGATGTTGATGTTATGAATTGACATTGAAATATCAGCTACAATCCACGTTTGCTCATATGGATACAATTGTTTTCTAATCTGATGAAACATAGAAATTGAACATGTGCTGAATTGATAGTTAAAAGAACTTTTTACTCTACATATAAAAAGATATCATGTGTTTAAATGGATAGATTATTATTTTCTATTTAGTTAATAACATTGTACACCCAGTAGTGTACAGTATATAGCTCTCTCAACTGGTATCAGTTTTGCCCTAATCAGTCTGATGGAATAAGCTCTGATATGGGAGAGATTACATTTCTACACTGCTGATCTTGAATTAGTACAAAATGTGAAAGGTTATTGAAAAGTAAATGGCAGTATTGGATTTATTTCCCATCTTAGACTGAATTGAAGCAGTTTTCTTTATAAAAATGGGTGACATGTAGGCCTACAATAGTTGAATCATGAGATTGATAGCTCAAACATTATAGACGTGATTATGGAGCTAGAAATTCCAAAATCCCACATTCTGGATCAATATGGAATACCAATACAGGACCCATGGATATTTTCATCTAACTATGAAGAGAAGAAAAAAGAAGCACCTGCAGGGTTTGAGGCGTTTGGGGTAGGGGGTAGTTTGAAAAAAGATACAGAATCGAATGAGGATAGTCCCAATGATGGGTCGCGGCCATCTCGAAGACGGTCCAAGACAAAGAAAGGATTACAGGCAATCAAACGTGCATATCAAAGGGCAAGAAGTGCAGATCCTGTGGAGACTCGAAAACAAATGATTGATACTGAAAATGAAGATAACAAAAGTGTATGTAGTAGTGTTTGTACAGTTAAGGATGGGCTGGATCCTGCTGAATGTGCTCCTAGTGCCAAACAGGGCTGGCTGCGAGGACCAAGGAGAAATGCCAGCACAAGTTCAATGCAGTCATACTTGACAAACAACTATAGCAAACGTGATTTACCTGATATTTCTTTTTTACAGCAAGGAGAAGCAAAGGATTACCAACTGTGGGTGCGGTCAGGAAAAGAAGATGCCCCCTACCCACTGTTTGGTGAGTACATGTATTGAATATGCTTTTTAATTACATCTGTTTAATTAATTATACAAATGTAGTTTGACATGTATGATGTTACTGCAAATTGACCTGGATTATTTTCACTACCTTTCCCAAATATTTAGAATTATATTAACCAGTAATGCACTTATTGACTTATATCAGGAATTTATGAGAGGATCCTTGTCATTTATTCCTGCTTATATTCAATGAGTCCTGAACAAATTAAAACCAAACAACAATAGTATCATGAATAAAGCTATACAATCTCCAGGATTTATTTTTTGTGTAAGCTACCTGTACAGAATTGTTTTAATATTTGTGACAGTTTAAGTGAAAAGACATTCAATAGCTGTAGTAGTGATTATTAATAATTAGTGAATAAAAAGCCATTAAGAAAGTGTAACCACCTTACAGATACTCTTATTAATGTTGTCATCAATGAATTTTTGGGCAATAGCTAATTTTATGTAATGCCTAAAAAGAATACACTAACATCTTTCAATGACTTGAAACACATGAAAACGTACACATATAAAGATTCTTCTAATATTATCATTTTGTCAATGTAAATTTATTACAACTATAGACCGCATACTCATATTATGTGTACTTGGCAAGTGTCAAAGTAAATTGTCCATTAACAAATACAAAATGAAAAGCTCCATATGAATAAAATATCTTTCAACAATAATTAACTAATGACAACTGTAGTTTTCTAAACACCTGTTCAAAGAGAAATAGTTGTCATTCAACCATAAACTTGTGCTCATATAAAGATTGAATAATGCATATCCATGTGCTCATTATTTAATTCTTTATAGCATTGTAAACAACTGCATATATGATAATGATTATGGTCCTCAACAAATAATTATTAACAAAAATGGAACTTTTAACATATTTATTTTTCCACCCATAAGAAAACCATTTACTTATTGTGAAAGCATGATTTCATTATTATTTTCTAGCTCTCTTCTGCCAAACATACACAAAAAAAACATATTATTTATTTTTTAAAACCAGTTTTTGAGAACTTTAGTCTCCTTTTCAATGTACCGTATATGACCTTCCAAGCGCCCAAGGCCATTAAATTGAAATTTTCTCAAACTGGGGGGTGGGTTGTTAAAAGAGAATGCAGTTACTACTTAATTCTTAATGACATTTAAGACAAAGAGGGGGAGGGCTGTTACGCGGGAGTGGGCACTTCGATTGTCTTATACGGTACATTGAAAAGGAGACTAAAAGATCTTGAAAACTGGTTTTAAAAAGTAAAATAATAATTTAGTTTTGTTTACGTTTGATAAAAAATGGCAGAAAAGAACTAGCCCCCCCACACACACACACACACTTTTTTGGCCAATATTGGTTAAACCTGAAATCCCATTATTTTGTTGCCTTTATGAAAAAAAAATGTGGGTCAGCTACTTTCTGTTCTATTCATTACTTTAAGTTCTTTGTTTAACATCACCTATGGTGCCCCCAATTGCTGTTCGTCCATGTTTTCATGCCCCCCACTTGCTGTTCTTCCATGTTTTAGTGCCCCCACTTGCTGTCTCTTCAATGTTTTAGTGCCCCGCTTGCTGTTTCTTCAATGTTTTAGTGCCTCCCAATTGCTGTTCTTCCATGTTTTAGTGCCCCCCACTTGCTGTTCTTCAATGTTTTAGTGCCCCCACTTGCTGTTCTTCCATATTCTTCAATGTTTTCCATGTTTTAGTGCCCCCCACTTGCTGTTCTTCAATGTTTTAGTGCCCCGCTTGCTGTTTCTTCAATGTTTTAGTGTCCCTACTTGTTGTTCTTCCATGTTTTAGTGCCCCCCACCTGCTGTTCTTCCATGTTTTAGTGCCCCCACTTGCTGTTCTTCAACGTTTTAGTGCCCCGCGTGCTGTCTCTTCAATGTTTTAGTGCCCCGCTTGCTGTTCTTCCATGTTTTAGTGCCCCCACTTGCTGCCTTTTCAATGTTTTACTGCCCCGCTTGCTGCCTCTTCAATGTTTTAATGGAAAGTTTGAAATGTTCTAAAATATGGGTGCATAAAATGTCTATAAATCTGGTGTAAAATGCTCTTAAAATGCACTATATACAATCTAAAATTCCAAAATTATTCCGCGGGAGCATGCCCCTGGACCCCTCTAGCTCAACCGCGCGCCGTTGGCGCGAGGGTCGGCTGGCTGTGCCCCCCCACTTTTCAATCCCTTGCTACTGGCCTGTTTCTTAGTGTAGTTAGAGCATTCTCCCATTTCTTTACATCCCAAAAACAGTGAGGAAACGCTGTATGCTATTGGGATTAACCCTTAACTTTATATTCATTCATTCATTCAAACTTTAAAATCTTTGGAATGAATTAGACATAATCTGTTATGGAAACATCTTTGAAATTGATTCTGTTTTATTATGATGATGGAACAATCACATCTGTTTGAAATGATGACATCAAGCATTCAGGCTAAATAGCGCAAATTGTGTGAATCCTTGGGATTATCTTAAAACACCATAATTTGAATCATATGACCATTAAAATCATAGCCTAGCTTCATGGTATAATTCTCAATTGACTTTGGAATTAAACTGCTGATTGTTTAATTCAATGGCCCAATTAATGTTCTCATCATATATTTAAACATAGCAATTATATTATGGTGAAATTTGAAAATAAGATTTATATATAAATTATTATACTCATTGCCTGTTGACAGTGTGAAGCATAAAAGTCAGAAATGGACCAAATAGTAGTCCCAAAAGTGGACTGTTTGGGTCCATGTGCAATTATAGGCTTTGCGTAGTCACAACTTGCAAATTACAAACCAGCTGTGCATTCCATATTTATTTGGTTATGGAAGCAGTTGCTTGGTCCACATATATTGCTGTATTGGTAATTATTATCATGAATTAATTTGTATTGTCAAATGCTTCATTATATATTAAATGCATAGATTGCAGACATAGACATTTGAATCCAGAGACTCAGCCTCCATCTTTATTGACGTAACTTCAAAGTTACAGCCAGGGCTGTATATAAAATTAGTTTGTTTTAAGAAGCTGAGATCTACCCGATAAATTATTTTGCTAAATTGTTGACAATTATTGTAAGGATTACTTTAACTATTCATACCAAGATTATATATTTTTATATTTTAAAACATTTTCAGCCTATTAAGTTGATTTAAAATGCAATTATTTTTAAAATCTATATGAATTTTGTCCTGGTATTTGGGGTGTGGTATTTGGGGTAATGTGCAAATTCCTACTGTTAATACAATAAAATGCAATTTATTCTTCATAAATAGGTTAATAACACAAAATGTTTTCAGGAAATGTTTTCATGGCAATTGGGTTTTGAGTTAAATGTTCAAGGTATGCAATGCGCAATTCTTTTATGATAGCACAATTGTGCAAAAGTGGGTAAATGACCCATTTTAAGTTTCTACTGTTACTTTTCTGATTGTATACTTTTTACACTCATATATAATTATATATATTGTACATATTTATCTGTTCTATGGCATATTTCATATTCAATATGCGATTTATGCTGCAATAAAATATTCTTATTCTTATTATGATGCATGTCTCGGCTTAATTGTCACGTGTGCACTGCAGGGATAGACAAGTTTGTGGATCTCTCCTACCTTTTTGGAGGTTATTGAAGTTATTCTATTGACAATAGCTATTTTCACAAGACCCCTTACCCAACTTGTATAAGCAAAGCGGTGCCTTATGGTCATTCATTATGACGAAGCAAAGTATTTTTGTCATAACCGAATAGAAGGATACCATTAAACTTCAAGAATACCAAGAAGTTCATTGCATTTTCTAACGTTTACAAAGTGCACATATAATGTGATAATGTTAAAAAATACACATCTGTTAAATAACTATGCATGAGTAACCTCATAAGTGACTTCCATTCAAATTATGTGCCAGTTCCTTTCTAATAAAACTAGCTTATACCCATTGGGACCCTACCCCCCAGTTGCCCAGTTACCTGTGTGCCTTATGTCCTGAGTGTCTACTAATGCCTACCTACGCATTACCAGAAGTACAAAAAGTAAGGTCAACTACACTTACTTTGAGTCTACCCCAATAATAGCCCTCGACACATCTTGGTAGGTAGCATTGCCGTGCAAGATTCTGGACGATTAAGACTACCCCAATAACAGATAATTATGTAAATGTCTCATCTCAAGTTCTTCAAGCTCCCCCAAGAAAGTTTTCTGCCAGTTCCAACAAGTTTGCCAACAAGAATTCTAATCAGATCGGTATTGGGGTGTATATATTTTGTATGATAAGCTCCCCTTCAATAGGCACATTGATGAAATTACAGAAAATGGCCACTAACCTCTTCAACTTATGTAGAAGAAACATTCATATATGTTCCCGAGAAACTAATGAAATAGCCTCTCATAGTTAAGTGCATCCACACTGCCTCTGCATAATTTGGAAACCCGCACCCAATGAAACATTGACAAAATTGAAGTAGTCCAGCGATGAGCAGCCCGTTTTGTGCTGAACAGCTGCACCTGCCAATATAATATCTTGCATTTAAGACATTTTCTGGATTCTAGCACTGCTTAGAAGTTATTGTTGTGATCTGGGTTCAAATAGTTCTATACTTGGAAAAAGGACTACTTATATCCATCTTTATAGAGTAGAACCTCCAATAAGATCACCACTCAATTGAGACAATCTCTATAATAAGACAGTTATCACAGTCTCAACTCTCCACGCAGTCCCAACTCTCCACGATATAATTGACATGAACCATTTCTATCGAGACCAGTTAAGGACAGCCATCATGACATGTGGTCTGTAGCGAGACATTCTACTGTACATTATGTGATTAGCATGAGAGAAAATAGATGTCTGGTCAGTCAATATTTTTATTTTGGATGTTATATATGTATATATAGTTTCCTTGTTGAATTATTTGCTTACATAATAGTCATTCATGCATGTATTATTATCATATGGACAATATGGAACAGATTTTCAAGACATTTTCTCTGTTGAAAAGGCTGTATAGAATTTGCTTACACAACTGAATATACATGTATAGCATGTAGAAGTTGTAAAATAGCATTTTTAATTCATGGTGCCTGATTCATACAATCAGCCAAATACCATCCACAAGTAATTTACACCTGGCTCATGTTTCAACTTTCACTAACAAATTATTATTGCAAGTGACTTATTATTCGAAAGAACATCTTATGAGCTGTTTGTAGATTTTGAATATGGTTTTTCTGTTTGTTCAAAAGTAAGCCTCAAGTGAGTTTACATTCATATATGTTAAAGCACTTGGTCATGCCATTTATAGGCATATAGTATATTTATATATGAAGAAACCTAGCTGTATATTTTTTCCCAGGCGATTTATTGTTGCCTAGCCACAAGAATGCATGTGGTTTCAAAGTGAAAAAGTTGGGAACGATTATAATAACAGCCTACAAATGAATAATTATGTTAAATTCATGCCCAAAGAATGTCATTCATAGTTCAAAAAAACAAATGATAAAATTTATTCTGAGGGATGAAATCTGTAAAATACTACTGTATATTGAATTATAGTGAAACCTTTCTTATGAATGAAACCTCCAATGTTAACCTTTCAAGATTATGTTATATCCTTGCGAACAAAGTCTATGAGCTGGTTTAATACGTTGAACTTATGACAATTATGATATGTACTTTGATCAGACTTTAACGTTCATACACCCTTCGAGACCTCAATAAAAATTGAATGTGTATTATGGACCCGTAGGTGAAGGCTGAGGGTAGAAATGAATTAATGAATTAAATACAAAATACAGCCTTACAAAAGAAACAGACAGAGGTTGATTTAAAAAAATTATGAAATGTACATCGGACTTGTTTTTTTCATGACTTACAAAGAGTAATAGGTACAGTACAGTTTTCTGGGTAAACTGATCTGTATCACTTAAATAGTTAGATAGCTTTTATGTATAACTTTAAACTTTATGCTTAATTAAAGCGTAGACATGGTTATATAATTACTATCATATAATTTAAAACAAACATTAAAATGGGTTTGTCATTTAAATGAGGTAATTTACAGGTTTGTTTATAAATAGAAATACTTTAAAACTAAAACAGTTTTAAATTGATTAAATTCCTCTCATATTAGATTCCAACTGCACTTAACAACATATTTTTTACACAATAAAATCAGTTAAAGTAATCAGATATAAAATATTTTCAGCATAAGTACTGTGCACGTGACTTTTGTTATGAGAGGATAAACATATTTTGTTTACATTTCTGAAAAGGAATACATGCAAGTTAACATTCATGCATTTAAAAACTTAAGAAGATATCATTTAGAATAGAATTCATGTATTACTTGACAATCATTAATAAAATGTAGTTTATAAGATGGTCTTGGTCTAGAATTTGATTTCACATTTGAAATTGGGTTTTTCCTTATATTCTTAAAATGAAAATATCATCCTTAAAAAGAATCAAGTGAAAGACTTAATTATAATCATGAATATATTGCTTTTGACTATTGGAGTATAGAATAATTACTTTATTTTCAAGAATTCATATATTTTCAAAGCATATTTCACAAGCATTGTGAAACACACATATACATGTGTATATATTTTATTATTATCAGACACCCCATGATACATGTAATTAAATAGCTTAAATGTGTAGAGCAAGTGCTCAAGTTATGGGTTAGTGCTCAAGTTATGGGCACATAGTTTGTAGGGTTATGTTTTACTTAAATCTCCAATGGAAACCACACCTTTGCAGGGATGTGAACTTACATTTTTTTCCCGTATTTTTACGATTTTTGACCCCTGAAAATTCGTTACGTCCGGGACATGGGTTTATTACGGGATTTTACTAGTGTCAGAGAAATATGGACAGTTTCTTGAAATACAGCTTGATCAGCGCCATTTAAGCGTTCATAACGCAATCTTTGTTTGTTAGAAACAAAATAATTTCAACTGGATCACGAAGGTAATTTATCTAGTGCGGGAAAACGTGTTTGCACACTGCTGTATTTGCGTTGTGATAAATGCATGTTGCGTCGGGAACATAGTATGTGCAGTAGGTGCGCACTTGCCATCGTCGGCTTTCACGGGTTGATCATTCACACTGCCTTTACAAGTCGTTGATCATATCAACCCGTGGGCCCAAGACCCATTATTTTGCGGATCTTGGCAGCGCTGCCAAGAAACCACCAAACAAGGAGTAACACGTCCTAAATATTTCCGTTTTACGCGCCGTTGGCGGTTCTGCTGAGTTGCAGCGACAAGCAGGTCACGTCCTCATTATTGAACTAGGTCACTGAACATTTTGGCAGTGGGGCTTTTGATTGGTTGGATCTGGTGACCTACATTCCGGGATTTGAAGGGACTGAAATCACGGCTATATACTGCGTATATAGCCGTGATATATGACGATGCGCACTTGCCAATATGGCTACTTTGAGGTAGGAATAGATGTCAATCTGTTGAAATTTCTGTTTATATGCTTAAAATATTAAAGTAACAGTAAAATATATAATATACTATCATTCCTGATAGGGTTTCACATAAAGTTATCTATTTTTAATCACGACGCCGCTGCTTCAAAATGCCATTTGATGGACTTGTATGACGAAGTCTGTGACAGATAAGAGGGGTAAATAGCAAATGCTTGTTTAATCTAAATATTAATTCCTTTATCAATTCTTGTTGGATTTTTTTATTGATTTCTGTACTATCTAGATTTTTTTGCAATTATCATTTTTATTTTCATTTCACCTTAGCGTAGTTTACAATACTAGTAAATATACTAGTATTTCCCTTATTATTGTTTATTATAAGTAATAAAACATTAAGATTTGATTAAGACTTTTGCTTGAAAATTAAGATTTTTCATGGCTGTGATTAAGATTTTCAACACTGACTGGTTCACATCTCTGCCTTTGACACTAAATCAGGTGTAGGCCGTTATCACAAACAGGAGAATTAATGATTTGTTAAGTGAATGTAAAGCTTTTGAAAAGGATGTGCCCATAACTTGTAAGTAATAAAACATTAAGATTTTATTAAGATTTTTGCTTGAAAATTAAGATTTTTCATGGCTGTGATTAAGATTTTCAACACTGACGGGTTCACATCTCTGCCTTTGACACTAAATCAGATGTAGGCCGTGATCACAAACAGGAGAAGAATTAATGATTTGTTAAGTGAATGTAAAGCTTTTGAAAAGGATGTGCTCATAACTTGAGCACTGTCCATAACTTGAGCACTTGCTCTATGTATTGTAACAAGATGTACAAACATGCTTAAAATCATGAATGCAGTGGAAAGTTAACTTTACGTCAGAGGTTTGATAAAATCCTTATATTGGTTGCATATTAAATTGTGATAATATCAATCTATTACTATAAAAATGGTTCTACAGTAAATATTCATATCAGTGGTATATTAATATTTTAGATAATTTGGTGATTGAGCATGAGGTAAACATTGACTGTCACACCATTTTTTAAGTTCAATGAGTCAAGAACAGAAAAACTTATGGAAGAAAATTTATTCATTGAACTATTCAATCCTAAATTTATAAATGAACTGCCCCATAAGAAATTTATCTTTCAATAAATTATATTCTTTTTACTTGATACCATCGTCTTATCTTATGGCTGAATAGCCATGATTCAAACCCCTTGATATTCATGGAAGCTGGTCACAAAATCCAACCAATCACAAGCTGTCAAAAACAGAAATTGTTCTGTTTTTTCTGTTCATTTTGTAAATCGTAAGATTCGTAGTTTTGGCAATGGTCCAGTTCCAAGAAACCATCATTACAATAACTCTATTACAAAATGTTTCGATTTATTATATAGCATGACGATGATTCCCCAGTTTCGTTACATTTATGTATCCTTCCTGAGCAGTCATTACAGTATATATTATTTCAATATATACTTTGTATTCCTTGAAACGACTTGAAAATTAAAAAGGGTACATTTTTCATCTTAGCTTAATTATATATTGCTTAATTGTAAATTGCTTGCAATACTAGGTAATATGATTTTCAAGATTGAAATTTACATCCTTGCAAAAGAAGAACACATAAAATTTCTATACATTGCACATTGAAATACACAGATGCACAAAGATAAAGAAAACATGTGTATAATCTCTTCATAAATAAAAATGATATAATTCAAGTAGAAATGCTAAATGTAGAAGAAAATATCAAATAAAGATCAATTAAATATTTTGTGTCCCAATATTTTATTCTGGTATTTTCTCTGTGTTGACAAAGATGGTTTTGATGTTTGTTCGAACATCAACAAATGTATGACAAGAAACAAATATCAGTTGATCTGTATCAAGCACCCACTGTAGGTAGTAAAAGAGTCATCCACTTATCAATAGTAAGCCGCAGCCAATCGAAACGGATGCAGAGCCGTTTATAAGGACAAGTTTGGAGGTTTTCATTATAAGTTAAGGACTCTGCTTGTAGCATAAGACATGTGTGGTTTTCTTAGGCAGCTACGCTTTGATGATTGAAGAAAGTATGACTAAGTTTAGTGAATTGTTGGAGTATACTTGATTCATTCATTGGACATTTCACACCAACCGGATTTTATTGTAAAGTGGTTGAAAATATAAGCATGATAGTCTCTTTGGAATGATAAAGCTGTATCTTTAGAAATGATCATGGCTAATGATCATGATGCTGTAAAAACACAACATACATCCAATGTTGTGAAAGAGTCTTTTCAAAATGAGAAAAAAAGTACTCTTCTAAGAGGACCAGGTAAAACACGCAATATGGAGAAACGTCATAGCTCAGGATACGGTAGTTCTCTGGATGATGATCTTCATCAACTCCATGATAATTTTGAACTTCATCGTTCAAGTAGTGAAAAGAGAATCGACAAAGCGTCCCTTAGACGAAGCTTAGACAGCCAAAAGGATATAGCTCAACATTCATCTACTTCAAGGCTTAGCCGAGTGGATGAACAAGGTTCATGGAGTCCAGTCGCACGTTTCGCAAAAATGTGGTGGCTCTCCCACCATAAGAATAAGTTGAAAGAGAGAGATAGAGATGACTCTGTAACTAGAGAAGACAAAAAGGAGAAGTCTGAATCAAAAGAGGATACTGTTGATAAATTCTGGAAGCTTACTCCTTCAAAGCAAAAGCAAAAAAACAGTAAAGATGATGTGGATGAAGGTGTTGTTATTGAGGATATTGAGAGAGTGGGGAAGGGTAAGAATAGGTTTGGCAGGATATTTAAAAGTCGCAGTGCAGGCAATGTGGATGAGTTAATGAAAATGGCTGCAGCTGCGGAGGATTGGGAGTGGGATCCGGAGAGGCTTAAAGGTAAACCACTTGTCAATGCAATAATTCTATGTCCTATGTTGAAAGATTGGCTCAATGGTTGGAATTTATATATTACTTGAAGTTTACAATACTATCCTAAAGGAGACATTACAACAACAATTTCAATGAATATTCTAATATAATTTACCCTCTGGCTTCCATTACTACCTGCTGTGATAGCAATCAAAATACAAAACCAAGTTTGAACCCTCCAATGTAGTTTGCATGGCCCATGGCCAACATAATGGATAATGTAACATGGGCTTCTTTCAGGCTAATGGTCACGCATGGACCAAACATTTTTTATAGAACCCTTCTACAAAGGAAAGGCCTTGCTTTGGCATTTTTCTTACAATCTACCAAGATGGTTGGATAGAAACTGCTTTATTTTATAAAAATGTGTATTTCAAACTTACATAGAAATTTACAGTCTTCATGGTTAGATACACTTACTGTTATTTGCATAGGTGATGGCTGCCAAAATATAATAAGGTTTTTGTAAGCTTACACTTCTTTTGCATAGTGTTTATGAATATGATCCATGTACATGTATAAATGATCAAATATAGGCTCTATGATCACATATATATTTTTATAACTGAAACACTAATTATTGTTTCGCTCTCAGAGAAAATGTTGAACTAATGTTTTTCTACCCTTACATTTTACATGTATCTCGTTTGGCTGTTTTTCAAAAGACTTCGTTAGACAAAAAGTTGGATTTTATCATCCATTATTTAATAAACATATTTTAAATGGACATGTTGGAAGCTGAATGGACATTTGAAAAATCAATATATTTAGATGAGAGTAAGGATGGGGATGGTCAAACATAAGAAACCATATATGTATGGATTCGCGATCACGAGTGACAATGGATAATAATAGAACATGGTGTTCTGGTTGCAGAAAGGGGCCTGGTTTAAACACAGTCATTCCACTGCGGAAACCCCAAATAAAATTGTGATTCCCCAAATGTAATAACTTCATGGTGAGGTATAGGGACTGGTGGGGAGTAGTTTATTGTCGCACCTGGTCAATGTATCTGGGATATAAAGATGGTTTTTGTTTGCTGCAAACCAGAATTAGTTATCATTTTGTATTGAATTAAGACGATTTTGTGAGTATTTAAGCAGTGAGAAATGCATTTAAACTTGCCGTGTATATTCATTTCCAAACTTAGTAACAGTAATACTAGTTTTTGAGTGGTGGACCTGGTAAAGCCTATCAATCCTGTTTTACAGTTTATGCTTGCTGTGATACCAAGAAATGGCATTAAATGTGAGCACAAATATGGAGCATGTTTTCATGACTGGATACGCTTTCTAATAATGACTCTGTTTCTTCAACATTACTATAAGTTCTGAAATGTCTATTGTAGGTCATGAACATCCATACTCCATCAAGATGTCACATGTTCGGAACCATGCCACAAAGAATGGCATCTCTGACCAGGAAGCTCTCTCCTCACTCGTTGACGGTGCTGACAATGAAATGCAGTGTCAGTTTATCCTACGAGAGACCAAAAAGAAACTTTCAACTGGTAAGTCTTTTTATTCAATGGAAATTTAATTTAGTTTAATGTAGTTCGAACTATAAAAGACAGCTGCATATTAATGTTCACAAATGTATTGTCCGATTACATTCCATAACATAATGCACTTCTTATAAATCTTTAATAGCAATAGCGTAAATACACATGGGGAACAAATGGATGAAGAGTAAAATTAGATATATTAGAAGCGAAACTTTGCCCGTCTAATTTCCTAAAGGTTACTACTTTCCCAAAAGGACATTACTTTTTGTACATGTACAAAATAAGATCTATGTATATTCTCATGGAAATGTTTCTTATTTTTGGCCACAAAGTCAAGGTATATAATTTACATGTGGTTTATGCTCTCTTAATTAGGAATTCTTTAGCTTCAAATAGTCCAAATATGTTTTCATGACCGTCAATTTTATCTTAAAGTATTTAAAATGTGCAAAAATTGGCATTTTGACAATATATGCATCAGGTTTAAACAAGTCATTGTACAACAACAAGTTCTGTGCTTTGTTTTAAATCATTGAAATAAAGGGTATAATTAACTTGACTAAACTGAAAAATATGATACACAAAATGTCATGTTTTACAGTTTTACTTTACCACATAGTACAATAAATTTGTCAAGTTTGTTAATGTGTTTATATCCTCATCCCTGACTTTTAAAGCTTGAAATGATTCAGTGCCTGAAAGTGCATCACACATTTCACGATACATTCATGTTCCAAATGTTCATGTTCCAGGAAAACATGTTCATCGTGTTAAGAGTAATTAACTTTGACCTCGCCTTACATGACATGTTATTTCTAAAGTTGTAGATTTCATTATTAATCAACTGAATTAACGGAAGTAATTTCACTTCATGTGACAGAGTGCAGGGATTCATTCTTTACAAGTTATATCTTGTAGATAATTATGTAGGTGTGTGAACTTTTAGTGGGGTATTGAAAAATTTGAAGATTTACAAAATAGGCCTGTAAACTCAATAGGATAAGGAGGAAGTTCATTGACTTTATAGTTCTATAGCCATTTTGCTTTTAATTATGTCAATTACATTCTACATCAACTTGTTTTATTACCATATCTAGATGAATCACTAGATTATAGATTGTTAACCATAAATTTGTACAACTTCTTTTACATCAGAACATTTCAATGGTGATGAAATGCCTCATACAGGTCATTGACATGGATGATATAGGAAAACCATATTTTGTTTATTAAGTCATTAATCTGTTATCAAAGGAAACAGTCATGTTTAATGGTCCACATTGTTGTCAAAAGAATTCAAAATTATTATTCAAATTTTGTATTTCTAAAGATCATATTAGAAACATCTATGTTTATATAAAGCATGCTCGAAGTTGCATTCCTTATTTACAAGTCATCGTAACAATGTCTATTTTATTTGTGACTTCACCCTTATGCCAAGCCTTACTTTTATAAAACACTTCTGCATCATTTAATGCATACATGTAGATTCATTGAACTCATAACTACAAGGGACGGAAACATTTTCACTTTTCTTATTTTGTTCAAATATATATACCAGTAAGCCCAATTTGTATGAATGCTGCGTTACACTGTTACTTGAAATAATGTACCAGATCATCATATCTGTAACAATTGTACTGGATAGATAATTTTAGTATAGTTAGAAAATTTTGTATTCCTCCAAACTGAAGATATTACTATTTGCAATCCGCTATTGTAGAAGTCATTTGCCCACAGTACAAATTGAAATAAAAAAATCAAATTGAAAATGTTGCTTCTTATTATATACATAAGAGAATAACTGCAACATTTAAAATCATGGAATATACCTCTCCCTATATTTGTAAAAATCTACATGTAGTATGAGGAAGTTTGTATGACAAACATATGTATAAGTTATACATACTTTGAGGCTGTTGGGGGTACTAAGTGAATATTTAAGTTTGTGAACTCTATTAAACTTGAAGACGTGATAAAAACAAGTTCACCATCTTCATAAAATGTTCTGTACATGATATAGCAGGGCAGTGAGTGTGTCTTGTAGCCACAAATATGTGAAAATATTTGCAGGTACAATACAAGAGATACAAACACCATCCCCAGCAGTCGTTACTAACGACCTGATCAGGACATATAATGGTCTGTTTGTTTGTGGTGTATGGTATCAATGATCGCAATTGATATCTTATTCATGACAATTTTTATGTGATACCCCCTCTGTCGGTGTAAGCTTTATATCTCCATAATCTTCCTTGCTATAAAAAAAACTATCAAATTTTTATATGTGTCATCATTTTAATAGCTAAATATATTTAGGTTCTTTATCCCAAAAGCAGACCACATTTTGTTTTTCTTTAAGGGAGAGTATGTGGTATACAAGTAAGCATTGACATGGTACATTTGTACATTAATTAAAGAACCAAGTCACTCGTACACAAGTAGCGAAGGGGGACTTGCGATTATGAAGACACAAAATTTACTATACATTTAAAAAGTTTTAGAGGGTGTATATTAAAATCGTTTATAACCCAAGTTATGAATTGTATATTTAGTTATAAAATCTAATTGATATAATATAATTTTGTCTATTACAAATTAAATGAGCAATAAAAATGTCATATCTGTACACAGATGTTCAAGGATGATAAAGATATATAAGTACTAAAATTAACATAATTTAGGTGCATTCCATTGGGTCAAGTAGTGATAATCCATTATAATCTTATGTTATCATGTATGGCTTTATTATAATAAAAGTTTGCTGTGTGCAACTGATAACAATTATTTGATGTTCAATTAAGAATTTTTTTTACATTATTATTGCATATCTATAAAAATAAACAATGTACCTCTCAGACGTGGTGTGACGTAATGTAATATTTAGAGTTATATTTGTAATATTGTATCTGCCTTATAGAATTGTTTATTGATAATCACATCCTTTGACAATTTCATTTTATAAATTTCGTGGTTGAATTATATCATAAATCAATATACACTTTATATATCATAAATGAGTGAAACGTCAACAAGATTTTAGAGCTTCAATATGAGAATGCGTAAAATAATAATAAA
Organism: Streblospio benedicti; assembly: GCA_019095985.1. Lineage (NCBI taxonomy): Eukaryota > Metazoa > Annelida > Polychaeta > Spionida > Spionidae > Streblospio > Streblospio benedicti. The sequence goes on from CM032666.1 coordinate 45,872,133, forward strand.
AACTTCAAATATAAATTGCATAATATGTAGATACCAACATAATGTTGGTGGCTCAGAAACTCACCTTTACAAATGCCAGTTGCCAGTCGAAGGGGAAATGTAGCACTTTAATGTGAAAATGTAAGTTTCTGAGCCACCAACATTATCTTGGTAACTACATATCATGAATCCAGAAACTATAAAACCTCTCGTAAAAGATATAAATTGCATAGTGTTATATGGAATATAAATTGCCATTTTAAGATTAAAATGTGTTAGTGTGGTGACATACAATAGAATTTTTATGTGCAACTACATGTTTGTTGGAATTGAAAAACATAATACATAGAATGGGTTAGACAGCTAAAATATCATATCAGAAAATTAAGAAAGAACCCATTCACCCATACATCTGAATGAGATAAAATAATTTTTGCTAAGTGCACTAAAATCTTTTAAATATTTATGTACGTAATCAACTTATTTACTAACTTTTTGAATATTAGCCATCCAAGCTAAGTGTTATATAGACTGTTAAACTAAAACTATACTACTGGATATAATGAACTTACAAATGACATTTCACATAGCATCTACCATTTTTCTGTAGCCAATCATGTTACAATAACGTAATCCGAAGATGGGCAGAGTTACTCGTTTGCTCCGCTCTCAGGGCTGGGTGTTGGGCAGATGATTGGTCCATTATGAACCCTCTTAACCTCTTACATATAGCACCCCAGTCACTCTGTCCATCTTACTGTTGTGTCATCCTAATCAAAATACACACTGAAGAAACATGGTGGATACTATGTTCTTTACATCCAGTATTATAGTTATTTTATCTATTTAATTATTTACTTCAGACATACAGTCCATAAGAATAAAATAAAACGATGATGATGAAAGATGAAATGAATCATTCCATCTTCTGTATAGTACAGAAGAAAGGATGAAAAAATGACAATTATTAATCATATTCTGAACGAGACAATTATTTACAATAGATAATCTTTTCTAATCTTAAATGGATAATCTTTTCTTATACCTTGTAGTTTTAGTTTATTCTAAGTACAAATAATTTACTGTTTTTCTCAATCAACTGCATCATATTCTCCTAGTAGCATTTTGGAAGAAATTTTATCATCAATAATGTTTAAAGTTAGTCATAATTCGATAGAAATAAAGAATATCTGATTTTATGATAGATTGGGCAATTTAGAATACGAATTTCATTATTTTCAATACTGGCCACAAGCGTAAGTTGAGACTCAATTACACTTAGTTCATGCGAATGATAATTAAGCACACGATATTGCAGTCTCACACACAATTGAATGTGTATGATGTCACACTATTACCTGCATGCATAATGGAGCAGCTGAGCTTTTGCAATTACATTTACTAATGAAATTCAATATTCCCTTCTTATCAGTGGTGACAATCTGTTATCTAGTAGTCTTTCCATGATAGATGAGCCTGTCCCTTCAGTATATTTTATTGACCATAGCTGCTTTACCATATGCCACCCTAATTCGTCTCACTTTTCTTCAGAAATTCACAATGGTAATGCACTTTCTTTAACTGTATATGTTTCATTACAGAAGACAGCTCTAAAAGATTGAAAAAATCCAAGAAATCTCCTCTTCCTCTGAAAAACTTCTTCAAGAAGTCATCTAAAGCCCCACTGGAGCTGCAAAGCACTCCTTCTGGTCCAACTGGCCGCCTATTTGGGCACCCATTGGTGGAAGTAGTTTCTGATGAGCAACCTGTTCCAAAACCAATTTTGGTGAGTGTTTTTGAAACCTTTGGAAATGCACATAAATATCTCAGTGTATTAGAATGAAATATGTGAATGTGTATTCACTTGATTTCAGCTCTACATGTATTTTGTCATTATGATACAACTGACGTGTAAAAATTATAATTCCACCTGTCAAGTACCAGTGTTCACAATCAATCTCAATGTGTGTGATTTTTCTATGTAAATAGCATTTTATTGGATCAGGGCAGTGATTTTAGATATGATGAGAAAGTGCTAATACATGTACATGTATCTTATATTGATCATGTTTAAGAGTTAATTTTACGAGTTCAACAAAATAACTGGTATATCTGTTACATGCATGTAAAAGAAATGGTGAAAATGGATACTGCTAGATTTATAGATTTGTAATGTTAAGTTTTTACAATTGCAACATGAATAATTTAACTTGTAATATATTATCAGAACTTTTTTGTTGCTATTTATTTGGATAATATAGTAAACAAACAAACATAAACTCATGTACTACCAAAATGGTTCCTTCTAATAGGCTGCAAAATTGTTCTTTCATAATATTGTTATGTAGCCTATGTGATTTAAAAATTGTTGCAACATTTTTTATCTCTCCAAGAATATTTGTTAATCCTCTTCCTCAGCATGCAGCAGTGTCAGTTTGCCAATTTTACCCTAAAATAACTAGTTTTTCTAATCTCACACAGAGGCTACCTTGTTTCCCATGGATTGGTTTTCATTTTCCTATACAAGGACAATTCAATCCATCATGCATCACATATTAAAATTGTCATTATTAAATTCTGATTCAGTACCATATAATAGATTTAGGTATCCAATTAAATTTCCAACTGGTTTGATACAAACCGAAATTTTCATGTAAAATGATTAGCCAATCAAATGTTCAAATCTGGTTTATTAACAACACAATGAGATATTCTATCATATACGTGTACCTGGTACTCAAAATATAATTTTCTGGTTCGTTATGATCCTTTGGTGGAGTAATATACAGAAATCTAAAAAAAAAAGTCCATCAGTAGATCTGTATGTTGTTCTTAATTTTGTAAAAAAGGTAAATTGTTCAGTGCTCATTCTTGCAAAAGTTGTCTGTGGAAATGTCCTATGTGTAAGTGTAATTAGAAGTTTTCATTAAGTTTTATTTGTTCTTGATAAAACATGTGTTTCTCAGATGGAATTTTTTATATATAGTTTAGGTTGTGACAAACTTAAAGAATAATGAAAATTAATGGGAGAATTTATCATGGTGAAATTTGTTTTCATAAAATAGAGTTGATCGCATATAAAGGTATTGTTTCAGATAATCTGGTTAAGGCAGGAGTACAGACTTTTTTCATACAAACTTGGCAAATATTGATAAACATATTTGTTTAGTTTTCAATCTCCTCCAGTACATTTGTCAACTTGTTTTGTCATGCCAGTATCCAAATATTCTAACTCCATGCATGTATTTGCTTCTATCTATTGGTTCAACTTTATTTTTATTGTCTTTTGACCAACAAAAGAATGGCCCCCCCAAGAATAGAAAGTAATATTTCTTGTTAGTTTTACAGTACTAATTGATGTAAAATTTGCACAAAAAAATTTTTTTTCTATGTGTGCAAAATTATTTGTAGTCAACATTATTCATTGTGGTACTTTAAAAAAGCTGTGTTTTAATAAATGCTGAACAATGCATTGAATAAACTGTGTCTGCTTCGGAACTGACACATTACCTACTGTGGCTTGTATCAGCTTTCGCAATGGTGTGTTTTTGGTTATTTTTATAAAAGCAAGTTGTCAAATGTATTTTATTGATGCTGACCTTGTCATAAAACTTCCAACCCAGACTGGCGTTCATATCATAGAAATTGCAGACAAACCAATGTTTACACAATGCATGAGAAAGAAATTAGACCTGAAATTTCCATTCATGAATCACCTATTTAAAATATTGACCAAAACGTCCTTATTGGTAAAGTAAGAGTTAGAAGGGATTGGTGGGCCATTTACAAATCTGACAAGAAAACATTCACTATCTCTCCTAAAGATACATTCCATTCTTTGCTTAGATAACAGTTCAGTATATAGCAATTGAGATATGACTTGGCTATAACCAAATGAATTGATTTGGTAATATATAAAACATTGAAGTGGTTATGGAATGTCAATTAATAGTTATGTATATTCTTTCAATTTTTTGTAAAACTTGTGCTAGTTTTAAATTCTTAAAAAAATGCATAACTGTTGAAATGTAAAAGCCCAAATAATGTCATTACATTTGATTAAATATCAACCTCCATTCTAGATTGAATAAGAATGCCAGTCAAAATTTATCTGAAAATCATTAAATATTTTTATCACTGGTGGAATATAAAATTATGACGTGAAAAAAACTGAATTCCGTTTTAAGAAGTGTAAAAAATACAAGATACTAGTATATATTCATCATGGACAAATGATCCAGTATCACCAATGTAATCAAGAATTACATAATTTGGAGATATGAGTACAAGTCACAAAGTTATGAAAATATTATGTGTACTGTGTCAGATTAGTTTAAAACAACAGAGAATCATTGAGCTGGTCATTGAGGAGGACTTTTGTTTTGACATTAAACAAAAGTGATTATAAACTGTCAAACATGAACCTGTTTCATGGAAAGAGTGAAAATGTAGGGCATGTTTGACAAAAGTGGATTCTGCAGAACTGTTTACATTCAATTGTTTACTGGATGAATGCCCATGTAGTAATACTGTGTGAAGAAGTTAAGTTAATGAACATCAGGATCTGCCTTTTATCATATCCGTATTTAAACTGATAGTAAGATGAAGGTCAAAGTATATAAGTCAACTGGTAATTTATTACAAGTATTGTTAACTTTAGATAGTTTGACCAAAGTTTGGTTGCCGGTGTGTGAATGAATAATGACCTGTCCATTTCAAACGAAATAAGGTCTTATCAAACTGGGTGTGCTGAATTGTAACAACCGATAAAATGGACAAGTAGCCATGTAAACTGACCTTGTTACTGAACTAAGATTGATAGATGTCTAAAATTTCTAAATAAGACTGTTCCCTCTGTAATTTTTCAATCAAGCATATGTGTATAAAACATTTTGATTTCCTTTTACGCTTTTAGTGTTAATTTTTACATATATTGTCATAGCTATTTACTGGTATACATTTCTTCATAAAAAATTCCCAATACTATTTTATGGGACTTCTATGTTTCTATTATATTTACAAAGTTTCTATTATTTTTACAAAGTTTTTTCATGAGTATTTCATGTTTGATAATTAGATCAAGTAAACATAACTTCATTTCCTTATTATTATATATTATATTGTATTTACTAAATTTCATCATCATACATTATAATTTTGCCGTGCAGTCTCAGATTTGTGGTTGTTAAAGGTGTCAGTTGACATACTGATTGGAAGTCTTGCCCACTGTCCTGATGTGGCAGACAGTTTTAATTTACAGGAAACTCATTTTACCAAGCTCTATTATGAATGAGTCTGGCTGTAACTTTTACTTATAATGTTATTTTACAGTTGTAACACATAATTAGTACAGAATGTGTTTTTCCATCACCTACGGTATATGGCCTTGTATTAAATCATTATATTTCCCAATTTTTAGGACCTTATGCAAGCAATCTTCACTCATGGCATATTCAGTGCAGGCATATTTCGAAAACCAGGCAATGAAAAAAGGAAAAGAGAGTTACAGGAAATCCTTGACAATAATGACGAATACAACCTTGATGAAGAAAATATATTAGTGTTGTCGTCCACATTGAAGGTGAGCTATACAAGAAAGTCCAATACAATATGTGTGTTATTTGTTGTATTATTTTTGTAAATGGTTTTAGTACATGGTTTTAGTTGATAATGAAATATTCTAGGCTGTCTCAACGAACTTAAGCGTAATTCGTACCAATATTATGCCACTGTTCATTGTTTAGAATTAATGTGATAATTTTTATGATTTTATAGGAGTTTTTTCGAAGTCTGCCAGAATGTTTGCTGGTATCTGATATGTACAACCAGTGGATAGACTCGTTGTCTGTGACACCCAGTGCTGAGCAGATTGACAGGCTTCGCAGGTAATCACATAATTATTGTATGTAGATATGATCATTAATGAAGCTATTCCAGAATGCTTACACTTGTATCCCATTAATTGCATCAATCTGGCTGTCCTTCTATCCAGCTTGTTGCGCTTCTACAGGTCACTTTGTTATAGAGTGCGCAAATATGTGTTTTTTTAAGTTGGAAATAGTGACTAGTCGATACCAATACCACCATGAACATCGGTAAGATTTTTTTGTTCCAGCATTGTGCAATCACTACCACCATCACATGTGTCAGTGATGCGGTATTTATTCTCCCTGCTGCACCATATTGATGCCCACTCTGAGGAGAACTGCATGACAGCATCAAACCTGGCTATTTGCATCGCACCATCCTTGCTTTGGTGCCCTCAGATGCCCCAGGGAGAAGTGCTGGAGAAAGTCCCACAGCTCATTGCAGTGCTCATACAACAGGTAAAACTGGATATATGATAAGTTTATTCGCAAGTTTTTTAGACTCAATATGGAAGATCACATCAGGGTTTAATAGTAGTTGTATTAGACCCTGATCACGTCTTCTTTTTTTTTGATAAAATATTTGAAAACTATGTCTACTGGTATGGATTGAATTAGAACTGCATAATTAAACAAAAACAGCTGTCAAAATTATACCCCCGGTATGAACTTACTAATGCTATTCCTCTGTCTTCAAGGCTGGTGCTATATTTGGAGAAGATTGCTTGTCACTGTTTGGAGAGGAGCCCAACGTTCCAGAAGAAGGCAATGAAGAAAATAAGCCCCATAGAGATAGCAGTACTGACTCAGACTCCATGCATTCCTTACTGAGCATTCCAGAGGCGGGTAAGTTGTGTAACAAATATTTTGACACCATTGTTTTGCACTTGGCAAGTTTTCAAATTTTATGTATAAGTTCACTCGGTGCTTGATTGATTGGCAGATGAGTGGTAAATCAGGTGGGATATTGATAATGCTTATTTAAAATGACTCAAATTCTTAGGTGATAGAGCATACAAGCATGGATGTAAATAACCATTGTGATCATTAATATCGTTTTGTTCTAGCTCATCGTGACAATTCATCCATCGACAGCCTCGAGCGAGATTCTTATGGAGGTGGAAGTGAGATTGAGTCTAGTCCTCGCTGTGTGATGAAGGCTAGCCATCTGTCACCCACAAATCTTTCAAGGGATTCTGGTCTATATTCTTCAGACAACCAGCTGTATGAAGATAGTACAGCCGAGTCAGAACCAATGTCCCAACAACGACAGTTGGTGACTAGGTCAGTATCACAATTTGATGATCAGAAGCAGAAACTGCACAATATTGAAGCTATGAGCAAGAGTTATGATGGTGTTATGGATGCAATGAGTGGTTTAGGTCCAGTAGCTCCTCCTAGAAAGCATCGAGTTCCCCCAGGGGTGGAAAGTGTGCCAAGGACAAAAGTGATCAGTATGAGGCCAGGAGGTCCCAATATGGCTGATGTAAGAAGGAACAAGTATTTGGGGCAGCCTTCAAAACGAATATCAAACGATTCTTTGGGTAGTTTAGATGAGTATTCAGAAGCTGAATCTCGAAACTATGATGATTTCCAGCATTTGCAAAGCCATGGAGATATTGGTATTCTACACAAATCTGAAAGTGGTGCACGACTCTACCTAAATGAGGATTTGATTCACAGCCAAAAAGCAACCAGTAATAAACCAATGGAACAATTATTGGCACCACCTGAAAATCCACACCAGTATCATAGTAATGTGAAGAGAAGGGATGTGGTTCCTCCTCCTTCAATGGTTAACAGAAGCAGTTGGGGTGGTGAATATCCTATGCCTCCTCAGCTTGATCTAAGTGCGAGTTATTCTGGGCAGAAGCTATACCCAAGGCATCCAGCCCATATCAACTTGAGTGCAAGCTACAGTGGTTCGTCTCTTCAGCCACACTTTTCTACAACTTCTGAAGAATCAACAGAAGGAGAAGAATATAAGTCTGTTGATTTCAGTGTGGGAGATCAGGAAGAAGATGTAGAAATAGTAAAAGCTCTTGATAAATCTAAACCTGTACCCATCAATAAACCTCAGCCAAAAACAGTTGCAGTTATTGATGTTCCTCATGGATTAATCACTCAGCAATACATGCAAATGGCTGGAGATATACGCAAAAGGCAGCCACGTGCTGGAATGACTTCAAAAGGTTCTGACATCTTCCCCACTCATATTTTGAAAAAAAGGGCAGAAGAAGAGTTGAGACGCTCATATGACAGTGGCATTCCAAGCTGTAAAGCACCTGTGCCCGTTAAAGCTGACAGGTAAAAATAATGTTCTAGTTGTAATCTTGACAATATTATAATTTAAAAAGTTTTTTTTTTCATGTAGCTCTTGTCTCTTTGTTTCATACAGCATTTCAGTTTGGTACATTCAAATACACAGGTAATTGAGATAGAATTACAAAAAACTGAAACCTACTTAAACTTCATTTAGGTCACAGTCCTTTACCAAAGCTGACATTCCTCGCTCCGCCCAGCTGGTTAGACAAGTGAACTTGGAAAAATCGGCAAGTGATACAAAGCTTCCTTCTCGAGCTTTGACAAGACCCGACAAGCCTCCAACCTACCAAGAAGCATTAAAAAGGAAGTCTATGCTTGCTTCTAGCTCACAGCCAGGATTATACCATATCACTGAACAGGATGCTATGCAAGAAAAGGTACTTGAATAGTTATCCTACATATAAACATGAATGTCAACAGAAATGAACAGAATTAACTAAATGCCATTGTTTGTTCATGTTGAAAACATTATTTTTTGTCATACAAATAATAAGTACAGTGTCGATCTATATTTACAATTAAGCATCTCTGGAGGAAGATGTCTGGCTTTGATTATATTGCCATCTGTATGGTTTTAAACAGCCCAATATCTATTCTTTTTAATGAATGAAAAATAACCTTATATTTAGTATTAATAAATAAAGCTCTGTGATATGTCTTCAATAGCTATTTGTCATTTTAGTATTATATCTATAATTTCAGATAAAGCAGGAGCGTGCCCGTCGGCTCTACGAACAGTCTCTTAAGATGTATTCAGAGCAACAGCAGCAGCAATCAAGAGATCCATCATGTGATGCTGGCTATAGCTCTGAACCACTGGCAACAGAAAGATCGCTTCCCACATATGAGCAAGCGGTGCAACGAGCTGAGCAGATCAAGCGCTCCTCACCTCCACGGTCATCACCATCCAAAGACAATAACTTATCTTCAAATGGAAAGTCTTCCCAATCAACTGCTAAAGACAGTGAAAAACATAAAAAGTCACAAAGGACTAGGAGACATCATGCTCATCGATTTTCTGACACCAGGTTAGAAAAACGCTCGGATAAATCAAGAGTTGTGAAAGTGGCTAGAAGTAAGAGTGATTCTTCTGAGCATATCAATAAGCTAGCAAAATTGCAGTATTCTGCAATTGAAAGCACAGACAGTGAGGATGAGTGGTATCCTGTTGTTATGCGTTCAAAAAGAGTCACTAAGTCAGTAGAGCGTTCCCCATCTAAAGAAAAGGTTCGCACACAAGACATTCAAAGTGGACATGAAAGTGTATGCAAATCTGCTGAAAGAGTGGTTGTGAGTAAAGCAGAAATTGTACCTTTAAGATCAAAATCAGGCAGTAAGCAGTCACTGTCATCTCACGAATCAGTTAGAGATGCACGAAACATTCAACAAGAAACTAAAAAAAGTAGACCAAGGATTCAAAGCCTGAGGAATAGAGACTGGCACAAGGAATTGACCGAAACATATAGCAAATCACAACCTGAGACTAAGGAGCAGCCCAAAATTCAGTATGCTTATATCAGGAGCACTCCTCAGGAAGCACCCACAGACACTGACATTGCTCCAGCACAGCGTCGGCGGAGCTGGGTGCCTCCAGTTCATCCAACAAAGGACTTAGTTGTGTTAAGCAATCCCCGGCCTTCTTCTGTACATTACAAAGATTATACACTGAGAAATATGTCACCAGCTCCTAAGTCTGTGAACATTGAGGAAAAGAAATCAATGTCATTGCCTGGTTCACCTACCAAGCAACAAACCTACAAGCCACAGCAAGCATCTAGTCAACCCCTTCCCCAACCATCCTCCTCCCAACCGATTAGTCGACCCCATCATCCTTCTCAACAGAGCAGCTCAGATAGACCTGCCTCAGACTCAGACTCTGATGGTGGCTTCATTAGTGCCCAGCCATCAGGCCTCAGCTGGTCAGTGGCCAAGCTTAGAAACTTGTATGATGAAACAAAGGAAGTAGGTGGGCAAACAGGTCAGATGTATGCTTCAGCAGAAGGACTGGTGGGGTCATCTACAAGGCGTGTAGAGAGAGAGAATGCAGGATATGTGAGAGAAAAGGTCAATCCTCATGCCGAGGAAGCGTATATTTAACTGCAAATAAAGTAGCTTGCAAAAACTGTCGCAGTGGCAACCCATGGTTCAAACTTACCAATTTATGATATTTATGATATTTTCTTCTAAAATGTTTAATGTAGTTTCTTATTAGCAAATATATATTTGACGAGTGTGTGCAACATAATGTAGTCAATACTTTTGAACAAAATTTTCATCACGCAAGTGAACAAGAAATAACTTTGCAGTTGTTTTTTTATGAAGATTGAGCTGCTTTGTTCACAATTTTAAGAGGTTTCGTGAAGACTAAACCTTGCATTTAGTGACAGCAGTAACCATATTCTGTACTTTGTAATGTGCCAATTGGCTCAAAAATGTGTCATGCCAAATCAAAAGTTGCCAAAACGCATTTTTCCAGTGTTATTGAAATTAAATAATCTAATCATTTGTGATAATAGTTTTGTACAATAGATCGTAGTTGTGAAAAGTTGCATTTACGAAGATTTTTATTTGAATGTAATTTCTGTTTTGAGTTTGCAATATAAACCTCGAGTGGATATTTAATTAGGTATTTGAATTCTGAAGATTTTGGAACATTCATTATTTCATAATGTTCTTATATTTTAAATCAAAACACTACATTCACATGTTAAGACAGCAACAAAGGACCTCACAAAATATGCATTAGCTGGAATATAAAACAAACTTTCATTATAGTTGTGTTAGCACATTCATATTACATTTTTATATTGTTTAATCTGTGTGTGCCTGTCTTTGAACAAAATGATCAGTTCTTCGCTATCTACATGTAGTTATATTGTGTAATTAAGATTTGTAATGTAATGTGTAGTAATAGTATAATCTAGTTGAGTTTTGAAAGGTGCTACATAACTTTTTATTTTATTACTGATAACTATGCCATTGTACTTATAGATGTCTTCTTTAATATTTCTATCTTGTGATTCAATGAGATATTATTACATTTTTAATAATTTCTTGGGTATATTCCATTTATCAGTTTCTATATTTCATACGCAATTTCTACCTGCAGATTATTGTTTACTTTAGAATGTGTTTACAATACAATCTTATGCAAATGTTGTCGTAATTATGCAATGTTGTACTTTTGATGACTATTTCTTACTGTTCAATAGTATATCCTTGTAAGTGTTCATTGTGTTCGGATTCAAGTAATGTGATACATATTTCTTACAAAATACTGCACAAAAAACATAATTATCACAAAGATTTTATATGAAGGCTACTCATCAATCAGCATTTTGAGGATGATGGGTAAGAAATATGTCTCAAATACTGTTTAATAGAAGTTTCACTTTTGATATCTGAGATTTACATGTATATACTATATAAGATACACGTAATTCATGCACAGAATGATAATTAGGAAAACAAGTGTACATCATCAGTTTCAAGTTAAGCAGCATACACTTGAATCAAGCTTAAATTCTACGTTGAATTATTTCATCTCTGCTATACTGTTATTTGCTTATTAAATAGTATTTGCCTTTCAACATGTATGTGAATATTTACCTTTTATTTATTGTGTATTTGTTTGCAATTAATTTCAAAGGAGTAAAATCTATTAAACCAGTGTTGATATTGACAGCGCTAATTTTGACACCTTAGAAAAAACACCTTGCATACAAAAATAGAATTAAATTCCCACAGATATAGTTATTATAGTGGTAATAATAATATTGCACTTTATTGCTTGATGTTGTGTGTTGCTTGAGACAATTGTGATTTAAACTGTGCCAATTTATTCTGTCATACAATTTGTGTAAATAATATTGCAGGCTACATGTTTTGGTTCCACCAGTGTGTAAGTTGAATGTGAAATATCATTTCTGCTCATGACGATGATAAATGTTAATACATAATACCTGAATTATATATTAATATATTTGAATTATTTGAATTATTTGAATTATTCACTTTATCTATTTAATTAAAATAATATTTCACTATATTAGTGTATAACCGAAAAATGACAGTAAATGTTCGTCTCGTGTTTGCTGGAGTCTTGTACTTGGTCAAAGTCTATTTTTGTAAAATACATACTAAAATGCCATTAATAAAACTGATGACCACACTTGTGTATTTCTTTGTTTCCATAACAATTATGAATCAATATTTACTGACAATTATATTTTCAACATAGACTACTAAAATGAAGTACTGCAATCTTACCTAATATCGAATATTATTTTATGTAAAAATATTAAAGTAATATATCGCGTTCATATCTATCCATATTTAAATTACATTATGATTAACATCTTATTATTAAAGTGATATATCGTGTTCATATCTGTCCATACTTCAACTATGTTATGATTAACATTTTATTATTACAATATCTAAAAAATATATTCCGTAACATTAATAATTCAATTTGGTATCCTGAATATCATTGTATGGCTTATATTTCATATATATGCATGTACGGTTTTACTCCAATACAGTAAATCTCTGAATTTCATCAGGAAGAAGGATTATAAAATAATATATTACATACAAGGAGAAAATATTAATCATCTTATCTGTCCATACTTAAAGTACATTATAATAAACATGTTTGTCCAGTTATTAAAATGTCAGGAGAATTATAAATTACATTAATGATTCATTTTCAGCATCCTTAATATTGAATAATTGAAATATATACAAGAAATATCCAAATTTATCAAGAACTAGTATTAAACATTAGCTGCAAATACAGCAAGAAAAACGAGCAATTGTGATATCTTTCTATCTGTATTTTGTATTCAATTATTTATTTATGGGCATTATGATTCCCAATACCATTAACTTCATCTGTTAGATTTTGTAATTTTAGAAAGGTATTATATTCATCACGAAGAACATCATCATATCTGAAATAGTAGAAATATAGTATTTGAATAACATGACAAATCAAATAAAATGTCAATAATAAGTTTAAGACATGAGAATAATTAATATTGGACACAATGGTGCACATCAACTAGTGGTGTATATGCGTGCACAATAGAGAATGTCAAAGTTACTGTATATATTTACACAACCGCACACAGCACTCACTAATGGCAATATGCATACTCCACGTTGATCACTGTCCAGATTAACCTTTAGTTGCATGAAGTTTGCTTTCTGTTTCTTTTAACTGTAATATTTTATTCATTTATACAATGTAGCTACAGGAACTTCCGAGGAACGGCGAGGGATTAGATGACCGCCAGAAGCAACTAAATAAGTGCAACGTTAGATTGGTGGTGATACCAAGGATGGTATATTCTCTATATTACTCATCCACCAACTTTTTGGTGATGCTTATACATTGACCGCAGTACATATATCAAATTAATACTCTATGAAATAATTCTTAATATGAAGACGTTTGTGAGTTTGATGAAGAGTAATTGGTTGACTAAAGTATTGAGCATGTTTTTTTTTTTTTATTATTATTATTGGAGTTTGAAAGCTATGTTGTGGACTTATTAGGGATTTCACACCAGTGCTGACACTCAGTGTTGGGGTCTCCAATGCACAGCCACGCAGGATAGAGTCCACCATAACGGTTAACCTCGGAGGTACCAGTGATTAGGATCTTTTTCCATAGAGAATGGGTTGCCAGCCCTGCTTGCTGTCCGTCTAAAGGAGATTTGAGAACTTTTTTTATCGGTCTACGACCCTATTTGCAAAAATGCATCCGTTGCTGGGGCTGCCACCACAAGTTTGCCACGGTAAAGACAATTGAAGGTGCCAAGGCAGGGAGTAGTGTGGCAGTTGCGGTGTGGCTGCTGGATGTCTTCAACTACTAGCGCACGAGGGGTTGTCTCTGCTAGTAGCTGAGCAGTAGGTTCCTCATGGGGAGATTCTACCCCAGAATCTTCAGACATTGCACCCAAGCTTCAGCGAAAACCTGCGGGGCTGATTACATTAATAATTTTCTATGCCGTCGAAATCCCGCTGTGATTTCCTCAACGAACAGAGACTATGGCCCTTGTGTGGTTGCGTCTCCACCATGATGCAAGAGGATGCAGCTACCATGAATAACTTGCAGGCTGAAATTTGTCTGTGCTCGTCAACCAGCATAAACCAGTTGCGACGCTTTGCAATGCCTTGGTCATCTCTTGAACATTGTCTGAGTTGCGTGTCTTGTATTTGAATATGTGGTTCGTGTCAAGAGTCTGCTGTTCGATAAACTGTTTTGAATCATTTACCTTTTTCCCCATGCACTGTAACTGCAGGCGGAAAGCGTCAACTTTAGAGCCACTATGCATGTCCATCTAAACTAGTCTAAACAATTCAATGTGTGCTGTTGAATGCTGCGATAGAAATTCAATTCATTCTCTGCAAGAACAAACATCGGGCGGGGGGGGGGGGGACATGCAATGTCACCAACAGACCATGACTCCGACAATTTATTCGACTGCATGCATAATATATGTAGCATGGCCGAGTCTACAATACATCAAAGTCAATTGAAGTACATGCTTTTACCATGTTGCATTGCTGGGCTTTCGAAATCGTTGTGATAACTTCCCATGAACCTCACACCCAGTCAAACTCTACTGGTTCATGCTGTTGTGCGACCAAGTGGACGACTACAATACACGACTTGGTTAAAGCTTCAATGTACCTGAAAGCATACTAATACGTATTACGTAGCATGACGGCGAATAACATCCAGCAGTGAAGGAGTCTTGCTTAGAGCTTCATCTCTCTCATCCCTCAGCACCAAAATGCCCCGGCTTGTACACGCTCATGCTGCTTGTCAGCAGCTAACTGCACGCATTCACCCTCTCTGTTGGTATGCCTAGTGTAGAACACTGCAGACTTTTTCTTTGCAATTCACCACTTGTGAATCACTGGAAACACCAAATGGCAAACCAAACTAGCATATCCAAAACAGATTAACTCAATAAACTGAAGCAACATCTTTATTATGAAAAACACAAATCACAGGAAAAAGAAATAACACAATTAAGATTCAGTGCACATACTCTTAACGCAGAACCCAGTAAAGCAACAATGATTGACCCAACCTAAAGCCTTTGCACTTTATGCACATACCAAGAAATAAAAAAAAGTGAAGAACATTTCCTAATGCAGGGCCGTAGCAAGCGGGGGGGGTTCATGTTAATTATAGGGGACTTTCTTTTTTGGCCAATATTGGTTAAACCTGAAATGCCATTATTTTGTTGCCCTTGAAAAGATGTGGGTCAGCTACTTTCTGTTCTATTCATTAATTTAACATCACCTTGCATGGTGCCCCCACTTGCTGTTCTGCAATGTTTTAGTCCCACCACTTGCTGTTCCTTCATGTTTTCGTGCCCCCAATTGCTGTTCTTCCATGTTTTAGTGCCCCCCCCCCCACTTGCTGTTCTTCCATGTTTTAGTGCCCCCACTAAAAGTTCTCTGATGCTTGTGACAATTTCGGCCTCACCATCAGCACGAAGAAGATTGAGGTGATGCACCAACCAGCTCCAGGGAAGCGGTATGTTGAACCGAACATCTTCATCAACGGGCAGAGACTGAGTGTGGTGGACAAGTTTACTTACCTTGGTAGCACACTCTCCAGAAACGTCGTCATCGATGACGAAGTTAACGCCAGACTGTTGCCTTTGGCAGACTGTACCAAAAAGTCTGGAACAGAAGAGGGATCACAACAGAGACTAAGATCAAGGTGTACCGGGCTGTTGTTCTCACCCCGACTTCTCTATGGCTGTGAAACATGGACAATTTACCAGCCATGCCAAAAAGCTGAACCACTTCCACACCACCTGTCTCAGGAAGGTTCTCAGCATAAAGTGGCAAGACAGGATCCCAGACACTGAGGTACTCACTCATGCTGACCTGCCCAGCATCTACACCGTCCTGATGCAGTCCCAGCTCGCTGGGCCGGGCCCGCATGTCAGACCACAGGCTTCCAAAGAAACTTTTGTTTGGCGAGCTACAGAATGGCAAGCGTTCTCAAGGTGGACAAAGGAAGCGCTTCATCGACACACTCAAAGCCTCGTTGAAAGCCTTCAACATTGATCACAACACATGGGAGCAGTCAGCGCAAGACAGAGGAAAGTGGAGATCAACTGTCCACCAGGGTGCCAAATCATGTGAGGCAAACCGGGCGGCAGCAGCTGAAACGCGACGGCAAGCCAAAAAGAACAGAGCTGCCAACCTTGCAACAGTTGCCACCATTCCCTGTCCTCACTGCCCGAGACTCTTCCGTGCACGAATCGGCCTGACCAGCCACCTGCGCACCCACAGCAACCCGATGTCACACCCCTAGGGTGGATGATAGATAAATAGATGGTCCTCGTCGTATCGACGGACGAACAACAAAGTGCCCCCACTTGCTGTCTCTTCAATGTTTTAGTGCCCCGCTTGCTGTTTCTTCAATGTTTTAGTGCCCCCACTTGCTGTTCTTCCATGTTTTAGTGCCCCGCATTTGCTGTTCTTCAATGCTTTAGTGCCCCGCTTGCTGTTTCTTCAATGTTTTAGTGCCCCCATTTGCTGTTCTTCCATGTTCTAGTGCCCCCCACTTGCTGTTTCTTCGATGTTTTAGTGTCCCCACTTGCTGTTCTTCCCTACTTTAGTGCCCCCCCCACTTGCTGTTCTTCCATGTTTTAGTGCCCCCACTTGCTGTTCTTAAACGTTTTAGTGCCCCACGTGCTGTCTCTTCAATGTTTTAGTGCCCCGCTTGCTGTTCTTCCATATTTTAGTGCCCCCACTTGCTGCCTCTTCAATGTTTTACTGCTCCGCTTGCTGCCTCTTCAATGTTTTAATGGAAAGTTGGAAATGTTCTAAAATATGGGTGCATGAAATGTCTATAAATCTGGTGTAAAATGCTCTTAAAATGCACTATATACAATCTAAAATTCCAAAATTATACCGGGGGAGCATGCCCCCGGACCCCTCTAGCTCAACTGCGTGCCAGTGGCGCGGGGGTCGGCCGGCTGTGCCCCCATTTTCCCCAATTTTTGCTACGGGCCTGTAATGCATTGCCCATTCTAAGACACCACCATGGATAAATTAATACAATTATGGAACGAAACATGCCCAAACATTGTACACACACACTCACAACAATAACACATACTATTTTACAGAAATTTACTTTATTCTGTGTTGTAGTTTCACGAACCTTCTAATGAGATAAGTACGTCCATTAAAGGGATCTACAAGCCCTCTTCTAAGTTCATTCACTGCATTAGAGGAATCCAGGGTGATTAGCCACCTTTCTCCGAGACGGATCCCGCTGTTTATCACATTTCGAGCAACAAATTGTATCTAAAGTAAAGTTATTTGTTTATTTACCATTATCGTCGCAGAACATTAAATGATCTCACACATATTCAAGTTGTTATTGCTCTTAAAAAGGATATGTAGTCTTTAACCGTATACATGTATGTATATGCAATTGAAGGGGGCCATTTTGTGGAAACACGGGCCGACTAAGATAATTCTTTATCAATATTATGTTGCATGCATTAAGATGCTTGTATTAGTTGAAAAGAAAGGGACACGTATACTTACTGTGATTCCTACGGTTTTAGCCTCGGGTAAGTTGTTAATTCTATGTCTGACCATCGACAGCACAATGTGATGATCAAGAATGTTAGGATATATCTGGAGACACAAAGTGTTTGGTCGAGGTTCCGGTTCTTTGGAAAACCTTCGGTAAACCCGTTGAACCTTCTGAGGGGAGTCTGACTGCGTCACTCTTGTTGAGTAGAATAGGAAAAAGGTAATTAAATATCAATAAGAAATATAGACATATACCCCTATAAACTTGCTGTGTTGCTCAGGGGTGAGAACCTGGTGCGATGTCAGCGAAAGTCTCGCCTCTGAGCAACATAACAGGTCCCTATAGATATCCAGATATATTGTTTTGAACATAATCATAATGAAGCCCGGCGTGGACAGAATATCCATTCTTTTAATATTATCATATGAATAGATATTTTGTTTCTGTAATTGGCTGAGGTTTGTGGCCGTGTGCGTGAAGCTATTTAACGTGTGGGTGCCACATAGCCGGTGTGCACTTGGTAACGAATGGAATTGCTCAACACCCACCATTAGGGCCGATCAGGATTTGAACCCACTACCTTCTGATTAATGGTCCAACTCCCTATCCACTCTGTCACATAACAATTACATTTCTGTACTAAACAACATAACGTTGTGTCAATGTGAAGATACTACAGTCGCTAGACGACTTTTAGAAATCGGACAATAAACCTATGTAACATGATATACGAGATGTGCCAACTAGCCGTAGCACGACCAACAAAGTCATGTACAGTTTTAATGACTTGCTCTATCGGGCGATGGTCAACAGCCTATAACACGACCAAGGTCACGGTTTAACTTAATCATTGTCTGCCTCATATATACTCAATCATCAGGTTCGTGCTCAAGTGTCGGTAGCTCGACTGACTCCTGTTCCTTCCATGGCCTTTCCAGGCGGGCCTTGCTAGAGGACCAACCCGGGCCTTGCTTTACTACTGCTTGTGATACTAATAACCCCATTTAACCGCTCATTAACACGGCGTCGATTGTGATTTTCCAAGAAAATCGACCATTCGCCGGCCCCGTACTCGCCTCTACTTATCACAACTCGGGCTGCGCCCTCAGGCTGCGGTAGGCTACACGGCTGAATGTAACTATTGCAACAATTGGTCGTAATTTTTTAATGTTTCATGCAACTTCAAGCACTAAACTTTATCGGGAAGGTTGGGGATTTCCCCACGGTTATCGATGAAAATCTACTTATATTATCTTTCAATCATCACATAATCATTCTTGCTAGGATTGCCTCTTGTGTTACATTCTTCCCACCTAATGTCGGTCGATTAGACATGAAGACGATTAAAAGACTATTGTGATCCGAGTTGATGTTTTGTGTAAGATCAGGGACAGATTCAGAATTTTCAAATTTTGAGAGCGGGGGGGCGGGCGGATTTGTCCGTGTGTGGGGGCAGATCCAGGTTTTTGGAAAAGGGACGTAAGGAAAACATAAGGAAAGGGGGGGCTCACTTACGGGATTTCATGAAAAACCCTATTAAAAATGAAGTATTTTGGTGGGAAAAAAGGGAGGGGGGGGGCTAAATTGTGGGGGGGGGGGGCTTTATAGGCTAATATGGCTAGGGGCTAGAGCCCCCGAGCCCCCCAAGCTGGATCCGTCCCTGAAGATGTATACAATATTATGGCTGACATGTGAAATGTGGATAGAAGGTTGATTAAGAGCGCCTTCATTATAGAATAACCAAGCAACTGGTGGCACTGAACTCACAAACTCATGGTTCTGAGACCAACCTTAGACCTATAGCCAAAGCTTCCGCATTTATAGCTTCCACATTTATAGCCAAGTAATCCAAGTGGTGTGTTTGCATGAGTGCATGTGTGTGTGTGACTGAGATTCCATTGCTTGAAAATGTATTATAGACTCCCCAAAATTCCATCCTTATGTGAGATTCGAACCCACGACCTTAAGTACGTGGAATATTACAAAGATATCATTATCCAAATTACTGAACTCATAAGTACACACACACACACACACACACACACACACACACACACACACACACACACACACACACACACACACACACACACACACACACACACACACACACACACACACACACACACACACACACACACACACACACACACACACACACACACACACACACACACACACACACACACACACACACACACACACACACACACACACACACACACACACACACACACACACACACACACACACACACACACACACACACACACACACACACACACACACACACACACACACACACACACACACACACATAAACACACACACACACTAACGCACGTGACACATAAACGCACACAAGTTCCATCATCCATCCTCTTACAAGGAGTAAGATTGTGCAATCATAAAACTGACAACTTGGATTATACATGAAAAAGAGGTGAAAGGGGTGGTTGATGGACAGTAAAGACCACCAGGAACGATTTTTGCCTTGAATGCGGTGAATCTGCCGGTTTAGGGAACTAATCACCCCTGCTCCCCCCCCGCCCCGCCTAACTCCAATGGACCACCCTGGTGTTTGTTGTTGTCTCAGGTCGGGGTGGGGGCTTTGCTTTAATGTTCGTCTCTGCTCGTCCTCGTCTGACACGCCTCAAACCTAAGGGGGTGGACTGGTGGTGGTTTGAGACGAAAGCGTGAGGCGAGTTCCATGCCCTCCACAATGGAAAGTAGGTGAAGATTACATTTATTTTTAGAAGATTACGGATTACTTCTGGATATGTTCTCAGGCGATTTGTGCCACGTGCGTGTGCTCTCAGCGCACCAATCGTGCACACTAGAATCGGCCACAAGTTTGCACCAATCTGCCGTGCTTGGTTGGTGGTGAACGGAGGGTATAACTGAAGATAGGACCCACAAAAACATAAAAAATGAAAAATAAAGTTAAAAGAAACGACGACAAGCACGCCCAAATGAAATTTCCACATACAAAATATGGAACAGTGCCTGTTTTAATATATATTTTTTGACATTATACAGGGGTGCATACCTAGAGCGTACATGTTTGTAAGGAGTTGATAATTATGTCTTCAATTTATAGGACGAAAACATTTCACTATTGTTAAAATGAGCTTATGGTACAATAAAAATGCATGTCCTAATTTTATGCTGAAAATAAAGGCTACACCGCAGTAGAGCTAATAATTATGAGTTAAGTGCTTACTTTATTTCTTCTTCCTCTTCTTTTACTAGTTTTTGCGTCCGCTTGTTCTTCACACCTTTCCTTTGTCCACCTGATGCCATAGTCTTAACTTTTTTCTAAACTGTTTTAGCACAAGAATACATTACTTGTTACACGGCAGAATGATGTATCCCAAGTGAATGTGAACAGTGGTGAGAGGCAAATTCAATGAGTTTCCATTGGGATCTCAGGTAGGTTTACTAATTAGATCAGATAGCCATCTTCATACAGCCGCCATCGCGTGGCGTGGTAAACATGGTGGGCAATCTTGTAGTTGCGTTGTAGTTGTTGAGAAATTTCAATTACATTGTACATCCAAACGAATAAACCATGAAAATGCTCATTTCTTGTGCAATGAAATCTTTTGCCCACAAAAGAGCGTTTAGTCTATTAAAGGTGTGGTCATTTAAGTTAATACTCCCATTTGACAGCCTGCCGAACATGGCAGATTCCTGCAAATTAGGACCGATTCTAGTGTACACGATTGGTGCGCTGAGAGAGCACACAATCTCTAACATTTTCCCGAAGACTGACCTACTTTCCGTTGGGGGTGGGGTGGGGGTGGCACTCACCTCACACTCGTCTCAAACTCGCCTGAAACCTCCCCTTCCCAGTGTACGCAAGGTCTGGTCTCGTGAACGTCCGGTGGTTGTCTTGGTTTAATTGGAAAACGTTTTTAAAACGTGTGAAAGACGTAATTGGTCCTGGGAAAACGTTTGTAAGACGTTTTTAAAACGTTAGGGTCCAACCTGATAGGGGTGGTTTGTGCTCACGTATGGAAAACTTGATAAGAACATGTATTTTGTACGTTCTCCACACGTTCAGTCTTTGACGATGTTTTGAAGACGTGTTATGGACGTCATTATATATAGCCTAAAAGCTCAACTGAATACACATCACGTTTGTCAGACGTTTTTGAAATGTTAGGATGGAACCTTGTGGGGGTCGTTTGTGCTCACGTATGGAAAATTTGTTAAGAACAAGTATTTTGTACGTTCTCCACACGTCTGGAAATGTTTTGAAGTTCCTTGTTGAAATGACGTATTTCAAACGTGGAAATGACGCGGAAGATTCCCGGGTGTACTTGTAGACATGGTTTTTGATCACGTATGGAAAACATGTTGGGAACACGTCATCTAAAGGTTCTCCACACGAGCGTTATGATCATACATGGGTACGACAACCAACTACCCGTATGGGTGTGGTTTCTGCTCACGTGTAGAAAAATTGCTAAAAACACGTCATCTAAACGTTCTCCACACGTTTTGCAGACCACTGCAAATGTTCCATCTTTGAATGACGTTTTGAAGACCTGTTATGGACGTCAGTGTGTAGGTTCAAAGTTGAATGCAATGAACGCAACGTCTGGTCTTGTGAACGTCCATAAAATGTAAATGTGGTGGTATACAGTGGTGATTCTAATGTGCTCTCACGACTGACACAAGGTCATTGGCACACTGAGTGATCAGCAATTGATCATTTCTCCATATCCTTGCATCGGAAGCACATTCAGCCCACCATGCTAATCACCCATACAGGCACTCACTTGACCAATAACCTGTACCTGATTAATGGTGCCACGGAACAGTGTGCAACTATTTATGGATGAGTTTGCTCAACACCCACCACCAGACCCGACCGGGAATCGAACTCACAAACTTCTGGTCACGAGTCTAACTCCCTATTATACTTACAACGTTTGTAAGACGTTTTACAGACGTCTGGAAATGTTCCATCTTTGAAGGACGTTTTGAAGACGTGTTATGGGCGTCAGATTATATAGGGTCAAAATCTCAAAGGAGTGTTCACTCTCATCACCACTGAAGCCATAACCCAGGCATTCTAGTGTCCTCACTGAACCTGGTTGCCCTGGCCAGAGCCACCAACTTCCCACGATCGATCAGTTCTGTCCACAGGCATCCTAAGAGACCCAACAAACACAATTCACCACCACTGTCGCATCATCATCATCATCGCCGCCGTTGGCGGCGGTGGCAGCGGAAGTAGCAGAAGCAGACGCAGAAGCAGAAGCAGCTTCCTGCTGCAATGCAATGCAAAAGAACAGCTTAGGTTCACTCCCACTCACCCACACAGGTAAGTGCTACCACAACACAGGTAATCTGATAACCCTCGCGGTGTCCACTGCTGCTACCTGAGGGGGCCCACCCACCCGGACTTCTAGACTCACGCCGCCTGCACACTCAGGCCGGGAGTCCATCAACACGCATCTCAGGCTCCCACCAATGGCGTTTGTTCCCCTAGTCGCAGCCAGCTCTACTCGTGAGAATAGCTTCCCACTCATTGCTCTAGATAGGAACTATTCAGCATCTCTCTCTGTATATATTTATGTGTGTCATGAAATGATCCAAGACCAACCAGTACATCGATACTCAGTTAATCTTGGCGCCTCATAAGATAAGATAAAGATAAGATAAGATAAAGTTTATTTAAAGTCGATATAGATTACAACAATAAACACAAGCTCTAAGGAGCTTTTGATCGACTCATTCATACACAGTCACACATGCGCATAATACACATACACAATACATTAATTACAAATAATTAGAGCATAAAGCACCTGACGAAGTAACATAATTAATTAGAGCATGCAGTACATTTACATATTTTCCCATTCCAAGATTGTAAGAGATTAGTGAATTGATTAAAATTCCCCACAGATCTTATATATTCAGGCAGGTCATTCCATAGTTCAGCAGCTCTGTATCTGAACGATTTTTTCCCAAATTTAGTGGTTCGTACCCTAGGTAGGTCAACAATATTTGAGTATCTAAAACTATAATTACTATTTTTAAAATGAACCAAGTCATGAAGACACAGAGGAGCTAATTTGTACAAAATTTTAAATGTTTCTGCTGCCATTGTTCTCATTCGTCTGACATGAAGGGAGGGAACACAAGCAATACTTAGAAGTTGTTCGTAAGAGCTATCGTAATCATTATAGATGAAACGTAGTGCCCGCTCTTGAATTTTTTCGAGCTTTTTGTATTGGTTTTAGAACAAAAATGCCAGGCCAAAGGGCAGAAAATAAAATTTGATAATATAAATGTATGAAAAATAGTAAGTTTGTTTAGCCGAGAGAGAAATGATCCAATGCGTTTTAGGACATTTAGCTGTTGTGATGCTTTACGACACAAACTTCTAATATGGCTGTCAAAGTTTAGCTGGTAGTCAATGCTGATTCCAAGAAGGTTTACAACATCATCACAAGATATTATAGCAGAATCTATATTGAATACAGGATTATTTTTTAGTGTATTGTTACCAACTGCCAGGGCCTGAAACTTGTCAGGATTAGCTTTCATACAATTTATCTTAAACCAATCAATTAAAAACAAGACTTTCTTCTTCTAAGGTACTAATTAAAAACATCATAGTCTGGATGAGCAAAAGATAAAGTATTGTCATCTGCATAATTATATAAAGTTCCTTTTTTTGATAAAATAAAAAAATCTCATTGATAAACACATTAAATAAGAGAGGTCCTAGTATGGATCCTTGAGGAACACCTTTACTTATATTTGCCCATTCACTGACAACACCTTCACTTTTAATCTGCTATTTTCTGTTGGAAAGATAATTTTTCAAAAGATTTACTGAAGACTCAGATAAACCATATGCTGACAATTTACACAATAATATATCATGAGGAAGGCAATCAAATGCTTTTGACAGATCCATTAAAATTGCTGCTACATAATAACTCTTATCTAAAGCTGCTTTCCAGTCCTCTAATAATCTTAGCAAAGTGGTTTGACACCCATGTCCTTTTCTAAATGCACATAGGAAATTATGAATTTTTTTATCAAAGTATTCAGATAATTGATTGGAGAGAGTCTTTTCAAAAACTTTAGATATTATTGGAAGAATACTTACAGGACGATAGTTTGTTACCTCCAATGGGTCTAATTTTTTTTTTTAAACAATGGTGCAACTTGTGCTAGTTTCAAACTGTCAGGAAAACACACAGTTTATTTAAAATAGAGCAGTTTATAAGATTAAGAATGTGATGAGTCAAAACACCACATAATCATAAGTATGTATTCATAATCCCAACTAAAGTACATTACAGTACAGATTATTGCAAAAAATACCTGAAGATTTCATGACACTTTTTGACACTCCCAACACAAAAAAAAATAATAAATCACAATAGCACAATCATAAAAAAATAAAGATTAAACACATACATGGAGTTCTTACAACACTCTCAGCTGGTTTGTAATTACTAGTTCACTGTCCACCATCTCCTGGGAATCCGTTTATAGCACAATATTTTCATCATTTTATCACAATCATTGCTTGTGCCTGATGTTTCAAGCTTCCAAAGATCTTCCACATTAACCTTTCTGACTCATTACAAGTAAGTGGTGACTTGTGAATCACGTCTGGCGTCTCTCTAGCAGTCAATGATAAAAGAGCACTTCGCTACTCTGCTCCCACATTTTATTTGTGCGACCAGTGATGATCCATCCTAGCAACGACTTCACAAAGTACAGACCTTTATTTATCTCCACCCTTTCACCTGTAATCATTTCCCAGTAATAGTCGTTACCAATCAAAACTTCAATACTTGCACTTGTGGAATCACCGTCTTCTGGTAACGAATCCGCTAAATTCTGCATGATTGATGGCCAATTATCTTTTAAGTTGTAGCAATTCAAAATCTCACTATTTGTTCTGGTTAACTTACCAGTTATCTGGGGCACAACATCAAAGCTCAAAGGCATAACAGAACCATCTTTTTAATGATATACTGGCTTCAACAGTCGATGTATTTAGAATGACAGGCTTCTCAGACCCAAACGTCAGGACAGACAGGGATTCTGAACATTCTCTAGACCTAGAGTGTCCGCTAATCTCTCAGTAATATTTACGGTTGACTTCCACCATCAAACATCAACCTACTTTCCACGCTGCGATTATTACCAACATTTTGCATTTTTGTTACCAACAAACCCGAACCAGTAGTAGTGATCTCTTGACCATCCTTAAACTGGCATGGGCAAAGACTCCTATGATGCAAATCGCTTTTACAGTTCTTTCAAATCAGGTCCGTTGTTCCTCAGCAATCCGCGCCTTTTCCTCAGCATTTTTCCTGCATAATCTTATCATAATCGAACTTTCAGCTACAGCTTCATCAGCGTTGTATATTATTTCACCTACACTTTCTGCTTCTTCTTCAACTTTCACCTTTTCTGTCGCCACTTCCTTGGCAATTTCAGACAATTTTTCATTCAAAGTTTTGAATTGCATGTTAAAAGTTTTTACCCTCGACTGTGCATGTTCTAACCTTTCAATTTTTTCCTTATTTGCAGATATCTTTGTTATTTCGGGTTCTTCCATGATTTTTGTAATTTTTCCTATATTGTCCAGCAGCCTTTTTTTAAAGGTCCCATCTGTTTCCGTATTTCACTTGCCATTTTTATTTCGCTCTGCTACCATATAACAAATTGTTATTTCATTTTATTCTTTATTTGATCTTTTTACTTTGAATTCTTTATTCCAACTGTCCATAAATCCAACCATTCCCCAAAACTATACAATACCACATAATCATAAGTATGTATTCATAATCCCAACTAAAGTACATTACAGTACAGATTATACTACGCAAAAATACCTGAAGATTTCATGACACTTCATTGTCAACTCCGGTGGCTTTTTACATCAATTTTTGAAATAATTTTAGATACTGTTTCTATATCAGTTAGTTGGAATTAAAAAAAAGTAGGGGTCTCTGGTTTGTTTTCTTTTATGGCTATGATACTGGGGTGTGTTTCCCGATCAAATACAACTCCTTTTCCAATACCTTCAGCAACATTTACAAAAAGTTATTAAAGGTTTCACACACTTTTTTAGTATCATTTACAATTACATTGTCACATTTTAATATGATTTTCTGTTGTCCAGATATATGTTTTTTAGACAAAAAAGGTTTTATTGTTGGCCAGAAATCCTTGGATTTCTGTCCACCAGCACATCTTTCTAAGAAATACATTTGTATTGATTTTCTTTTTAATTTTGTGACTAAGTTTCGCTGTTTTCTGAACATTTCCCAGTTATAATCAGTCCTAGATTTTTTCAACATTATTTCTCAACATTTGTTTGTTATAAATAGCTTTTCTAAGTTCAGCATTCATGTAAGGTACTGGTTGTTTCCTATGCAATCTGGTTTTTACAGGTGCATGTTTATCAATGACTTGACCGACTTCATTAATGAAAGTATCATATAACTCATTTACATCTATATCAGGTTTGTATTCATGTGGTTTTATTTTTTGTAAATCCTCTAGATAACTATTCAAGTCAAAAGTTTTTTAAAACTTCTGTACGTACATCTTTTAGGTTTTGCTGAAGACATGACAGATTTTATACCAATAGATATTAGGTGATGACAATCACTAATACCAGTGTTGAAATTTAGTGGCTTTTCACACATATTTGCCCTATTTGTTAAAATAACATCAACCAATGAAGGACTACAATTACTTTTAAAACATGTTGGTTCTGATATTTTGTTGTCCATATCATGTAAATCACATAGGTCTAATAGTGTTTGAGATTTTTCTGAACAAGACATATCATAATTTAGATCACCAATAACTATAAAATTGTCACAATGTTGAGTACCTTTGTCTATCGTTTTACTACATGCTGTTGAAAATAAGTCATTTTGCATAGATGGTGGTCTATAAACACAGTATATCAACCATTTCAGTTTATCAAGTGTAACCTCAAATACAATACTTTCAAGATTCAAGATGGTCGGGATGCAATGTCTCTACCCAGGTAGGCCCCTGCCTCGACTGTCTCTGTCCCTGCTGAAGTTTTAAAACCCTCTGCTTCAAAGAGAGAATTTCTAAATGAACTATCCAGTTTCGTTTCTGATATTACCAAAAAATCTAATAGGTTATCTGAGAGTGTTGGCTCTATCTCGTCAAACTTATATCTGAGACAGACCCCACCAGGAATCGAACCCACGACCTTCTGGTCACGAGTCCTGTCCCTATTTCGGCCACCGAAGCACTGGACATCTTGATCGAAAGTGTGTGGCCAGTAGAAACACAGAGACGAAAATGTAATCTAAATGAAAACCAAACATGTGCCAGGGCGATACATTTAGGGGTGATTCGTCCTCAATCAACGTACATGTATTCAATTGACATCCCTGATAATCCTAACTAGTCCTTCGATCAGGCCTTCTGGCCTCTTCTCTTGTGTAATCGGCCGACTTATTAAGCTGTGGCTATACATAACATATAAAAGTTCAACTCGCCTCATGTTAGCCCGATTTTCGTCTTAAAATGTCTATGAACATCTTCAATCAGGTCAATATTTCATGACGAGTGAGAACGATGGAACATAAATCGTCCCACCTCGCCTAATATAGGGAGTTAGGATTCGAGCCCTAAAAGTCATGTGTTTGAATCCCAAATGACGACGGAATTTCTGGGAGTTCTATTATCATATTCACGTTATGGAATCTCACTACACAGCACTTGAATTACTTAAATAGTTAAGTCAAAATAACCTTGATTATCAATAATAACAAATAAACCAATCGTAAAAATATATTTTGTTAGAAAGATGGTTTCAAAATTACTTTTAACATTCCATTCTGTTTGGTCATATTCCATAAAAACAGGGCAGCAATTGATCTGGCTTTAAATGGTTTATAGAGTCCGTGACAAATTATAAAAATAAGGGATCGTTCACAAAGGACGTCATCCGGCAGGGGGGTTGGGGTGTGTATGTGTGTGTGTGTGTGTGGGGGGTATGGCAAAAGATGACAAAAGATTACAGGGGTGGGGGGGGCGTCTAGATTTTGAGTGATGTCATCTTTTGAGATTTGTTTAATTATTCAACAGTATTTGAACTTACTTTCTGGCATGTTATCATGACATATCTACTAGATGAAATCACATTGCCATGTTTGCTTTACATCCTAAATACATGTGTAAAATTATGTCTAAATTATGGACATATAATTATATTGAAATACATTTATATAACGGCACAATTAAATCAATATTAAATGTCATCGTGAAATCATGTCGCGGGGGTGGGGGTGGGTGGGGGTGGAGGCAAAGATGACGTCACTTACCAGGAGAAGGGATGGTGGTGTTGGTGCAAAGATGACGAAAGGTGACAAGCGTGTGTGTGTGTGTGGTGGTGGCGGGGGGGGTAAAAATGAGGTGACGTCCTTTGTGAACGATCCCTAATATTAGTAGTATATACATTGTAATAAAAAGTAATACGTATAACCTTCTGATAATCAATTAAAATATCCATCAAATAAGCATGCAGAAATATATTCAATAGCAGTTTTTTTAAGATAGAACTTTAGCTTTCTATGTGTATGTCACATTTTTTAGAATGTTAATGCACTAAAAAAAATCATAAAAGTAAGTATTGTCATTCAGCATGCAATAATACCTATTGGTTGGACCACCGTGATGCTTACAATTTTGACAACTTTATTGTTGTATAAAATTTAATCTAAACTAGATTCGAATAGATTTTTCTAGAAAAAAAACGTACAAACTAACAATAAAAGCTTCAATCTTTTATATCATCTTTTAATTTAACATTCAAAAATGTGGTTTGAAGAAAATTTTCTAAATGTACAATTATATGTTTGATTAATTCCGTTATATATTTTTTAAAAAGTGCTATTTCGGTAGCTTGATTAATAATTTATTATAATCAGTTTTGCTTTCTTTCTTAACATCCATGCTATTGGGGAAAAGGTTTGAAAAAATGGGGAATTAATGGGGGTCGCTTATTTTGTACATAAGAACTAAATGGGGGTGCCTATTTTGTAAATGAAAAAGGGGGGTTCATGAATTTCGTACGTGAAAATCAGACCTTCTCCTAATATGAGCATTCCCTAAAGAGCATGAATCACAACGTTCTCTTTTCGGTTTGGAGGTTGCACTGACTGTTCCGAGTGATATCACAACGTTCCCTCTAAACTAGATCCCGTTCGATATGAAATAGCCGAAATGAAGATGGTTCCTATAAAGTCAAACAAACAAACAATGTAGAGTCTCTGTATTTTTCTGCTGCTAACTATTAAATGAAACGATTACAACAACTATTCATAGGATAAGTGAATTTGATGCACTGTTTGCAACACTGTGTATGACAACTTGCAACTTAAAAGAGTGTTTCCTCTCCGCGTATATCCAGGTACTAGAGTCTAGACGGCGTAAGCCGTGGCCCGGCACCAACAAAGCCTGTGCCGTGGCACAGACACGCTGGATTAACCTCTCCTATCGGCTATATCCACTTCTTGCACCCGATGTTCCACTTGTGTGACATATATTACAACTAAAGGCCATATTGATTTGGTTAGCACAGGCTGTGCTTAGACCTATTCATAGTTCCGAAGCCCCGCCCCCTTTTCTAATTTTGACGTGGGTCTCACAAATGTTCCTATCGCCCGTAGTAAATAGAGAGAAATTGCCGACTTTCTACCCAAGAGTGTTGAATCAAAATTGTGCTAACCTTCTTAGTTTTAACTTGGGATAAATTCGGTAACCTCTGTTCTACAACATACCAGAAGTATTTTCAGAAATCATTGATAATAAAGATTTGCTGGGCCATTTAGTTTTCAATCTTTTAACATCCACTACCAGCCGCTACTCTTAATTGCATCACGCTATGGTCGGTGTTGACAAATTACGGCGTGTGGTAAAGGCTAAAGGTTCTTGCAAATGGCGTCGCCAAATAGTGATAAATTTGTGAAACGAATGGATTATCATCGTTACAATAACATACCCACCAAGAATTCACACGTCGGATCAATTATGAACTGGTTATGAAGACATGGACGAAAGGATATTTCTCAAATCACGCACAGTGTTTGAAAATCACAGTGGTTTGTGCGTGTGTGTTGGCGATGAAGAAATTTGACAGCTAATTAACACGGCTGTACGGATATAACACACATATTTGAAGACGTTTTATAGAGTCTTTCACTCAAGTAAGCTGTTTTATGTTCATTTTCGTATCATCTGTACCCTTTATGATGACTCACAGCAGTCATACTATTTTACGAGTACTTTAGAAATTTGTCTTTATAAAGTGTACGTACCTCGAACCGATCATTGAATCGAGGGCAGCAGTGCCAGCACTAGCTACATGCACTCGCTACATGTTTGGAAGATAATCTAGACATAAAAATCCATATTCCTATAACGAGATGTTGAAAATAAGAACCGCAATACGATTCTGTGTACACGTGGACAATTTATGTAAAAATTAAGTATTTATGGAGGCAACAGAAACGTTATTGTCTCAGACGTAAAACTGTCAAAATGCCAGTGACAGTGTGCGGTAGTGTTTTTACTACAACGACGTTGTCAACGTCATAACTCTTCTAAATCAATAATTGATAGGTATACATTGGATACAATGTAGAAAAGAGGAAAGGTAGTGCAGACAAAGCTTGTCCACATCAAAATATGGAATTAATTATAAAAAAATTTAGTATAAGATTGTTCTCAAAAAATACTATGTGATGGAAAATGAATTTAACAGAAAATAATTTGGGAAAAAAAGAAAAATTTAAAAAAACGATTTTTAAAATCCGATGGATAATAAGAGAGATATGGCCAATTTAGCATCAAATTTTGGGCTGTTGTGATTCCTTGTATTTTCCTTGTCGGCATGTACAAAAACCTGGACATTTTCCAGCTTGCACGGTTTCTGTGCGCATTCACCCAATTCAGAGATCACTTTTTTAATCTAATGTGTTGTGTTTGCTATAGCATCAATTCATATAAAAATAAAGTCATTTATACAAAATTGCCTGTTGTTTCTTGTTTTCACTATTTCAACACAAATTACTAAATACTTTTTGCTGCAATATTCTGCAAAGATCGTCACGATAATGCGACTGAGTCCCAACTGTCAAATGTGGCTATGTACTTAAATGATGATCAAAATAAACTAATTGGATTGAGCAATTAATTAGACTTGTATATATGGATAGAATCGCATATCTCCATAGATTATTTCCATGGTAAGTATATTATGATTGAACGACTTATAGCTGAAATATCATCCAATATCTATCTTCTCTGTTACTAAAATTTGTATTGCCATTGTCAAATTCATGGCGGATACGATATTCATTTTGAGTTCCAAAGTTTAGTCATAAAAAGTCCTTCTAATTTTTTGTGATAGGTATGGTTGGAAACGCATACTTCTATAGTTTATAGTCATAACATTAAAATATTTCTAGGTGATGTATGGACTGATATATGTGGCAAAGTTCACTGGCAGGTTCTTAACATATAGCTCTAAGATTTAGCTGTCAAATTCCCGATCGGAAAGATACTCCAAATTAACCATTATTATCTTCTAAGTTTGTTGATGAAATGTCCCACAAATATTTCATAATTGATATGGTTGGAAATGCATACTTCTGTAGATTATAGATATTACATTAATATATTTTTAGGAGGGTTGTAGTTAAAGAAAATCACACAAATCTAACATTACTTCTCTAGCATAAACACGTTTTTACGTAAACAGACACACATGCGCCGTTTTCTGCGCAGTCTATACAAAAGCGTTGCATCTTGCGCACCACGAACAGCTAGGGGTTTAAACAGCATTTTTCAATGCAATTTGCAACCATGTATTGCGGTCTTAAACATCTTAAACTGTGAACATTATGAAAGAAAAACGGTTTATCTAATATAAGGTCGATGATCCACCCCAAAAAAGTAAAATTTCAAGTTAATTTCGAACTGAATTAAAACTTAAAATATGTGGGACTCGTACTTATACTCAATGAATTTCGGTGGATCATCTGCCAAAAGTTTGCCGGTCCGATTGTCTTTAAATCCATACCCATATGAAAGGGCTGCTCTGATTGGAAGTTTGTTGCAAATGTAAACAAATCAGATCCCTTTTTACAGGAGGCCACATCCGGAAATCATGAAAAATGCGCAGCCGGTAACATTTTGACACATCGCATTTTTAATATTTTTTTACTCAATGATTATAAAGGAACAACACGAATATTACACATGGAATCAAAGAGAGAAACGTTTACTCGTTAATATGGTATGCATCAGTAATATAATAAGGAACATATAATGCTAGAAAATCATAAACAAAGTCCAACTTAGGTCCCGAAAATGGGGGAATCCCCGATTCGCTCGTCATATAGGCCATAGCGGACACGCTATAATTAATGTGTATGTATGAAATAAAAATACCAGGCCTAATTGTGTTAGGCTAAGGCTGTGCTGTGGCTGTGGCCCACAGTGGACCACCACAGTGTGGGCAGTGTGGCCCAGGGGCTAGCCTAGCCTAACACAATTAGGCTTGGTATTTACATTTCATACATGTATACAAATTATTAGTAGATGCACACGCCAATTATTCGGACAAAAACCACGTAAAAGTCTACGAAACATCCAAATTTCTCATTGAAATATGAAGAAAAGTAATTGTATATAGCGACAAACTTCTTTTATAGATGTTACAGTAGAAAGAAACCAAATGAAAACGTCGAAGCTAATAAAATACAACTTTAATCGCATACTGTTGCATACTTTTGTACTTATGATATACGTGCCAATTGCCGGACACTTTCGTTTTCACGCAAGTGCGTTTTTAAAGCTGTGGGTTGTTCACAGAATTATAGCATATGTAACAAATGTTGTTAGGGTCTCCAGTGCGCGGGTTCATTGTAGAATGACCGCAGAGTATAAACAACCCCTGTAGTAAGTTGCACTGGACTAGGTGATCTCCCAGTTACACACACCTTGATAGACTTGTTGTTTACTATGGCCACTATTAGGGATTATGAACCAATACTCTCTCTCGAGTACTGGTGTAGGCCGATTAGCGGCAGTTCTCTCTTAGACGCTGATACAGCAGCACGTAGGGCTGGCAACCTACTACCTGAAAAGGAGTAGGCCCTCTTTACTTGTTACTTATCGAGGCTGGCCGATGGCCTTCCTCCCTCACCGTCGTGGACTTGGTCTGCCGTGGTTGTACGCAGGGGACGCCCGTAGTACAGCGTGTCAGCACCGGTGCGAAGTCCTCCCCGTTGGGAGGCCTCTCGTGAAACCCGGGTGATACACCACCACTACCTACGGACACGGACGTCAGTCCTGGTACGTGGTGCACGTGTAGTCTTAGGAAACACAACGAGGAGTAGTCTAGCTGAGGAACGTCTGCAGCGCAGCCAGGGCCCCGCCTGAAAAGGGGGTGCGCCCTGGGGGAGTGTCGCCGCGAGGCACAAGTGTCCCTGATGATCCCGTAGCAGAAGGTACCGGATGTTCCAGACGTCTCAGCTACTTTGTTCACACATACAGCTTTAAATTTGAAAACGTCCTTCACCTTCTGTCGTTTCGAGATTGCTTTTGTTACGTTATATTGTCGTTCGAATAATTACCACCTGTCCGGCAATTGGCGCGCCCATCTAGCAAAAAAATGAGAACTATCATATAGG
The DNA here is from genome assembly GCA_019095985.1 of Streblospio benedicti. NCBI lineage: Eukaryota > Metazoa > Annelida > Polychaeta > Spionida > Spionidae > Streblospio > Streblospio benedicti. The sequence continues at coordinate 45,906,641 of CM032666.1, forward strand.
TCTACACAGGGACAAATTATAGACTAAAATAACCTCAACTGTGTCTTTGTTTCACACTACGAGTACTTTAGACTAGTACTGCTACAAACCTTTCTATCCTCGAGAGGCTCGGCAATCAATCAAAACATTGCTGTGCAAATTGCTCCTTTGGGTCCAGGGAACAATTTATATAGAGAAATCAAAGCATGAATAGAATAGAATATGTTTTTCAACCACAGTCAGCAATATGTCTTCTTGGTATCCACAAGGGCCACATCTTGGATTGTAGATCATTTTACAGGAGCAATTTATAGAGATATGTAGACGTTTTACTGGTGTGCAATCAAACCAAAACCGTATAGGTTTAGAAATTTTGGAAAATTCGAAAATATCCTTCTGAATCTACTCGCTTCAGATTTGATTGCACAAGTAAAACAGCAACATATCATTCATATCATTCATATCAACATGTCATTTCTGAGTAATAGCCATGATTATTGAAATCTGAGAAATTGCAGATTAGCACCTATGCACAGATGCAATGTTTCTTTATAAACCACATTGTTTAATAGTTCTGTTTTGACTTATTTAATTCATTCTGAGAATTTGGCTTGAACAGGCATAATGTTTTTGTTTTTTTGTTTTTTTTCCAGATTTAGGACTACTAAGTCACTTATAGTCAAATCAGCTATGGAATTTCCAAACTGGGTAAGATGTAACCATTGCTCAAGTAGACTGCAGCTTCAGCTGACTAATTGCGGGCATATATTCTGCATAAAATGTAAGTTTGCAAATATTTTTGACTTTGTACCTATAGTTGATTTTAAATACATTCTTGTTATAACTGCTCGTAATTTAGGGGCTACTCTTGACCAAAACATGACACTTCAACCTCATGTGTCTGCCCTTGTTAAATCTTGCAATTGGCATCTTCGTCGTATTGGACAGATTAGGAAGTTTCTCACAATGGGAGCTTCTGAGAAAATTATTCATGCCTTCATCAGTTCTCGCCTTGATAATGGAAACTCGCTTCTTTATGGTTTACCCGACTGTCAAATCCAACGTGCACAGCGTGTTCATAACACTGCTGCACGGATCCTAACTCTAACTAAAAAGCATGATCATATAACTCCTGTTTTGAAAAGCCTTCACTGGCTCCCTGTCAAGCAACGCATAATTTTCAAGATTCTAACACTTACTTTCAAATGCCTCACTGGACTTGCACCATATTACCTGTCTGAACTCTTACAACCATACTCACCACCTAGATTACTGCGGTCATCAAATAATCGATTGCTTAAAGAATTTAGATCAAGAACCAAGTCTTATGGTAATAGAGCATTTAAAACAGCAGCACCTAAATTATGGAATAAACTTCCACTGTCCATTCGGCAATCCAAAACTCTTGCATCCTTTAAATCACAACTAAAGCACCATTTGTTTAAGGAGGCCTACAAGCGTACATGAACATTTAGTGGAATTTACGCTATATAAATTTTATTGTATTGTATTGTGTTGTATAATGAAGAAATATGTCATGGTTTGGAGGTCACCATGTAAGAATGCATGCCCAAATGTGGTGAATATTTCCCGAGCTTGCGAGGGCAATATTCAACCACATTAGGGCATGCATTCATACATGGTGACCTCCAAACCTTGACATATATTCAATTATTCATTATAACAGGACAAATACTCAAAGATGTCAATATTTCACAACAAATAAACTTGAATCTTTTTTTAAGTCAGGACGCCATTTGATATTAAACGTCTTACGTATATGTGGGTAGTACAACAAACGCCATACATTTAGAAATAACGTCAGGCATACTATTTCACATCAGTCTTACTTAGAAATAGGACATGGAAGTTTTATCAGAGATAGTTTAACGAGATACGCAACACGTCCATATCTGCGTTCCCAGCAGGTGCCAGCAGGTGCCCATAAGAGGATGGTCAACAAACGCTGTCTTGTACGAATGAATAGAAAATTGGTTGATTTTGACGTGATATATTTGCATTTTATGATTAGAAATACAAATAGCTATGAATGAGAAATCATTCAATATACTATGGTCTACAACATACAGACCATTTCTAGGCGCTGATATCTCCGAAAAAAACTGTATAGGAACATTTACAAATCATGTTGTTTAGCCATAGTCAATGGGTATTCTCGCCGAACGGTGATTGTCAAACATATGGCTATGCATGTGATTCATGTTCAAAATAAACTATTTAGTTAAAACAATTACCCAGATTTATATATACGAGTGGAATTGCATATTACTGCAGATTATTTCCATCAGAATTATACATTAATAAGACAACCGTGTGTTGATGTTTTTTGGTCAAACGCTACTGCCTATTGATATGATCGATAGTATAACAGAGTTGAGATTAGTCACTTGTCACTTGCATGCTTGTAATTTGCAGAGGTTTACTGACAACTTAAAAATTATCATAGACACATAAGACACTTAAAATTTGATGCAGATTCTTATTTTTACACTTTCAGTTCATACTTTACATTTGGAAAGAAATGTCCATTGATCCCATCACATACTCATAATGTTCTTTGATGCGCTGTCAAATCCACTACGATTGTGTTGACCATTTTGACTGGCAAAGTTTGATCATCGAATGTCCTGCTATTTCATAATAATTGGTATGATTAGAAACGCACACATCTGTAGATTACATACATAGTAATAAAATATTTTTGGGACAGGTATGGATGAGATACTGACATATTTATTACCGAACCAGCGTTTGACAATGACAGCCATACTGTGAAAAACGTGATTAGGGAAGAAAAAGTTTTGCTTAGTATTTCAGCACTTGCCATGGCAAGAAACATTTAATTAATACATATGTAATCTTCAGAAGTATGCGTTTCTAACCATATCAATTATAAAAAAATAGTAGCATATTTTATTACTAAACTTTGAAGGTAATATGTGCATTATATCGAAATGGATTTGACAAGCTGATTAGTCTAGGCCTACAATAAATGTTATCTTGCTGAGTTTCTATCAAGACATTATTATTTATCTCATGAAAACAAGAAACTACTCACTGTTTTTTATACATATGCGTACTATTTTATTATTCAATGTATCATATAAAGTCATATAATAAGTTTTTTGGTCATCTTCATTTCATTCACCTATGAATACTTAGTCACTTCTCGATGTAAACCATCCCCGACGTCGCACCTGCTCACACCTGTTCAGTACTTTACGTCCACTATAGGAAACATAGGACGTTAGCTCTCTTGGTAATGCTCTTTGGTTTTATTGAGAAAATTTTGAAATCATTCTGTTATTTCATGTAAATAGTAAGCAATTTTTTTTCTTGTCTCAATCATCTACGCTTTATTTGCAAGTAAATTTTGCAGAAAATCCAACGTACACACAATTCTTTAGCATTGGCATACATTTAATGAGTGTACAGATGGCCAATATGATCATATATTAATTTACTTATAAATTTGAATAGATGCTGAAAGTGTGACCCACTTTTAGAGGGCACTATTGCCCGTCTCTATGGAGAAATATGTGACTGGCTGATTTGGCTCTAAGCCAATCAGAATGCAGGATAGTCACGTGTCACAGATAGAGTGTTATAATTACATGTATTGCCATGTTGTTATTTTTTTGATGATACATTTATATTTTGACATCAATATCTGTCAGACACCTATCGTGGTACAACAAGCTATCAAATATGTATATCATATTCATCAAATGATACATAATTCTCTGACCAGAACCCTGAATTGGCGAAAATGTCAGACACCCCATAGAAGACACCTACATTACTATACTGGTACCTTCTTCCAGTTTTTTGCTCAAGTATAAGATTTTATAATTGTCACATGTTATAGATCATATTTCTAATTCTATGTCCATGCTGCAGCTGTCTACACTCAATCAAATCCTGAATTATTTTAGCAGGCCCTAATTCCTCTTTCAGAGAGTGTGGCCTGGCTGCCCACTGCCCAGTCTCAACCGTTACCACCAAGACTTTCAGTCGATAAGTTCTTATAGATCCTTGTGTTCACCTATTGGGACATCTTTGATTGGCCTGCCATTGATTGGCTGGGCAGTGTCATTACACCTAGGACATGTAGTCAGGGTCAGGTTTGATAAAACCCTATTTACTATTCGGGGTGTGTATCTAGCATGAGGACTGCGACAGTAAATGGAGTTTCCACTCCTGGTTTTATCCATGCTTCCACATACTGTTCCTTGGCTTCCATTCCCATCTTCCAGGTGTGCACCTGTTCTGCAAGCTCTCCAACAGATTTTGCCATCATGACAAATGTTAACTGGATATAATTTGGGTTCCAACAACTGACATCCAGTTTAACATGGTCAATATAGGTTGTTCCGTACATGCACTGCTTAATTACATGCACGTCTGACAATAATCATTCTGTGCTCATTTCTTGCCTTCATGTGCTTTGACAGTTTGTTTTTTTTTATCTGGCCTTTGATGGTGTGATATTTAAATTGCTATAGTTTCATTATTTATGCTTGGTTGATAAATAGAATTTCATAAAGCACAGAACACATCATTTTGCTTCGGGTAGTGCTTAACATTTGAAATTCATTTGCAGGTAGAAAAGCTGAGTGTTTTGTCTGTCAACATGAAATCATTACAAGAACAGATTTGGAAGTCAAAGGACAGGTACATTTCTTCTCTAGTCTAGCATGATTCTTAATTAAAAAATTAAAAAATGGAAAGATGAATTATTCATAAAAAGTGAGTGACACATTGAAAATCTCTACTCTTATAAATAGGTTGGTGAAGATGTTCAGCATTACTTTCAAGACAGTGATCAACTGATGCAGGTGCTTTTTAAGACTTGTTTTATACACTTATGAAGTGCATTGTTAAACGATTACAGTTCTTAAATATGCGACTGATGGGTGCTTATCTGTCTATGTACATGATTAGCACATTAAAATCATGCCATAATAATGTGGCAAATATTGTGATTTTACTACAAAATTTTCAAACATGAAAACCAAAATCAATATCTAGTAAGAAAAAAACCGATTATCAGTGTTAAACTCGTAAGAAAAAGTTAGGGTCCAGCAGGTCTTTAAATAGTTGGGGGCCGCGATCATAAGTTGAGGGCCCTGCTGTGATATGTGTTTGAAATGTTAGCAAAATAAAGTGTTTGCTTTTATAGATACGGATTTGAACATGATAAAGTATGGAATTCACTTTCTGACTCACCGATAGTTGAGGGACAGTAGGGCCCTCAAGTCCTAAAAGTTAAGGGCCCTGGTCAAAAGTTGGGGGCTCAGGGCTCTCCGGTCCTCTACTATTTCAAACACTGCGTCTATACTTTAGTGATTTCTTAGCACTACTGGTACATACTAATGTTGAATAAATTAATATGTTCTCTCACTGCTTATTGCGTCACTTTTATATGGTTTTTAGTCTACATTCACATGTAAGCAGCATTCATTGCTCAGCGATGATTGCCAAAGCAATGCATTGTTTGTGTTCTGACAGTTCACATTGATGGAGATTTTTGAAATTTTTCATGTGGTTACTTGTAAAATCGCTTATTTGTGAATGTTGGCATATTCTTTAAATTTGAAATTTAAATTTATACACTACAATTTTAACAGGTTTTACAGTTTCAATTAGGACACTTAAAGCTAGCTGCACAACATATGCAGGTACATCTCAAGCTTGTTTTGTTAAAGATTGAAGAGAAAGAATTTGATTTTCTTTAGATATTTTGATTTTGATTCATAAAATAGAATTTTTAACATTTTCGTTAATGTCCTTGTTATTTTAAGGTGCCTGACACTTTTGATGATGCATCTAAAGTCAAGTTGGACCAAATGCATAAGTAAGATTGAATTCTTAAATTCATATTTTTTATTCACAAGATTTTGTATGCAAAATATTTTAAATGAATCCCGAAGATGTGTATGGGAATATTATAAAAATTATTGTCATTTTTTTTAGAGAAATAGTTTTCCTTAAAGAAGAAAATAGGTACTGGGAAGGATTATTTAAAGCAACAGTAAGTAAATAAGTATTTACAATAAACTGTACTTTTTAACAATGTGTAACAATATGCCACTCCTGTGTGATTTTCTTTGATTTGTCTGCTTTGAATATATTTCAGACAGATACGCCAACAAAAAGGAAACCAAGGTATTAGTGTCACATGATCTTGAGGGACAGAAGTTTAGAATTCTTACTTAACATTTATTTTTTATTTGAAGCCCTTGGGTGGTTCGTTTTTCTTTGAAGTTAATCATGTTCTTTCATTTTATACTATGTGTAAATGCCATGCAAATAACATTTTATAACTTGAATCAGATACTAATCATAGCATAGCCAGGTACTAGTATAGACTAGTACAATGTTGGAATATCATAGTAAAGGATAGAGTAATAATTGTTATGAAAAAAACAGATCTTTCAGATCACACATTCCTCAAGTATTAATTTGGGCCTGATCAAAAATGTGCTTATGGTGACAAAAATGATAGTATGTTTGTCAAATTTATTATTGAGTTCACACAGCAATTGAAGAAAGTATTTGTGGACCAGATGCTTATTACAAAAATGTTCCATCTATTTATAGTGATATATAGATAAAAACTGGCAAATAACACCTATATTTTATCTTTAAGCAGATTAGTCCATGAATCACCAGCTGTTGGTATCCTTCCAACGCCTCCATCCCCTTCACCCAAACAAAGCAAGTATTTTTCCCATGCCATCATGCTATTTTTAATTATAGGATTACATCATGATAATAAATCAATGTGATATACAAAGCAATGTTGTTGAATAGTGATATATGTAAATAAAAGAATTATTCTTAGTCTGACTTTATTCAGATGGGTTAAGAAGTCCCTGTTCACCATACAGAAGTCCTAGAAATCCAGAACACTCAAAAAACCAGCAACAACCCATTGCACAACATATTCAGTTCAAGTTGAAGGAGCAGCAGCTGAGACTTCAGAAAAAAGAAACTTTGCGCCTAAAAGATCTGTGTGTCAAACTTGAAGGTGAAATATCACAATTGAAGGTATGCATTCTCACACTTTGAAAATTTAAAAAGGCGTACTCTCTGGGTAGAGGGGTGGTCGTTCTGGTGAATTAGAGGAAGTATGTATTTGGTATAGGAAAGGGTACTCAATGAATATTACTAATTTGTAAGTACTAAAGACTGGTTAAAAATCATGTTAACGCATGAATCACACATGAAATTAAACTATTTCTCGATGCATCAGTGATCTATGCATTTGATCAGTTTTTCTTGCAAAGAAACCGCTGTTAAACAGTGATGTTTAGGTAGTGTTAGTGTTAGGTTATATTACTGATGGGAAGTGTGGGTGGGATGGGGAAGGAGGTATTTATAAGTGGGAAGTGACATGTTATATATTCCGATGGGAGAGATAAGTCCAAGATTTGTATAGATCACATGTGTTCCTACACTAACTACCCTACTCTCAATACTCCCAGGAAGTCCCCTACCCTTTCCTGGCAGTTCCCCTACTTCCTGTTAGGTCTCAGACAACCAAATACAAGATGATACCACACCTTCCCTTCTTCATATCGAAGAGATATTACGCTAATTAGTTCAGTATCCTTCTAATGTCCAGAAAACCATTTTGAGAAGATTTTACCATAACAATATACAATCCTTAAAATATGAACCAATATGTAAACATTACTACACATTACCAATATTACTACACATTACCCCTTTCTTTTCTTTTTTTTTTTTTACTATCCTTACAATATCCTGTTGTTACTATCCTAATTACATTTGTAGAGCGCTCTATCCATAAAATGTTCTAAAGCGCTTAAACAATATATGAACAATAAAACAATGATGCTGTCCTAAAACAACAGTTAAAAATACAATTAAATTAATACAATATCAATATGTACGTAAACAAACCGTCATATTCAAATTACAAGTAAAATGCCTCTTTAAATAAAAATGTTTTAAGTTGACGTTTAAAAGAATTAACAGTGTCACAGGTCCTAAAATGAGTGGGCAATTTGTTCCAGAGACCAGGAGCCGCTACACTGAAGGCATGGTCTCCATATGCCACTGTTTTTGATTTTGGTACCACTAAAATATTGGATGAGGATGACCTTAAACACCTCGAAGGTACATAAGGTGTAATAAGCTCTTTTGAGATATGCAGGACCATGATTGTTCATACTCTTAAAACACAGCAATAAGACCTTAAACTTAACACGCTGTTCTATTGGCAACCAGTGGAGCTCAATAAGTGATGGAGTCACATGATCATATTTTTTGATGCCACAGATAAGTTTGCATGCTGCATTTTGTACGGACTGTAATTTAGAAGTGAGACTTTTGGGGAGCCAATCAAAAGTGCATTATTCTGATCTAATTTGGAAATCACAAACGCTTGTACAACTGTTTTTAATTGCTTATCGGAGAGGTATTTTTTTAATTCTGCTGATTCTGTATAAGTTAAACCAAGCACCCTTACAAGTTGTTGCAACCTGGTTATCTAATTTAAGATGTTGATCGTTTAGTTATTCTCATTCATCTTATTTAGTTGCACCCTATTCCTTCTGAATGTGCCGCTAGCTGATTCCACATTATACGATCTATCAGTCTGCTTTCCCATGACAATCCCATGTTCTTGTCGACTTGGTATAAATACTGTATCACCTCTTTCTAGTGGTGGGAGATCTTTAGCTCTGTGAGCTCTGTCAAAATACATTTTACTTTTCAGTTTTTTATTTTCTTCAAATCTCCTCAACTCTGCTTCATTTTCCACACCTTTTTGTCTTAGATTCTGACCTATTGAAGGAACCTTAGTACGTAGCTGTCTACCCATTAACAGCTCAGATGGACTATAACCGTTTGACAGAGGTGTTGTTCTATACTGTAGTAATGCTATGTATGGATCTTCCGCACCAGTTATCAGGCCTTTGATCGTTTCCACTGCCCTTTCGGCTTCCCCATTTCCTGATGGATGTTCAGGGCTACTTGTAGAATGACGAATTCCGTAATTCCTGGCAAACGTTTTAAATTCGTCACAATCGTACTGTGGCCCATTGTCTGACCTCACTATTTCTGGAATTCCATGACGTGCAAAAATAGATTTTAAATGCTCAATGGTACCTTTTGCAGACAACTGAGTCAATCTACTTATTTCGATAAATCTTGAATAGTAATCAACAACCAGCAGATAATGCATTTTGTTATAAACAAACAAATCTGTTCCAACTATTTGCCATGGATATTTGGGTAATGATGTAGGCTGGAGCGGCTCTGGTTTGTTCTTTGCTTGTGCGATACATGTTCTGCACGACTGAATACGCTCTTCTATTTGCCTGCTGAGCCCGGGCCACTAAATGGACTGCTGTGCCAACCTTCTACATTTCGTTATACCCTGATGTCCTTCATGCAGTCTATCCAACATTGTAAGCCTGAGTGCTGATGGTATAACTATTCTCTGCTCATACATCAAAATTCCCTCTACCACAGTCAACTCAGATTTTACTGAATAATATGGTTTCACTGTTCCAGGTATATGAAATCTATCGGGCCACTCATTCTGACAGTACTCCATTATAGTTTTAGTCACTTCATCTTCTTTTTGGTGGAATTTTATTTCCTCGATCCTGACATCTGAAGCCGGCAACCCTTCACAAATGAAATTTGTATAGATATTGATATCTTGTAGCAACGCCTCGTCTTTGCTCTGCTAGCTAGAAAGTGGAGCCCTAGATAATGTGTCAGCTGTATGCAATTCATTTCCTGGTATATGTTGAATCGCAAATGCGAATCTCCTTAGCCTCATTCTCAGTCTTTGAATTCTGGGTGGTAGGCTACCTATGTATGTCCTTCTGTTCAAATAGTGGAACCAGTGGTTTGTGATCAGTTTTGATTAATATGCTTTTCCCCAGTATATAGTCCTCAAACAGTTCACAGGCCCACGTGATGGCCAGCGCCTCTTTTTCAATTTGGGCATATCTTTTCTCAGTTTCCATTAGAGATCTTGACGCATATGCCACTGGTCTCCAACAAGAATCACCTTTTTGCATCAACACTGCTCCTAGTCCGTATGACGAACTATCAGCTACAACTTTTGTTTCTAACTGGACATTATATATTTCCAAAACTGGACTCTTAGTGAGAACATCTTTAATTCTATTGAAAGCATTTTCCTGCTCTACGTCCCATATCCAGCTATTTTTCTTTGAAACTAACGCTCTTAATGGGTCTGTTAAATCTGCCAGATGAGGAATGATTTTTCCTAATTGATTGACCATGCCTAAGAACCTTCTAACTCCATGCACATCTGTTGGTGCTTCCATTCCCCTTACTGCTTCAACTTTGCTTACATCAGCTATTATGCCATTATCTCCAACTTTGCATCCTAAGAACTTTATTTCTTTCTTGCTAAACTCACATTTCTCTTTGTTTAATGTGACTCCTGCCTTGCTTAATCTATCCAGCACCTTAGTAAGTCTTTCATCGTGCTCCTTCTGATCACTACCAAATACAACAATGTCATCCATGAGGCAGACTGCCCCGACAAGACCACTTAAGACATCAGTGACTCTCTTTTGAAATATTTCTGGTCCTGATGTAATTCCAAATGGTAAACGTTTATGAATGTACCTGCCAAATGGTGTTATAAAGCATGTCAGTTTTTGCGAGTCTTCATGCAATGGTAATTGATGATAACCCTGATTAGCATCAAGTTTCGAAAAAATTCTTGCTCCAGCCATTTGGGCCAACGTGCCATCTACTGTTGGGAGCATAGTACGTTCACGCTTTACTGCCTTATTCAGTTGCGTCAAATCAACACAAATTCTGACTGCACCGGACGATTTAGGGACAACAACCATTGGAGCACACCACGCTGTATGCTCCTCAATAGGAGCTATGACTCCTAGTTCTTCCAGTGTGTCCAGTGTTTGTTTTACTTTACTTTGTAAAGGAATGGGCACCCGCTGTGGCACAGGAACGCTATACGGTGTCGTATTTATATCTATCTCAATATGGTATTCCCCATCCATCCTGCCCAATCCTTTAAAAAGGTGGACATACTTATCCATATCGATCATGTTATCCTTTGTGGCTGCCCCAGAGAACTTAACTAGTTTTAATGTTTTACTTGCTTGAGCCGACAACAACGCTGTTCCATTCATTATGACGTAAATATTATCTTTAATACTTTTCCTCTGATATGTTAGATTTGCTGGAAAGTATCCAATAACTGGCAGTTCTTTGCCATCAGGTCCTCTTAATGACTTTGTTACCTTTTGGAGTATTCTGTGTGAAAAATGCTTATCATATATTTCTTTTGATATCACCGTGACATCAGCCCCAGTGTCTACTCTAAGCTTTACCACTATATCATCCACAACTACTAACACTTTCCACCTCTTGTTGTTGTTTGCTACTTCTGCCGCCATAGTTCCCACAAATCCTAAAAATCCGGTTTCCTCATTCTGGCTTTTAGGATTGCGCATCTTGGGCTCCTGGATTCCATGTATTGGCTTCTTTTTTAAACAAGCACGAGAAAAATGGCCTTTGCCTTTGCACGAATTGCATATTGAAAACCTGGCTGGGCACTCTGTTCTTTCATGTTTTTCATATCCACACCATGAGCATTTACCTTGTTCTTGTTTTTAAATGTTTGTTTGTTTCCGCCATTGGAATTTTGGTTTTCCTGCTACACCGCACGCGTCTGAGTCTGGGGTGGTGCTATTTACAGGATTCATTTCCTTTATGTGTTGAGTAACTATCTCTGCTGATCTGCACACTTCAACACAACCATAAAGTGTTAATTTTCTATCCATCAAAAGCCGTCTCCTTGTATCATCATCTCTGATCCCACAGACTATCTTATGCCTAATTAGTGAGTCACAGAGGTTTCAAACTCACATGTACGAGCTAAATTGCATAGCTCTGTATAATAAGCATCAAAACTTTCCCCTTCTTTTTGGTTTCTTGTGAAAAACACATACCTCTCATAAGTAACATTTGTTAATGGCTGGCAGTATTCCTTGAATTTCTGTAGAATTCCCTCTACTGTTGCATTTTCTCCCTCACTCCATGAAAACCCATTATACACCTTCAGAGCCTCCGGTTCTATAACATGCAATAGCACATTTGCTTTTCTTTTAGCCGGTTTATCCGTTAATCCAATTGCTTCCTCATATATTCTATATTGCTGTTCAAAAACACTGAAATTATGAGCAAGATTTCCTGTGAGAGATAATAGAGGTGGTGGAGGCAAATTGTTCATGTTGAGGCTATTATGTGACTCTCCTAGTAAATAACTATTTTATTATATATATCAATTGTTATCCCACTTCTGCCACCATGTTATATATTCCGATGGGAGAGATAAGTCCAAGATTTGTATAGATCCTTTATTAGTTTCCACAACACATGTGTTCCTACACTAACTACCCTACTCTCTATACTCCCAGGAAGTCCCCTACCCTTTCCTGGCAGTTCCCCTACTTCCTGTTAGATCTCAGACAACCAAATACAAGATGATATCACATGACAGATAATGATTAGGGACAGATAAAACAACATTGTAGGTTGGAAAGTTTTGTTCTTCGTTGTATTTACTCCAGAAATAGGGCATGTGACTTGATGGTGCCCGTTATTGAAATTTTCGCATGCCTTGATTTTCACGGGCTAGAGCGATGCACATACATCCCGGGAGTTTTTTTTAGTGCACACTGAGCCCATGAATGGCATATACAATTATATTTTATTGATAAGAAAACAGTTGAATATGAAATATTCAAACCAAACATTACCGATGTTGACAATGGGTGTTGAAAAATACGTTTAGAGAAGGAGATTGTTTACTAGATATGTTTTAAAAAATGGGATTCATGGGATGCGTGTGTTTACGGGCTCACTGTGTACCGCTCTATATGTATTTCAACTGGTACTAAAAGCATGATGGACAAACTTTTTCAGGGTGAATGTGACACAGTGAAAAGGAGAGAGGAGATCTTATGCCAGCAACTTCATGAGACCAAGAGCGAGTTATCCAGTCTTCAGTATGTTATTAGTCCCAGCACCAGCTTTAAGCTTGTACAGGGGCCACTGTCTTTCGATTTGCCATAACCTATGTCGGACATTTTGAAGAAAACTACTGAGAGTTATGACCCCAAAGTTTCTCCAAGAATGAACACGAGACCGGACGTTTTTGGTGTTTATACGACCTATTGTTATATTATAAAATGGATGCGTTTTTTGACTGTATATATTAAAAGCTGGCGTGTACATCTTGGTGCGTTGAACGTCAGTAGAATGGTAGACACATCTAAAATTGCTAAAAACCTCTGTCATCATAGGCTTTTCCACTTGAAATTTATAAAAAGAATGGGCTTCAAAAGGTTTTGAACCTCATACATCATATTATGACTTTAAAAATGACTCTTGCTTAGACAAATTGAAAAATATGATACCTATATTCTCACTCGTCCTGTAGGTACATATAATATGTATATACAATAACATGACAAAGGCCTATCATTGGCATGTCATAAAATTGCATTGACAAGCATTCAGTTATGAGGGAGTGCGTGGAACATACATATATAATATTGTATCGAGAAAAAAACACCAAAAATTGTGCATCCTACATACATAGGCGCCTACGTACACTGTTTTTTTTCTAACAGTATGGTCTATTTGTATTCTAAACGATTAGGATGACAAGAACATATACATTAAAGAGGTGTTCTCCTTTAGATATGATCTAATTATAACATACTGAATTCTAGTTATGTCGGTGAGCTATATCACTTTAACTGTTTCACTGTTATATGGACTTTTAGTCTGATACGAATAAATAAATAAATAAGAAATCTAATGGACTGTCGACAATCCAACGAAGTAATAAAATGGCATTTTAAATGACTCATTGGTGCTCAAAGGTACTGGGACTTTGTGCTCCAATGAGTACCATTCCAGTTTTAATATATGCTTTTCGATATTGGCTCATTTTCATTTCATGATAGCTATCAAAATTAATCAAAGATATGCAGAGTACCATGTATTACATGTATACTGTTATTCAAATAAGTTCAATTATGACAAATTTTCAATATTAGATTCACTATGTACAAGATGATAAAAAATAAAAATAAAATTTTTGATCATTTAATTCTTTCATACATATAGGGATGACGTGAGGAATACAGATAAAGAACGTGAATCTCTCTATATTACAATAAAGGTAAGCTATAACTTATGATCACTCTATGTATTTACAGTAATTTTATGAAAATATATAATAGTGAGATCCAGAATTTGAGGTTTCATGCCCACGTTATACGATAAATTAAATGTTTTGTTAGTTTTTATCTTATTATTTTTTCTGACTGATATACCATATAATTTCAGGAGAATAAAGATCAAATTAAAGATTTACAAGCAAATTTGAATCAAGTGCTGGAAGAAAACTTTGACCTTAAGAAAAAACAGCAAAATGCAGAAACTGATTTGAGCCGGATTTTGGAGCAAGAACAAGAACACTTGAAAAAAATATATTTCAATGAATCCGAACTGCAGAGAATGACTGAGGTTATAAAGGTACAATTCAATCGATCGTTAGACATTTGAATATTTTATATAATCCACATTCAAATTTTGATTTCAATTATATATGCCATATGCAAGGATTTTACAGTATGGACGCTTTTCTCACATCTCAATTTTTGTATAGCATAGCTGTTTCAAAATATGTTTTCTATTACATATCTTTGATTCTTATGATTTTTTTATTGAATTTTTTTGACAATATTGTCTTCATTTTTACTTTTATACAACCATTACTTTTCAAGGGATTTGAAAATACTGTTGACTCGCAGCGAGATGAAATCTATGAAAAAGAAAAGGAAGTTAGCAGTATTTGGTATGAAAAACTTTTTTCAACACATAGTAATGTAATGGGGTTTTGATATAAATATGGATGTGTAAAACGAATTAACCACCTAAATAGTTACCCCGGTAACAGATATTTTTAATCAGTCATTTTGATATACTGCTTGTGTGTATCATTATGTCAATTGTCGATTTCTGTTTTAGGGAAAGACTTCATATATTACAAGATCAGCATGCATCTTGCCCAGTTAAAATGCAGACCCTTGTTCACCAAAATGAAAATCTTGTAAGGTCACATTTTATTTCATGTAAAACAAAAACCTATTTACAGTAGAACCTCTTTTTTAGGGCCACACAGAGGCAAAACTAAAGTGGTCTCCTTTGAGTTTTGCATTGGTCTCTCTAAGATGACTGGAACACAGAATATGTTCTTACTGTAGAGGTGTTCTATTTAGATAGGTGTTCTCTATTAGAACTTCTGCTGTATTAGATTTATTGTTTTTAAACATGGTTTCTATCATGATTGCTTGCTCAACAGAATCTTATGAGGAACCTACCTTGGTGAAAACCATGAGTTCACTGCAAGTGCCCATAGATAAAATCACGCCATTTTTAACAATTACTTGTGTATAACATCCATAATGTAATGATAGTGTTACCAAATCTGTAATGTATCAAGTCCTGTATTGAGTTACCTCAGTCTGTATACTCATCACGGTGTCATCATCACTGTCATGAAAGTAGTCATTATGAGCTCATATGTAGTGAAATGCTAAGATCGCCAAACACATCATCTTGATCATTAATTATAAAAACAAACATTTTAGATTGAAAATCTTTTGGTCAAGGAGAAAGAGTTATCATCATTAAAATCCATCTTGGAGTCCAAAATGCCTCCAACTTCTGGGACTGCCACTCGAATGTTGATCAAAACACCTGGAAGAGTAAGTGTTCAAGTATAAGTATAAAGTTTAGTCATACCCATTTTACTCAAGCTTGAATATGCTCAACACCTCGACATACGTTAGCAGGTCATCACATGTAGATTTTAGTGACGTGACGATCTGCTGACGTAAGACGATGTGGTGTCGCGCACGTCTAGGACTGTATAAAGAAGTTAGTAAAGATAAAAAATGTTTTCATGCTTGATCATGCTTCAATTTGTCAATTGAGGGAGTGAGCTTTTACATGAATTTGAATAACATTGTAATTTCAATTATTTAGATTTTGATATTGTCCAATATATTATATCCAAAGTTTTGGCTGGGCCTTTCATGTGAATGGGCTGTCAGATGGTTGGATATATATGATTGGATGCATATACATTTTTGTATGCACATGTACATGTATGTGTATATCACGGGCACATGCATCGTAGAGGGTAGAAACCAACTGAAACTAATCAGTGCCCATTCTTTTCCCCTTCATTGTTTACCTACTATTGTAGTAGGTAAACAATGAAGGGGAAAAGAATATGGCCTCTGATTAGTCTCACTTGGCTTCTACACTCTCCGATGCATGGGCCCGTGGTGTATATCATATTTTAATATTAGTATATGAAACTATTATAGAGTAAATATTTTTAGACTATAAAGCATCCTGTTCGTCTAGCTGTCACTCCATCTAGAAAGAAATATTCTGCTATTCTTGAAGATTCTAACTCCAGTAGTGACTCAGATCTCTTGGAAATACAGGTATGACAAATGTGTAAAATTTTGTGTTTTGTTTAGATTTATTGTTTTCAAAAGTTAGTTTAGTGTACATTTGTATAGAATTCATCTGCAGGGCTCGAAATAATGTATGGATACTGTACTGGGGCAAGTAGAAATAACTTGCGGGCAAGTGTGAAATTCTCTTTTTTTCCCCAGGGATAAGAAATTGTATTCTTAAGAAAGTGTCTATTTCCTGTTTATGCAGTGAAAATATACATGTGTGCCATTTTGATGTAAACAAATACTATGCAAACTTAAAACAAAAAATAAAATGAACAGTTAAACGTTTACACTTTTGTTTATGATACAGGTGGTGAATTCTTTTTGTTTTATGCGATCAAAGCCGTAACTTTAATTTATAACTTACAAAATATACCAGCTTCAAGTATCAAAATATCATGTCAAAAATCGGCCAAGTTGCACATTTAATTTGTATGCACACATGACAATGTTTTCACCTCTGGTGTGTAACATGTCTGATGTGTCGGTTTCCTTGAGAATATTGCTTACTCTGGCCTTACTTGCACTTTTCCCACCTTCAAGATTTTGAAGATTGTAAAGGACAGTTATTATGTATTGATTGAAAACCATTATCAAATAAAATTGTTTAGTAGGGTGAGTTTTAGTTTTGGAAGAGAATGCACTATATAAGAAATACAACATAATTTGAATATTTGGAAAACTTCTTTTCAAATATACTACGTTTAATAACAAATGTTAAATATATTGGGCAACCAAATTTTCTGTGTGGGCAAGAAAAAAATAATTGATCGACTGTCGGGGGGCATTTGTTCAAAAAATTAATTCTGAGTCTTGATCGGTACTTATTTTGTAGACACATGACCAACCTTGTGAGAAAAATACAACCTGTCCAAAGACTCCACTGCATCAGGTAAAATAAACTGTAATGTTGTCACTTTGAAACGGAAATAGCTAGATGCGCTCGCCAGCACTCCGTCAGACGTTAGCAGTCCGTCACACGTACATTTTAGTTACGTGACGATCTGCTAACGTCTGACAGAGTGCTGGCGAGCGCATCTACAATTGTATTTACATGGGTTTTTAATATTCAACATGGGTTTTTAATATTCATATAGAGAGGTACTGGTTTTTAGTATTCAACATGGGTTTTTAATATTCATATAGAGAGGTACTGAATGGGAAGAGTAGCGTTAGCTTCAGGATACTGTGCATGCGTGATAAGACGTTGCTGTTTTTTGTGTCCCCCCCACCCCCCATCCCCACCCCCGATAGCTTCCCAGATTTGACTAATAAGACTTAAAAACATATTGGTCCATCCAACTAGTATGTATGAGCTGAAAGAGCTCTCAAGATTAGTTGTAAATATTTATGAGAGCGGCATTCTGGATTTCCATGATGCATAAACATTATGTGCAAAAGTCGTTTTAACATTTACAAATGAAGTCTGGCAATTTTCAGGTCAAGTTGCCTTTCTAGCCAAGCAAGATTTATGATTTTGAAAGCTTGCTTTCAAGTATAAATTATTGTATTCCATGTGTGGCAAATATGTATATTTTAGGATTTTCAGTCTCAATTACATGTATGAATCTATACTGGATATATTAGATGCCTTAAATGTGATTTCAAATGGACTTTGAAAAATTACCGGATGTATTTTAGAACCCTATTTTAAACATTTTTATACTAGACACAAAGTCCGAAAGTTCAAACTATGAATTGGTAAAGCATTCCCACGGTTTGTCACACAATACGATAATCTTGAGGCCAAGTGACGTACAGTGCAACCCTTAACTCCCCCAAACCCTACTTCTTCTTGCCATCACAAACTGTCATCTTGAGACCTCAAAATAAAAGGTTTGGAAGCAATCCATATACATGTACATTGTATGAGCAAAGAAATCAAATGATCTATTCCAAATCAAATGCTAAGGTGTCTTGCATATACTTATCATGTTAGCTCAGATGAACTATATATTATTGTTATGTTGCCATTTTATATATTTATGGTATATATAAATGATTCACTTGAAATTAATTCACAAATTTCCTTTCAGTCAATCAAACCAAATGTGCGTCACACACCATGGAGAAATATAGAAGATAAATTTCAATGACATCTATTGGCTGCTTATATGATCCACTTAGCCATGAAATGGTTCTCAAAGATAACAGGATAATAAAATATGTCATAGTTGACAATCGACTCCCTTCATCGAGTTCTCATTATTGGGGTTGTGAATCACAACAAAATTTTGATTGAATTTCTGTGGCTAATATATAGTACCGGTACTGGAACAAACTCTAGATTACAAAATTCAAACATGTACTTACATGTGAAAATACAAGTATTTCAAGCTAGTTCATATTGTTTTGAAAAATATATATATATATATATATATATATATATATATATATATATATATATATATATATATATATATATATATATATATATATATATATATATATATATATTAATTTTAATTTTAAAATACCTCAGTTTTTACCTGGCAGCCCTATTCATGGCTAAGCACATGTAAGTCAGGTATAGATGTAAACTGTTTAAGAACATGTGACCTTGGCATAAATAAAAGAGGAATTTTGCTTTTATGTTGATAATATACATGTATTTAGAAAATATACTTTTTTGTATTTGAAATTAAATTTTACTTGTGAATTATTTAGTATTATGAGTAAATAATTAAATTTCGCATTTGAGATTTTTATTTATTAATATAAAAAATGTATGTTCAAGTATATGTATTAATACAAAATAGCGCTAATAATCTAACATCAACATGATTGGGAGGAAGACCTAATGTCTAAGACATATCAAGCATCTAAAGTTCTAATGGCAATGAAGCCTATGAAATATGACAATAAAACTCCATTAACTTAAATAGTGTTAATGCTCTAAACACTTCACTTTGTATACACAGTATGATAGCAGCAAATAAATACTGGTAAATATTTGATCTTCGCCAAGAATATTGGAAATATGAAGTTATAAATGGAAATAAACAAGCTAGAATACAAAAAGAAAGCACTTAACAATAACTTGATGATGGTCCCAAACAAATCAAGATTGTAAACCATTCAGATCCATCATGTGTACTAAATATGAAATTCTTCATGGCACTTTGTCAAATTGACTAGTATTTACCGGTAATGAGAAAAATATTTTAACAAGTTTGATACCAAAGGCAGTGAAAAGTATAAAGATGAAGACTGTCATGAAACTACGTGTATGATTTTTTTTATTGATTGTTATTTATTTTCTTCCTCTGATTCGGAACTTTCTGCAGTTTCAAGTCCTGTGTCCGCTAACTCACGAGCCCACGTTCGTTTTTCTTTCTTGAATAATTTCAGTACAACTTGATCTTTCTTTACCTAGAAAATATATAAAGTTTTAGTAGTTTACACCAACTTTTAAAATTCTTAATTATTAATGTGACTGACACACAATACTGCCATAGGTATTGGGGGCACACATAATTAGAACCCACCCATATATTTCCTACCTTTTTATGGTTTGTGCGTTATTTTGTCGGTATATGTATATGAGCAGAAGCTGACTTGTGAATATGTAAATTGGATTTAGAGAATTCTTATAAAGAACTATGGTTTATTAATTTTTTTGACTATAATAGCATAGGTGTGAATATTGACAAATATTTCCAGGCATAATGCACAATGCGTACTCCTAGAATTGTAAATCAAATCAATTACTGGAGGTAGTGTTTTATATGAAGTTGTAAATTTATCAATATTAAAATGGAAGATGAAAGAGAATCAGGTGTAACTAAACCAAAAGATCACATTTCATTCATAGATTTCTAATATCCTTGAATGGAATGTTCAATTTAAAAAAAAAATCTCTGGTACTTATTGGGGTAACATAACCAGTTTTCGGCCCCTTTAAGAGAATTTAGTGTACTAGTACAAAAGGTTTGGGAGTAGTGATCTATTCAAAATTAAAATATGCAATATTATAAAATATATAGATAATATTTATACTGATACCTTAGATGTGCATTTATCACTGAATACTTCATATGGAAGTTTCTTTACTCGATACCGAAATTTGTCAGATTTTTTTGTCATGCGAACAATAACTTCCAGTGATCTGAAAAACATCAAATAATACCGTATATATAAACTTGTTTTTAAAAACTATACCCTGTACAGCCATTCAAGGGCCCTCTCATAGATGGATTTTAATATAAAAAGCTGCAGCATTGCAATTCCAATTTCAATAGACACGCCCAACAATCCACTAAGGCAGTTTTAACTTTTAAAATTCTATGTGCTTTTGGATATGGTCTCATTACTTTCAATTCCTAGGTTTCAATTGTAATCATTAATACTCAAATATTGTAGGAGTCCATATTGTATGCATCTTGTGAACACTTGTATCGCTAGTTTGTGTTCATGGATATACAGTGAATTTACACAGTTATAAAAAGTCCAATAGCATTATTAAAAAATAAAGATGTTTGTTTCCAACATAAATTGTTTATATGTGTATAGTATACTTACAGATCTTGAAATTTGACATCAACATCAGCATTTTTTGCTTCATCTCCAATAAGTTTTTTTTCTAATCCAGGAATAACTACACACACACGAACAAGGTTATCTCCTTCTTCATCAGCAGTAACTAAATGAAGAAAACTTTCATGTGAGATCTGTGCATATCGACATATGCAGGAAGTATGATCAAATGAAACAAATCTAGGATGATTTTTAGCTGGGAGTGAGGGAAAATGTAAGTCCCCCCTCTTAATACCATGTACATCAAGTAATTTATACCTATATTCACAATAGAACCACCAACGTAGCACCATCATGGGCGGGGGGAGCTAGGGGGCATGTATACTACTATGGTTTACTATACATACCATACACACTACTACTAATATTCTAATAGTGGTAATGCCTATGGCACATAACGCTTTACCATACACATTACTACTATTATAAAATAAGTAATGCGTAGATCTATGGTATACATGTTTGTAAATCATAATATACATACCCAATTTTACCTCCTCCCATGATGCTGAGGCCTCTAGATCTATATAGTCATTGCATTGCTAAAAGAAAATATTTGAAAAAAAAATACCGTAGCATGATAAAAAAAGGTTCAGCGACCCCAAAAAAAGAATCAGAAAAGTTGGACGACACTCCCACCTTATTGGACAACCCCCACCCCCACCCCCGGTATCATTATTTATGATCGTTCCCTTATACTATAAATTATTTCTGTGAAGTGCATTTTATTTACTAGTACATCTCTATAAGAACCACCTTTGGGACCAGTGTTAGCATTAGGTGGTCTCTAGATCTATAGACTATACAGAGGTTCGTGTTGGTAGCTATATATAATAGGAAGGTTTGGGACCGTGAAAAGTGGTCTTACCATAGAGGTGGTCTCAGTAGAAAGGTGGTCTTAGTCGGAGGTTCTACTGTACAGTATTTTAGAGCACGGACAAATAGAATCTACATTTGATACTTTTGAAGACAATCCCCTAAATCCCTAATAGCTGGTTCACTAATATATGAGAACCTACTAGTCCACATATTATTTGTATTTACATAGATCTAGCAATTCATCAACATGATTAAATTCAACAACCTGCACTCTGGAATACATGATAAATGACAAACTTAAATGAAAAATACATACCTCCTAGGGGATATCTAAAATCCTCTTCTTCCTCACCCACAACACCCGAATCAGCCATGATGAAATTTGAATGAAGATACGAATATGTGTATTAAGTTTTTATAGTCATAATGCAAACCATCAAATCATTACGATGTCTCATCTGTACAGTCTTGAGAAAATACTTCCTTGTCTGGCTCGTTGTGGAAATAGTTAACCATTGGCATTTGTTGAATATTGCAGAACATCTAGTCCAGCACGTATGCAAGTACCATTCGCACTGTTTAAAAATGAATTACCGTAGAATTTCTCTAGTAAGCGGTCAATACATACTGGTGGTTTCATTATAAAAGTTCATATTGGTTACTATAAAATACAAAGTCAAAGGTTTTGGACTGCGAAAAATGGTTTCATAATAGGGGTGGTCGTACAGGCAACATTAAATTGGAGGTTCTACTGTATTAAAAAGTACATCTAACAAGCAACTTTATTTCACTACTTTATTCTTACTTTCATGTTACATTCAGTTTGCTTCTAAATAAAACAACCACATTGCATAACTTGTATAACCTTTCAGATTCTATACGGAGATTTTGCACGTAAATTCTAAAGAACAGAGAATTTCTGCTCATTAAACTCAGCAGCACTGTACTTTTTCCCCCCATGAATATAACATATATAGACAAGGAATGTAGTACGGTCTAGAATTGTAACAGACTTAAAACATTCAAAAAGAATTAAAATGCTCAAACACAATTCGAACAGATAAAAATTAAGAAGTTCCTGTAAATAATAGTAATACTTAAATGGAAGTTTAAAATATTTCAATAAATGCAATTAAACTTAAAAGCACTTATGGAATGAGGAAAGTTTCCATCCAAAATGAAAATTGGAATTAGTCTATATAGTATAGTAAAATGCCCAGAGTGCATAAGGGTAAAGTTTATATATTTCATTGACCCACCATATCTTGTGAACTATCACAAAAAAATAGATACAATCATCACAATGCCATTTCTATCACAAGTATTAAGCTTCAAATTGTGATTGTTAGTTACATAAATAACTAAAAACACCATTAAAAAGCATAAATGACCATTAATATGTATGCAATGCATCTATGGAAAAGCTGGAAAATAAAGTATAGAAAATAAATTCAATTACAAAAATTAGCTACATCACTGCCAACTCATATTATATAACATCACATTGCACTTTACGTTAACTAACAGATCTATTCACTAAAATATTTCCACTCAAATTATTGAGAAAAAGTTTTCATGTTATAATTTATCGAGTCAATACTGACACGTAATCTGAAAAAATACTGAATAATGGTTCACTATGAAATATTGTATGTAGCATGGCCAAGAAATATAGCAGACAATAATTAAAATTTTCAAACAATACCTAGCAATTCAAATGGATGAAATGACAATTTTTTCAAGATGCAAGTACATGTAACTAAGTACTAACTACCTATTACATTGTGGAGAGTGATAATAAATTTTCGAACATATATTTTGTGTCATGCCATAGCAGGCTCTAAGTATATTGTATTGTTGAACATTATTCTCAAACATACTCGAGTTATCTTTTTTATAACTATATCAAACTTAATGTAGCCATATGGACTATAACATTGCGAGATAATGTTATAATACTTAGTTAATTAAAATATAGTGAGTCGTTATCACCTGATAAGGGCAGGTAATTAATATGGCCTCTAAAAATGAGTTACTACTAGTAGTAGACATCATGACAATTCTTATGATTTCTAATCATCTAACCTCGGGTTACATAAAGTATAAGGACTAATACATTCTATAACAAGTATGTGCTACAAAATTGATATCAATAATATACCTATAAACCCAGTTATTGCATTATAACAATATCTATATGCAAGCCGCAAAATTGTAAAATAAAAATGTTAAAATATAAAAACTTAATAAATTTTTATCCTATTATATTAGTACTAAAAACTAACAATGTTATTCATTTGCACCAAGAATATTAACTTTATACGATGGTTAGTTTTCCCTGATATAGTCCAAAGAGAAAGCGAACATGAGTAAGTACTATTCAACGTTGGCTAGTACAGTATAATTCAATACTTTGCTCATCAATATTTTAGATAATTTTCAATGTGCAAACGATAAAATCTTATAATTACCTAAGTTGATTTTACATAATACTTCTACTCAACACACAAATAAAACAATTGCATACAGTGTAATCGAGACAACATCTGGAACCACGTATAGGTCCGCAAATTCAGTTTTTTTATTTTCCCAAAATATCCTCCCAAAGGACCTACCCTACTTCCCAAAATATCCCAAAGGACCTACCCGACTTATATGCGGGTCATCAATTTTCAGCTGGCCACTGTCACATGCATGTTGTCAAGTAATGGTGCAATCTTTACTTACCGGCGTTCTATGGCTGCTTCTTCATTGATAGTATATTGCACAACACTTTAGAAATAAACTATTATCAAATGCAAATATATTATTCTGTAAAGAATATTTCAAGAAAACTGCAAATAATATTCAAACAATATTATTTGTGAGTGCACACACCACCTGCACTTATCGGCACTTTGCCGGTCAGAGAATAAAGGGGCCGTTGTGACATTAGCCTAAGACTATTAAGGTATTGTTGAAGACGGAAAAAGTAAACAAACCCGACACATTATCATTTGAAATAAAGAAGTAGTTTAATCAGAGTTTGTTTAACTGGGCTTAACTGTGTACTTAATCACCGCCACCTGCAGAGGTCAGGCAGGTTACATCATCGTGTCTGTAGTTTAGACTGCAATCACCACTGGTGACTGGTCATGCAGGCCCATATACTACAGGGGGTAACGGTTAAGGTTGATTGTTTAACTGATTTCACCTTTGTTTGGGCAAAACAAACAACATTTGAAAGGCCAGCATAGAATAAAGAAATGAAAAGTTCTCACGGAAATGTTCGCACGTGTTGTCGATTTTGAATCTATGACTAATAATCAAACACAAGTTCAGTTGGTGATTATTCGCTAAATATTACAGCTAGAAAGATGTTCTTGGTATCATTTAAAAGCTTATTTTATGCCCATTCCACGTATGACAACAGATCGGTCATCAGAAGTAATGTCGGCCTCGTAAAAATCGCTGAAACATGTTTAGTGGCGCAGAGCGATAATGGAGTGTTTTCATCGAAAAATAAATATCATTTTCATAATCTAGGCATTTTTCTCGTTAAATACATGTATTAAACTTCAAAATCCGATGAAAAATAAGCAAGATATTAATTACTCTGCAAACGTTATGCCAAACAAAATGTTCGCGGTTCACGGATTCTCGAAGCACGTGGTCTTGTTTACATGCGAGCTAGGTTAAAAATATGTTCAGATTTTCTTAATTTTTTCTTAAAATTCCCAATTTTGAGGTCAAAAAAGGGTCCTCGACTTATACGAGGTTTCGACCTATATGTGGTTCGGGACGGTAACATTGAGTAAAAGTATGTAAATATTGGAAAATTAAGTGCAAATAATTTATGTGCACTTGATTGTAGGATTTGACAATGAGATTGTCGTGTCAATCGTGCAATTGAGCATGCTGACGTCTGATTTACCCGAACGAAGTGAGGGTTAATCAGACGTCAGCATGCTCAATTGCACGATTGACACGACAATCGAGTGGTCAAATACCATTCTATTGTGACTAAAATCCACACTAAACGAGTGTATGATTCGTTTTTATTTCAAAATAAATCATATCATAGCGTTCTCATTGCCATTTTGACCATGCGACGTCAGCAGCTGTATAGAAAATGTGACGGTACTAGTCTAGTGTAGATTGTGGTCCGTGACGTCCCATGGTCAAGATGGCAATGAGACCGTTATGATATGATTTATTTCAAGTTAAATACGAATAGACACTCGTTTAGTGTGGATTTTAGTCATGATAGAATGAGACTGGTATTCGGTTAAAACCTTTGAATTTAGCCTAGTTTCGAAATTATCCACTGTAAAAACATTTGTGAATGATAAAAAAGACCAATATGCGATTGATTTTTGACACCAAGAAATAATAAATACAACAACTATAAGTCAGTAATTAGATTGTGGTGTGGTGGTGTCGTAGCGTGCAGTAAATCACTGGAACGTGCAGTCAATCGTATAATTGAGCATGCTGATTGACCAATCAGCGTGGGTTATTGGCGGTGATTCTTGCACGGAATGATAGAATGTCTATTTGACAACTTTAAAACCTTAAAATCACCTTGTTGGAAATGTTTTGAATTGTGTTTCATATTACTTACAGTCATTGAGCAAGTTTTCTTTGAAGATACATGGAAGAATATTACATCTTCACCCGCGATGATATAAGAGACGCCATAGCCATCATCAGCTACCTAAATATATAATGGGTCACATTTACAAAAATGAAATAAAATATGGTAACAAAAATAAAAACTAATAAATAACAAGGTTTAAGAATCTTTATGTTAAGTACAGGTGGGTAGAAAGAGAGGCATGGGTATTGCCCATCATTTAAATGAATTTATGTTGCCAATAATGGGAGGAAAGTACAAAAGTCCATGTAAAGGCTTCCATTCTGATTCAATGTTCTGCCACAGCAACACAATGGTGGGGCAAAGCTAGGGACATAAAACTATCCTTCCATTCTGTAACTCAGAAAATTGAGCGTAGCCATTATACAGAAACTTAAATAAAGTCTCTATATAGCTATATCTTTATCTAAAAGGTACTTACTGGTCCGAATCCACCACCAGCAGAGATTAGATCTGGATTCTTGGCAAGGTCAATTTTATCCGTCTGCTGGTGAGGTGTTTGACTTGTGGACAGACGCCAAGGTTCTGACAAAACCTCTTTTAGGAAGGGAGATTCTAAACCTAAATACTGGAAATGGTAAATAATCAAAGTTATTAAGAATTCCTACTGCTTTTTTTTCCTGGCTTTTGCTATATGTGAAATATTATGTATGGCTCAATATACAATACATAATATATGATGGTTATAATCTTCAACTTTATTTTATGTTCAGTCTGACTTTAAGGCTTATTTTTTGTTACTCTTACCTTAGAAACAACATAAAGACAAAAGAGGTGTCTGTCAATTCCTCTGCCCGTCATGGCATTCCTGTAGCCATCTTGATGAGCTTCAGCAGCCTTCCGCATCAGCGCAATCACCTCTTCTTTCTGTAAAACACAATCTATTCATTTCCTTGTATATGAAATTGCAGGACTAAATAATGGTTGATCTATTTATTTAAAAGAAATTTCAATAAAATAGTTTTTATTATGGGATTGGTAAATGAATTTGCTATGAACTACATCCAACATTGAATTTCTATGAAACAGCAATCATCACAAATCAACAAATAACACAAACATTTATTTTACAACGCTGGCTTTTGTAACATCAAGCTTAATCAAGTTCATACATTAGGATGTTCGTTAACTTTATATGGACTCAAGTACTGCAGTGGGATTGCCTGAAATTCAAATATTGATTGGAATGTGTGAACACGGGGAGTTAATTTGATTTTCTGTCCAATACTAGCCATTACCATCCACCATATAGGCATTGACCAACCTGTCAGCCATGCTACACACTCAAATACTACACAGTACACAGCCACATGGATAAAGTGACAAGGAATGAGGCCATTCCAGTTCACCAGAGAGGGTCACTATGGTCCACCTCCTTGTGAAAGAAGAATGGTCAATTACCAACAAATTGGTTGTCTTCGTTGATGGTAATGCCAGTTATTGTGGTGGGTCGTAAATGGTGCTATAACAGATTTCAATACTAATAATTACTTTTGGAGTTATTAAATTCAGATCTTTTTTAATGTAGTGCACATTCGTTTGACTATCATAATTACAATAAATCAACCTTATCATCAGTGCATCATAGAACACCATAAGCCCCTTCCAGACAAACCTTCAACTATATGTAAAACAGCTGTTTAGTCAAAGCCTTTACCGTCTTTGTTTTATCATCCACAGCTTTAACAAAGTTGCTTGATTCCACTGTGCATGACCTCACTGTTTCTGTGCGACCTTCCCTGTACATTCGTGTCATTGATGCTTCATATGTCAGGCAAAATTTGCCAGCATCCTAAAATAGCAAGTTTTAATAATGCCTTTAAAAACAATACTTATATAAAACCCTTGAACAAAAGATAATAATTTTGCATTTTTTTTCATAATCAAATACCATTACAATATTAAATCAAGAATCAGTGAAACAATTTTATCAATTATAAACCAGACAACCAAAATCTGTTATCTGATATTTCAAATCAAAATATATTTCAAAATTTAAAAAAAAGAAACCTACCCTGTAATATGCAAGTTGAAGTGCCAATTGAATAAAAGCATCTGGACTCATCTTGCATTTTTTCATAAATCCTTTGCCATAAGCGTCGTGCATCAGAAGATAGAGATCCACGTCATTAATTAGATCTCTTGCCACAGCAAGGCTATTGTCAATAACAGCTTGACACTATAATATAACACAAAAGAATAGTTATTCTTAATTAGCAATGTCATTAATGTTTCTCAATTGTTTTTTATATAAAATTTTGCAAAATGTACTTGCTTACATCAGTGTTCATTTCCCATTGCAAACGAACAGGATTTGGTGGTTGGAAAGCAGGCTCTCCTTTACAATTGCCATCCTCTGTATATCTAATAGAGATAAGAAAATCTCATTTACCCTTCAAGATTAGAAGTTATCAGGTCACAAGGTCTTTCATTCCTAGTTATGAACCCTTCAGGGTAATAGGAGACTTAACTCTTTTGTGTAGGTGCGACATTTTAGTCTGAATCATTCCCAATAACTTTTGTTACAGACCAAAAAGTAGTGGAATAAAATTGGTCTAGTGAAGACAACAGTCAGAATACATACCTACATAGAGGCATAGTTCTAAAACTGACTTTTTTACAAATTACATCGTACATGAAATTGTAAATGGTAAATTGCAACCATGAATGAAAGGACCTTTATCAATGGTTAAAACCAGTCTGACAGTCATTGTTTATCACCTAATTTTTACTTTGTTGTAGTATAGGTGATGAGAATATTCAAATTTTTAAAACACATTAGTGATGAGACAGTATGCGAATTGACAATGGCTTTAATGTTATTTTTTAAGTGCTAACTGTGAATAAAGTAAGAAACATAACATGCTAGTGATGGTCAATCATTTTCTTCTTGTTACTGTCTACTGTTGTAAATATAAAGTAAAAATCAAACACAATCATAACGAAGCTGATTCTACGATCTATGATAATTTTCTATTAAAAGTAACTTTGACAAAAGTAACTCAAAATCATAGGGTGACATTCTGGAAGGAATAACACACGGCATGCACTATTGATGACATTTTAAGCAACCAACGTATGTAACTAAATATTACTGAATGATTATTCCAATTAGACGCACTCAAAAGTTTGAGAAACTAACATGATAATCAGTCTTTTCTATCCAGTTTGCTGATCATGGTTGATTCTGATTGGCCAGGAGTATAAATTTTCTTATCTCAAATGGCTCTAGCAGGCCTATCTCAAATCGGCACGCACTCTTCCAAAATAGTAATGCTTGATGTAATTAACATGTCTAAAATATTTGCCCTCAGTTTAAAATGTACTACTATCAAAATACTGTCATTCTGTTAAAAATATTTCACGATAAATCGACTCAATAGTGATAATGTCATTCTTTGAACCACGCCATTAAAGATTTTATGAAGTCGACTTATTTACAGCATATTCTCTAATTTTGTTTCAATCTAGGCGAATGGTTGCCTCTGTTTTGTAAGTGCTATAAAATACGTATTATAAAATCTACATTTTGAAAGATTAAATAAAAAACAAGTACCGTAAACTTTTATCAGCACTTAAAAAAAATAGAACAAAATAAGACGTTTTACGATCTTTTACGTGTTAGTATAAGATCAATGTAAAGCAAACTTTGAACACAATTTGGGAAAATAGGAAGATGTTATTTATACTGACTTATGATTAAAACAATTTGCACATTTCAATAAGCATTATCTATTAAGTAATTAAATATAAATATATATGCATTTACATGTACTTAAGTTTTAAACATTAAAATATATTGAGGCATAAGGTCAGTCCAAATAACTACCAGCAGGTCAAATTTGTAAGTTTGAATATGGAACAAAGAAATTAAATGCAAGAGCAGACAATTTTCTTTGTACATGTATACTACACACATGGTCACTTCATTTGTCATCTATGGTGCATGATAAGTGCACGCTTTTAAAATAATGTACATTCTTTTTTAAACTAAAGTGACAAAATATTTACCTGTCACTTCAATCAAAATGCACGGGAAAAAAAAGATTTGTCAATTTTTCACTTTAAAGTAGTTTATATTAAGTATGGTTTATTTATCAAACGAACTTTTTATTAGTTAACTACGATTATTTTCACTATTCCTTATTTATTTTTTTATCAGATCTACTTGTATTACTTGTATCTTTTTAAAAATCATCTGGCTTGTATCTCATGCCTCATGTAAAAACAATGTTATTACCATGGGACTTTCCCTTTAATTAGTTATATAAATTCCATTAACATTTTAATTGTGCAACATGCATCACATCACAACTCAATAAATATTTACCCCATCTGCAGATCATCAGCAAAAGTGGACTCCCACAGATGACCCATAATAGGAGCATCAGCCCTACAGATAAAGACCAGAAGAGGAAGCAAGAATTTGTTAGTGAGCCATAAGAATAGCATTCATAGAATAAAAATAGAAATAGGAATAAATGAAATGGTTTAGTAATAGTTGATCTGATAGTCTTCTTCAGCATTTGATTTTCTGTGAAAAGCAAAAGGTTAATAAATAAATGCATAACTAAAACACTTTGAAACAATGACAATCTACATTCATATACCACAGCAACACTTTTGAAAGATATAGCTATATCTCCTCACATCAAATCTACACAAATAAACTTTGTTTTGACTAATTGAATAATTTGGATACTAAAAAGATGCATATCTTCAAATACAACTGGGTATCAAGTATTTTGTCAATTGTATAAGTGTGAAATTCCTGTCTAAACAATAAGCATTAAGCAATGCTAGCTTGTAGCTTAGTGAGTACAATACCACTTTGCCTAGTGTCAAATAAATTAGTGATTATGATCACATGTATAGAAAATTGGCAGTCTGAAATACGGTGAGCATAATAGGAGTAATAAAACACAAGACAAATCTAACAGACACGTACTGCCTTCACAGCGGAGCCACTATGGGTCTGCTGACAGTGAAAAGTTTAACACTATGTTAAATACATCACAGGGATTCATGATATGATGGCTGTTTTGGGGGTTCAGCGAACAGACACAGGTGACAAAACATGAGTCGTGTGGATTGCTACAAGAACGATCAGCGCTCACGCGGTAGACGCAAGAACAAAGTTTTACATTTACAAAGCATTGTTCTGACCCATACAAGTTTGATGAGTGATAAAACACTGAACAGGAATTTCACACTATGTAGGATTAGTGATATGCCAATCAAAACCTGTGACACAGCAACGTAGAAACAGTGTAGACTCTTCAGTCTTTTGAAACTGACAATTTATACATCAGTGGTACTGTGAAAATATGCTCAAGATAAATTAGAAATATTAGCTGACAGTGAATTGTAAAGTCTTGAAAATATCAGTACAGATAATACAGCAGAAAGCAAAACAAGTGACGGCCTAGATTTTGCCTACCCAACAAATTTAAGATCTTCACTTATAACATGTTCCCAAAGATGAGCTGTTACTGGAGCATCGGCCCTATTCATAGCATAAAAATGGTTATTACTTGAAACTACATTGTACGATATGATTATTAATATTATTATGAATAATGATGTCATTATACATTTAAGGTTGGCTGCACTCTAAAACAGTTCTGAACATAGCCTAATATGTTGAATATTAAACAATATTAACTAACAATTTACGCCTTTAAGCGCAATGCCACAAAATTTTCAACTTTGCCACCTAAAATTTAATGTCCTTACTAAGCACACGCAACTCAATACTACTAAAAAATGAAAGAAATTGTTGATTGTCAGGCAGCTACATAGATCTGAAATCACACTTTTGAGTTATCAAAATAACAAGGAAATGGTCCTAAGCACACAAGCATCCAACATTGATGAGCAGCTCTCTATGCTAAAACAATAAAGAACAATCATGATACAAGAATATGATACCTCTTTTAAGATTGTGAATGTGGTGGCCTGTTATGGCTGGCAACAATGCCTGTTATTTGAAATACCAGACTATCAATTTCATATGGTTTCAGTCCAAATAATTTATATACAAGTACACATTATCTGGTATACTACCGGCAAATGTTGATTGACATTGTCATGCCAAAACATATCATTTATTACCCAATTACTCACTGATGCTAAAAGAACATAAAGTTCGAGAAGCCTTCAAATACATCAATTTTTACATATATATTACTTAGAAGGTCACCAAGAGGTCGCCCTCTCATGCAAATATCATTCCCTTATCCAGTATATTGATGAAGGTAAAAGTGGGCTCTTTTATTCAAACTGCTTTTTGTGGATTTGGAGGAGACTGTTGCTGTAGTAAGACATTTTTTTAATGTACATTTTTCTATTTAAAAATGTAAACATTATTGACAGCAGGATATCAGGCTAATATTTTATCCTTATTCATCAATTACAGTATTAATAAAAGAACTAATAATATATACATATGAATCGTAGTAGATATAAAATTATTGAGAACTAGTTCATGTGTTTAGCTTTGATTTATATGAGTATTATAAAGAGCAACAAACCCTTATAAATCTTTATCAAAAATTAGTTCAATGATTCTTACCATGAATGTTCACCATTAAATCCAATCTGGAACCAACAAAGAAATACTTAACTAATAAAATTCAAATATATTTACCATGAATGCTCAACATTATATCCAACCTTCAACAGCATATGAAAATGCACGCTTAGTTCAACAAAATTTTAAAGTGATACTTAAAAGATAAGAGTTGAATTTAAACAAAAATCAATGATCTTATTTTAGTTACAGGACAACCTATATATAATCCTCTATAAATCCAATTTAGGAATCGTGAACAGTAGAAGTGACCATGCACTTACTCTGCCATTGGAACACACGACAAGCGTGAAGGATTTGTCGAACCAGCGATCATGTCCCTTGCCGTGCAGCATTGATCGGCCAAAGTCACACAGCTTAGATGGATCTTGAGGATCAAAGGTCTGTGGTGTGTCATCCAAGCTGAGAACAAAGGCTGCCCTTTCTATGGCATCTAGTGAGGTTTTGTTGACACCCTGCAACATATTATATTTCAAGATATTTATTCAACAAACCATATGATCTATATATAATTACGGATAGTGGGAGTGTCCGCTTGCCAATAACATTTACCCCCTCCGCGGTGTGAACTTATGCATCTAGCTAGTCACTGTTGGCTCTTTGTGAGTTGAAACCAACCTGCTGTCACGCATCCATAACGTATCAGCGTATTATAACATCATCCAGTCCACTACATTGTGGTCGTATTTATTTGGAAATCTGTATACAAATTTTCGTGTAGTGTAATGTTTTTCTCCAAGAACAGCCACCATTATGACATGTCCAGTGTAAAGAATGGCACCTTACGATCAAAACAAAACAAACATTTTGCCATTCACATTATGTTTCTGTGTGGTGAGCATTTTTGCTGTGCATGAGGGCAGACATTCAACAAAGTAGGTATACATCTGCCAGCTCTAGTTTTGATAATTGTAATTATGATTTATGCTCACTTTGGTATATTGATTATATTAGTTGTTAGCTGTATTTCACAAGCTTGAAATTCATGTATTACTTTTTTACTATTGAGGCATCCATTACAAGTTTACTGTTCATTGAAGTGTTGTTTATTGTGGCACTTGATATTTGCCTTTTGATGTTCACAATTTAAGCTTATGTTGTTACATTTTTGTTTGTATTTTAGAAGAACATTTTCCATTTAGTTCCTTTTGCGTTAGAAGGATTAGTTTTAAAAGATATATTAGCATTCTTTTCTTTATAGTGTACTCTTGAGCAATGTTTTTTTTTCATAATATGTTTATCCTTCATCTGGTATTCATTAGCATTGATGACAATAATAAAATGTTAACAAATGCAATCATGCTATCCACTTCTTTCATAGAAGCAATACTGTTAGAAAATGATGCAATAGACTATTACCATCCATAGGACGCATGGGGCTGCTAGTACAAATAAATCTCCAGAATGGAAATTTACATACACACACACAGATAAACTGTTTTGTATCCAGGTTTAGCAAGTTTTTGCCAGGAGTTTTATTCCATGTTTTTAAGTACTTTTTTTTCTGCTTGGAAGAAGTATTTTTGAAAATTAATCTACCCAAGGCAAAAAACGTTAATCTGCATAAAATCATGAGTTTTATCAGCATTTTGGAAGAAACTGTTCCTATAATACAAACATAGACGTTACGCTGTCCAAAACACACCTTGGTATCAGATCAAATGTGTTGTAAATGTATGAAATAAATACCTTTGAAAAGTATTCCACACGCGCCTTCGCCCAAGGAATCCTATCTCCTGCTGTGAGA
The DNA here is from genome assembly GCA_019095985.1 of Streblospio benedicti. Taxonomy (NCBI): domain Eukaryota; kingdom Metazoa; phylum Annelida; class Polychaeta; order Spionida; family Spionidae; genus Streblospio; species Streblospio benedicti. Next base: position 45,941,575 of record CM032666.1, read on the forward strand.
GCAGCCAGGTGCTCTTCTCCAGGAGCAGGCTGAGATTGATCATCTAGAATCTTCTGGAACATTCTAGAAAGAAAAGGGTGTAGAAATAAAACATTTGGAAATTACAATGTAGTACTTTAAATCATTCATTAGTAGAATAAAGCATTGTCAAGCTGACAGAAAGAAAGATCAAATCACATAATAAGTACTAGAAACCATGATATATTAATGGTAATTTCAACTCAGACCAGAAAAATAGTACTTGTAATCTATTTTTTTTCACTCACATCTGTAACTGCGATGGAGTCAGCAGTTGGTGTTTATAATATATGTAGACTTTGAAGTAACGACCTCGATGGTAAACAGCAATATGGGCACTGTCTTTGTGATGAACCAAAGTGTCTGAATAATAAACAGTTTTTTCTAAGCTTTATAGACATTGCAATCACAGCTAATACTCATAGTTAAGAATTGAATATACAATATGCATTCTTTAAAAATGGTCATAATTCAAATTGTTTCCGTTATCAATACGATTTGTACAAGTATAACGTGAGGTTGGATTGTTAAATATACCAGATTCAATGCCAGGAACTCTTGTCGTGTTGAATTGCCTCTCATACTGCCATGAGCACAAAGGAACAGTATTGTTCAGAATTATCTGAAAATGGAATATATATTGAACATTCATTTCTAATTAAATAAGTAAATATTTTTTTCTTAAAATGTGATTGTATTAATTTTTTTTTCTCTGTACACTAGAGCTCCTAGTTCTGATTCAATGAAGGTGAATATTACAAGAACATCATAAATGGTCAGAAAATAAATATTAACAGCATTTACGTAAAAGTTTATAAATATACATTAACGGACCCACACCTGAAGTATATGGTACCAGTTCTTATTTTCCATCCAACACAAAGAAACCCAGATAGTTCTATATTGCTCACCTATCTTAAAATGTATAATCATTTCTGATCTGAGAAGCATGATTCATGGAACAAACCATGAACTTTATGTATTGTGTGAATGTGTGTAAGTGGGGGTCAGTTTTAATCCAGTGGCATGATCCAAGCCAGAAACACGTTATTTTAGGCATTATAGTTTATGTGTGAATTTTGTGAAAATCAATGAAAGATGAAAGATATAATATACAAATAATATGTTATTGATGGATCCATGAACATAGGTTAGTTTGCAACCTAGGAGCATCATAAAATCATTATATAGCTGTATAATAGTAGTAATGTGTATGGTATAGTGTTTGTAAACCATAGTACTATACATACCACGCACCGGTGATACTGGGCCCCATGGTTCTTATAGCCTTAAAGCTTATGTTTAAATTTTGTGAAAATGACATGAAAAATGAAGCTGCTATTGTGTAAGCAGGAAATTAGGGTAAGATCCATTTTCACAATATGAGCATGATTAAAAAATGGAAATCGTCAACTGATTCCCATATAACCTGTGCCTGATAACCAATTGTGGATGGGCGGTTGAAGGATGATCACAAATAGCTCACCATGTCACATGGTGACAAGTGAGCTTAGTAAAAATAGGTAACACTACATGGTAACACTAAGGAATGAAAACTATTAATACCCAAAACACCATGATGAAATCAATCTACCAGAGAATAGAATGGAAGACACTCATAACACTTAACGTTTCTTTTTGATAAAAACAGTTTAATGAACCATGGATGAGGGAATTCCCTTTGTATACTCAAACAAGAGGCCCATGGGCCTTAACGGTCACCTGAGCATCAACAAATATTAGCGAGATAAGCAGTTTGTGATGTTTTTGATCAATAAAACAGAAATATATGAAAAGCGCCTAATTTGATTCACTGTAAAATGGACCTAATAATGTGAATATATTGGCTGATTATTGATTTATGGATGGTTACATTTTTTGGGCCGATGTGTCTGGAGTTTGTGGTTATAGCATATTGATTTTAATGGTGCATTCAAATAGTAATAAGAATGTGATTCACTAGTAAAATGGACCTAATAATGGGCCCAAATGGCAGCAATAAAAACCCCATTACTACCTTCCCTTGGGGTGGAATACAATTTCTTGTCTCCTTACCCTACAGATGCTACATACAAAATTTGGTTAAGATTGGCCCAGCAAACGGACGACCTTTGACGGACAAATTATCAATTTTGACGCCAATGCAATAGGTCACCTGAGTAAATACTCAGGTGACCTAATAAAACATCAATTACCAGCATGACAAAAACGAACAAATTATGATTTGTAATCTACAAAAATGGCTCATTTTATGGATGGTCATTGAGTAAATCTAATATTGATTATGTCCTAGTCCTTTGATTTAAACAAATTTGAGTCATTTTCAATACACAAAATATAATAATTCAATAATTCAAGATGCTATGAAGATCTTACAATTAGGACTACTGAATAATAAATATTCATACCACCTGTATCATTGTAGATTGATATTATGAAACAAAGATAAATCATTGGAAAATATCAAAAAATCTATAAAAACTCAATTGAATAGCATGCTCGTCAAATTCAAAGTGTCTTTGTAAAAAGAATATCAATAACATGACTTGCAAACATAGCTATTTCCAAAAGAAAAAAATAACATGTCAAAAACAACAAAATGATACGTGACTTATCATGCTACTAGCATAGCAAACAATATTCATTTTGGAAAGAATTTTTTAGAAAACAATAGTTAGATACTTCATCATGTATATTATGATTTTGTTATTGTTATGTTTCTCCTTGAACCAGGATCAGAAGATTCAAGACCATAATATAGTAGTTGCATGGTGAAATGACAAGAGAGCATCATAAGTCACACATCAATTTTAACTGTAATGGCATTCTGTTATTGATATAATCATGTTATTTTTTCATGTTTACCATTTAAAGCAGTTTACATTATCTAAATAATGTATAAATTAGTACGTGAATGGCTTACCGGTTAACCGGCTACGGTCAATTTTCTATACATGACTGGTTCTTAGATTGACTAACAAATTATTAATTTTGATGACTATTTTCCTTAACAAGCTATACCGGGTATATTCCACACATTTCATTAATTTTGCGTGATTTAACATTTTCCTCCTTGCCTGCTACATTTACTTTTCCACCTTTGCGGGTCTGCTACTAGATGAACATACTGTGCTCTAACAAAGGAAGTCCCAACAGAGAACGTCTGAGGTTCCACGTGAATACTATATCATCAATAAATACTGACAAACAGGTGGTTGCTTTAGGTGAGTGATAACTTGCAGTTTACCAGTTACGGTCTGGGTTTGTAGTGCCAATTAATCGGTCTCAATTTTTTTTTAACCATCCACATACTAGTATAAATGTATAACATTATTATATCATAATTGAGTAAAATAAGTAAATTTGAAAAATCAATATACAGTAAATCTCCTTAACAACGGAACCCACTTTGCAGGCCAATTTTCTTCCGTTGGAGGGGGTTTCCGTTGATTAGTCATCTGAACATAATATTCACATATACATCGGCATCAATTATCACTCAGTCAGGAGCTTACTTACTGAATCCTGCTAGATACAACGAATGCATTCTCCGTTTGTTGATAGCAGTTCCCTGATACACAAATATTTATTATGTTAGCATCTTCTAACAAAGATTTTCGTTAGTATATCGTCCATAATCTTAGATTACTATTCAATTTTGCCTTTGTTGTTTTTTTCCGATATGGATTTTCCGGTATACAAGGCACATGCGCAAAATACAGGGTGTCATTTAAATATCACCTCGCACCTGCTACAACTGAATCCGAGTCTCATATCGAAATGCACTGTGATTGGCCTGTTAGGGTGTTTACGTTTTTGTTAAGACATAACGAAACCACGTGCAAAAGCGAGAAAAATGGCTCACAGAACAAAGAAATTCTGTTGTATTTAGTCTAAAATGCCTTCCATTGTCCGTTGCTAATGACATTCCGTTGATCACTCCAAATATTACTTATATACAAGGGAAAATGTTAATGCACAGCAATTCCTTTTCCGTTGAACACTGCTCAGTTGTTGGGCACTTTTACTGTATTCACGATCACAGTTTGACTTTGTCAATTACAAAGAAGAAAAAAAAGGAGAATTTTCTCCCAAATTAGACACAATTGCTGAGTAAAATATATATGTGTATATTTTTAGTGGTTCATTTCAAAGTTATATTCTGAACAAAAAATTTGTGTATATGACAAATAATCATATTTCTTCTTTGTAAAGAGAGAAAAGAAATTGGACATTTTTTGCCATAGGTTACATAACATATATACAACAATATTTAGAAGTAACATGAGCAAATGAAACTACAAATCCTGCATAATTTGCATGGAAGGTAATGAAAAAGAAAGAAAGAAAAAAAAAAACAGCCGTTAAACTTTCCCTTACCGGTGAAAGCTCTTCCCGGGCCACCTGTCTGCGGAACTGCAACATGGCATACACAATGTTGGCAGCACGAGCAGCTTGATTCATGGTCGGGTGACGGAATACAGCATCCTGCAAACGCACATTATCTATGCTTCTATATGACAGATTAAAGGTAAAATGTTGTGCTCACATGCACATTACATTGGACAATAACAGTTAACATTTGTACATTGAGCCCAGAAACACTGTCAATGTCCATGTGCATGCCATTATAGGTACAGAAATCAACATTCAACTATTTATATCATTAACACTAGACCTATTTCTAGTGTAGTGGTTTTCATATAGTGTATTGTTTACGCCTTTGTACCCTTCCACATAGCGTCTCCAGTGAAACATCTGGATGCAGCTCATAACTACCCCAACCCAGAGCCAGCATTCCCTGCCGTGTCGCCCTAAAGTGAATGGTGTAACTCAATGCTCCATCTCACGTACATGTAGTTACTATGTATGAAATTTGGAAAGTTTGAACCTTGAGAGTAAACAATTGATCTATAGTATACAGAGCAAAAATTTCTCTATACCAGATTGCCTTAAGTCATAAGAGAAAGAACTTACGACTCAAATGTGATGCATGTGGTATTCATCATAAAATTACACATCCCAGCTGACACATCCCGCAAACAGAATAGCATTGTGAGATTAAAGTACAGAGCAGTCCCAAACCTTCATGTTTTCTGGGCAATCCTTAATAAGCATTTCCTACATAGTACATACCACTCCATAGAAGTTGCTGTTGACCATGATTGGAGAACGACCTCTCAGGTACACATACTCTTCCCACCAATCAGAAACCTGAAGAGAAATTACAACACATTTGCTTTAAAACTTTAAAAAAATAGCATGGTAAATATAGTTTTAATTGACTTGGGTTCAGCACAAAAATATTGACCAACAAAACAGTTAAATATTGACAAGTTAACCAAATGCATTACAAACAATTGATTAAGATGTTTCTAAATATATGACAAAATGGAGTAAAGAGCTTACGTAGTTGGTAGCCCACCAAGACTTAAGCACCAGGTATCGCTGCAACTTGGAGGCCATACCGTTCTTAAACTCATCGACAAGTTTCTCCATTCGTTTGTATTTTTCATCATCTAAGAGTGGTCGAACTGATCGTAAGTACTGAAATGTCAACGGGCAAATAATTAAAAAAAATACACATGTGTATATATTTCATATCAGAATATTTATAGAAAAATATAACCTATATCAAGGTCTTGATAATCAATAATATTAATCATAATACTATTAATTGATAAATATCAGTCAATAAATGACAACAACTAACAAGTCTCTGACAGGCCCTGTATATGTCTATGATGAAATCCACCAGATGATATTTATCAGTACAATGTATCCAGAAAGTTATAAATACCCTTCTCATGGTGTCGTCAATTGAAGGTACTGGTAGCTTAGGAAGGGATCCTTGATAGCTGTACAAAAGAGGCTTCCTTCCTGACATGAGTTTAGTTAAACCCTTGAAAAACAAACAAAATACAGAATAAGTATTGTAATAGTATACCAGTTTGGGGTTCACACCGGTACACATTGCCATGGAACAAAATAGGCATTCAAATTTATTTAACAATTCTTATAAAATATAGAAATGTAGAAAGAAAGTAAACGTATATTCAAAATAAAAAGTAATGGTTAGATTTTCACTTATAAAAATAAGATTTGCAAGGAACCATCTCTTATCATTGCACTTAAGTTACAGAAATAGAGACCACTCCAAATTTCCGCGAACTGATAATACAAAGTGGGTCTGTGGAACAACAGTTGCTCTAGTCATCAGACCTAAATTTCCTAAGTTGAGGCAATTATGTATGAGGCAATTAAGATACGGTTTTATGTATTGAAACACATGGTGATTTGTATCGTGGTAAGTCAATTGAAATTATACTCCATAAATGTACAAAGTTTCTGGTCCCAATGTCTCTCTTATATGTATACATGAACAACTAAAATTTGTGACAATTTCTGACATTTCCACTTATTTACTCCCACTATCACAAACTACCCATCTCATTGCTTTCCTTCCCACCCACTACAAAAAACAAATAAATAAAAGAATACCAAAGTAGCTGAAGACTATTGTTACCTTCAATAGGACTTAATATCATTTCAACCCAAAGCAAAATCTTTAAGATTCTCTCCAATTGAAACATACATTTGTATATAAAAGCCCTTAACCATAGACCATATTCTATCAAGAACGAACATTTATCTACAAAGTTTCATAGGTGTAAAATAAATGATAAATAACAAGGCATGATTTTACATATTCATACTCACCAACCAAATTTTAGTTTTCAGTGACATTTTGCCCCTGGGCTCATACATCCAATCATTGTATGTGAGCAATGCCTTAAGCAAATATCTCATCATAAGAATGACTGTCACCCACAGAACTGTAGCAAACAGGAGGCAGGCCGCATAGGCACTTCGTGGAGACTCCAAACTGTTCATACTGCAAAAGTTCAAGCACTGAAGTCTATCATTTCAAATACATGTGTATGTGATGCTATCCACAAGGTCTTATGTGCATGAGCCAATATCATGAATTCCATGGTAAAGTTTTGATGTTATCTTGCCTCCGACATTACAAGGGTCCCCTTTATCTATATCTATTTAGCCTTTGTTGAGTTCATTCACATGTAAGAGAAATTTCCTGTTGCTCACTTGATTTTAAAAAAAACTTTCATGTTCTTCTTAGTCTATTTAATGAAAAATCACCTGGATAAATTTTGTCGCAGTTGCTTATGTAAACACCCGAATTGCCAATGTGATATCGACTCATCATCTGAGCCATTTACATCTCTTATACATGTGAACTTAGGCTTAGAGCTAGACGCAGTCAAAATTCATGCTCTCTGCTATCATACATAGGATATACATTGTATATTTAGAATATGATCACTAGCATGAGTGTGGTTGGGTTTAATACAATAACTTTTGAATAAAATGTCCTTTGAAAGACTATAGTGATGCACATTTTATAAATGAAATGGATACAGTTCTATCATTGTAAACCTGTTATGAATTGCATCGAAACATTACACATTGTTCAATCCCTGCATAAGGCCACGGTAACTTGATTCTATGGATGACGAAAAAATTGGCTGTAAAATTTTCCACGAGGTGGGTAAGAATAAAAATAAAGCCCATGGTCAATAGCGGACAGGAAGGGGGAAAAATAAAAATAAATAAATATCCGAAGGAAAGTTTGGGATGGGGGAATAAAAAAAATATTCAGTAGTCACTGTAATCAGGCTGTGTGTGCATTTCAATTACCAATGGTCATTTGGTTCTTTATTCAAAAGGTCTGGGTCAATGTGTATTTCCACGAAAGGTGAAGACTCTTGTCGCTTCCGTGCAGACCCTCAGCCCGTTAAGGCCTATGGGGTCGATGACCAGGTCATAGCTAAGCGTCAAGTATTACTATCAGACCACTGTATAATCCATGTATGGTCCTCCATCTGCCTGGTGCTGACCCAACTTAGGGTGGCCTTGAGGCTTGACTCGCCCATTTGGACTCTCAAAGGCTTTACCCAAAGGCCACTCATGCCACTAGGGGAGTGCTACATGTGGCTAGCACAGTATCATTTGTGTGGAGAGGACATCAGGTATGTAGGTGCCTAGCCCTAGTCCTACCTACATGTAAAGCTGATTTAATACCCTGTATACCTAGAGAGAGACACCTATGAACGAATGTACACTGTATATAGGCTGTATATACGCTGTATATATGGCTACCTTAGCCCCCGTGGGTAGTAAAGTAATTCCTTGTCTGATAGGTGTATGAGTCCGGGGTAATAAAGGGCTGAAATAGCCTTACCCCAACCAGTCAAAGTATGATGATAGGTCTTATCATATCGTATTTCAATATTTACATCTAGGAACATCTGGAAAGCTCAAATTCTGTCACAAAATAAAGGAAACTCACTCATGTGTTAAACATTGGCATTTATTATCGCTCAGCCATCTACATTTTTGCCTTGGTTTTACTATGATTCAGATTCAGATATTTATTTATAATAACATTGTACATTGTAGTAATTTGTAGTATTACATTAAATAGATAATTACAAGATAATATAATAGGAAAAACAAGATATAAAAAAATAACCAATAAAATTAAAATTAAACATTAGAATAAATAACAAATAAGATACTAGTACTATGAGATTATAAGTAGGAGCACTAAAAGTCTTTGCTTTGAACAAAAACTTATTTCCATAGTGGACCACATTATATTATCACAGTGACAAGATGACTAGTGAACAAAATTAATACAACAAATACTGATATAATAATAGATATAATAATATTACATGAGAGGTATTTACATTACAAATTCGCTATCTTCAGTGGATACCATTTTATTGAAAAGGAATAATTTACATTTACTCTTGAATGAGCTTTTACTTTCTATTGATTTTAGGTTAGTAGGTAAGGAATTCCATAATTTAGCACCATTATACATAAAAGAAGTGAGACCTTGGCTATTGACATGAGGAAGTACATAGGATTTAAAGCTCTGGTTGTCAAATCAATTGAACATTACATTTGTTACCTGCTGTTCTCAAATAAACAAATGTGTAAGCCATTAGTAATGTTTTTCATCAAATCTATTACGAATGCTTGCCAGAAAATAGAAAATAAAACTTACTAATTTCAAGAGAAAACATGTACACTTCCGTGTGAGTGCGCATGCGCAATATCCCGCGCACCTGCTGGGAAACCGAAACCGAATGTATTAGCGTCCATGGTAGCGTGACGTCACTAGCAAATATGGAGCCATTGGCCGACCAATATAATAAAAACATGGATTTTTTAGCTGAATCGTCGGCGAATATAAAAACACACGCCATTTGAAAGATTATTTATCCATCGGGGGTTATTTTAATGCATCAGCGCTCTCTTCATCCATAGAATCCAGTTACCCTGGCCTAACTTTTGAGGCAAGTAAATAATTCAAAATTATTCTGTACATGTGGTTCATTCCAAATCAGCAAAGTCAGTGTAATAGGTAAGGGTGAAAACCTGTTAATTTGACTTACCCTGGAACTTGCGCTTCCAATTTGTGGATGAGGCCAAGAGAAGGGTCAAATTCACCCATATAAAGCCCAAGAATAAGTGTGACAGTAAACAGCCAACTTGCTGGGGAGGCAGGGTACACGCCATTAATGAAGTGATTCTGTAAGAGAAAGGTTGACACATCATTGGTATTTGCACGTGGATTTTTGCAAATTTGCACATATGTATCACTTGTTTTCTAAGATGAAAAAAAAATGATACAGTCAATGGATAAGTTATTTATGCAGAAGTTAACAATACTTATTACATGTATATTTCATAAAAAGAAATATCTTTAAAGTATCATTCAAGTCCCATTGGGGTTTGGCGCAGAGCCTAGAGTAGGGTGGGGTGGGGAAGGTACCTGAAGCAATAAAGCTCCCCAAAACTTGCCAGAAAATGCCCGTGATACCTCTATTTTTATGCTGGTTCAAATTGTTAGTGACAGAATCTATGTTTTCAAAGAATGTTCAAATATATAGCAGAAGGAACCATAGTACAGTACAACCTTGTTTAACTGAAAGGAGCAGGACAATATCGAATATCTCTCCTTAATACTTGTGGTTGTGGATATATTCTCTCTTTTCTTAGGTCAATCTAACTCTTACTACATGGCACAGAAATAGACTGGTATGGTTTTATAAACCTACACAAATGCTTTCATTGGCCTGATTCAAATGCAAGAAAAAGTGACAGTAAAGTATACAATGTTTATATTAATACGCTAGTTAGTCCAATAGTCTTAGAAAATCACTCAAATTTGTGTATTATGATTGTTTTCAAGCTCTATCAATGGCAATCATTTGGCAAGTTGCCTTCATAATTTTCTATTACATTCAATGAATCTACTTAAGGAAATGTTTGTGCATACATTAGTGATAGAAATAGCCCTCTAATACAATAGTGAATGGTTGACCTTAGCGTGATCAGATATTACACTATATTATTTTGATAAGATTTCTTTCTTTAGTTTAACTGCCATGCACACAGAACCTCCTCCTCTACAATAAGACAACAGGGCTAGACAACCCCTATTGCCCATGACAGGTAAAATTTCAGCTGGGCAAGTAAAAATTGAAGTCAGCTTATCTAAAGGGAAGGATTAGTGAAGTTTATAAACATGTAAATTTTGATTTTCAACACTTGTATACCCAGTAGTCAATTAGCATGGACATTCATCAAGCACATTGTTTCAGGCAAGTAAAACTCCAGGAATTTGTCAACCCGATTCCAAGACTGCCATGAACCATCACAAGTAAAGATCAAGTAAAGGCAACCACCTCTCTAAAGAACCAAATTGATGCTATTCTGTGTGTGGTCTTCATATGGAGGTTTTATTGGGATATAATGTTTGATATCAGCATATCTCTATCTAAATTTCTAAATAAAATGCATCAAGTTGATGATTACATTTGCTAGTTTAATACTATGGTCTAACACTGTAAGAAAAGTAAATAAAATACTATAAAAAATAATAACTAGGCTAACAAACACATGCTTCATTATCCAACTTAAAATATTTAAGTACTGTACTTTTATAGACTACATGTCACACCAAAAAACTTGGTAGTAGTAAAGAAATTATAATAAATGAATTACCTTGATCCGGCCGAGTCGCTTCTTCCACGAGCGGACTCCACTCCTCCACACTTGGCGCAGAGCTTCATGGTCAACATCCACATTGACCCCATCAGGCGTAACAGAAAAGGAGAATGCCACAGCAGCATGTGCCTCCGCCATCCTGCCTGTAATAATATTTTTCAAGTTATCTTGATGATCACACTGATCAACTTACTGTGGCAACAATATCACATGATAAACATTCTTGGTATCTACTCCATGAAGGACTTCAGTACATTACTAAACAAATATCAATAAAGTAAGACAATGGTATATGAAGACTTGAGAATTTCTTTTAAGTAGCTTTGATAAATGTATGTAATATATTTCGCAAAAATAAAAACTTATTTCATACACGTATATGCCAAATTCCAATGCACTATACACAGTTATACCATGTTGCTTTAAATAAATCACTTAAGTCAGTGTTTACTGGACTTAACTACACTTTGTCTATAGACCTGACGATAAACTTTTTCAGGTTACCTTTAATATTTGTGTGTTTAATTCAAGCCTGCAAGATTTTTCTTTTATAACTTGGGAGTAATTTGTAATACATTCTAAGTTCTATTTACTTTAAGGCTACATTAAACTAAAAAAGTATATCATCTATATCAGATGAGTCCACCAGGATAAGTTGGATATGACTGTTGCATGAGCCTTAAACAAATAGGACGTTTGTAGCATGAATATGGTATTTCATTTATCACACATTTGATGAAATAAAGCTTCGTGGCCTGATATTATATTCCGAAATGCACAAAACTACATTGTGAAGTATTGTAGTTCTCCTATCTCCAACAGTACTAATAAAAATAGATATAGGTGTTCTAAAAGGCTGGACATATACTAAACGATGAATAATCTGATGTTAGGTTAATATAATAGATGACATACTCATATGTACAGGGCAGAAGGATGTTGAGCGTTGAATTACTTCTCACAACCCAGTGTGGATCACCAGTGTCTATCTTAATTGATTGAGGATGGACTTTGTGTCTTTTTCGGGGTATGACGGTATATTACGAGGCCCCAATTTGTTACAGATTAAATAAAAGCACTAACAACGTATCGAGTAGAACTAAGCAGGCTGCTTTCGACTGATCATTTCTACCCTTGAATAACACGAAGTATCACATCGTAAACAGCTAGAAATGGATGTATTTTTTTAAATTTTACGTATTTTTTTTAAATTTTAGTTGCTATATATATATATATATATATATATATATATATATATATATATATATATATATATATATATATATATATATATATATATATATATATATATATATAAGAATATTTTCAATGTACATATATTAACCCTGCTGGATACTTTTCTCTCCGTGATGAATATAGTCAAACATGTTCATCTGTTAATAGTTATGCTCAGTGGCTAAACAAGTATGCTTGCAGAGAAACAATATGATGTGTTCTGTGCATTCTGAAAGTTTCTTTCATTTAAATACCATATTAGAATATCTAGAGCTATTTAAATCCACAAATTGGCAATAAACAATTGGCTAGAAACCCATCAAAACATGTGTAGGCGAGAAACGTAAACCGAATGATTTTCATCAGACGTAACTCCACAATGCATGTAAGAAGGAACCTATCCTGCCAATGTTAAACGTGACGTATGCCATTAGAAATCCAAGGTACATCTGGCGAAAATCAATTGATTATGCAACATCACGTGACCTTGTGTTTTAGCTGACAATATATAATGGTATTTTTATAGGTGTAATTATATACTAAACGTGAAAATATGAATCTTATTTTCCTTATACTTCCAATGGAAAAAGACATCATTTATTGATCCTGAATTTTACAAAACACATATATTTTTGACTGAGCATGATCTTCAAAAATGATGATGTAGGAATGTGGGCGTATTCCTTAAAATAACAACAGATCTAGTTTAGTGTTGCTTCCTGTGTTCTGTTTTTCTCAATTAAATCTGTATAGGGTCAGGACAAAAACAAACAAAACATTCTCAAAAGCTGACCAAAATTATAAGGGTGTGAAATAAGGTCCTCACCGGTCTGCTAAAAGTTTTGCAGCCCTCTATTGAATTAGTGATAAAATGTTAATATCCTCTCTCATAATTTGTGAACAGTGACCGTAATAAAGGAAAATATCAAAATAATCGACAGTCAGTTTACTTGCATTTTTTGGCAATGATAACATGAAGCTTGCGCCCACTGTTTTTTTACACCGACATACATTTTCAAACTGACACATATATCTTAATGACATTTTGGTTTGAAAACACATTTCAGAATGATGGCGCCTATATCTGGCCTTAAAACAAAACACAAGAACAAAAACAAAAAACCACAAAATTATGAGTCATACTATTAGAAAACTTTAAAACCTTGTAAGGTTTTAAATTTAATGCAGTCAGTGCAAACAATCTATAGTTTAATTGACTATTTACTTTTAAAAAGTTTTAATACCCATATTTGCGCATCAACTTATGAAATTATAATTTAGGCAATCTGTTAAGTGCTGACTGCTACCAGGAGACATTCAGAAGCGAATCTTGTGAACTGCCAATAATTAGAGTACAATGCGCTAAACAAAACAAAAAAAACATTATAGTACTTTAATATCCAATGAAGTTAGTGTTGCAACTTGGGCATCACTTACTTTGTCATTTTACAATTAGGAGGAAGGAATAAAACTAATAAAATACATACCATTCAAAAGAGAATAAAACAGTTTTCAATGCCGCACATCTCGACACCATAACAACCCTCAACGACCTTGCATAATTTTTTTTGCTTAGATCACCCGCAGGCAAAGAGATTAAACTAACAAAAATATATATCACGATATATACGAAAGATGAGAAATAAAGGATTATTTTCATACATGCTAATGTTGATCTTTATAAAAACTTCAATTCCAAATCATGGCATCTTCAATTTCACAGGGAAGGCTTTTTTTATATTTGGTAACCATCAATCAGCTATTGTAGTCCTGGGATGTTATTTACACATTATATATAAGACCTTATTTCATTTCCTCCCCTAAGCCAAGTATTTTAGCAGTATTGTTTAAACAAAAACACGCTGCAAAAGTTGGTTCTAAGGCAAGCGTGTAAGTGTTGTTAATTAAACATTAATATCTTGTTAAACAATTAATAATCTTTTATTAGGGACACTTCAGATATTGATGAACAACAATTTTAGCTACAATATGACATAGATGCTGTCGCCAGTCTTGACATACGTCAGAGTCTCGTCATATTTTAGTGACGTGACGAGACTCTGACGTATGTCGACTCTTGCGACCGCATCTACACTTAATTTGATTATTTTAACCAAGATCCCAATAAAAGCATTTAGCTAAAAATTAGCTATTATCGCAGTTGTCATACACTGTCAACGCGCATCTCTATGCGCCTACCCAAGTCATTGGCAGTGCTCAAGATATTGGCACAATCAAAAACCATTTATTAGCATTCACTAGCCTATTTTTTTTTACACTCCTAGAACGCTTTGTCCACAATGTCCAATTATAACCTAAGACGTGTGTGTTACCTTTAAGATAAAGTATGTTTGGGAGGTGCCAAATATGGAATAACTTGAACACTTCCTCACATATTAATAACATGGGCATATAACATTATTATCAGATCTAGCACTAAGTACTTGTCTATATCTATTGATTGAGTAAACATGTAACATTTTCCCTAGACCCAAGGAATAATATATCTGGAACTTTAGTTTTATGTAAATAGATCTACCTACTGTACTTTCCACTTTCTATTATAATATATCAAAACACAAAAATCCCTCAGATCTTATTTGTACAGATAGGTAGAGGGTCTATATCTAAGGGGCCCTTGCTCATATGTTGGAGAATCTCGCAACATTGTTTTTTTTATATATGATCCTTTTTACTGGCCCAAATCGAGTAGCAAAGAATCCTAGCCAAGTGTAATCGATTGGCTCTTGTACATACAAGATATTGATATCTCTTATTGTAATAATGCAGATATAGAGCTAATTTAACAATCTAAATTCTATATGTTTTCACCTTATCAACACGAGAGTCCCCGAGAATGATAACTTGTAATACGGGTCCGTGAAAATAATATTTGTTTCTACTAAAATACAGATTGATTTTACGGATAACAAACAACGCTTTGGTAAACCATCACATCACATAGCACAAACACATGATTGATCTCTAGTGCACTGCGGGTGTTAAACTTTTCTTCTTACATGTTCGATGTTAACAAATTGTTTCTTCCTAACACTTTATTTTTTTCAGAATAAATGCAGTCGCCAGAGCCTCGACATACATTTAGCAGATTGTCACTTTACTAAAATGTATGTGTGATGACCTGCTAACATATGTCAAAGCTCTGGCGACCGCATATACCACATGATTTGGGGATCGATGGTGCAGTGGTTACCATGCAGGACTACGAAACATGATTTGTCTGCTTTATGAGTTTGCGGCCCGTCCACAGCAGACTTAGTGTCACCAAAACCGTTACGTCTGCTACTGCATTGCCGATCTTCACACAGTGTGTCGCCACAGTAGTGAGTACAGTAAACTACACGGTGGCAACACTAAGCGTGAGGTTCAGAAGCCTCATTAAAAGGTGTGTCTCCCATGTGGAAAGGGCTTCATGCAGAGTCACCCCTCTGCACACAAAAAAACTCGCTTAGCTTGAAAACAATAGCTTCCACACCCACAAGCCTCAGTTGGTTAACTAACCTGCCTCTGGAGGTCCATGTACCAGCACCACGTGACCTCCATCGATCTGTTATAATCATCAAACTTGATGGCTGCAGAGTACTAACAAAACAAAACAAACAAAACAAACAAACAAACAATTTGTTTGATGACCTTAAATATGTTTGAATGCAATTCACGTGACACCACCTGCTCATGCACCTACCAAGTGCTGCACCATTCAAACAAGCCTGTGTTGACAACCAGATTGCATAGAAAAAGAATGATTTTTGCTCTTCTGGGAAATGCACCATAAAACAATCAAAGAATGGCAACTTCATAAATACTTCTAAATGATAAAAATGATAAAACCTTCTCTTCCGTGTCCTGTTTACCTGGTGATAAAAAAGGCACTGACGTAAACAAAAAAACATCTTACAAACAATGTGTAACGTATCTCTTAACAATTGAAAAGCAGCGTTTGGCATATAGGAATTCAAGACATCATCATATCTCCACCAACTGTTGGGCTGTCTCATTTGCTTCCCTGAGATCAGAGTCTGTGCTCAGCTTACATTCCTGCAGGATATGTTCAATGGTCTGTGGGTCCTCTCCACACAGGCAGGATTCGTGTTGAGAGAATCCCCACTGGCACATGGTGTCTTTTGTCTTTGCCACCTTAGCTCTTGCTCTGTTCAGTGCTACCCACTGTCTTCTTGGAAGGTCTATTCGAGGGGGAAGGGCCTCATGTGGTAGTGGTAGAGCTTGGTTATTGCCTTGGTCAGATCTGGTCCACCTTGCGATTCTTAACATGTCAGTTGGTGTATCTTCACTGTTAACCTTGATGAAGCTGTTTCTTAACTTCAACCTTGTTACAACCTCTTTGTGTCCATACATAGGGTGGCGGGGATCATTCAGCTGTTTTCTTCTTTCTACCTTAGTTATAGCTTCACGGCGTATGCGAGGCGGGCAAATGCCAGTGAGCCTGTACAACGAAGAAACTTAGTAGTGGGGTGACTCAAGTTTCCGGTGATTATTCGGCAGACTTAGTTGGGCTCAATATCTACCTTTGATGCATGGGCTGATCTTTCCCACACTGCTGCACAGTATTCGGCTGTAGAGAAGCACAATGCTAATATAGGCTCATTGAGGCAGAGCAGTAATATTGGGCTTAAATCTTTGGTAGGGCTGGATCTCTATTGGGTTTTTAAAAAGCCACAACCTTTGCTCTTCACCACAATTTCGGCAGATGAATACCATTGGCACAGTTATTAAATAAAATGTAATCTTAATAGCCAGTCTAAAGTCTTCCCTTCAAAGTATTTGAGCATCTTTGCACTAGTTCCATCAAGACCTGATGCTTTGCCGGTTTTCAAGTATTTCAGATTTGCTAGCCGTTCCTCACGAGAGAATGGAATGAAAATGTCATCACTTTCATCAAGAACACATCTCATTTCTTCTTTCATCTTTCTTGCATATCCATGGTCCTTTTCTTTTTCAGTGGTTTCCCATTATCTAATAGCCGTTTAGCTACTTGGTTTGGGGACTGCTGCAGAGCATTGGTCCGGTTCCTGGGCAGAGTTGAATTCAAGTGATTGTTTGGCAAAGTATTTGCTGTATTAAGGTCGGCTATGTTAAAGCCCATGGAAACGTTCATAAGCATCCTCTGCTCTATATACTCTCCAGTATGTTATACAATGATACATATACAACGAATTTTAATTCACAACTAACAACCTATAGCCACTTTAAGTACAGACAACTTAGGTATCAAAACTAAGACCGAAGTTCTCTGACTAGTATTTAATTGATTTTATGTAATATTGTATATGTATTTGGTCTGGATGTTTAAATAAAGTTTATGGAAATCTTAACATATAGAAGAAAAAAACATTGTTTAAAGGAATAATGAACAAATAGGAGCCTTCCTAACAAGCAGCTATTTTATGGGAGATTTGGCATCTGTTGCTTCACTACTAAAATCTTAAGTTATCGCTGTTTGACGTCAATATCAAAATACCCAGGAATATCATCATCTGCACTTTTTGTGGAACGATAGGGGTCAATAATGATTTTGACAAGGTCATCATCAGTTATCTTACTGGTGTCATCGAATATATGTTGTAACGTTTTATAACATGTGTAACTTTTTGTTTGGTTCATAATGCACACATCGAAATTAAAATGTTTTCTGCTGCTGCAACGATCTGCATTATAGTTCAAGTCAACCTAGTTATTGCACTTATAAATAGCACCTGTCAATCTGTCAATGTACTAAATTTTGTCAACAAGAGAAATGACAGAAAAATAAAGTTTATGGACATTTTCCAATTACTAAGTATATATTTGACAGGTAATATTATAGTTCTTTGTATTATCAACTTCTTTGGTATTTGTGAATTAAAATAATCTTCAACATCGATATGATATGGAGCTATTTTTATGACTGAGCATATGAGTTCCACCCACCAGGAAGTGGACATAGTCTATAAAAAAATCATAAAAAATCATTTATCTGCTGAAAGAAAATTATGTAGATCTAGGCTTTCTCTCTCTTTGCAAGTTTCTAACACGTAAAATCACCACCAGAATTTCTATGAAATGTTTTTAATTATTATATATATACTACTTTGCATATTTCTAGATAGTGGAATTAATTGTGTCAATTTGTGAGTTTAACTTGTGTCCCTCTATCTATATTCTCAGCTGCCATCAATGATGACAAGTACGTCAGTCCAATCTGAAGAATTAGTCCACAGTACTCCAGAAAATGGTGACTGTCACTCACAAACATCTCAAGATTCAGGATGTTCTATAGACAGCACAGGAGGGCCAGTAGTAATGCGAAAACCATCCAAAATATCTAATGGCCACCACAATGGGTATGTGTAATCGTATATTTCTTTACCCAAGTACTTTATGTTCCTATTGTTTTGCGTTATTTGTGTGGATACTCTGTAGCCATCAATTGCTAATGAATATCGCAGAGGGATACCAAGTGGTGCTGGTACATGGATCTCCAGAGGCAGGTCAGGTACTCAGAGGTCAGGTAACCAACTGAGCCTCATGGTATGTCATATTTGTGCTTGACCCTAAGTAATTCTAGTTCAGGCAAACTGTTGTTCAGCAATGTTTGCAATATCAGGGAGACAGGAGACATTTTATTGTAGATGTACGCGCCACCACTGACATACGTCAGCAGATCGTCACATCACCAAAATGTACTTGTGATGAACTGCTACCATATGTCGAGGTGTTGACACCCGCATCTAGATTAAATTACATCGCTTGAACTGGCAATAATGAGCAATGTGTTAAATATCAAACGTAAACAGGTGGAAACAATCAACAAAACAAAATTAGACATTATACGGACCACAATAATAGTCACTCTTGTTTACAAAATCGTCGACAGCCATGAAAGATGCATTAAGTTGTGCGTACTACAGACAGTTTCATACATCAACGCTGTCAGCGCTCTCAACCTACGCATGTTGTTCTCTGATGTGGACAGGACCTATCAGACATGCACTTTAAACTATCAACGTTTTGGAACCATGAGGGTGAACAAATACAATTCACTGTAATTAGCATTATAGTGGTATTCCCTTTGTTTTTTTTAAATCCCCTTTGTTTTGGTTGTCTACTAATGAACCAAAGCATCTTGCAATTAATTTTATCATGAGATTAAGCTGTATGTCTAAAACAAAAGCTATAAAATGATGTTCAATTAAATTATCGTCAAATACAATTCATCGTCCCAATGTGTCCAGGGTCAGGATTAGGTAGAAAAGTGCTACTGGTCAGGAGGACGAGTAAACCTCAAATATCAACTTGTCCTGCAAAAAATGTACTCGTCCTCCTTGCACAAACTCTATACTTGTATAAAGTTTGACCAGAAATTCCTCAAAAGGACGAGTTACTAAAACTTCTTGCTCGTCCTCCACAAGTTTTTAAATTTTACTAGTCAATACAAGCGGATGAGTGGCTAATCCTGACCCAGTGTGTCTGCTTAGGTTAATGGTGTACTTGGGCCTTTTCCTGGTCAAATTTTTTTTAAGGTGATTAAGCTGGTAAAAGTCCATCAAATTGTTTAATTAAAATTGTTAGATAATTCTTTGATACCAATAGCTTAGGGAAAATTAATTTTGCTGTTAATTGGATTATTTATGGTTTAGAGAGGAAAATGAATCAAGTGAAGATGATCTTGAACGGAGACGTAGTGCTTCAGTTCTAGAAGTCAAAGAACATGCCCACTCCAGACTTAGAGATGAACTTCTAAAAGCACAAGAGGTAAGTATAATATTGTTGAATTCACAGCCTTCTTTAGTGGTACATTGGAATGCTGGATGGACTGGATGTCAATATTATTCCATCATTAACTAGAAGAAGAATTATTTATGTACCAATCAGTTAACACCCATTTAACACTTCTAAATTTAAGTGCCAAACATCATATTTCCTGTAAATGCCCCTGGCATATCACACAGTGTCTGATTTGGAGAAACAGCTTCTTGCTGCTCAATAGGAAATCACGCAGATGGTCCTCCCCAGAAGTTATATGTACTCGTCCTGACAAATTTTCGAATGTGTTTTGGCTGAGTAGCTACTTGTATGAGTGAATTGAATTCAGCACTAGTCCTCCCCAATTGCTTAATCTGAACAAGCAGACTTGTGACTAAGTGGGTGACTCAGCCTCAAGAACATGTTTTACTCTCACTATTCTTGCAAGAAAGCTCCTACCGCTGTATTAATATAGCTGAAAACACAGCTTCCATATGACGATATCAAGTGGCCCTGACGGGACTCGAACTCACGACCCCAAGGTTGTGGGACCAGAATGATCTAGCATCTTTTTATCATTGCTATCAGTGCTAAAAAAACATCACTCGACTTGCTGGAATAGGTGTTGCAAAAAGGCAAGTGATAGCAGATTGCAAGATGTTCATGTCTTATGGGTGTATGGTTACATCGAACATCAGCCAATCAAATTCAAGTGGATTGCTTGCTGCTCACGTGGAAGGTGTTTACAAATTTGTCAAATAAAAAAGGCATTTGTGTTTTATTCCAAATTGATGTATTATGAAAGCTAAAAATGAATCAATGGCTAACTCCGTAAAACCGTAGTTCCGCCTCTGCCACCGGGCGGCGCTGCAATCGTCAGGGGTAGATGTTGGGCAATTCGCCTTATAATTGTACGGGAAAGTCAGACTTTTGAGGTGTATTTTCTGTAAGAAATACTCATCCATGTTATTCCAAAACGTCGTGTATCAATAGCAAAGCCCTTAAGTATCGATGCATCTGAGCATTGTTTCTCAAATACGTGACATAATTAGAATAATTCAATTTAAGTAACATACTTATCTGACCTGCCAGTGAGGCTTTAAGCTAGATTTATAACACCTACGTACCAATATTACGTTCGACGTTTGAAAAATATAGTACTTATAGACTTGTACATCTAATGTCAACGAAGTGTTTTATACATTAAAATTGTAGCAAAATATGGACTTTATCAATGGAATATATATGTGAAAGACATGTATGTCAAGGATGACATACGCATCATATACAGTTAGAAAGGACAATCAACATTTATGGATAATCTTGTCAAACACACTGACTGTCAAAATCGGCCATGGCTTGAGCTTGATGCAAAAACACAACTTGGAAATCTGGACAAAGCTCATTATATACAATTCCAAATAAAATGTGAGTATCATATATGAAAACTAGAGAAGTATGCGAACATTTCTCTGTGTGTCACAAAACATAATTATGAACATAGAGCACATTAATGCCATCTTCAAAATGACTAATATACACGAATGTTGAGGCGCTGTTTTGAAAGTCTACCCCTGCCGACTGCAGCGCCGCCTGGCGGCAGAACAAAAATACTTCGTAACGGGTGTCAGAGACTGCCATTATAAACCTATTACAATATCACATACTAAAAGACATATTCTCAGATGAAGTGTATTATTGAATATTTCAACTGATTTTGCTATCAAGTTGGCGATGTGTAATTTCACAACCAACAGGCGTCGATTAAAAACTTGAAAGATGTTTAAATAATGATATTCAAAGATATGGGCAGTACATATCATATTTTTAGTACAGGATTTTGTGGTGAGACAATTTCAATCAGTAAGATTCAGAATCAGATAGCAAATATAAGCAATACTATTTATTTAACATTGAATGGCACTATTATTTTAAGCTTCAAGAATCTTGTATGGAACAGGATTTGTAGTCAAGATAATCGCATATTTTTAATTGAGTAATTTGTAGAAACATGCAAGGTTCAGGTTATGATAATAATTAGAATATTCAATATACAATGAATGATTGCTTGTTACTTTGTACAATCTATGTACTTGCTAACGATGTTGAGCAATAATACCTACCCCAAGGCAATAATTTGTATGCTATGAACTGAGAAATCTTTAAATAACGTTTCAGATGAGATTTACCTGGTAGGTCATTTTTTTCTCTCAACTCTGCAATTACATCGCTCATTGACATAATTTATGCATGGGCATAACATACAATACACATAGCACGTTCAGGGATAACGCTGGCTAAAATACAGCATGTGTCGTTTTAGCCGACTTTCTCAAGAAAGAGTATGCCATTTTGCTATATGGCTATGTAAAACCTCAAACGAATTTGTGAGTGCCTTCAAATTTTTTTTTATACATTAAATCAATAATTATCCATAATGTACAGGTGGTGGTGTTATCTTTATTTGTATTGTAATCTGCAGCTCATTATGAGCATATTGGCAGATGGATTGGAGTCTCAATTGCTCCTATGCAAGGAATGTAGCTTAGCACAGAACATATTCATGGAATTACAGTGTCTAGATTGTTCCTCTTGGGAATTGTCGGCGGGAAGAAGAAGTTTCTGATTGTGTCCGTATTGGTTTGAAGATGTCTTAAGTTTGTGTTGATGTGCGACGGTCAGCGGGCAGAAGGATGACATCCGCTGGGATGGCTACTTGCTTGTTCACTATTTTGCCAGCCAGTGTACCTTCTGATGCGAGAATAGTGTGTTCCAATGTAGCTATCTCAGCCTGGTGGAGACACTGTTGTATGTACAATGTAGACATAAAGAAGTCACTCATGGCGAAGCTTGCGACTCTGTGATGACTTTCATCAGTTTTGAAATGTTGGTCTTCGTGTGAGGGTGCCATATTTGGCAAGCATAGCACAGAGCGGGCAAGTGAAAAGTATGCCAGCTTTTTCAAGTCTCTTGAGCATTGAGACAGATTGCATCTTAGAAGCCCAATTGCTTGGTTGCATCTTGCAGATACTGTGTTGATGTAGGAATCCCACATCAGTCCATCATTGATGAGCACACCAAGATATTTTGAAGCTGGTACAAGGTTCCAATATCTGATCACTAATCATACAGAAGCTATCCAGTAGTGTCAAAGACTGGCTGATGCAAAGAAGCTGGTACTTAGACAGGGTTGAAGCGTCTTCAGCCCAGCGTTGCAGACGATTGAAATCATTCTGTAGCATCATTTGGTTGTGGAATGATCTAATTGAGTTGTAAAATAGGCAGTCATCTGCAAAAAGTCTGCTCTTAGGCTGGATGGCAGAAGGAAGGTTGTTGATGTGTGTACTGGTAAGGAAGAGATTTGGGCCGAAGCACCATGCCTTGTGGAACTTCAGAGTCGACATGGACTCACGCTGAGTGCGCTCCATCCTGGACCACCACAACTCTTTTCTCCTGAGTCTTCATCCAACAGTGTCTTAGCTTCTGGCTTTTACATATTGCCAAAATGGTTTGTTGTTATTTGTGATTTTTAAGCCTCGTTGGTAGGGCTTTGTTCACTAATTCCATCTTGCCTCACTGAAAGCTCTCTCAGTGTTCTTTTGTGCTTTACCGAACTTTAACCATGATGATAGCAAGCCAACTTTTTTTGCCTTGAAGAAATGCTGCTATCTGTATCAATATCTGTAAGTTAATCTGCAGGGCTTTATCAGCATATGGGCAGATGGATGGGAGTACGCAACGCTACTCAGTCACTCCTGTGCAAGGCATGTAGCCTGGCATGGAATGTGTCTACAGAACTGCAGTTGGTAGTGTCTGAGTCAATGCTGTTCCATTCTGGAATTGTCCGTGGAAAGAAGGAGATCCTAAATGTGTCCGTATTTGCTGTTAAATATCTAAATTTGTGATGATGTGATGACCGTGTACGCTGGTCAGCTGGTAGGAGGATGTCATCAGCAGGGATGGCCACTTTCTTGTTCACTATTTGATGCATAAGTGCTAGTCGGTGATTTTTCCGGGGGGAGGATAGTGTCTCCCATTGTAGCTGTCTAAACATGGCGGTAACACTGCTGTAGGTAGAGTAGTCACTCATGGCGAATCATGCTGCTCTATGTTGGACTTGCTCCAGTTTTGTAATGTTCTTCTTGGTGTGAGGGTCCCATACTTGGCAAGCGTACTCTAACACAGAACGGGCCAGTGAAAAGTATGCTCATTCTTTCAGATCTCTTGAGCATTGAGACAAATTGCGTCTGAGAAAGCCGATGGTTTGGTTGCATCTCGCAGCTATCTTGTCAATGTGTGAGTCTCACTTCAGTTGGTTGTTGATGAGCACACCAAGATATTTTAAAGCTGGTACCTGTTTTAAAATCTGATCACCAATCGTGTAAAAACTTTCCAGCGGTGACTTAAACCTGCTGATGCGAAGAAGCTGACATTTGGACGCATTAAAGCGCATGCCCCAGTCTTCAGCCCAGCATTGCAGATGAATGAGATCATTCTGAAGGACCAATTAGTCCTGGAATTATCTAATTGGGCAGTAAACAAGGCAGTCATCAGCAAAACGTCTGCACTGAGACTGAATGGCAGAAGGAAGGTCGTTGATGTGAGCCAGGAAGAGAAGTGGGCCGAGCACCGTGCCTTGAGGAACTCCAGAGTCGACATGGATCCAGTCCGAATGAGCTCCATCCACCACAACTCTTTTGCTCTCGAGTCTTCAAGAAAGAGGCTATCCATCTGGTCAGCTGTTCACTAATTCCATAGTGGCGTAGCTTATGGAGGAGTCTATTGTGTGGTACAGTGTCAAAAGCTTTGGAGAAGTCGAGAACTATTACATCAATTTGAGTATTACTGTCTCTGTATGCCATCAGATCATAAATTGTGGTGATTAGCTGGGTGACACAGGATTGAGCTGTGCGGAAGCCATGCTGTAGACATGTCAGGATGTTATTGGTTTCAAAATGGGTTAGCATGTGTTTGAGCACAACATGTTCAAGGATTTTGCAACACACACAGGCTGATGATATAGGCCTGTAATTCTCAGCTTTGTTGGTGTTCCCTTTTTTTAAGATGGGTGCAACATTAGCCTTCACCAAGTCTGTTGGTAGCGTACCAGTTCTGAGGGATTGATTGAAAATGAAGGTAAGGATAGGAGCAATATCCTCAGCAAGCTCTCGTAATACATAGCATGGCAGGTTATCTGGTCCTGTGGCCTTGTTTATTTTCAGTGATGATAGGAGTTTCTTTACTCCGTCCACATTGACTACCAGAGCACCACAAGTGGGGCAGGGGGCACTGACTAGGTTTGGCATTGGTGCTTCATTTTCTTTAGTAAAAACACGCTTGCAGCGTATAAGCCGTTTCAGCTTTTGATTCTACCAAGGAAGCTTCTGAAGGCCCTTAGTAGTTCTGGAAGGTATGTATGTGTATTCATTTTATTCAAGAGAGCTTTCCTGATTTCATTCTAATCATCTTCTACTGAGCGAGCATCACATTGGGTGAGAAATGACCCTTTAAATGTCTTGAGATCAGACTTTGTCATTCTTTTGTCAAAGGTTTATCAGAGAGAATGGCCAAAACACTGAGAGACCACATTAGTTGTGCGCTCAAACTTTACAAGACTATGTAATATTTTGACCCAGCCAATGAACAAAATCAAGCTAAAGGACATTGTGGTTGTGTGTACAAAATTGGGCACAGAAACTGTTAGAGTGTGTATATTGGAGAAATGGGTAGGAAACTGTGTACTCATGTAGCAGAACATTGGAAGGATGCCGAAGATGATGGAAACAGGGAAGTAGCCACCCGTTAGTTGTCAATAGGTGATATCCACAAATCTGCAATCAGAGATCGTATGGTCAAACTGAACCATATCCCAGATTGGGACAACTCAATGTACTAGTACGATCAGAGGGCATTATTGCGCCGCGCATTATGGAGTTATTCATGACCACTGATTTTGGCTGTAAACCAATCAGAATATGTGATTATCTGGCATGTCATGATGAAGTGTGTAAAATGTTTGTAAAATGATGATCTATCATATGCATGAAAGTGATCACTCCAACTGTGAATATGATATTTTTTCCCCAATATGATAGGTTCACCTTCAACTGTTCAAATGAATCTATTGTTCTCACTAAATGGTATTTAGGTTACAAAACAAGCAAAAATAATATTGTGATATATGTACGTGGTATATGATTACATGTATATTCATATTGGTTGCTATGTAAATCATTATAAAATTGAATAGATACCACAATATATTTTCAGTCCAATTTAAGCATACTGAAAAGTATTTTGGACATTGCCTCCCACTTGAAATTCAATCTTTAGTGTATTGTGTGTCACAAATAACTATGCGATAGTATGATTCACCTAATTTGAAATTAAGACACATGACAAAATGATGATTCTTACAAATAAAAAGTATGTCGAAGTCTATATCTTGCATGACTCATATATATATATATATATAATATATTATATATGAATATTTGAGATGAATTCATAAATGTATATATATATATATATCTATATATATATATATATATATATATATATATAAAATATATATATATATATATATATATATATATATATATATATATATATATATATATATATAAAATCTATATATGAATATGTGTCCATATATATATATATATATAATCATTGTGGTGTTTTAACTACATGTGTCTCTTTTAGAAGTACACAGTACAGAATGTTGACAATGTATTTCATGGGAAATTGTTTTGCATCAGTGAAAATATATTAAAAGCTTTATGCGTGCATCTTCTTGTGCACCAACCATACTCATGCATATCAGATGCATGTACTTTAGAAGTCTGATTGTATGCTAAGTTCCATCACTTTGTTGTATCTAATTGTATGTCTTTTTTTCATTTATAAAATTTAATACAGAACTAATCTTAAGGATGATGCATATTTTGTCACACTCCACAAAAGTGCACCCAGTAAAACTAGTGGCACATCACTTGGTTCTTTAACATTAATAAATCAATGTCACAGTGCTGGGGTGCAAAATTGGAACATTGTTCTTTTTTTGTTTGTTCTTGACCTGATATATGAAAGGTTTTGCGCAAATGAAAAGTGGAACATCAGAAACCTCACAGAACCTGTCACTCCACACCTACCCCACACCCACATACATATAGCAGGAAAATGGCATTTTTCCCGGGTATTTTCTCAGAGTTTGATACATCATGTCTAAAAATTAGACATCTTAATTTCCATACACATCAATTTGAAAAGGCATCATCTACTGATATTAGTTTTTACTTAGTAAAAAGTTTTTTGACTGAGCATTTTCTATATTCATACTTTCTTCATAGACAGAGAACTTCAAAATTTAAATTCTAAAATGATTTCCAGGCACTAAAACTTAAAGATGAAGAATGCAAGAAGCTGACACATGTTCAGGAACAGATGGGTCAAGAGTTAGAAGACCTAACAGCAAGCTTATTTGAGGTAATATAGTAGTTTATTTACTCATATTTGTTTACAATAATGTTACCATAGTTACATTGCTGGAATTTAGTAGCAGGAATGTTGTGGAATGTGACTTGGTGTCTACCGTTTTTCATTGTCTTTTCCATTGGTTGAAATGATCTATCAACTGATGTCTATTAGGGTAGCCTTTTGTGTAGGTGTTTGTATCTAAAGGGTAATCACAAAAGAAAACATTTCCCAAGTATCCAAAGCTTTTATAGAATTATTCATATTTATTTTGCAGGAAGCTAATAAGATGGTACAAGATGCCAATATAAAACGAATGAACGCCGAAAGATTACTCAATGAAGCAAGGTCAAAAGTAAGTTAATTGTTTCTTTTCTGTTATTTCATGGCTTTTTAGAATATATGCTATAATAAGGGATATTATAAATGTCAAATCCATACATTTTACATCTAGAATTAGTGATTCATGTAAATAATGGAGGTAACAGTAAATTGAGATATATCTCCTCATGCATTCCCATATTTCATCAATGCATTGTGTTTTGATTTCATGGTAGAGCATGGATCAATTTAGATAAACTGAACTGGGTTGAACTGTAGGTACTGTAAAGCCATGAGAGCAGGACTTGGATCACGGCTATTAACCACCACATTTACATGTACTTGTTATACCTATGGGTATGGTAACTAAAATATCGTTAATAATTTTAAAATCTTATAGAAAAAAATGCTTTTTGGTCAACCAAAAACTATTGCTCTTTGAATAATTATATTTTTCTTGATAGATCATACATGTAGTTCTAATTTAAGTTATTTATTTTGTAATGATGCAGAAAACCACTAAATGGCAACATATTAAAAACTAATCTTACTGTAATTAAATAAAATATTTACACTTTCATCTGAAACACCGTTTCAATTATCTTTCTGACATCATATATAGTACATGAAATTGAGAGGAATGATAAATATTTCATGTAGTTAGTTTATTGGCTTTGACACACATTACTCATCATCTATGCAAGTGCTTTGTCCAGAATAGGCGTGGTTTCATTTGATTCTGTAGCGTGAACATTATTATAAATAATGAATCTCCCAATATATAACATTGGGTTGTGGCATTACACGCCCACTTATTCAGAGAATGCGCACGCACGCATTATCAGCATCTGATTGCTCTGCTTGAATGGCAACAGTGAAATACCACAATCAGGCAGCAAAACTGTCATCAATCTGTTGTTGTCTGCATGGAAGCATCCAGTGCTATCTGCATGGAAATATTGGTAACCTTTCATTGATTGAATTGACCGGGATCTTTGATAACTTATATAACTGCACAGATTAGATCAATAGATTGATCCAGCTTCATAAGTGTGGATAAAGGCTATCAAGCCCACACCTTTGGCGGATATAAGTTGCAAGCCGAAACACAATCCAAAATTGACCCTATGTGGCTTGTTCCTTTACAAAAAGTCTTTTAATGGGTGTTTATACATGTAAAGAATAGACCATAGAACTCCTGTGGTCTTAGATATAGGAAGGAGCCTAACCGCAAGACTGTGGAATGTTGATAATTCTGCATTGGAATTCATGTATCTTGTTCCACTATCTCTGTCAAACTGTAAATTTTGTGCTACTCTGACTATTTGGATGTTGTTGTTTACAAAGACTGGACGTTAGGATTGTTGTAGGATTAACTTAACACTTTTGATATAAAACAATTGCTGGATTTAGTGGATTTATATTCTGTTATGTTATGGCAAATATATGTATGATGAGAAACTACAAATTGTCAAAGGTAGGCAATTATTGTTGAGCTTATAATGTGTCATTTGAAAAAAAAGAAAACCTAAATTGATACTAACTTGATTGAAAATAACACTAAAGTAATTTCTTTCTGTAGCGGTATAGCTTTTCAAATTTTGTTTCGTTCTAAATGGATCTTACCCTGAAAAACTAAAGGTCTTGTGATAATATTTGAATTGCAAGTTTTTACAGAAAACTGCAATATATTTAAAAAACAAAGTGTGATATATTAAAAGAAATTCTTCCAAAATAAGATTATATGTAGTGTGCATAAAGCATAGAAACATAGAAAATAAAATGAACTCATACACAATATACATTGTAACACTAGATTTTTTTTTTTTGTAAATTTTTTATTCTATTTTGCTGTAAGGGGACTACCATTTTTTATGGCCCAAAGGAAGTATGAAAAAATGAAGCATTTGTTGCATGATTTTCATCTTAAAATTTCAGGCCCATAAAGTTTTTTCATGACACCTTTTTATATACCTTCCATGGCCATGATAAATTGTGTACCACTAAAGGTGAAGAAAAATAAGTTACCACATGGTTTTTAAATACTAGTAAATGAAAAGTGCAACAATTAAGGTACCATTCCCAGTATCTATTATTATACTGGTTCTTTAAATCATTGCGATGCTTAAATCATGTGTAGGGGGTTAATGACATCATTAAAGATGTATTTTGCCCTATAAAAATCCCCTGTAGTTTATTCCCCTTTGAACCTTTTTATTTTCATATTATTGGTATATTTAATAGTGTTGAATGGGAATATATTTGTATTATATTGACAGTAGTCCGCCCTCCTCCCCCCTTTTTTGTTTTATTGGAATGCCTGAGTTGGGGATGTTTCCTAATAAAGAGGACATACATCACTCACAATGTTTCTACAACTTACACATTCATGGATGATTTCCATTGGATGATTATACAAAGTACAATATTAAGTTGATAATGCATACATAGGAATAAGATATCTAGTATTAGTTATTGTAGCTGATGTTTCATATTTATATTTCAAGAGAGTTTACATTACAGCCTCTTAGTTAAATCATAATATAATACATATATACTCATTTATAAGATGAATTACTGTCTACAGATGTAACGTAAGTGGATTAGTTGATGCCATGTCAATAGTCTTTTTCTACCTACTGAAATTGCCCACAATAGGTGTGAGTAGGGCATTTATCTATGAAAACAGGATTTTTATATTTTCCTTAAAAATGTTCTGACAGCTCTCTGACTTCTGTTTGTTCATTATACTAACAAGAGGCATCCATATGCAATGTACATTGTCATACCTTTACCAAAACTGTTAAATTCAAATATTTAGTAGGATGTGGCCAGATTTAAAATTGTAGTGAATTACATGTATATAATTTATTAATGTATATAGGACACTCCGACACTAGTAAACCATAATCATGATATAGAAGCCTGTTCTAGTTTGAAATGTTTCAGTTCATACTTCATAGTATTGAGATCTTTTATTTGTTCAGACTTGGCATTTACTTTGCCCCCCAAGATTGTTGCATATGTAGTGTATGACAGAGTGCAAATGAACTTAAAGCTGTTAGTGAAGTATTGTTGTATGAAGTTGTATAAGCATATGTGACCTTCATTTCTATGAATATGTATTTTGTGCCATATATTCTATGCAATCTCTTGGTGTCATTGTCACTGGATCATTTCTGAATTCACGTGCCATTTACAAGTTTGCCAATTTTGAATCATTACTAACAATAGTAAATATGAGTTTATTATGAGGTTCAGTGTTTAAGTGACCTACATAAAACAGAATCAGGTTTATTGAGCTGTGTATCGAGGCTCAAAAAGTAATATACATGTATAGAGAGAGAACGTGGTTCCCTCCCCATATGACTGTTGTGTATCGGACGAATCTGCGGGCGTATCAGGCGAGCCTTTAGGCGAGTCTGATGAGTCCGATCTCTTTACAAAACAGTCATATGGGGAGGTAACTGCGTTCTTTATTTATCAACCAATGTCACAAATACGCAATGTTTCTAATATATAATGCAGTTGATGAACAGATAATCATTAATAAGCCAAGTTTCAAAACGCACATGAATACACCAATAGTCTACAGGCAGACTGCCGATTCGAATCTTCTCGTCCTGATAACGTCAATTGGGTTGCATATCTAGGTGATTTGAATGATCCCATTGCATTTTTATAACCATCTATTTTGTTAGACGCATTATATACATACTAACAGTACATGTATATACTAAAATGACCAGAATATTCAGACCGTCAATGAAATATCTGGCTTGTTCTGGCTTGTGTTTACAATAGGTTTCCTAGAATACAGAGCGACCAGCGTAAATCACCGTGCCCTTGACGTGTTCTTTCAAACGTCAACCTTCAAACAATAACGCACACCGCATTTCTCTGAACGCCCTTGCACGCATTACGTGATCCTTTGTAGTTTGTGGTTTATTGTGTTAGTACATTGTATACTTTCACATAGAAGTGTCATTGACGTAGTGTTTGTAATAAAAGCATAGATTCTTTTTTAACATTTGTATTCTTATATTTATTATTGCTGTTATTATTTTTTTGTATTGTGTTTGGGAAAACATAACAATGAGCAGTGACCAATTGGCCAATACCAAGTACCCCCTCCCAGAAGAAATGAATGTCTGTGAAATAGGACAAAAGTAGTCCGGTCAAAAAGCTGTATCGGGTCTAGACCCGATACAGCTTTTCCATATCGGGTCCCTGTATCGGGTTCCTAGCCAATCCGATAACCCAATGAATATATAGTCATTGGTTGATAAATAGAAAAATGTAAATATTTTCTAAGATTAAGGAAATTTTCCAATGTTATGTTTATATATGAAATAATGCCAGTCTAATGAAATGAAACAATCAGCTTATACCTTCATGTATGACTGTCATTAGAGACCTCATATGAAAATGAACAATCTCTTTATTAAAAATTCACATACCTATGTTTTCAACTATGTGCCGACATATCCATGAAAAGCATCTAAATCTTTTGCTATAATAGTATTTACTCCTGCAGATGTTCAAATGAATATCTACTAGAAAGCTCTTGTCAAGTGCAATTCGTTGCAAAACAATAATGCACTGAATGACGTTATAATATATCTAACATCTATGTGTATATAGCTGTGTCAAATTAATGTAGACTATGTGGATGCTAAATGCATTACTTTGAAAATACAATTGATGTTCAATGATTTTTGTCAGGTGGAGGTGTTAGAGGCAGAGGTGACGGCATTGAAGCAGCTGGTAATCACCAGCACGCCGAGCATGCCCAATAAACACCTGCACCCTCAGCTCGAGCCACCACCACAGCAGTCACAGACGCACAACCAGAAAAAATCTGCTGGCTTTATTAAAGGTAATATATTGAATTTTCTTTTCTTAAATCATCGAAATAGTTCAATTATCGTACACGAAACCAATAAATCCAAGTGCCTAGAGGCTCTAGACCCTTTAAATTTCTAAATTTCTTAAACGTGGGCGAAGGCTTTTATGAGCATATGAGTTTTCAATTATGTAATTATGTGTTTATGTCTTCTAGTGTTCAGTTTGTTGTAAATATTAGATAATACATTAGAATGCCATTTTGTATGGGTGTAATGAATGGGTGATAATTTTGTATCTATAAGATGCAAAGATTACAAACAGTTGTTTGTTCACTGATGAACTTTCAGTAACTGATGGGAGACCACACAGCTCCAGATCTCAATCATTTGAAGATCTGTCATGTAAAAATTATGATTGATTTTGTAAGATGTTCTTGTTACCTGTATAAATATTTGTTTGGGTTATGTTACATACTTCTTTTTCTGTATTAAAAGCTTATTTTATGGCAATCATTTTTATGATGTATATATTAGGTGAATGTTTGATTTTTTTTCATTTCAATATATTCTAAGAGAAATATTGAAAGGGGCCTAGCAAAGTTATAAAACACAGAATGAATATTATCTGGGGATGCAGTTCATAAGAAATCTATTTAGGTATCAATTAATGTTCTGTTAATTAGGTATGCATTATATGGAATCATTATTTTCTTTGTATATATTTGTCTACTGCTTAATAATCCAAAAACTGAAATGTACATAAATATATTAATTTTAATTTTAATTTCAAAGCAATTGCTTCCTGAACAGGAAGCATTAAGCAGAAGACAAATATATACAAATAGAATAATATTTAAGTATCGTTTGCTTATTTGAAAATAAGTTTTGTTTTTTTAAGGAGTACCTTCATAAGGCATACCAGTAATATCACGAAATCCCTTACCCTACTAGTATGTAGGATGTATTCAGATTGTAATGAGTAAATCAACAACTTACTGTGATATAAAACAAATATGGGCCCCTCATAGGCCATACAATGTTGTTTTTTATACACCTGTGATGATATAAATGGAATCCTCTTATAATTACTTTCTAAGAACTGTGGAAATTTATTTTTTATCAAATATTTATTTGTAGGCCATAGGCGGTCCACATCACACCATAATATAAGCAGAGAAATTAAATTGTCAGAGTTACAAGTAGCAGTTGCCGTACCCCAACAGCAGGCGCCTATTATTGAAAGAGAAGTATATATCAATTTAGCAAGATGTTTTTTTTAATATCAAAGCTTTTCATTAGCAGGTCCCATTCTATCTATCTGTATATTTACCAAATGCTCTTTTTAAGTAGAAATAAAGAATCTTCATATTACTATTCATTTATTTAACCGAATTTTATGCATGTTTTCAGCTTGACCCAATATACTTTGAAGAATTTAAGCACTGGCATGATAATGACCCTTCCCTGGATATGCAGCATGGGTTTCTTGCTCGAATATTTAAAGAGGACATAGCTCCATGCCTAAACTTTTCAAATGCTCAGGTAAGTGTATGACATTGCTTCAGACTCATGTTGGTTGGTTACTTTTTGAGTACAGATCTGATTATCAGATTCAATATGGACACAGTAATTTGGCTAATGAATGGAAATGTGGCATTCTAAATTATTGATGTAAAACCATCTGGAAACATAGTTGAGAGCTGGATGGACATGCGACAATCGGAATATCCAGATGAGGGAGGAGGGTGGATGAGATGAGGGGATGTGCAAATATAAGAAAATATACGATTGCTAGATATCAATGGACGATAATAGAGGATATTCATAAAATACCTTTTAGAATAGGGTATTGACTGTGACAAAAGGATACAAATATGGAATGAAATTAGAGGAATCGGCATAATAAAACAATAAATCGTAACATTTCGAAACAAACTTACAGCCATCATAGTTTTCTTGGAACTGCTCACTTGCTGAAACTACGCCACTTACGATTAACAAAATGAACAGAAAAAATATAGCATAATTTTGCTAGATTCTTATATAAATTACAAAATATCAGAAAATGATCTGATTTAAAAATTATTTCCTGGTTGGTTACATTTACATGTACTGTTAGTGTGTGCAATTATTTCTTTGAACCATCTTATTTTTATTTCAGCTTGCGAAGTCCGCATTCGAAAGTATGTTGAAAAATACACTTACGATAGATCCTGTTCAAGAAAGAAATCCATTCCCAAGGTAATTAGATAAATACAAGTCTAATGAATATTTGAACTCATTCTATCGGCCACTATGCATAAGCTTATTATTTTTTCTTTAATTCTTACAAATTGTACAAAAGTAGTTTGAGATTTAAAATTTGGAAAATGTGAACTTCATTTGGAACTCATTTTATGTTGATGTCATATTAGTGCTATATTAAAAGTTAAAGGATCATTTTATCTTGATAATGTACGTTAAATTGTCATCAAAATATGGCATTCTGATGTTGATATAAATCTCTTTTCAGTAAATGTGCATTAACTGAATCTAGTCGGGTGTGCAAGTTCCGTGTAAAATTGGGAGACAATGATCCTGGCCAATTGATATCACAGCTTGCACGAAACAGGGTATGATGATTGCTTTGAAAACATAAAATAACCTCTTCTAATGTTACTTCTAAGTACATGTAACAGTATGTTTAAAATACAAAAACATTTGAGCTGAAGTAAGAATAAATAGTTACTGGTTGAACTTTGATATTTCACATACAGTGGAACCTGTCTTATGTGGGCACCTTTGGGAGAAGTGAAAAGTGTCCACATAAGACATGTTGTCCACATAAGACAGGTTTGATAGATTTTGACAGTTTGTTGAACTTTGATATTTCACATATTATAAATTTAAAATATTCATATTCACTATTTTCTTTTCATCTTCTAGATCACGCGGCTGTGTGATTTTGTCAATTACCTACGTTACATCACTTTAGGCCTGGTGAAAAGTGAAGGTGAGAACAAATTAAGCACCTTGAAAACTACTAATAACTGTAATGACACTAATTACTGTGTTGGAATCCAAATTTAAATTAATCAACATTACCAGTTTATTTACCCGTAACATTTATACTTAAGTGGGTAAATGTAATAGTACATGTATCATGGAAGTACTAGCATGACATTTGTCACAAATTTAAGCTGTAATTATGTCTTCCAAAATTTGTGTGTAGTTTTTTTATTTTATTTTGAACCTGAAAGAATTACATGTAGTCTATACATATTCACAATATGATCATGTCTGAATTATAATTTTCAAACAACGCTATTGCAGAGTTAAAGACTATCACTTTGTTTCCAGAAAAAGACATTTACTGGGAGCTGATGCGGCTACGGAAACAGATATGCTTGGCTCGGCTCGGCTTTAGTTGATCTGAAGGAGCATGCTCATTCCGCCATCTTCACGACTCAGACTGTTGCAAAAACATAATCAGAGTATGAGAAACTCATGGTATGAATGGTGTAAATGTGTCAATTAATGGTAATGTATGAATTTTTCGACATGCATGAAAATGATAAAAAAATTGTGGTTTGTAAGTTGAATTGGCAGCATAGGAACGAAGCACATTGGCCAGTAATATTGCACTCGGGGCATCGCGTTGTCAAACATTTGGCATCGATTGAAATGGAATAGACATATTTTTAATGTCAGGGATTTTTAAAGGTGCATTATTTGAGTTAGTGATTGCATTTATTGAGAAATAAGTAGGTGCTTGAGTCGTTTAACTTATTGAAGTAAAACCAAACTGACAGTACTTGGATTTTTTGTACGGTATAATTTTGTATTGAATTTAGATGCATTTAGAAAACACCAGAAGATTTTTCCTTCAGCCACGTCAAACGTACGATCTCACAAGGCCAAGTAAGAAAAACCGAGTACAGTATTGATTTTGCTCTTGACATAAGTCTAACCTGAAAATTTTCTCCAGGTAATAGCCACAACTGAACCCACCGTTAAATATTGTAACACTGAATGTATGTACAATGTAAAAGAGATTCCTGTAGACTGATGATGTTAATATGGTAAAAAGCATTGTTATTTACATTTTATAATGTACTGAAGGAGTACTGGATTAGGGTACTTTAAGTAATGCAATTTATGAGAATGTTAATACCTGATCATTGTTACAAATGATATTGTAACCAATTGGATAAGTTGAATTGTATGCAATTAATACATGTACAATCAAATGATGTAGAATAGATTATAATTGTAATTATCAGATTATATATTTTTGTTATCTGTGATTATTATTAGTGTGTTAATTATTATCACAATTTACGTTGCATGAAGATGGATATGTTCACTAAGTGAATAATGTATGATTTTTTTTCTGATGGATAAGACTCATGATATTGAATGCTAATAAAGTTCATAGATTCCAACTTAAATCTTTTAGCACTACATTGTATACCTTAAATGGGCATAGTAGAAGTAAGCCATTTAAGCATTACAGTATGTAATTTGTAAAATTTGATATTGAGAGAGATATAAGCATTAATATTATATGTAACATGGTGTGAATTGTTTTTATCCATGTTCATAAGGCTATGTCATATGCTGTGTTGATATTCAAACCCACCACCACACCAGTGGTTATTTAAATGTGTCCATAGAGTTGAAACCCTGGTAGAGGTCATGAGATATACATGTAGCTATATGACTGTGGAGAAAGAAAACCTTGTATTGGAGGTTTTAAAACCAATGCATTAACAATTTATATGAAATTTTATATATTGTACTGACACAAATTTTATTTCTCTACCTTCTCAATAATTATTTTCCTATGACATTTGAAAAATAAAGATTGTTAGAAATAATTTAAAGTAAAATGACGTATCTACAAATAAAGTGTTGTTCTAGAAAGATATGCAAGCTTACTGAAATTTGATCATTTTCAAAACTTAAATTTGCAAATATGCTCATTTTGATCAGGTAAAGCGAAAATAAAATGTAAGAGCAATTTGTATACTAGTAGTGGGACCACCACTGACCTACATACTGCGGTAGTTAGTCAGTGAAGGAAAAATACCTTGGTTTGTTTCCTAATATCCAAATGTTATAAGAGATTAGTCAAATTGCACCAGTGATGCTAATACAGTGACTGGATGTGAAATCTTTACTTAATGTAGCGATTATTTAAATGTTTCAGAAAAAGCGTTTTTTAAAACAGCTGTTAAAATATTGTCCATGTCTCTTACTTATTATATAAATTCCTGCTCTTACCAAAATGGCTATTCTACAAGTCTGAAAATGTTGAAAAATTTCTGTAGCTGTGCACGTCTTTCCAAGCTATGTAGCAACACAAAAATTGTCAACTAGGTGCAGTTACAAAACAGGCGTCTAAGGAAGAAAAATGTCATCGGCCAAAAGTAGTGTAATATAATTTGTCATGATAAAAGTATGTTTATATATTGATGTTCATCCCACCAAATTATTGGACAAATGATATACTATACTGTTTGTTACAGGCGCTTTCCTGCTGCAGAATTTATCTGCAAGAGTTAAATTATTATTATTATATTTTTTAATGTAATAGTTTGCAAGTCTTTATGCTGATCTTTTCATCAAAATCAAAACTAATGATCACTTGTAAAAGGTTGGCTTTGGGCGTCAGTGATACACTAGACCATAATCCTTTATCTAAATGTGATAATTTGAAAATACCACCTGTATTATTATGTGCAATAAATGTGTATGCTAAATCGATTGTATATTAATTAGTTGTATGCAGATAATGAAGCAAGTGAGCAAATGGATGTATTTATATGATTACATTTTAAGATGTATTATTTGTAACATGGAGAATTGTTTTTTAACTGCACCAAATGTTTATTTCAAAAAAACGCTCAAGTGAGGTGTGCTAGAATATGTAATTGACTGATATTCAGGAACAATTTATCAACAAAAATTATTGTTTATAAATAGTTTCTGTGGACTTATATATGGAACAGAGCACTAATCTCAAAAATGATTTTGACGTTTGTATTTGTCAAGGAGACAATTTTATATTTCACGAATTGAATAAAATATTTCAATTGGCATTATTTCATTTATTAAATGCTAAAGGTTTACATCACCAAGAAAATCGAGTAATTAAAACCATATTCACATACAAAGTCACTATTATGGCAGCATTTGTTTCATAGAACATGTTTTTAGCTTACTTGTATTACTATAATGCTATACAATAAAAAATATGAACATTACAAAATAAATAGCTTGAGGAAGCTTATCAAAATTTTTTTTAAATAAGATTTCAGTTCACACATTAAAGATATTGTAACTTTTAATGCATCCCCATACAATAAAATTGCAAACATGCACGCTACTTAAAACAATGTTTAGAACAGGGCGATGCTGGAAAAAAGCTCTAGCAACAAAGTCCCTCACATATTAGCTATTATTCATTCTTCTATAATTATTATTTTTAAAATAATCTTGTGATCAATGCTTTTGAAATAATTTCTAAGCTCTCACATCACACTAACTCAGCATATTTCTACATGATAAACATAATATATCATCCTTAACAAAATTTTCATACTTGAGAACATAAACAAACATTAAAAAGAAATTCTTCCACTATCAAATCAAGAAGTAACCAATACACAATGGTTATGAACAAGCAAAATATACTTAAATATAAATATTGAAATTCCACTCTTAGTCACAAATAAACAAACTAACCATTCATACCCATTTCTTTTAACATCACTCAATCTACAAAATTCTTCCACTATTGACATAATTGTAACAGATTTCCTGCTTTCAATATAAAGGTACATGTACATGTATATACAAATTCTGACTCCTTCAATATTCATCCCGCAAAGTTCAGTTTAGTATCTACAGTGCAGGACATATAAATTTCCCACTAGCAACAAGTAAGTGAAGCCTGGCCAAACTAAAGATCTGGTAACATTTTTGCTTCAAATGGAATGTTACATGCATCATATTTTCTGTGATCCTAGTTAGTTGGTTTGTAAAAAAACTAAAAAAATAATATATTTTCTTAATTTCTAAATAATGATAATTAACATCAGTTTTCTTTTTGGTTGAAAAAATTGGCTTTGTACGTGAAAAAGTGCATCAGGTAGTTTTTCCATAT
Organism: Streblospio benedicti; assembly: GCA_019095985.1. Lineage (NCBI taxonomy): Eukaryota > Metazoa > Annelida > Polychaeta > Spionida > Spionidae > Streblospio > Streblospio benedicti. The sequence continues at coordinate 45,981,493 of CM032666.1, forward strand.
AAGTATTACTAGGGCCTGTTGTCCTGGACAATAGACAATTTTTTAATGCAAGGTCCTACATAAGGCAAATAAATTTTGTTCATTGTCGAACTCAGTTCAAATGATTCTATTTTCAAACACAATAAATACGGGTAATAAATAGCATGTTTCAATATTAGTGCTTCTAATGAATAACTCTTTCTATACTGCTCTGTACTGTCATTGATCTACTGAATAACAAGATTACTCAAAATCTCACGCACTGAAGGATAAAGTGAAGATTCACTAGGCTTTGAATTAAATTGTTGATAACGTTTGAACATTTCGTTAACAGCATGCGCCACATGAGGGCTTGTTGATGACGGTGCTTGATTGTTTGTATAATATCCCGTTGCATTGGAGGGTACGTCATGCAGTATTGGCACGTTTATGGGTGTTTGATTCTCAGCTCCGGAGCCTCCCACATTGCGTGTTAAGGTGATCTGAAAATAGGAGACACAGACATACAAATCAAAGTATGTAATAAATTATACATTATGTAGTTGGCATAAGTAAATTTATGGACGAAACACATCATGATTCTTCCATTTGTAGGTCTTAGTCTACTATTTGTATGCAGATAATTATGAGTCAAAGATCCGTACTTTTTCAAATTGAAAGTTGTTATTATACAATAGGATCACATACCATAAACAGGAATTTTCCTTTATTGTTTATCAGGACCATTGGAGAACCAAACTGAGTCAATTGCATGGAAAAACCATACGGACTAGTCAAACAGAACTGAACATTCCATCGCATATTCTTTTCTGGAGCCTAGATAAAAAATGGATAAAATAATCATTTAGGCGTAGAAAAACATCATATATGACATATCAAATGTGAAAACTAGGAAAATAGTGATTAAGATTCCAATCTAACTGCTCATTAAAATACATTTCCTTCCATCATTCTTTAGATACAACTTAGTCACACATCTCAATAACATATAATTATAGTATAATGTATAATACAAAATTACATTAAATTTCTCACAAATTATTTGGAAAATAATACTCAACATACCAATTCCAATCGCATGATCTGGATAATATCTTTGAGAAGACGGTAAGGAAAGATCATCATTCTCATGAAAGATTGAATAACTGCTGCACGGTATGGATAGACAGCAACCTAAACAACATAAAGAAAAGCCACGCTCTTTATTATTTTGCAATGTTTTGTTTACATAAATGTTTCATATAAATCCTTTCAAATTTGCAAAATTTTCAAACAAAAAACGTAATAGAACAAGCAATTTGTACAGTTTATAGTATTCATGTTAATATTTGATATGAAAATGCTATGCCATATTTACGCTTTACATCACTCACCTTTAGTTCAAAGAACTTTTCTAAAACGGCAATTTCCTCTTGGTCCCAATGATGGCCTGTATCAGCCACGACCTTTAGAATTAGGGTCTGTGTTGCTTGTGGAATCATGATGAATTTCAAATGGAAATTATCAGTTTTAAAGAAAATAACGTATGGTTCTGTTGTAGGCACGGAAAAAACCTAGAACATAAAATAATTACTAAAGATTAGTAAGTGATAAATATTTAATTTTAAAAGATTGTCAGTTGAACACCTACATCCTTAAATACATGTGATATAGTATTAAACAGAAAAATCAGTGACTTTTGGTATAAAAAAAAAAAAAAAAAAATCCATTAATAATTATGACAGCATACATCATAGTCCTCGCCCTGGAAGTGTGGGTGTTTTTTTAAGCCTGCAAACAATTCACTCTTCCTCCTATTTGATGCAGATTTTGAAACATTTTCTAATTACAGAATATGCATGTACTTACATATAGTCGGACGCTTTCATCTGTGGTTACGATTCTCTGTAATGATCTTCGTAAAAAGTTTATTCCAAGAAATCTCTCAAGAGGGCTCATCGTAATATTACTGCCAGAACCTGAAAAAGGACATTAACCGTCTTTACTTTTATCTCTTTACACTTGATAAAAATGATAACTAATTAGGCCCCTTACATTTGTTTCACGTGTCCCTTTGACGATATTTTTCATGGCCAGGATTATAGGCTTTCCATGGCAAATATAAACAGACAAAATTATATTGTAAATAATGTTTCAGTTGCGATACACGGGTGTCAGTGTACTGTTCCCACAGACAAAGTCCAGGTGTTTTCAAATGAAGAGTGTAGTTCTCTATTCGACACAACAATAACAATGCCCTTGCTAACCACTTATTTCATCGTAACACGAATGATAGAAAATGATGCAATGGGCCTGCTAGTAAACAAACACCAACTTTTCCCAATTTGATTCAATAACCATATCAACCCATATTGGCCAACACTGTTGTTTTGAATGAACCATATATCATTATTCTCACATTACCAGTATTAGATAAAAATATATATAAATATATACAATAGTAACAGTAACATTAAAATGAACTCCAAGCTTGATCACTACCAACCTGCATTCCATAGACTCATATTCACAAACCAGCTGGCTGAATAAAAATTGACCTTCATAATACCATGTTAATCTGTTAATCTTGATAACCATTATGTATTCTTTGTACTGTATTTGCACTGTTTTAAATTGTATTTCTATTTTAGTTTTTGACAAGGAACCTACATGGTTTGAAAACGTTAATAGAAATAAAAATTAAACAATTGTGAACACTACTAACACAGCATAAAAGAACATTACAAAACAAAATGAGATAAGTATAAGTTCCTGGGAATAATCAATAAGTTATTTGAATATGTTTCAGCAGTCAAGTTACGAAAGAGGCTATACTTTAATCTTTTTCTTATGCATCTGTCAAAGTCATGTGCTCTGCAAGATATATATTAATGTAGTTATCAAATACTATAATCGACCTGGTGGAGCTGGTACTGGCATGGTGAGCCTGGCCAGGGCTTCGTGGGTGAGCAGGGTGGGGATGGACGCCGCCCATGACCTCTGAGGAAGCACGCGTGTCGGCGGAGACAGCACCGAGGAAGGACCTGCAGGCAAACAACATGGTGCCATCTTATGCCAAGTTTCTTATTGAACAGAAGTCAACCTATTAGTCTATAACATTTGTGCATTGATTTTAATTTTTAATTTTCTACGGCCACCATGATCCACAGCGCTCTGAAATAAAGGTTTAGTTGCTATATTTTACATAGATTTTGGCTACATTTTCATATTAGAAATTGTTAAAAGTTGAATGAAACACATTTATGAAAGTTTAGTCCTCTACTATGTTTTCCACGTTGTAATTTACAGCATTATTCATAATGTTCAATCAAGTAAAACAAGAAGAACCAGTGCTAAAAGAAAATGAAATAACACAATTTTTAAAAAAAAAATAAGATGAATGTAATTTGTAAACTACTTTAGAGTGTAATCTTTTTTGTAATTTGGTTAGCCAATTCAATAAGGTATGGTAGGAAACAGGTTAAAAGGTTAAGATAAATGTGCTACAAAACTACTAAAGAGCTAAAGAAAAAGAAAGAAAAAGAACATGATTGATCAATATCCTGTAGCAATTAACAATGCAGCTAAAACGAAGTAAGCAGCTCATCTTTTAAGATTAACAGCTACTGAAATTTACACACAGCAGAAACCATTGAAATCAGATGACATGATGACTGTGGAACGGATGGATAATTGGCAAAGGATGCAGCAATGAGTTGATGCAGCACCCACCTGTCTGTGGGGAGGCATGAGGCAGACCACCTGCTGTCGCCCGCCCAGGGGACGGATTCACATTGGGGGACGACTCAGCCCCCCATCTGCCTGGGGAGGTGAGCTCGGCACCCCGCCCCCCCCCACCACCAGGAGGGAAGGCAGGAGACCCACCCTCCACCATGCCTGCAAGGTTAGTCACACTCAATGGCAATGCTACAGTGTCTACATCAACACACAGATAGCCAATTCTAAAGTGTCTTGCAATTGAGAGTGAGATGTTGAGTGTGGGATGTGTGGTATTACAGATTACTCTTGGTTAGTGAGAGGGTCAGATTTATTCATTGGTGACAGATTTGCAGTAATAATGTAATATATGATAGCGAACTGTGTTGCATTATTGCACACGTGTGTTTTGTTATATTTTGTTATGGTTTAAAAGAGACAGGTAAGAGGGTTAGGATTTGTATGTTGCAAGTAGTGACCATTTCTGGGGGAAAAGATAATTCAAAGAAATGATGAAATATTTAGGGTCTGAAGAAATCACAAACACCTATATTCAAGGAAAAATAAATGAAAGTCCCACACCATTACAACTAACCATTGAAAACAGTAAATTTAAATTTTTCATGATTAACAGCAGGGATGAGATAATATTTATTTCATATACATTTATCGCATTCCTGTTAACAGTTAAGAAAATATACATATACAAAGAACAATTTGGTAAACTTAGAAAAATAGAATAACCAAAAAGCTTAATTACCTAAAAGTTATTAAAAAATAGCACACTTAAAACTCAAGTTTTCAATCACTGGATTTCCCATTAGCAAAAAAATCAACAACTGAAAATCTGTTAGAAGACGGATTATATGATCAGAAACTTAGCATAATGCTTACCCTGTGGCGAGATGAAGGTAGTAGCAGGTGATGGCATGTGGATGCCAAGCGATGAGGGTGACGGTGTTGGAAGAAGTGATGACGGCGAAGGTACATGCAGCGCCGCGTTCCCGGGAGATGGAGCCATCACATTGCTCGGTGATGGCGTGATAACATTCTAAAAAGATACTCATTTAAGTTATAAAAATACCCAACTACATTATGTCCAATACTTTCATCGCACAAATGTAATTCCAAGCAAAGATATAAAAAAAAAAAACATTGATGAATGCAACATTTAGAACAGGAAAAGCACAAACATCATTCTCAAATAAGGTTCAAAAGACAGACCTGATTTGAGCCCCGTGACGTTGCAGGACTGGCCGGTGTGCATGGATTCGACGTCGGCGTCAGCGGGTTCTGGAACTTGTTCCTTTGCGTGTTTGCAGAGCCCGGCGCTGGGGAGCCATGCGCAGGGTTCTGCTGCACCATGAAGGTGTCGAGTTCCATGCCGAGCGGTGATGGTGGGTTGTCGTCTTCTACCGTGCTGCGGCGCCGCGCCCCCGCCAGCGTGGCAGACTCATCCACGTACAGCGTGAGGAACGCCTGCCAGAAACACGCACAAATTATAGAGCCTCTTCAGAGAGCATTGTATTGGTGCAGCTTATTGTGAACGCTATATTACTTCCAAAATCTTGTTGAAAACCAGTTAAGTAGAAAATAATCAAGACAGGCAATATTCACAATAACCAATTTGCAATTGTTTGAACTTTGAAAGGATATGAGCTTACTCAACATATACTTCCAACTAACAATAGGCTATATGAAAATTACATGAGCATTACAACTTAAAATTCATAATTGCTTTTGATTTTTCTTCAGTCTTATCAGTGTAATCTAATGAATGTGCAATCTGCAACTGTTTTCAACCTGACATAGTATGGATATGTTAGTCTTTAATAGTATTTAGTATATTAAAAAAAATATCACTCCTAACACTGACATTTCTGTTTTCATTCTCATTTCTATAAAATATTACCTTCAAACCAGGCACAGGATTGAGTCCATCCACAACTTTGGTGGCCTCAAACTTGCTGAAGGCACCATCTCTGACTGCGACCATGTGGTTGGCACGACAGTGGATGTCCAGACAGTATACACTCCTGAAGCTCACACGAATGTGGGTGGTCGATTGCGGCAGGATAGTGAACGCCGGCATGGACGCATTCGGACGCTTAATTAATATAGTACACACGTGAACAATTATAGTCTACTTAGATGCATATGCAATATATGCTAAGGGAACTCAAAAGCAAAACAAGAAAGCAAAGAATTGATAATATAGTTCTACTAGGTAATAATCAAATAAAGTGATTTTTCCATGATGGTAGAGGAAACATTCATTTGATAGGCCATGTACTTACTATATTGAGACCAATGCAAACCAAGGCGTTGAGTTTACTCAGGGATTGAAGCGGCGACCATGTATCAGCAAGAATCTGTTAAACAAAGTAGATTTTAAAAAGAATGGAGATGTATTACTCAAGAAATCAAGCTGACTAAAATTAAATTACAATAAATGCTCAGTCCATCTGATGCCCAATATATTATGCTAGAAAATGTTACCTCTGCTAATCTTGAGATGGACCCAGTATTATTAAGTTCTCTTTGTAATTGCATTTTCATAACAGTGTGACAGTTTACAGATGCCGATTTTCCTACTGTTGCAAATTGAAGTTGAAAGAGCTGCTCAACTGATCGATATGTTACAATGCACTGCAAATAATTAAAGGATATCAGTCAATGAAAGGAAGAAATTCCATTCTATCAATTATAAATATAATTTTATCATCAATTTATCTAATAATTCTATTCTAAAGAAATATGAAATCAGTAATACGTGTAATGGATTTTGCTATTGTACTACCTTTTACAGAGAACAATGACTTACGGTGTAGCAATTACTAGGGCCATATGCTAGAACCAATTCTTTGTAGTTGAAAGATCGTATTTCGATTTCACTTTGAAGACGTGTATCATCTGAAAAAATCATTTAAAAATAACACCTGGTTTAAAAATTAGAGAAAAAATATTGATGGTAGCATTCTCTAAAAATTATTGATAATAAGCAAGTTAAAGAATTCAAACATACTGTTATAATATGAAGAAAATTGAAGCACTGCATCATAAAGTTTGACTAGTCCGTTCCAATCATCAGTCATTTTCTGAACAGATTTTTCAGCTGTCTCACCAATCTCATAATGAAAGATGACTCGGTGACAAGGTCCTGTTTCACGTGGATTCTTAGACGTAAGTGGACAATTGTTAAATATCACCTGCGAAAAGAAAATATGGCCCACATATATTCCCCATCTTCCAACATGTCTTGTCAGCTAATTTTTGTTTTAAACTACTCTAAATGTTCCCTTAAAAGCTATGATCAATTTATGGGACAGGCTTTACAGTGAGCAGATCTTTATATTCTCAGGTCAACAGTACCAATATTAGATACATTTTTGTATTATCCATTTATCAAAGGAGGGCCTTTGAGACCTTCTGTTGACGTTTAGGGGAATACAAGTTCACAAAGACTGCTGGCTTTAAAATCAATACAAAGCAATATAAAATATACATGTACATTCTGGAATACACATCACTAGAAAAAATGCCTACCTCAAATGAAAACTGTGCTCCTTTTGCAAATATTCTGAACATAAAGGAGAGTGCGCACTGTTTCAGTTCACGTTCTGCTTCAGAGCTGACACCAGAAACAGGGGGCATACTGAAAACAGATAAATAAAACAATAAACACCAGTACACATATAAAAATAGCTCAAATTAATATGTATAAAATATCCAGTATTGGGTCAACTCATCATTGCATCAAAGAGCATCGTTACCTTAAGAGATTCAGGCCCATACCAGCACCATCATCAACAACTTCAATTCCGCTATGAGACAAGTTCATATTTTCCAATGCTTTAGAAAGAACCACAAGAGGGACCCAGTCTTCACAAAGGGCCAAAGTATGTGTCAATTCAGGCACAAAGTATGGTGATGCTCTTGCAGCAGCTGAACCTTTCTTCAATGGCGGTTCAAGATGGTCACCAAGAAGTAACTGAAAGAAACAATGCTCAAATATTGCAGACTGCAAATTGGTTTAGGAACATATTATGAAATATATAAATACACTATAAATATCCATAAATATTCAACCTACTTTTCTCTTTCTGGTGATTGAATTTATCTCATCTTCTTCCTCTGTAAATATAATTTCATCATTTAAGAAAAATGTATTCAAATATAATAATTTTACCAAATTATTTATTCTGAATGTCCTATGTGCCTCTAAGTTTATCGGTCTGGGAGGATGGGCGGGGTAAGTGGGTGGGGGGATCACGCTAGCTATCGTTTTCAAACTAGGTGAGTTCTTTTACGTGCAAAGTGGCGACTCTCCACTACACGGTACATGCCTTTTAACAACGCTTCCAAACCTCTTACTTGTTGTTGTAATCATCTTACATTATACTCAACAGTGGTGACATTCAGCAGTAAAATTAGTATTTTAATGGTTAGAAACATACATATAACTAAATTAATTAAGTTATGTAATTCTGATTACCGACAAACAAACCATGGCACCGAAATAAAGGTTAAGGGCAGCTGCCGGAAAAACGAACAAAGTCACCGGTAAACACGAGAAAAATGAAGCGATTTTGAGCTAAAATGTGGTTGTTGGCTGCATAAGACAGGTGGCTGTCCAGTATCATACAGGAAACCAGTTAACATGTGATAAATCTGACCGGTTAGACAAGGGGCCGCTCATTAGAGGGGCAGCAATACCCAGGGGACTACTGTAGAATATTGTAGACAAAGTGAAACAGGGCACACGATCGTCCGTCAGATAACGTACACTCGACGTGATAAGCGAGTTTCAGAGACATGCACGATGCATCCTGCCGAGAGTACAACGTGCCCGACGCGAATTGGGTGAGGTGGGTACAAAGGCTAGTGCTATAAATAGCCTAAGGTGTCAGACAGTTGGCGGCACTGCGTGGCAGCATATAGCCGAAGTCGAAGTGTGTGTACCTCGTCAGGGAAGATTAGCTTAGTCGGTAGAGCAACCGTCCCATGACATATGACCGGTCTGAATCATGGACGGGAGACCGTGAGATAGATTCCACGATCTTCCAAATACCTTTACAAAGATATACCTTGTCAGGGTCAGGATTAGCCACTCGTCCGCCCGTATTGACCAGTAAAAACTTGTGGAGGACGAGTAGAATGTTTTAGCAACTCGTCCTTTTGATTAGGAGTAATTCTGGTCAATTTGACATACAAATATAGAGTTTGTGCAAGAAGGATGAGTACATTTTTTGCAGGACGAGTAGATATTTGAGGCTTACTCGTCCTGCTGACGAGTAGCACTTTTTTACCTAATCCTGACCCTGCCTTGTCTCTGGAATTTCGTTACACATGGTGGATGGAGGTGGACCCGGGTGCTTCAAGTGAAGCCACCGGGTAGCTCCCGTAAGTGCCCAGTGAAACTGAATCCCTGTGAATAGACAGTGGATAGTGGGGGGGGGGGGCTACCGCCCGGGTAATTTCGAACTCAAAAAGATAGTTGGGTGTGTGTGATCTGACGGGTGGTTGTAGCCAGATCTGTGAATTCCTACGGGTCTCTTGGTCACCGAAAGCGGACTATGGGACGCCCTTGCGCCGGGAGAATTCCTGATCTGAGACTAGTTGTGTGTCGTGCTCGTGACCCTGGTTCACTGAGGATATAGAACTCCCTATCTCTCTCTCCAAGCTGACAGGCGCCAGTTGTCCCTCGGAAATTGAGCAAATGATCAAGTTAATCCAGCTCGTGGCCAACTGGTTGTCGGGGAGATGGGAGTTGGGGGAGTCTGTAAACAAAGTGAAACAGGACACACGATCGTCCGTCAGATAACGTACACTCGACGTGATAAGCGAGTTTCAGAGACATGCACAATGCATCCTGCCGAGAGTACAACGTGCCCGACGCGAATTGCGTGAGGTGGGTACAAAGGCTAGTGCTATAAATAGCCTAAGGTGTCAGACAGTTGGCGGCGCTGCGTGGCAGCATATAGCCGAAGTCGAAGTGTGTGTACCTCGTCAGGGAAGATTAGCTCAGTCGGTAGAGCAACCGTCCCATGACATATGACCGGTCTGAATCATGGACGGGAGACCGTGAGTTCGATTCCACGATCTTCCAAATACCTTTACAAAGATATACCTTGTCTCTGGAATTTCGTTACAATATCAGTATTAAGTATCTTTGATAGATATAAATGTAGTTCCCAATAATGTTGCGCAATTGTGGTATTTTAAACTTTCTTTGTACTTGGCAGTCAATGCTTGTAATTATAACATAAATATAAAGAGTTCGTACCGAATATCTTTGCAGAAGGACCATGTGTACAAGAGAATGTATCCAACTGCATCATGTGACCTGCTTTCAGGTATACCGCAGCTAACTCCTCTTTTGAAGACTACAAGAAAGGTGAAGTTGTTAAAAGTGCTTAATTCTACACAAATTAGCATATGCATTATGCAATAAAGCAGCTTAACATTATGTCAATTGAAAGTGTAAGGATTAGTGCACCTGTGTGTCATCATGTGCCGGCGTACTGGCGGGTGTAATCCCACTAGACGCAGGTTTGTCGCCTTCAGGAGACCCACAGCTTTCCACTGCCAACATGTAATAGTTGTATTGCAGTTGCTTCCGCCGTGTTTCTTGAGCTTCAACAATCTAAAATATTAGAAAAGGGAAAGTTATCTTAACATTCATAAAAATTGTACTTATATTGAACAAGAAATAGCATACATGACAATCGTTAGATAAATGTATCTACTAACCAGGTAGTGGTTAGGCTGCTTATTAAGAAGAATAAAGATGTGAGAGCGTCCAAGCTTCTCCAGCGGATGACCAGATAGGTTTATGATTGGCAGTCGTTCCGTAACTTTCACTCCCATCGTCTGAGCAGATTTGATACATCGTTGGAGGCCTAGCCACATTCTAAATAGATGTAAGAAAATTTCAGTGCGGGATTCACTAATCATATTTACATACCTGTATATAGACATTATCAGGGTATGAAATAGAGCCTACCCGGCGGCCCGGTGCCGGCTCATTTTGGCCCGGGCCAGCTCGTTTTAAAAGTTCACGGCCCAGTGGGTAGGCTACTTTTTGAGAGTTCTAAATATGAACATAATGAAGGGCCGTACACTTTTTGCCAGGGCCGGCTACTTTAAATAGTTGCAGGCCCTGTGGTTCGTAAACAAATTGATGAGTTTCATACCCTGACATTATACACCATATTCGTTAAACATGATTTATGTTAGAAAGACAAACCTTAGCTTTGATAGACATCTACGCAGATCTCTTCTATCACCATTCAAACTCTCTTCAATTTCAGAAGCTAAACCAATTTCTCTTGAACACATGGACACAAGGAAATGACCATTTTGCATATTAACTCCAACAGTTAGCATTTCCGTCATGCTGCATGGATGTAATATGGGCACATACAAAACAGATGGAAGGTCACGAATTTCACCTTGAATAAATCAAACAAAACATATTAATCAAATCAGAATAAAAATATCATGAACAGCTCTATCACTAAAATCATCATAAGTGCTATGATTATATGATAACTACATGTAATTCATTGCACACATTTACAAGCAATCACTAATATGTTCCAAATATTCTTACATGGCCCTGGCACGACCACTCTGAATTCCCTCTCTAATTCTCGCAAACGAGCAAGACTGCGAACTTGAATGGTATGAATTAACAGCTTCTCCACAGACAAATAATCAGACTAAAAAAATAAATAAATCAAACTTGTGTGATTAAATGTGTCTAAATATTGCAGTTTAATAGAGAGAGTCAATCCTATTGATTCTTTAAACTCGTTTTATGGGCTTTCTATGAAAGCAATCTGTGAAAATAAAATTACTTACTCTTATAGCTTGTGCAACTTTTGTACTTTCTGAACCTTGAATCTGTGGAAAGTGTGATATTTGCAACGGCTTTGATAAGTCAGTTTTCTCTACATAAATGTTCAGCTTATATACTGAAAATAAAAATACGTAAAATCAAGCAATCATCAGGATCTTGGAGTTAAATAGATGTTATATAGATGTAAAAGTTGCTAGACCACGACAATCTGTGAGCTGGAACTGTAAATAAGCACATTTACATTTACATACAGAAGCAACAATAATTCATTTCGAATGACAGTTTTATGGAACTTACTTTGTGATGGTTGTTTATCAGATTTTCTAGAAGAATCTCTCCAGTAGGAGAGTACCAGGCCACTGCTCGGCGTGTACTCATCAATGCGGACATGTTCTCCCAGACGCTGGTGGATAAGACGCTCAGTCTGAAAAAACAATAAACAATTGCAAGTGATAAAAATTCACTCAAATTTGGGCAGTTTTTGATAGGATCACTGTTGAAACCATCCAAAACTAGCTATACAAAACCCAACATACGGTCAACAGAATTGAAATGTACCTGTGAGTGCAAGACTTCTAGTTGCAGTGACTGGCAAAATGAATGAAGGACTGAGTACAGGTCATCCAAAGGCTTCTCATTGTCCATCAGACGTGCCTGCACAAGCTGATGAATGTAGTTGATCTGCATGGAGTGCACAAGAGCTTTGCCATCTGAAAGATAATTATCATTTTCAAAGTTCATGTTGACTATGTTTTGTTTGATTCTGCTCATGAAGTAACAAACCTTACTTAAGGGTGTAGGTCCTAAATAATTTTATCCTGATCCTTATCAGAAACCCTGCATCTATCTAATCAAGATTTATTTGGACATCGCCTAATTACATGTATCACTCATTTTGAGTGTGTGGACTGACTTCCCAGTCTATATTGCAACAATCCCCTACATGTCTTTCCATTATGTGTATACCTGGTATACAATATGAAGTTAAAACTAAAATTTTACCTCCAGTTTCTGGATCCTCAACTAAGATCTCAATATCCAGTAGCCTCCATGGAATATGTGGTCCATCACCCATAAGGGTCAAAGTAACTTCAAATTCATGTTCAACACGAAACTTTACCCGACCATTCTCTACAAAATTGAGAAAAGAATAATCAACATGTAATTTATACAATTCAAGAAATGATGATCTGAATAAACATTGCCTTTTGATATTTTCTACTGCATATAAAAATTTCCATATCACAAATACATGTACTATATCAATTAGAACTTACGGATCTTAGGCCTCTTCATATGCGTGGGTAAGTCAGTTGTGACAAGACGGTGCTCAATTATTTGGTTGAGTCTCATTAATGTCTTATATTTTTCTTGAGGTGTGATTGGATCTGGGGGTACAATCCTTTCCTAAAATAAATTCTTAAACATTGAGAATGACAAAACAATGAAAATACATGCTACGGTCAAGCAAGCTTGTTCACATATTCAACGTAGATGATATTCAACGTAGATGATAAATAGCAAGTGGATAATAAACAGCTAACAAATAGTATTAATCATCTCACCTTTATACATGTAGGCAAACGTGGATATGTTCCCGTTGTTAGAACATCAATAGCACAAGGTATGGAAAAACTAGGTAGTCTTGCTCTTACAAGAGTTACTCTGGACATTTTTGCTAACATATCAGCAGTATCAACAAAAAACAAAGCCTGCTGATCTAGGAAATTTGATATCATCTGCAAAAGAATGAACTAGAGCATAAGGAATATGACTTATTTCTGTTCAATATTCGCAAATCAAAAAAACAATTAATATTACAAGTCTATTCTAATATATAACAAAAAGCAAAAATACATACTGTACACTTGTCCACCTTTGCAGCACTGTTTGCCCATTTCACAAGAGCAAGCAGACGGACAAATAACTGGCGAGTTTTACTTGCAAACTGAACAATTTCAATTTTCCTGAAGAGGACATGTAGATCAATTATATTTTATGCTTGATCAAAAATATTTAAAGCATAGGCAGCAATTTTCTAAAATAGACGTGTATACATGTAGTTGTCCTTTACTCAATACCACGTCATAAAAAAACAGAAAAAGAAAACTGATATACACACATCTTCATTTAACCCTTTGAGTGCCAGGGCGCATATATGCACCCCAGAATATATGTCCCTTTAGTGCCGGGGCGCATATATGCACCCGAGTTTACAGAAAAAACAATTTGAGTTTGTCTGCCATATTCGTATGTAAACACTCGTGGTTCTATCTCAAATTCCGGTGTGTCAACAACAACTTTACCTTGTCATTTCGATGTATTTCTAGAAGTAAATACGCAGCATAGTGCTAATATTTTAATTCTATTAGTGTGAACGCATTATCTGCTGCAATTTTGAGCCCTGAAATACTGTTATTTGTGTTTGCAAAACCATGGCTTGTCATACATGGTTGGAATCCTCGTGAAACCAGCTATTCATAGAAACCTTAAACAAATGTGAAACTAGACTCGTCAATGTCATATACTGATATCTATTTTGAGCCTTGAAAGCTGTATTCTTAGGTTCAATCGCCAGCAAAACTACGTTGACACTGCTAAGGAAATCCCAATCAGCCTTTATCAAGAGCGCTCTTAACGATTCTACAACAGCCGCGCGCTGCACAAGGCTGATTTCCAGGAAATACCGGTTTTTCGTAAGATCAGCCATGATGTGACAACTTGAACATTTTGAAGAAGAATTTATCATATTATTCGTCATCCATGCCCCATCTTATTGTATTTTGGATACCGGATCACAAATAAACCATTTGGCAAACTACCCAATAAGTGTGGACGTCGGAGATCTCGTATTTCTGTCAAAACGGATGATGGTTTTGTCGGGTGATAGAATGATGCCTGTCAAAGTCCTACGACGATAAAGAAATCAAGTTTGAACACGTTTTTGGTCCGTATTATTGTAAGTAAAAATATATTATTATGAAATAGGGATGGTTAATGGTGTCTTTTGTGTCTATCCTGGATAAAAAGTAGCTGCACTTAAAATCTCTACTGATACTACGACATTTAAAATCAACCACGCAAGCTGTCAAACTAGATCAGCAAACGTTCAAGGAACGTATGAATTTCCCACAGGGTTGTGAATGACTTGCCATGAACAGACAGCGTGAGCATAACACGTCTAATAAATGTCAACCCATCTAAAATGATTCCGATGATACATTTTTTTTCCAATTAAAAAAATGTATGTATATCTTTTTAATTTTATAAAAATGTAGCTATTGGTGGTTCACATATATTTCAGCATACAAGAAAAATGGAGTTTACTCATTTCTGAATCCTACCACAGTAATAATGTATAGTTATCCAGAATCTGTTTTTCAACCTGTATACTACGGGGATTTTCCTTATAAAGAATACTGCATACCGTGTTGCCATGACGTACATAGAAGACTTGCAAGCAGGTCTCGTGTACTGAATGTTGGATATGTAAAGTAAAAACACAATATAATATACCAAAATATATGTGAGCAACCAGTAGCTCTAGAAGTCACAAAAAATGTGTCACATTTTTCAAACATTTGGAGGGAAATCCCCCCAAAAAAACACTTGCGAGAGGGGGGTGTCACTCACCCCCGCGGCACCTAATGGCACCGCATACTCGGCTTCGCCAAGTACATTGACACATCATCCTATACCATTTCACGTTTTGGCTGTGAAAAGCTTAGTCGTACAAGTCATTCGTTTGGGGTATGACGGCGGTACCATCATGTTTAAAACTAGATAACTATATTTAAAACCGCATAAGGAATCATCATGCACCATTTATTTTAGTGTTATGTTTTTATTTTAAGAGAATATAAAGAAGTTTCATTTTGAGAGCATATCAATCTGCACACACTGGGGCCATTTTTATGGTCATAGGAGTAAATGAACAAGAGGACCATAAGGGTTCAAATATCGCTCACCTGCATGTGTAAATTTGGCTTTAAAATTAAGTGAGAGGTGCCCTGGTGAATGATGAAACAGGATCATAAAGCACATTTAGTGTTAAAAACATAAGAAGACCACCTCTCTATAGTTGATAGCAGTATCATAGGCAGGAGGACGTTATGACCAATTTTTTAATTATTTCTCAATGTTATTATGGGGAGGGTACCCCCCGAACCCCCCATTTTTTATTTTATAAGGCCGAGGGCCTACCCCACAGATCTCCCTGGGCTCTCTCAACTAAACCAAACTCCTGGGGGGCAAAGCCTCCCACACACCCCAAAATATAAGAAGACCACCTCTCTATAGTTGATAGCAGTATTATAGGCAGGAGGACATTAT
>CM032666.1:45997463-46016497 GCA_019095985.1 Streblospio benedicti
ATAACTATATTTAAAACCGCATAAGGAATCATCATGCACCATTTACTTTAGTGTTATGTTTTTATTTTAAGAGAATATAAAAGAAGTTTCATTTTGAGAGCATATCAATCTGCACTCACTGGGGCCATTTTTATGGTCATAGGAGTAAATGAACAAGAGGACCATAAGGGTTCAAATATCGCCACCTGCATGTGTAAATTTGGCTTTAAAATTAAGTGAGAGGTGCCCTGGTGAATGATGAAACAGGATCATAAAGCACATTTAGTGTTAAAAACATAAGAAGACCACCTCTCTATAGTTGATAGCAGTATCATAGGCAGGAGGACGTTATGACCAATTTTTAATTATTTCTCAATGTTATTATGGGTTATGGGTTATTATTACCCCCGAACCCCCCATTTTTTATTTTATAAGGCCGAGGGCCTACCCCACAGATCTCCCTGGGCTCTCTCAACTAAACCAAACTCCTGGGGGGCAAAGCCTCCCACACACCCCAAAATATAAGAAGACCACCTCTCTATAGTTGATAGCAGTATTATAGGCAGGAGGACATTATGACCATTTTTTTAAATTATTTCTCAATGTTATTTTGGGGAGGGTACCCCCCGAACACCCCGTTTTTTATTTTATAAGGGCGAGGGCCTACCCCCCCAGATGCTCCCCGGGCACCCTCAACTAAACCCAACTCCTGGGGGGCAAAGCCACCCACACACCCCACCGGGTGTTACACGTTTTATGTTGGGTCGGCCAGGTTAAGAGGAGTAATTTTTATTGTTGATGCAATTTTACACCAAATCATGAATGAAAGTTTTACCATGCTGATCTGATTGGCTATGCTCTGATTGACAGCTCAGGGGCGGCGTGACTTAGAGTTGGTGGGTGTGACAGACTCAATTGACCACGAGGGATTTACCCGAACGAGCAGGTTAGCCGAAATTGGTTCAATCACCATTCTATCATGACTAAACTCCATTTTCATGATGTTATTTTTTTAAAATAAATCATAATTAAGCAACAAAATTCAAGTTGTTTTGAGCGCTGAGACGCCAATTCCTGCAGTTTTTGAGAGCGTCTCTGCCAACTTCATGGCCTTTACGGGATATTGAGGAGGGTAGGGTGTGACCATAATTTCAGCGGGGTTACCAATGGAATGATAGAATGCTTCATTTAGCACTCTCGATCATGACTTTGACTGTTTACAGAGTACTTTAACCCTTTTTATCCCTCAAAATGGCCTAAACCGCCTTGGGCCCCCTCCCTCAAATCGGCCTAAACCGCTGGCTGATTTCATGTGTTTGGCTGTCAAAAAGCTTCGTTACACAAGTCATTCGCTTGGGGTATAGGAGCGGTGCCATCATGATTAAAAACTAGATTACTATATGTAAAACCGTATGAGGAATCATCATGTATAATTTATTTTAATGTTTAGCTTTTATTTTAAGAGAATATATAAAAGTTTCATTTGACAGCAATAATTTGCACTTACACGGGCGCCATGTTTAAGATATCGCACTAAATGGAAAAACCTCAATGTTTGATCGCGTTGTAGACATACTCATAATGGTTCAATCTTGATGAGAAATACATATTCGTGTTTCTAAAAAGCTTAAGCTTTATTATGATATAGAAATGAGCTCCAAAACACCCGATAAATATTTTTAATTATTTTCTAAATTACCGTGATTTATTTATTCGAAACTACGCTGCAAATTTTCGGTATTTTACCGCAGTCCTAACCGATCCGAACATGGCCATTGGAAATGTGTTGCTTGTTTCAAAACATTTGTGAAATTGGGACTGGGGTGAGCCTAAATGGCTGCTTTGTATTTTAGTGAAAAAGATTGTTGAAATACGAGCATTTTAAGGAAATTATGGTAGTTTAAAGTTGGCAATGCAGCTCCGACAAATGGAAAGATTTTATACGCACAATATTTGCGAGGATACAAGGGCTGTCATGTAATAAAACGTGGAGGGGTAATGGGTTAAAGCCAAGGGCGGCGCCAACAAAAAATCATCAAAAGACCCCAGGTTTCACCTGTGGGAAATAATGAATAGGCGATTACTCAAATTTGTCAAAATTTAACGTGATGCTGTATGTATCTTTATTTATAACGGTAAAAATAAGAAACTAGACTGTCTCCTGAATGTGTACTGTAAATGTGAAAATGTTCTGATGAAAAACTTAAAGAGCTACAAAGGATCATATTTCAACTATGACAACTGAAGACCCCCACAGTGAATAACACGTCACGCAAAATGCGTGTCTGGCACTCAGGGGTTATATAGTGGATTTACTTCCGGCTTCGAGAGGGTTGAATATAAAATCTATGAGGGCAGAACTGTTCAACACTTTTTTCATTACCCAGCAACAAAAACATCAATAATAATCATGGGTTATTCATAAACTAACTACAACATTGACCAATAAGGCACATTTCTAATCCGTTCCATTTATAGATCATATATTATAAAACAATGACCAACCTTTCCATATCAGTTTTCCTTGGTAATCTGTAATTACAAAAAATGATTATGAAAAAATAACAGCATGAAAAAAACTAGGTCCTATAACATTTCTTTTTATGTGGATTGTGATAACTGTAAATACGTCATAGTAAAAAAATTGTATAGATATAAAAACACACACATAAAAATCATGAAATATAAGAGAATATATATACTTACAATTCAGATAACACTTGTAGTTCATGGTAAGTACTCTGTATGATATATTCTATGAGCGTAGAGAGAGGCACAGTTCCATGTTGTTGGGGGACCATTGCCCCCATCATTACACCATGACCTTCAGGCATCCTTATTTCTTAGTGGACCAAGCCTAGGTGAATAACAAGCATAAGTGTATTCAATGAAGGACTGTAGATCATTTCTCATTTCATAAAACAAGATATGTTATTTTCTATACATTTAACACAAGACCTCAAAAGAGCCCTCTTATATCATAGGATATATCTGACAAATACAAATGCATCAAGTGAAATTTAATAAAATATCAATGGTCATCAATGTTATTTATTACTAATATTATAGACACGGTCATAGTTCGAAAGCACGCCTGTATGTAACATAAGATTTTGTATGAATAAGCAGTTTTTTTACAGCAGGGGCAATATTGTCATAAAATGTTTTAGACACTGTAGTAATGTGGTAAAAAGTTTACTTTTTTAAGACCTATTGTTCAAATATGTATTGTGCCCATCTATGGAGTAAATACAGTATTTATTCATTTAGAAAACTTAAGACATCTTTTAACAGAATTTTTTAGAATGTTGTTTAATATAGATAGAAGAGCCTCTATATCACATAATATGTTGTTGAACAATATTAGAGCTTTTGACGTTAATTATATTTTAAATTTTAAAAATAGAATTGAAAAGTGCAATAACGTTTTAGTTCAGACTCTACTTGACTGCTGGCAGTACCCAAATTCATTATTATACCTAGAATGGAAAAAACAACTGTACATTCTGTGATACGTTTGTGATTTTATGCATAGTTTTATTTATTTACTATTTATTTATGTATATATGTATATTTTATGTCTTTTCTATGGAATTTAATCCAAAATAAATGTTTCTATTCTATTCTATATATATATATTGCCTATATAAGCTGAAAGAGAACCAGAGTAATAATACAAGTGCCAATGTGGAGTGTATTTGTGAAGAAACTGATAGTAGTTTCAAATTATTTTTAGGACTAGACCCACAATGTCTCGAGCAATACATAAGTGCATCGACGTCACATTAATTTATTATTGAAAAACGCATATGTACGGCATGGCTGCCGATTGTCAAAAAGAAAACAGATTTCTACAGAATACAGTTAATCATCACCTGTTATTTGTGTTTAAATGGCCAAATATTAATACTGTTGAGGAGGGAAAAGGCTATGCGTGAGAATGGCGCATTAGTATGATTATGTATGCGGGATTTTTTGAGTTAATGCACATTTTGTGCATTGCACATGCCCTTCCAAATCTCTGCCCATGTCAGATATTGTCACAGGCTTCATCATATGCCATTTGAAAAACAGCGCCATCAGGATTAAAAAATAGATAACTTCATGTAAAACTTTATTAGGAATGATTTTTACATAATTTATATTACTATAACTTTAATACCTTAAGTGTATAAAAGAAGTTTCATCAGATTGACATCTGTTTCCTACCTCAAAGTAGCCATTTGCCAAGTAGCACCTGCTACACATACTAGTGTACGACGCAACATGCCTTTATTACTACGCAAATACAGCAAATACAGACGCTGTTTCCAGCGCTAAAAAATTACCAGCTTGAACCAGTTGAAATCATTTTGTTCTTACAAATACAGATTGCGTTATGAACGTTTAAATGGCGCAGATCTAGCTGTATTCAAAGAAACTGCCCATATATCGCTGACAATAGTAACGAAAATCCCATAATAAAACCATGTCCCGGACGTCATGATATTTCAAGGGTCAAAAATTGTAAAACTACGAAAAAAAGAACGCACATTCACATTTCTGTAAATTAGAAAATCAATTAAATAAAAAGTCTATGTACTATCCTTTATATATCCATTCAGCAAAATTTTTTCATTTATCCGTATATTTGTGAACTTATTCACTTAATTGATTATGTTCTCAGACTAAACGTCAACATACCCATGATACGATAAACACGTTTATGGATGTTGCAGGTAGCGTGCCATTTAGGCAAAAGGCATGATGTATTGTGAACAAAAATTCGCTCTCACGCGTCCTGCCAGGGTTCACATAACCGACAGGGCCGGGGTTGAATGGCGCCCCTTCACGCGTGCAACACGTGAGCGCAGCCCACAGCTTGGACTCCCAAACCGCACTTTCCTCGTTGTGTACTTGAGACATTGCGAACACCTCACACCGGGCTCTCTCCCCTATAGCCCGGCGCCTCCGGGGAGCCCTATCGCCACTTGCTGTGTGAGTGGTGTGCAAACCCCCCTGTCTCATGAAGGCACCCCGGCAGGGAGGACTTCCGCACCAGTGCTGACACGCGTGAAAGCTCCTGCTTATACACGAACGCTGGTCCCTAGTCCACGCAGAGTGAGCAGACGTCCAGGGGATGAGGGAACTGCCACAGGCTTGACCTCAGAGATGGTGAATGTGGGCCCATCCTCCGTGGAGGGATGGGTTGTCAGCCCTCACCTATGCAGTCCGAACCTGCCTTGTCAAAAATCTGCAGCCCTAATGGCTCTTCAGTACTAGGTGGTAGTGTACTGGTCTTAATCCTACAAGTGGCCATAGTATGAACATGAACATAACAACCTCACAAGGTGTGTGTAACAGGGGCTTATACTTAGTCCAGTGCAACCTGTGTTACTACTTATACTGAGCGACCACATAGTGTGGCCGCGCCACTGGAGAGATCCTAATAGAACTGGTTTTTGTTACAGTGATTCGATTTAGAAATAGAGTTAGAATAAAATTTACACTTTAAAACTAATGTCACATATCATTTTTCAGGCTCTCCAGCAGCACATTATAAAAAAGTAGGAGAAAAGTAGGAAGAATCAGCATAAAAAAAAAGGAAAAAAGTAGGGAAAAAGTAGAAGATATTGTAAAAAAGTAGGAACTAATTTAAGTTATCACTGTACATTGTCATCTTTGCTTTTACAAATTTACCATGCATTCATGTGCAGAGGCTTTTGAGCTAGCTATTTCTTTGCTAAGACATTTTCTACAAACTCTCTCCACATCTTTCTAAGAAGGAAATTCTCTCATGATGGGCATAGCTTAAGACAGGTTTTTAAAACCCTAAGCTTCCATTTAACTATATCAAATGGCCCTGGAGGGACTTGAACTCACAAACCCAAGTTTTGAACCAGAATGATACTATCATTCCAAGCAGTGAGCTGTTACAAAGGTTTGGAGTGTAAACATCATTTTGTACACATACACAGGTCATGACACTATGATTAAAACAAGCAAACAAAGACAAACATTAAAAAGGCAAAATAACAATCTAAAAAGTAAAAGTAGGTTAAATACACCCATATCAACTTAGTCCATAAACACATGGGATGTGTTTCCAACTGAAGTGGTCATCTATATTTACATTTGAAAAATAAGCTCTGCTACAGATTCATGTGTTTGTAAATAAACCTTTGTAGGTAGCCTGACATTAATCACTGCAAAAGACATTTGAAAAGCAACCATCTGTGTTGTAGCAAGCTAGCTACCTGGAAGGAAATCCCACTGATATGGATGTTGCCCCAGCACCTTGGCGTTAATCAAAATACCAAGATGATGATGATGAAGTACCCTAACATCTGTTTAAAACAAAAATCAAAAGTACTAAAGAAATTTGTAAAAATTTATTCTTCTAGCATTAATTTTGTTATTTGAAAATAAAAGAAAACACAATTAAATAAAAAGAATAAATGTAGTTTTTGAAATTTCGTAAAAATCTACCTCAGCAAAAGCATCATTGGGGTAGAGTCTAGAGATACATAAAAAAGAGCATCAAACATTTACATGCAAAACTATATCAAATGGCGCATTGTTTCTATATGATGTCAATAGTTATTAAAAGCAAACTAATGTAAGTCATGTTGATGAAAGCTTTCCTTAGAGAACATAGGGTGGGTTATGGACCAATGAAACCGGACCACACTGCTAGAAAAGAACATAACCACTAAATATCTTCTGTAAAAATACTTTACAAAAACGTAGTTTAAACGTTGCAGTGTGTGATCATATATTTTTTCAATTTACAAAAAAAAGTAGAATAATAGAGTTTTTTTGAAAAAGTAGGAAAAAGTAGGGAGCCATTTCAAAAAAGTAGGAAAAGTGGAAAAGTAGAAAAGTAGAACGCTGGAGAGCCTGCATTTTTAATGAATTTATGGACATTTAACAGTCACATATTTATCTGAAGTAGTGCACTTGGAAAATGTCTTGTGCACCGGTAATTTTTTTAAAGGAATCATCTGTAAATTGTCTGAACATGGTGAAATGGATATACATGTAGCTAGAGTTTACGAGTTTACGATGGTTATATAGTTACATATTTGATTCCTACAAAAAGAGCTTGAATACAATATTTCTATTTATTAGGAGATCCTGTCAAAGCGTTTTCCCCCCCGGCTGAAGATAGTAGAACTAGCAGTCGGGGCGAAACGAAAAACGATATCGCAGTTTTTGGATGTTCGCCAAATACGGTGATTTCGAATCGCCGTTATCGCCGGTTTAAAGATTTTTATGACGTCATCAATAAGAAAGCGTGGCATTGTTTGTTTTACGATCTCCACTTTCTGCGATATCGCCGTATTCTGCGATCGCCGTTTTTGCGTTTCGACCCGACTGCTAGATCTAGATCTACCAAAGTTGATAACCACTAATGAGCGGTCTCTTTCAGGTCGTTTTCTAACAAAGAGTATGGGGCTATGATCCCAAGAAACAGTGATCGTAATCCTCACTTTAGTGTGCTTTATCATGAAGTACATATGGATTTAATTAGGTGTCTATACCTTTAGAGAAACTCAAATTTGTTCCTGCAAACATCACGCATAATCTTTTTTTTCGGTTACCGATTGTGCGAACTAGTTTGAAAAATGAGATTCGAAAGTAATAATCGAAACATACTTTCTATACAGAGCCGTATAAATAAGCGCAACACATTGTTGCTCACATAGCGCAGAGGAACACGGAAAATGCTGTGATTGCATTATTTATTCATTGTAATTGAGCCACTGATAAAAAAATCGTCTTTGGCTCTATTTTATGTCGAACCCACATTCATACTTCGAATATAAAAGATAAGATACAAAGTCTTCTAAAAAAATCCTTTAAAAACATAACCGACTACTGAAATGGGTAAAGACAATGCTCGTCATTGGACGCTACTCAACTTCAGGAGCTCTGTCCAATAACAAAGTTGCATTCAAAACTGACCAGATAGTTATCAACAAATCAATGTGACAAAATGTCAAAATAGAAATATTGCCAAAATAAATAATTTCTTCAAAAACCTTATTGCAAAACCTCGAAAGCACGTTTAATTGATTAATATGGTAGAACCCATATTTGACTACCAATTTTCGGCTAATTCTCATAGGAGATAGCACAGTAGAAAAAAGTTCTTTGCTGAAATATTTACGGATGGTAAATTTGAAGATGTGTGACCCCACCGTAGGGGTCGACTTTTACGCCAGATTGTTATAGAGGTAGAACCTGGGGTCAGAGTTGTTGCAACTGTGGGACACGGCTGGTCAGGAACGATTCAGGTTGGCTATATTGTTCTCACATTGAAAATGATTGCATTTTCAAACCATGAGCAATGATGATTAATTTATAATAAATCTTTTTTTACAGGGCATCAGATTTCTTATATTTTTCACACTTCTCGTTGTTTCTTTTTGTCGATCAATTATGAAAAGAAATTAACAGGAAATTAATAAGTTAATAGATGCTCCTCTCCCATATAAAAAGAATATTATACAATTAATCAACTTTTAACCAAATTCATCACTTTGATAATCGTTGCTTTTCAGATCAATAACGCGTTCATATTATAGAAATTCTGTTGGAGCAATATTGATGTACGATATCACTAAATGGCAAGCTTTCAACATTGATGATTGGTTAGAGGAAGCAAAACTTCACATTGAACCTCACAAAGCTGTTTACATGATTGTTGGACATAAAGCTGATATGGAGAGTCAAAGAGTCGTATCTTCCAGAAAAGGCAAGGCTTTTGCTGAGTTTCATGGATTAAAATTTCTTGAAACATCTGCAGTTACAGGCCAAAATGTTGAAAGAATGCTTTGCCACAATAACAAAGGACATTTATTACATGTTGAAGGAAGGAGAAATTACTGTAGAAGAAGGTTGGGATGGTATTAAGAATGGATATGCTCGACCTAGAGGAAGTCTAACCTTGTGGAAGCTGAAGCAGAAAGTGGTGGATGTTGTTAATTAAAAATTTACTAATATCTTTTTATTGATAATGCGTGTCTCATCGTTTTGTTAGCATTTTTGTTCTGGTGGTATGGGTGTGTGTTACTGTTTACAGGGAACTTGACATTGTTGTTTTCCGTACATAGAGATGGTCTTACACCAGTGTATGTGGGAATGCTCTAAATTCACCATTCCTTGAATGTTGTAACTGAAACTGATGAGAATTTAAAGATCATGTGTTTCTTCATGTGTTTAATATGTCCTGTCCCATATCATTTGTACTTTGGATAATAGACTTTTGAAATGTTTTTATGCATGTAATACTGATGTCCATAAATATTATAAAAGATTTTTTTGCTGATCAATATTTGTATAGGTGAAGTGTAGAATGTAATGAACATTTAGATCTAGGATTAATAATCTGCAAATTATAATAGGATGATGAATGTTGCACGATCCTTCACAGAGTAATCTTGCTAAATGTTGAATATTTGAACAATTTTATTCAGTATACTAAAATTAATACAACTTGCTTTTTAACTAATGTAATATTTTATATTAGGTGTACTTATTTTGGTTGATATTCTCCTGTCGAATGGTTCAAAATATTATGAGTTTCCTAGGATTAATATTTTTAAAGAAAATTGTCTTTTAGCTTATTGATATTGTCTTTATTAACAATATTTTTTTGTATAATTTTGCATAATATTGTTGAAGTTAATTAGTAATTGCTTTTAAAATTTAATCTTTTTACAATATACTATTGGAAACCTGTGATCTGTTTTACACAGGTATTGTGTTTTATTTTGATTTTTTGTTGGTTTTCTAATTTTAAATTTCCCATTCAAAGTAATCACTGTAACCACATTACGTGTGTGTTGTTCTAGTCACAAATTATAAAGTTAATATTTGAAGTTATTCCCATATTTGATTTTTAATAATGAAATCAATTTAATGTGTGGTGTATGTACCTATTTCAATTGGTATAAACCCTTTTTATGGTTTGTAAGGTTCAAATAAGAAACTTCATATTTATGGTATTATTTGTCCAGATAATTGCTCGTGGCGTATCTTTTTATGTAGCCATTGATCATGTAACATTGACTTTTTGTTAATGTTTTCACATTGTATTCAAAAGTTCAAAACCTTGATGCTAACGGTTATTAATTTCTTCTATATCATTCAAATGTTAATATCAATTGCATGGTTGAATCATATGCAAAGACGGAGGACGGGTCACTTTGACGGGTACATGTATATATTCTCGTAGCAGAAAAATCACACACAAATGTATGGAGACCTCCATGGACTTCTCATAAATTTGTGCCACTTTATTTTTAAATCTAATTATTTGTAATGATAAGTCAGTTGTTCAGTATGTACATATCTTTTTGGATATAAAGCATTTTTTACATATGGATATGCAGTGGTAAGAAATGCTGTCATCACTTTTCTGAAAATTGCATAATTTTCCTTTAAAAAGTAACTAATATATATTTATTTCTGAAAATTTAGCAATTTTCCAGAAGTGCATTCCAAATGAGTTAAGTTTATTTTTTTGGGGAATCTTAAAAAATATGCCTTAAATGATTGAATATTTTTCGGAAAAATGTGCAATACTTTTGCTATGTTATGCCTCGTCACCTCTTTGCTTGAAGCCTGAAACACAACGCAATCAATGATTGTCCAGATGAACCTGTGATAAAGCATAGGCTCAATAGCAGGTAATCCTATGAATGCTCAGCGTAGGTAATGAGTACTGGTATTGCCAGCCACTGTAGACCAATATTTTAAAAAAAATACCAATAAAACTCCGCAAGTATTATTTTATGATAACACTACATGCACTAACGGTACAGTTTTGTGGAGATGAAGCTCAAACAGTTACTTGGGTTGGTTGTAATATTTCGCCTAGTTGCCTACGATATCACCATAACCAGCACGACACTTGGCGGAGAGCTGAGGCGGTAAGATATGAAACACATAGAGGGAGGTCAATTTTATTTTTTATTTTTTATTTTGCTGATTTTTCCGTCCTTATATTATAAAAAATTGAGGAGGGATTCACTTTTTATTTTTTATTTTTCTTCCGCGCGAAATCTTTCATTTTGAATATTGGGCCATGAATGAACTACATGTGTTTTGATTGTATGTGAACAATGTCTTTCTATTATCAAAATCATAAAACATCACTTAAAAAACAACTTTTATTGAGTTGCAATTGTGCTTTGATTGTATGTGAACAATGTCTTTCTATTATCAAAATCATAAAACATCACTTAAAAAACAACTTTTATTGTATTGAGTTGCAATAACAAACTATTATAGTATAATATAGTATACTATAATATAATTAAAGAAGTATAATATCTAATGTGCATAGATCTAGCAAACAAATGACAGGGACGGGGCCGTCTTGTCTGCAGCCAGGCGGGAGGGCCATTTTATTTTTTATCACTGGGGAGGCAATAAAAATGTTCAGGAGGCTGCACTATACACAGGAGGGAGGGGACGAGAAACATTTTATTATTTTTATGGGGCCTAACCGTGACAATCGTATATATGTAACAATTCTCTAAAATGAACCCCGTAGAACACCATCAATTCTATCTGTTAGAAACGCGACTGAACGCGGAATAAATTTTGATGAAAGCAAAGTTGGTACCGTTATGAATTCGTGATAGCTTCTTTCTACATATCATAGCTGTATCATGTGTATGCGCCAGTACCGGAATACCGTTGCACAGAAATGAACATATTATTAACTATCTCACACTATCAACTATCACTTTACTCCAAAAACAAACCCACCCTTAAGCAGATCTACCAAAGACCAGAATACAAGCCATAAATGTACCAAAGACCCAGAGCAGCAGACCTGTCACCCTTAATGGCAAGACCCTTGAGATGTCAACAGAGGAAACCCATCTAGGCATACAAAGGCGTGCAGACCTTAGCAACAAATCAACCATCCAAGCTCGCATCAAAACAGGCAGAGGCACAGCCTATAGCCTCCTGGGAGCTGGCCTCTATGGGCTGAATGGAGTTGGTCCAAAGGTGTGTATGAAGCTAGTGGAGACATACATCATCCCCAGGATGACATATGGACTCGAATGTCTGCCCTTGACGTCATCGGAGATTGAGCCGCTTGAAACATATTACAGAGAACTACTGAGAAAGATCCAGCACCTCCCAGAATCAACAGCAAACCCTGCAGTATACCTACTGGTAGGAGCCATCCCTATAGAAGCAAAGATACACATAAAAGCTTTGGTACTATTAGGTCAGATCCTGAGGAGACAAGACAGCATAGAATTCGAAATAGTCAAAAGACAATGGGCAGTGAAGGATGATGACTCACACAGCTGGGCAGCATGGATCAGATACCTGTTGAAGTTATATGACCTACCAAGTCCAATGAAACTGATCTTCTCCATGGCAAGCAAAGAGCAATGGGCAAAGTGCATAAAAAACCACATCCAAATGAAATGGTACAAGGACCTCAGAGACCAAGCCAAAGCAATGAAGTCCCTCGCACTTCTCAACCCAGAGCACTGTCATCCTGGCACATTCCACACAGTCTGGGACATCCACACCACGGACCCGATTGTGGTGGTCAGGGCTAGCATCCATGCCAAGCTACTGGTCCAACGCTACCCTATCAACACCAACCGCACATCCCAGAGTGCCTCAGAAATGTGCCCATGCTGCAAAGACCAACCAGAGACCCTGCAACACTTCCTAATAGATTGTAAGGAACTGGAAGAGTGCAGAACCAAACATTTAGAAATGCTTAAAGCCCTGCTTAGAAACCATGAAATAGTGCCCAGTAGTAATGCCATTGTACATGCTATGTTTAATCCACAAACTCTTTCCAAAGATTCACCATTCCTGAGAGAAGCCACTACAATAGCCAGAACTCTGATCTTCAACCTACACCTCCAGCGACTTCAAAGATACAGTACAGAAAAATCCCGCTTGAATAGTGCAACAAGGTGCAAGAAAGACAGAAACCTCCTAACCTACCGCCCGGTGCCAGAGCCCACACCACAAGCTCGAGCCCGGACGGGTGCGTCCCTTCAACGGACGGTGGACAAGGATAATGAATGAGGACGGTGCTACAGGTGGGTGCCATCTGGAGTCGATTGCGATCTGATCGGGTCTACTCAGAACAGACTAATACCACCAGCAATATATATATGGATAAAGTACAATTTAATACACATGATACACACTAAAAAACACAGAATGTAGACAAAAAAGCAAAATAGGATAACACAGCATGGTGATGGTGAAGATTTAAATACTCAAGCAATATACATGTTAATGTAAAAGGTCGCTAATAAATACAGGTGGTATGTTATGTTATGCGGGTGTACTCAAGCTACTGAAGAACCTCAACCCAGGTAAAGCTTCAGGCCCTGACGAGATCCCTACTCGACTGCTAAAAGAACTGGCAGATGACATAAAGCCCGTGGTGACCATCATCATCCGTCAGACGCTTAACCAAGGTCGTCTTCCCAACGTGTGGAGAGATGCATGGGTGACCCCCGTGTTCAAGAAGGGAGGAAGAAATGACCCAGCAAACTACCGTCCGGTGTCCCTGACTTGTATTGTCTGCAAGTTAACAGAACACATACTGTGCACGCACATTAGAGGGCATCTGGACGACAAGGGAATACTCACACCTGCTAACCATGGGTTTCGGAAGGGCCATTCCTGTGAAACACAACTCCTCCTCACCACACACGAACTACTCCAGCACCGGGATGCAAAACGCCAGGTTGACATTGGAATACTCGATTTTAGCAAGGCATTTGACACCGTGCCTCACAAGCGCCTTTTGAACAAGCTGCGCCTTTATGGAATACATGGAAATGTGCTAAGTTGGATTGCGTCGTTCTTAGCTGACCGCCGCCAGCTTGTTCTCTGTGACGGGACTAAGTCAGAGTATTCCCCGGTCACGTCAGGAGTACCGCAAGGTACCGTACTGGGACCACTGCTATTTCTGCTGCACATTAACGACATGCCATCCGTCGTTGACCCTAGTACCACCGTGAGGCTCTTTGCTGATGACGCCCTAGTGTACCGAGTGATCCACAGCATCGAAGACCAAGTGAAGCGTTACAGGACCTCTCAAGACTGGAGTCATGGGCGAAGTCTTGGGGTATGGTCTTCAACCCATCTAAATGCTACATGATGCACATTGGGAGAGGGAGAAGCATCCTTACCCACATGTACCAGCTGTGTGGAACCATCCTAGGATCAGTCACCAGTGAGAAGTATCTTGGTGTATACCTCAACCACGACCTGAAATGGGACCACCACATCGACCAAGTAGCAGCCAAGGCGCGTCACAAACTAGGCTTCATACGCCGCAATCTCCGGGGCGCACCAGCTAAGTGCAAGAAGCTGGCCTACATTGCTCTGGTGCGGTCGGGCATGGAGTATGCGTCCATCATCTGGGACCCCCACACCAAGAACAACTCATCTAAGCTAGAGAAAATACAACGCTCAGCTGTGCGGTGGGTCCTATCATCATACTCCAGAACTGCTAGCGTCACATCTATGCTGGCACAACTCAAACTCGAACCATTGGAAACCAGACGCCGAATCCAGAGGCTGGCGTTTATGTACAAGATCCTCCATGGTGAGGTGGCAGTGCCTATGACTGATATTAGTGTAAAATTACTTAAACGACCTGCCAGGGACATGAACTCGCGGAAGCTAGTGACACTTAGGCCAAACACGGACGATTTCAAGTTCTCTTTTGTGACTCGTACCATCAACGAGTGGAATAATACCCCTGAGTCCATCGCATCAGCTGACTCTGCAGCATCCTTTAAGAGTCGGCTCATCGCGCACTTCAACCCATAATGCGCACAACTCGTCGGTGTGATGCCTCAATCTGGGGCCCTGCCGACTAACAGCCAGATCCAGATCCAGATGCTGCATAGGAAATAAAGACGGTGGGTGGGAAAGTGCGAGCGTTTAACACATCAGGCCAGTCAGCAATCAACTATCAGGACAGTTGATATAAGGAAAAAATGCGCTTACATTCTAATTTGGTATTTTGATTTTTAAACCATTCATTTAATTAGAAATAAAAGATACGTTCGTTTAATTGAAAAAATTTATAATGCTTTGGGTGACTTAGAAACGCAATATAATAGTGAGTGAGTCCCAAATGGTAAAAAATACCCCCCCTTCCACAGGAGCGCCCAAAACGGTTTAATTCCTTAATGGATGGCCCATAATAGATGAAAATCCTTTCTGAGCACCAAATTGCAAGGCCGTAGCAAGCGGGGGGGCAGGGGCGGAGTGCCCCCCCTTTTTTAGGCCAATATTGGTTAAACCTGCGCCAGAGGATTATAAGATTGCTTTGGACTTACTTGCGTTATTCCTCCCACTATTGACCAGCATTATCACTGGCGTGGTGGCAGCGGTTTTTTTTTATCACGGCTTGATCACCACACTGCCTTAAAGTCCTTGTTCATACCTGCGTATATATGTATAGTCGTGAGATATGACGATGGAAGCAACTCTCACAAAACTCCGAAACTTATCTTGGAATAAGACTTTGATTTTGCTGAGTCACGGTTAACTTCGATGACATTGTGGAGAGAGGTAACATCTACTAAGTATGGTGCAAGAAACCAACGATGGCTACGGTCCGCTACAGCCAAAGCATTGAAGCAGTGGGCATTAACTGAGGAAGAGACCATTACGACGTTTGAGGCATGGAAAACAACATCCTCTACATATTGTCTCTTGAGAAGTTCTCCCTGTTTCTTAAGGCTGATGCAAAATGGGCACAGAATAAAAACAACCCAACGTAGAGGTTACACTGGAGATGATGCAGCAGTTAAAGCAGCTAATTAGAAGCTATTCCTAGGTCAGATAGCGAACTTTGCACCGATTATCTCCAGAAGCTCAATAATGAAGAACTCCACATCACTCACTGGAATTTTGTACACCATAAGACTTTTATTATGGCATACAATACAATGGAGCGCGCTTCATCGACTTCACTAGCATCAAATCATCACCAGAAAAACGACATGAAGCTCTATACCAAGAATTAACCGCTTTCGTCGAAGATAATCTGCTAGAGCCCAGTTGCGGACTTACCCATCATGGAGACAATATTACCGAAGATGAAGAAATGAAAACCGACGTTGGAGAATATGATTGTACTCACGTGGCTTCAACTCATCAACATAGAGTTACCGCAATTAGTGAATGAGCGATTCGGGACCGAGCTACGACAGAGGACACTAGCATCCATAAAGAATGAGATTTCTCAGTCCCTACCTTCTATGTTGAGCAAGTTGCAGTCACCAGACGAGAGTACAGTATTGTTCACTCGTTCAAGAACCGGGTCAAGATCTCAAGTACAGGCATGGAAAGAGTGCCCCATATGTAAAGCAGCGAATAGGCGCTCATACGATCATTTCCTAACCCAATGGAAATATTTGTCTGATCACGACAGAAAGTACTTACAAAGAAAGGAAAAAAAAAGAAGTCACGTAAGATTACAGTGGAGGTTCCCATATCATGAGTCCGATGAATCCGTTAGAGATGAAGACTACGGGTTTAAGGCTACAACAGACGTATCATCACCGTCGTGAAGAAGGTTAGTACAAAGAAGTCGCTGCAGTTCAAAGCATTCTACAGAGAACATCCCGTAACATTGACGCGAGATACTGGTGCTGAAACGAATATGGTAAAAGTGAAAAAAACACTCACACTGCAGTGGAAGCTGATGGTACAACACCTCTTCATATTGTTGGAGAGACTGTGTTCACCGTGTCTCGGCTGGGTATCGACATGAAATTGGAGGCCCTTGTTGTCTCAGATATCGATGTGGATATCCTCGCAGGCATACCTTTCATGTCCATAAATGATGTTGCAGTTAGACCTTCTCGTCATGAGATTACATTGATTGGTAAGGAGGTAATTCTATTCGTTATGATCAGCCCGCACCACCATCAGTGTCGCATCGTATCCGTCGCACGCAGGCATATGTCTTACGCGCCCCATCAACGCCGACAACAATCTGGCCAGGAGATCATCGACATACCCGCGGATATATCCGACCACGACGTTGTAGCTGTGGAGCCCAGAGTTGATTTGAAGAAGTGTGAGTGGACAGCCCCGTCTCTAAACGACGTCATTGATGGTCGAATTAGACTTGTCAACTCGTCTATCGCCCCAATCACACTCAGTAAAGGTGAACATTCTTGCCAAGTACTACCTACCCAAGTACCAAGCAATGAGAGTATTCAGGTAGTCAGCAAAGACACGAATGTCAACAAAGCAACAAAGCCAAATGATAGTCTTTTTCTGATAACGTTTTCGTGGACACTGATCGCATATTGCCCGTCGCTGACAGAAAAGACTTCCAGGGCATCCTAGCTCTGTCGTTACGATTCTGTGTTTGATGCAAAATATCAAGGCTACAACGGTTTCTTTGGAAAACACGAAGCAGTAGTAAACATGGGACCAGTCCTTCCACCCCAAAGAAAAGGCCGCGTACCACAGTATTCCAAAAATAAGTTAGATGAGTTACAAGAGGCATTTGACCAATTGGAAACAGCAGGCGTAGTCCAGAGACCTGTAGATGCTAATGTAGTCATCGAATATCTGAACCCGTCATTTTTTCGTCAAGAAACCCAGTGGAGGGTATCGCCTAGTAACTGCATTCGCGATGTCGGCAGATACTGCAAGCCATCACCGTCCATCATGCCAGATGTTGACAGTACATTACGCATCATAGCAAGCTGGAAGTATATCATTGTCACTAACCTTACCACCGCATTCTACCAGATTCCTTTGTCTCATGAATCACAGAAGTTCTGCGGTGTAGCTGCCCACTTTAAAGGGACACGTGTATATCGTAGAGCTACCATGGGTATGCCTGGGTCCGAAACAGAATTAGAGGAGTTAATGTGCAAAGTTGTGGGTCATATGGTTCCGAAGGCAGCGTTGCCAAGCTTCGCAGATGACTAGTATTGTGGTGGGTAATACGCCAGCAGAGTTACTGAGAAACTTCAGTCGTCTCCTGGAAGCCTTAGAGAAATGTGATCTGCGTCTGAGCGCCAAAGAAGACTATCATTTGTCCAGAGACAACAACTATCCTTGGCTGGATTTAGCAGGACGGTTCCATATGTGCAAGTCCCCATCGCATCTCCACTTTTGTGCCAGGCCAAACCGCCATCAACGGTTAAAGGCATGAGGTCCTTCATCGGGGCATATAAATTCCTGAGTAGAGTTGTACCCGACTGTGCCACTGCGATATCACCCCTTGACGATGCCATTGCTGGTATGGCTAGTCAGGAGAAGGTTACGTGGACAGGACCGCTGCAGACACACTTCTCGCAAAAGCTCAACACCAGTTGCAGCAACACGAGAGCATCACGCTTCCTCTTTCCATGGATAAACTGTGGATTGTGACAGATGGTTCCGTGAAAAGCACAGGTATTGAGAGTACTTTTGTACATCAGTAGAGGGAAAAAGCTACTACTAGCCGGATTCTTCAGCGCGAAACTCGGTAAACATCACACAAAATGGCTCCCATGTGAGATTGAAACCCTGGGAATCACAATGTCTGTAAAGCACTTCGCCCTGTTCATCGTATAATCCAAATATCAGTGTGTTCTGTGTTAACGGACAGCAAACCGTGCGTCCAGGCGATGGAGCTTACAGAGGAGAGTGGTCGGATAGCCCAAGGGTAGCTTACATTCGTATCAATGGCAAGTCACTATCAAGTATCTGTTCAGCATTTAGCAGGCAGAGTAAACGCACCATCTGATTTTGCCAGCCGCAATGTGCCTGAGTGTACAAATCCGTCGTGTCAGATATGCTGTTTCGTCAATATGAGCTCTGAGTGTGTTGTCCGCACCTTACAAGTGAGTGATGTTCTATCTGGATCAGGAGTAACACCATTTGCAAACAGACCATCATGGATATCGTTACGGCTGAAATCCCATTATTTTGGTGCCCTTAAAAATGTGGGGTCAGCTACCTTCTGTTCTATAACTATTTGGGCATCCATCACTTTAACATCACCTTGCATGGTGCCCCCACTTGCTGTTCCTCCA
>CM032666.1:46016597-46114706 GCA_019095985.1 Streblospio benedicti
TGATGTTTGCCTTGAATTACCTTAAAACTTGTTGTTCAGAAAGGGGAGATGTTGTGGTTTTGTGTGTAAACTACGCTATTATGTGTCTTATGCATGTATTTGCTATGTATAAATTGTATGTATGTAATGTACTATAATGACTGTAGACATGTTTAAGTATTGTATTGTAGAGTACTGTATATAGAATGCCATATCCATTTTTTACTTTGAGACTGAAAGAATAAAGAATATTACTTAAATCATCATTGCTTCTGGATCATCATCCACTATTATTCATATACAAATAAAAGTAGGCCTAATACGAAAAATATCTCTAATACGATAAAATGGTACTTTCGATGCCATAATTGCTTCTAAAGTCACAAATTCGTCTGCCAAATACGATATTTCCTTCATTTTCGTTCAGAATTTACTTAGCCTTAAACACATAGCGCGTTCTGTCACTCGCCAATAAAAACAGATGATTAAGACTGCATTTCTACTCGATGATTAGGGGACAGACTACTATATCTTATGTGGTGTTATGCTTGTTAGAACATAATTAAAGAACAAAGGCCAGTTGAAAACAGAGGGGTGGTTATCGGTAATGACTCTGCAAACATTACAAGCGGGCAGTTATAGGGATAGTTTAAGGTCAAGCAACAGGAAATGCAAACAATCACAGGTTAGGAATTCTTTTCAATCTATTGTGTTCTACTCGCCCCGGTTAAGGCTGCTGGTGGGTGGTTATCGACTCTGCAAACATTACAAGCATGATGTAAATGGGTAGTGGGTTGAAGTCCCGTTAATCAACATGACATTAACAATGACTGCGCACACATTACAATCACAAGCTTAGAAACAAAGAAACTAAGAAACAAAGTACATGTAACAAATACAAGGGAGTGGTCCCTTTAGGAGGTTAAATCAAAAGATGGTCCGAGACCTAAATTGATAGTACGCAGCAGTCACCAATTAAACTTACCATAACGGATTATTCTTTGTGAAAATGGATATTTTTGCTGATATTAATATCTATTAGCGAAAAATATTCTTTTTACATCTAATAATCTATTTCCCAAACTTATATTTACAATTTGTGATAGTACACAATGTCTGCTATGTACCGCAATGTCTTTTTGAAGGTGAGATACTGATATATCGCCCACGTGGTCGAGTTCCGACGTTCATTTTCCAAGTATTGATATAACGATAATATGCTTAATACGATATTAATTTGGCTTCTCATCAATATCGTAATAAACATATTGTACTGTATTACAAAAAATATTATGAAAAAATAACAGCATGAAAAAAACTAGGTCCTATAACATTTCTTTTTATGTGGATTGTGATAACTGTAAATACGTCATAGTAAAAAAATTGTATAGATATAAAAACACACACATAAAAATCATGAAATATAAGAGAATATATATACTTACAATTCAGATAACACTTGTAGTTCATGGTAAGTACTCTGTATGATATATTCTATGAGCGTAGAGAGAGGCACAGTTCCATGTTGTTGGGGGACCATTGCCCCCATCATTACACCATGACCTTCAGGCATCCTTATTTCTTAGTGGACCAAGCCTAGGTGAATAACAAGCATAAGTGTATTCAATGAAGGACTGTAGACACATTCTCATTTCATAAAACAAGATATGTTATTTTCTATACATTTAACACAAGACCTCAAAAGAGCCCTCTTATATCATAGGATATATCTGACAAATACAAATGCATCAAGTGAAATTTAATAAAATATCAATGGTCATCAATGTTATTTATTACTAATATTATAGACACGGTCATAGTTCGAGCACGCCTGTATGTAACATAAGATTTTGTATGAATAAGCAGTTTTTACAGCAGGGGCAATATTGTCATAAAATGTTTTAGACACTGTAGTAATGTGGTAAAAAGTTTACTTTTTAAGACCTATTGTTCAAATATGTATTGTGCCTATCTATGGAGTAAATACAGTATTTATTCATTTAGAAAACTTAAGACATCTTTTAACAGAATTTTTAGAATGTTGTTTAATATAGATAGAAGAGCCTCTATATCACATAATATGTTGTTGAACAATATTAGAGCTTTTGACGTTAATTATATTTTAAATTTTAAAAATAGAATTGAAAAGTGCAATAACGTTTTAGTTCAGACTCTACTTGACTGCTGGCAGTACCCAAATTCATTATTATACCTAGAATGGAAAAAACAACTGTACATTCTGTGATACGTTTGTGATTTTATGCATAGTTTTATTTATTTACTATTTATTTATGTATATATGTATATTTTATGTCTTTTCTATGGAATTTAATCCAAAATAAATGTTTCTATTCTATTCTATATATATATATTGCCTATATAAGCTGAAAGAGAACCAGAGTAATAATACAAGTGCCAATGTGGAGTGTATTTGTGAAGAAACTGATAGTAGTTTCAAATTATTTTTAGGACTAGACCCACAATGTCTCGAGCAATACATAAGTGCATCGACGTCACACACTTATTATTGAAAAACGCATATGTACGGCATGGCTGCCGATTGTCAAAAAGAAAACAGATTTCTACAGAATACAGTTAATCATCACCTGTTATTTGTGTTTAAATGGCCAAATATTAATACTGTTGAGGAGGGAAAAGGCTATGCGTGAGAATGGCGCATTAGTATGATTATGTATGCGGGATTTTTTGAGTTAATGCACATTTTGTGCATTGCACATGCCCTTCCAAATCTCTGCCCATGTCAGATATTGTCACAGGCTTCATCATATGCCATTTTGAAACAGCGTCATCAGGATTAAAAATAGATAACTTCATGTAAAACTTTATTAGGAATGATTTTACATAATTTATATTACTATAACTTTAATACCTTAAGTGTATAAAAAGAAGTTTCATCAGATTGACATCTGTTTCCTACCTCAAAGTAGCCATTTGCCAAGTAGCACCTGCTACACATACTAGTGTACGACGCAACATGCCTTTATTACTACGCAAATACAGCAAATACAGACGCTGTTTCCAGCGCTAAAAAATTACCAGCTTGAACCAGTTGAAATCATTTTGTTCTTACAAATACAGATTGCGTTATGAACGTTTAAATGGCGCAGATCTAGCTGTATTCAAAGAAACTGCCCATATATCGCTGACAATAGTAACGAAAATCCCATAATAAAACCATGTCCCGGACGTCATGATATTTCAAGGGTCAAAAATTGTAAAACTACGAAAAAAAGAACGCACATTCACATTTCTGTAAATTAGAAAATCAATTAAATAAAAAGTCTATGTACTATCCTTTATATATCCATTCAGCAAAATTTTTCATTTACCGTATATTTGTGAACTTATTCACTTTATTGATTATGTTCTCAGGCTAAACGTCAACATACCGATGATACGATAAACACGTTTATGGATGTTGCAGGTGGCGTGCCATTTAGGCAAAGGCATGATGTATTGTGAACAAAGTCGCTCCTCACGTCCTGCCAGGGTTCACATAACCGACAGGACGGGTTGAATGGCGCCCTTCACGCGTGCAACACGTGAGCGCAGCCTCCACAGCTTGGACTCCCCAAACCGCACTCCTCCTCGTTGTGTACTTGAGACATTGCGAACACCTCACACCCGGGCTCTCCAGCCTATAGCCGACGCCTCCGAGGGAGCCTATCGCCACTTGCTGTGTGAGGTGGTGTGCAAACCCCTGGTCTCATGAGAGGCCTCCCGCGGGAGGACTTCGCACCAGTGCTGACACGCGTGAAAGCTCCTGCTTATACACGAACGCGGGTCCCTAGTCCACGCAGAGTGAGCAGACGTCCAGGGGATGAGGGAGCCACAGGCTAGACCTCAGAGATGGGTGAATGTGGGCCCATCCTCCGTGGAGGGATGGGTTGTCAGCCCTACCTATGCAGTCCGAACCTGCCTTGTCAAAATCTGCAGCCCTAATGGCTCTTCAGTACTAGGTGGTAGTGTACTGGTCTTAATCCTACAAGTGGCCATAGTATGAACATAACAACCTCACAAGGTGTGTATAACAGGGGCTTATACTTAGTCCAGTGCAACCTGTGTTACTACTTTATACTGAGCGACCACCTAGTGTGGCCGCGCACTGGAGACCCTAATAGAACTGGTTTTGTTACAGTATTCTGATTTAGAAATAGAGTTAGAATAAATATTTACACTTTAAAACTAATGTCCATATCATTTTTAATGAATTTATGGACATTTAACAGTCACATATTTATCTGAAGTAGTGCACTTGGAAAATGTCTTGTGCACTGGTAATTTTTTAAAGGAATCATCTGTAAATTGTCTGGAACATGGTGAAATGGATATACATGTAGCTAGAGTTTACGAGCTTTGATGGTTAGTGACTACATATTTGATTCCTACAAAAGAGCTTCAATACAATATTTCTATTTATTAGGAGATCCTGTCAAAGCGTTTTTCCCCCGGCTGAAGATAGTAGAACTAGATCTAGATCTACCAAAGTTAAAAACACAATTTGGGCATGATGGTTGGACGTTGGTACGCAGTACGTAGGTTGTCCCACATGCGCCGATGATACGGCGTTAGTACATCATAACAGTGTGGACATGCAGACCGCCATACATGTGTGCGATAGCTTCGCAAGCAAACAACGATTTGAGTTTAGTGAAACAAAAACAAAGATTCTAGTCCATAGTAATCATTCTCATAAACCTAGGAAGCCTGAGCTTGAGGCTAGCATATGGTCACTTCAAAATTCCAAAATAGAAGTTGTTTCCCAACAAGAGCACTTGGGTATAACTAGGGAAAGCAATAATACAACTATAGGTGAAACAATGATTGAAAATAGAATTCAATGTGGTAGGAGAGTTGTGTACTCACTATTCAAGGCTGGGATGCACGGCCTAAATGGTCTTAATCCGGCTACGTCTGTGAAACTTTGGGTTACATATGTGATCCCAGCGGTGATTCATAGCCTTGAGGCAACACTCCTGCCACCAACCGCAATTCAAAAACTTGAAGCTTTCCAAAGGAAAACTCTGAAACAACTACAATACTTTCCAGACTGCACCTCAAATGCAATAACCTATATGCTGTTAGGTATACTCCCGGTTGAGGCCGAAGTGGACAAACGAATACTGAATAAGTTTGGCTCGATAGTCAATGACCCTCGGTCTGCGGAGTATGAAATTGTTAAAAGACAACTTGCGGTCAAAGGTCTTACCAGTATGTCATGGACTACAAATATAAGACTTTTGACCCACAAATATGGACTACCCAGTGCCCACGAGGTTCTAATTAACCCACCCTCGAAAAACTCTTGGAAGTGTGTTGTGAAAGAAGCAGTCCTAGATTACCACCTCCAAAAACTCAAACGTGAGTGTGAAGGACTAAGCACTACTAGATATGTAAATTTAGGAGCCTGTTCCTTGAGAAAACCCCATCCTGGGTGGGTCCTCGCGGGTCCCAGTAGGAGAGAGTTGTCTAGAGCTATTATTAAAATGAGACTTCTCACGGGTACATACCTCCTGGAGGGTCGAAAGTCGCATATGCACAAATCTGTAAAGACAGGAAGATGCCCCCTCTGCGACTCAGAAACAGAAACCAGGGAGCACTTCCTACTTAAATGTGTAATGCTCGAAATGGTCCGTGAACCGTACATGTTTCACATTGGGAGATATGTCAACACCAGGTCTCTAAGTGACGATGATAGAGTAAGACTGCTTCTCGATCCATCTCATTTTACACAAAACCAGGAACAACTACAGACATTGGAAGAAACTACACGAAGATTGTGCTACGCTTTACACCACCACCGTTTACAACTACTACAACGCAACGTGTAAATGCAGCTGCCTACCCTAGCAGTGATAGGGGTGCCGCTTAGAAAGTGGGAATCTCAAAACATTGAACATTGAACATAACCTGTAATGAGCGGTCTCTTTCAGGTCGTTTTCTAACAAAGAGTATGGGGGCTATGATCCCAAGAAACGGTGATCGTAATCCTCATAATTTAGTGCTTTATCATGAAGTACATATGATTTAATTAGGGTGTCTATACCTTTAGAGAAACTCAAATTTGTTCCTGCGAACATCACGCATAATCTTTTTCGGTCACCGATTGTGGCGAACGAGTTTGAAAAATGAGATTCGAAAGTAATAATCGAAACATACTTTCTATACAGAGCCGTATAAATAAGCGCAACACATTGTTGCTCACATAGCGCAGAGGGACACGGAAAATGCTGTGATTGCATTATTTATTCATTGTAATTGAGCCACTGATAAAAATCGTCTTGGCTCTATTTTATGTCGAACCCACATTCATACTTCGAATATAAAGATAAGATATTTAAGTCTTCTAAAAAAAAGAATCCTTTAAAAACATAACCGACTACTGAAAATGGTAAGACAATGCTCGTCATTGGACGCTACATCTCAACTTCAGGAGCTCTGTCCAATAACAAGGTTGCATTCAAACTGACCAGATAGTTATCAACAAATCAATGTGACAAAATGTCAAAATAGAAATATTGCAAAATAAATAATTCTTCAAAAACCTTATTGCAAACCTCGAAAGCACGTTTAATTGATTAATATGGTAGAACCCATATTTGACTACCAATTTCGGCTAATTCTCATAGGAGATAGCACAGTAGGAAAAAGTTCTTTGCTGAAATATTTTACGGATGGTAAATTTGAAGAGATGTGTGACCCCACCGTAGGGGTCGACTTTTACGCCAGATTGATAGAGGTAGAACCTGGGGTCAGAGTTAAGTTGCAACTGTGGGACACGGCTGGTCAAGAACGATTCAGGTTGGCTATATTGTTCTCACATTTGAAATGATTGCATTTTCAAACCATGAGCAATGATGGATTAATTTATAATAAATCTTTTTTACAGGGCATCAGATTTCTTATATTTTTCTACCTTCTCGTTGTTGTTTTTTTGTCGATCCAATTATATGAAAAGAAATTAACCGGGGAAATTAATAAGTTAATAGATGCTCCTCTCCCATATAAAAGAATATTATACAATTAATCAACTTTTAACCAAATTCATCACTTGATAATTGTTGCTTTTTCAGATCAATAACACGTTCATATTATAGAAATTCTGTTGGAGCAATATTGATGTACGATATCACTAAAATGGCAAGCTTTCAACACATTGATGATTGGTTAGAGGAAGCAAAACTTCACATTGAACCTCACAAAGCTGTTTACATGATTGTTGGACATAAAGCTGATATGGAGAGTCAAAGAGTCGTATCTTCCAGAAAAGGCAAGGCTTTTGCTGAGTTTCATGGATTAAAATTTCTTGAAACATCTGCAGTTACAGGCCAAAATGTTGAAGAATGCTTTGCCACAATAACAAAGGACATTTATTACATGTTGAAGGAAGGAGAAATTACTGTAGAAGAAGGTTGGGATGGTATTAAGAATGGATATGCTCGACCTAGAGGAAGTCTAACCTTAATGGAAGCTGAAGCAGAAAGTGGTGGATGTTGTTAATTAAAATTTACTAATATCTTTTTATTGATAATGCGTGTCTATCGTTTTGTTAGCATATTTCTGTTCTGGTGGTATGGGTGTGTGTTACTGTTTACAGGAACTTGACATTGTTGTTTTCCTGTACATAGAGATGGTCTTGCCAGTGTATGTGGAAATGCTCTAAATTCACCATTCCTTGAATGTTGTAACTGAA
The DNA here is from genome assembly GCA_019095985.1 of Streblospio benedicti. Taxonomy (NCBI): domain Eukaryota; kingdom Metazoa; phylum Annelida; class Polychaeta; order Spionida; family Spionidae; genus Streblospio; species Streblospio benedicti. The sequence goes on from CM032666.1 coordinate 46,024,291, forward strand.
GCTGGTGAGAATTTAAGATCATGTGTTTCTTCATGTGTTTAATATGTCCTGTCCCATATCATTTGTACTCTGATAATAGACTTTTGAAATGTTTTTATGCATGTAATACTGATGTCCATAAATATTATAAAAGATTTTTTTGCTGATCAATATTTGTATAGGTGAAGTGTAGAATGTAATGAACATTTAGATCTAGGATTAATAATCTGCAAATTATAATAGGATGATGAATGTTGCACGATCCTTCACAGAGTAATCTTGCTAAATGTTGAATATTTGAACAATTTTATTCAGTATACTAAAATTAATACAACTTGCTTTTTAACTAATGTAATATTTTATATTAGGTGTACTTATTTTGGTTGATATTCTCCTGTCGAATGATTCAAAATGATATGAGTTTCCTAGGATTAATATTTTTAAAGAAAATTGTCTTTTAGCTTATTGATATTGTCTTTATTAACAATATTTTTTTGTATAATTTTGCATAATATTGTTGAAGTTAATTAGTAATTGCTTTTAAAATTTAATCTTTTTACAATATACTATTGGAAACCTGTGATCTGTTTTATTACAGGTATTGTGTTTATTGTGATTTTTTGTTGGTTTCTAATTTACCATTTCCCATTCAAAGTAATCACTGTAACCACATTACGTGTGTGTTCTAGTCACAAATTATATAAGTTAATATTTGAAGTTATTCCATATTTGATTTTAATAATGAAATCCAATTTAATGTGTGGTGTATGTACCTATTTCAATTGGTATAAACCCTTTTTATGGTTTGTAAGGTTCAAGCATAAGAAATCTCATATTTATGGTATTATTTGTCCAGATAATTGCTCGTATACATCTTTTTATGTAGCCATTGATCATGTAACATTGACTTCTTTTGTTAATAAAAGTTTTCACATTGTATTCAAAAGTTTAAAACCTTTGATGCACAACGGTTATTAATTTCTTCTATATCATTCAAATGTTAATATCAATTGCATGGTTGAATCATATGCAAAGACGGGAGGACGGGTCACTTTGACGGTACATGTATATTCCCGGTAGCATGAAAAATCACACACAAATGTATGGAGACCTATGGACTTCTCATAAATTTGTGCCACTTTATTTTTAACGAATTATTTGTAATGATAAGCCGCTGTTCAGTATGTACATATCTTTTGATATAAAGCATTTTTACATATGGATATGCAGTGGTAAGAAATGCTGTCATCACTTTTCTGAAAATTGCATAATTTTCCTTTAAAAAGTAACTAATATATATTTACTCTGAAAATTTAGCAATTTTCAAGAAGTGCATTCCAAATGAGTTAAGTTTCTTATTTTTTTTGGAATTTTAAAAAAATATGCCTTAAATGATTGAATATTTTTCGGAAAAATGTGCACACTTGCTATGTTATGCCTCGTCACCCTCCTTTGCTTGAAGCCTGAAACACAACGCAATCAATGATTGTCCAGATGAACCTGTGATAAAGCATAGGCTCAATAGCAGGTAATCCTATGAATGCTCAGCGCAGGTAATGCGAGTACTGGTATTGCCAGCCACTCGTAGACCAATATTAAAAAAATACCAATAAAACTCCGCAAGTATTATTTTATGATAACACTACATGCACTAACGGTACAGTTTTGTGGAGATGAAGCTCAAACAGTTACTTGGGTTGGTTGTAATATTCGCCTAGTTGCCTACGATATCACCATAACCCGCACGACACTTGGCGGAGAGCTGAGGCGGTAAGATATGAAGTAAAGTCTCCTTGCGTCGTTACCAGCGTGACCCTCGGGTGAATTCCTATCATCCTAACACATAATAGCCATTTGTAAGGCTCCATAAGATTAATAAAATGTTAATCGTCCTGCCTATTTTCCTACACATAGGAGGGAGGTCAATTTTATTTTTTATTTTGCTGATTTTTCCGTCCTTATATTATAAAAAAAATTGAGGAGGGATTCACTTTTTATTTTTTATTTTTCTTCAGCGCGAAATCTTTCATTTTGAATATTGGGCCATGAATGAACTACATGTGCTTTGATTGTATGTGAACAATGTCTTTCTATTATCAAAATCATAAAACATCACTTAAAAAAACAACTTTTATTGTATTGAGTTGCAATAACATGTGCTTTGATTGTATGTGAACAATGTCTTTCTATTATCAAAATCATAAAACATCACTTAAAAACAACTTTTATTGTATTGAGTTGCAATAACAAACTATTATATTATAATATAGTATACTATAATATAATTTAAGAAGTATAATATCTAATGTGCATAGATCTAGCAAACAAATGACAGGGACGGGGCCGTCTTGTCTGCAGCCAGGCGGGAGGGCCATTTTATTTTTTATCACTGGGGAGGCAATAAAAATGTTCAGGAGGCTGCACTGGAGGGAGGGACGAAAACATTTTATTATTTTATGGGGCCTAACAGGATATATGTAACAATTCTCTAAAATGAACCCCCGTAGAACACCATCAATTCTATCTGTTAGGGAACGCGGAATAAATTTTGATGAAAGCAAAGTTGGTACCGTTATGAATTCGTGATAGCTTCTTTCTACATATCATAGCTGTATCATGTGTATGCGCCAGTACCGGAATACCGTTGCACAGAAATGAACATATTATTAACTATCTCACACTATCAACTATCACTTTACTCCAAAAACAAACCCACCCTTAAGCAGATCTACGATGTATACGACAACCATTCAAGCTTATTCACATAACACTGGTTTAACTAACGACCGCATTTTTATGTGTGAAGCTGTTGAGTTTGTTGTTGCATATGACTTTAATAACACACAAAAAACTATAGTTTATAATGTATGAGTATTCTGAATATGCATCTAGCAAGTTACTGTCCGGTTTGCACTGTTCGTGTGTGGTTAGGACGGGTGCTACAGGTGGTTGCCATCTGGAGTCGATTGCGATCTGATCGGGTCTACTCAGATCAGGCTAATACCACCAGCAATATATATACGGATAAAGTACAATTTAATACACATGATACACACTAAAATACAGAATGTAGACAAAAGCAAAATAGGATAACACAGCATGGTGATGGTGAAGATTTAAAAACTCAAGCAATATACATGTTAATGTAAAAGGTCGCTAATAAATACAGGTGGTATGTTAAGCTGCATAGGAAATAAAGACGGTGGGTGGGAAAGTGCGAGCGTTTAACACATCAGGCCAGTCAGCAATCAACCATCAGGACAGTTGATATAATGAAAAAATGCGCTTACATTCTAATTTGGTATTTTGATTTTAAACCATTCATTTAATTAGAAATATAAATTATACGTTCGATTAATTGAAAGGCAGGGCGTGGGGGGGGGGTAGTGCCCCCCACTTTTTAGGCCAATATTGGTTAAACCTGCGCCAGAGGATTATGTGATTGCCAAAGGATTACATGTGATTATGTTACCATGTGTGTGTGTGTTATTGGGAACAATGTAATGTGTGTCAATATCTTCATACATACTAGTGATTATTATATAGTACTGTACCTGCCATTCATGGTTCTGCACTCATAGTGTCTACGTGCTGTATGTTATCATATAATAAAGGTTTGGACTTACTTGCGTTATTCCTCCCACTATTGGACCAGAATTATCACTGGCGTGGTGGCAGCGGTTTTTGACGAAGCTTTGAAGAAAGAAGCAACTCATCGTCGGTTTTCACGGCTTGATCACTCACACTGCCTTTAAAGTCCTTGTTCATACCAACCCGTTGACCCAGTTATAGATCTCTAGCTTTTATGTGGAAAAATTATTTTGGTTAGACTTACGTCAAAGACAAAATCAATACTCGGTTTCATCTCAATTATATAGCAAGATCGTACGTTTGGCGTTTGAATTCCCCGCTGGACATTTTGGCATTGGGCCTTCTGATTGGTCGGTTTCTGAGCGTAAGTTCCACAGAATTGGATATGGTGGTATCACCAGAATGCTCTTTGGTATCACGGCTATATACTGTGTATATATGTATAGTCGTGAGATATGACGATGGAAGCAACTCACAAAACCCCGAAACTTACCTTGGAATAAGACTTTGATTTTGCTGAGTCACCGTTAACTTCGATGACATTGTGGAGAGAGGAAACATCTACTAAGTATAGTGCAAGAAACTAACGATGGCTACGGTCCGCTACAGCCAAAGCCAGGGACGGATCCAGCGGAGGGCTCGGGGGCTCTAGCCCCCCGCCTGCCATATTAGCCTTAAAGCCCCCCCCCCCGCCCCTACAATTTAGCCCCCCCGCCCCCTCTTTTTCCCACCAAAATACTTCATTTTCATAGGGTTTTTCATGAAATCCCGTAAGTGAGGCCCCCCCCCCCTTTCCTTATGTTTTCCTTACGTCCCTTTTCCAAAAACCTGGATCTGCCCCCACGCACGGACAAATCCGCCCGCCCCCCGCTCTCAAAATTTGAAAATTAGCCCCCCGTACCCCCACTCTCAAAATTTGAAATTTAGAATCTCAAATTTCTGAATCCGTCCCTGAAAGCATTAAAGCAGTGGGCATTAACTGAGGAAGAGACCATTACGACGTTTGAGGCATGGAAAAACAACATCCTCTACATATTGTCTCTTGAGAAGTTCTCCCCGTTTCTTAAGGCTGATGCAAAATACATTGATTGGTAAGGAGGTAATTCTATTCGTTATGATCAGCCCGCACCACCATCAGTGTCGCATCGTATCCGTCGCACGCAGGCATATGTCTTACGCGCCCCATCAACGCCGACAACAATCATGGGAAAAACAACATCCCAGCGGATATATCCGACCATTGTAGCTGTGGAGCCCAGAGTTGATTTGAAGAAGTGTGAGTGGACAGCCTTGAACGACGTCATTGATGGTCGAATTAGACTTGTCAACTCGTCTATCGCCCCAATCACACTCAAAAGGTGAACATTCTTGCCAAAACCTACCCATTGATTATTCAGGTAGTCAGCAAAGACACGAATGTCAACAAAGCAACAAAGCCAAATGATAGTCTTTTTCTGATAACGTTTTCGTGGACACTGATCGCATATTGCCCGTCGCTGACAGAAAAGAGTTCTAGGGCATCCTCCGTCGTTACGATTCTGTGTTTGATGCAAAATATCAAGGCTACAACGGTTTCTTTGGAAAACACGAAGCAGTAGTAAACATGGGACCAGTCCTTCCACCCCAAAGAAAAGGCCGCGTACCACAGTATTCCAAAAATAAGTTAGATGAGTTACAAGAGGCATTTGACCAATTGGAAACAGCAGGCGTAGTCCAGAGACCTGTAGATGCTAATGTAGTCATCGAATATCTGAACCCGTCATTTCTCGTCAAGAAACCCAGTGGAGGGTATCGCCTAGTAACTGCATTCGCTGATGTCGCAGATACTGCAAGCCATCACCGTCCATCATGCCATATGTTGACAGTAGAGTACGCATCATAGCAAGCTGGAAGTATATCATTGTCACTAACCTTACCAGCGCATTCTACCAGATTCGTTTGTCTCATGAATCACAGAAGTTCTGCGGTGTAGCTAACCCCTTTAAAGGGACACGTGTATATCGTAGAGCTGCCATGGGTATGCCTGGGTCCGAAACAGCATTAGAGGAGTTACTGTGCAAAGTCGTGGGTCATATGGTTCCGGAAGGCAACGTTACCAAGCTCGCAGATGACTAGTATTGTGGTGGTAATACGCCAGCAGAGTTACTGAGAAACTTCAGTCGTCTCCTGGAAGCCTTAGAGAAATGTGATCTGCGTCTGAACGCCAAGAAGACTATCATTTGTCCTGAGACAACAACTATCCTTGGCTGGATTTAGCAGGACGGTTCCATACGTGCAAGTCCCCATCGCATCTCCACTTTGTGCCAGGCCAAACCGCCATCAACGGTTAAAGGCATGAGGTCCTTCATCGGGGCATATAAATTCCTGAGTAGAATTGTACCCGACTGTGCCACTGCGATATCACCCCTTAACGATGCCATTGCTGGTATGGCTAGTCAGGAGACACACTTCGCAAAAGCTCAACGCTAGTTGCAGCAACACGAGAGCATCACGCTTCCTCGGTCCATGGATAAACTGTGGATTGTGACAGATGGTTCCGTGAAAAGCACAGGTATTGGGAGTACTTTGTACATCAGTAGAGGGAAAAGCTACTACTAGCCGGATTCTTCAGCGCGAAACTCAGTAAACATCACACAAAATGGCTCCCATGTGAGATTGAAGCCCTGGGAATCGCAATGTCTGTAAAGCACTTCGCCCTGTTCATCGTACAATCCAAACATCAGTGTTCTGTGTTAACGGACAGCAAACCGTGCGTCCAGGCGATGGAGCTTTACAGAGGAGAGTGGTCGCATAGCGCAAGGGTAGCGACATTCGTATCAATGGCAAGTCACTATCAAGTATCTGTTCAGCATTTAGCAGGAAGTGTAAACGTACCATCTGATTTTGCCAGCCGCAATGTGCCTGAGTGTACAAATCCATCGTGTCAGATATGCTGTTTCGTCAATATGAGCTCTGAGTGTGTTGTCCGCACGTTACAAGTGAGTGATGTTCTATCTGGATCAGGAGTATCACCATTTGCAAACATACCATCATGGATATCGTTACGGTCGGAATGCAGTGATTTACGTCGCACGTATGCGCACCTAACCCAGGGTACCAGACCGTCAAAGAAAGCTAGCAACACGCGTGATGTGAAACGTTACTTGAACGTAGCTACTTTGAGTCATGATGGCTTTCTCGTCGTGAAAAAGAACGATCCCTTGGCACCGCAAAGAGAGCTCATAATTGTACATCGAAAACTTGTCCTCGGCATATTCACTGCTATGCACTTACGCTTAGATCATCCTTCCGCACATCAATTAAAACAAGTGATCGACCGCAAATTCTTTGCGTTGAATATGGAAGATGCAGTGAAACAAGTGACTGATGCATGTCATACATGTGCATTATTAAGAGCCTTACCGAAATAGGTGATGAATCAAAGCTCAGAAGATCCTCCAGAGATTATAGGATTAACCTTTGCAGCAGACGTTATGAAACAGGATAAACAGAAAGTGTTTGTGTTGCAGGAAACCGTCACATCATATACGGTCACATGTCTACTGGATACTGAGACGCACGTAGCATTACGGTCTGCTCTCATATGTTGCTGAATACCATTACGGTCATTAGATGGACCTAAAGCCGTAGTCCGCGTTGACCCTGCTGCTGGATTTGTAGATTTGCAAAATGGCAGCACTCTCGCCCAAAATGGGATTCAGTTAGAATTTGGAAGGACAAAGAATCCAAATAAAAATCCTGTTGCGGAACGTGCTATCCAACAGCTAGAAGACGAGCTGCCACGTGATACCCGTGGAGATACAATGATAACCGCCATGAAGCTAGCAGTCGTTACAGCAAGGCTGAATTCTCGCATCCGTTCCAGAGGGCTGTCTTCCAGAGAAATGTGGATCCAACGAAACCAGTTCACAAATGAGCAGTTACGCGTGTCAGACCACAAGCTTATTGAGTCCCAACACAGAGCTCATGAAATCAACCATCGTCAGAGTGAGCGATCCAAATCCAAGGGGGTTCCAATGCCGATAAACCGTCATTTTGAACCAGGAGATCTAGTGTATTTAGTCGCTGATAAATCCAAGCTACATGCACGTGAACGGTACTTAGTGACCTCCACTGATGAAGACTGGTGCATACTAAAGAAGTTCAATGGTCCGCAGCTTCATAACACGTCATACAAGGTGAAATGTTCGGAGTGTATGCTCATTCCCAGCACAACCATCAAGCACCAACCGCATCACAGACAAGGTTCCTATTACAGCGAAGAGGAAGTGAACGATATGGAGAATGGCACAAACGCAACGGATTCGCTCACGCATGATCTTTTACCAGGGGATGTTCCATCTGTTGTTCCTCCACTGCCATCAGAGTTGGTTACTCCACTCCAATCTCCATCGGGATCCGTTCATGAACCGCAGATAGCTGAGAGGGAACCATGGAATTCCACACTAAATGAAGACGAGACGAATGATGTTCTGCTTGCCAAGAGTACAGGACCAAAGCGGACGCCGAAGCCCCCAAGCTGGCATAAGGACTTCGTCCGTCATTGAATTAAATGTAGATATTGTGTAGTTCATAATTATGTTATTAAATATCAATAATAGACATATATGATGAAAAAGAAAGAAAAAAAAAGAGACCACGCCAGAGGATTGCTTGATTGCCAAATGATTACATGTGATTATGTTACCATGTGTGTGTGTTATTGTGAACAATGTAATGTGTGTCAATATCTTCATACATACTAGTGATTATTATATAGTTCTGTACCTGCCATTCATGGTTCTGCACTCATAGTGTCTACGTGCTGTATGTTATCATATAATAAAGGTTTGGACTTACTTGCGTTATTCCTCCCACTATTGGACCAGCATTATCACTGGCGCTGAAATCCCATTATTTTGGTGCCCTTAAAAATGTGGGTCAGCTACCTTCTGTTCTATAACTATTTGGGCATCCATCACTTTAACATCACCTTGCATGGTGCCCCCACTTGCTGTTCCTCCATGGTTTAGTGCCCCCACTTGCTGTTCTTCCATGTTTTAGTGCCCCCACTTGCTGTTCTTGAATGTTTCAGGGCCCCCACTTGCTGTTCTTCCATGTTTTAGTGCCCCCACTTGCTGTTCTTCCATGTTTTAGTGCCCCCACTTGCTGTTCTTCCATATTTTAGTGCCCCCACTTGCTGTTCTTCCACGTTTAAGTGCCTCCACTTGCTGTTCTTCCATGTTTAAGTGCCCTCACTTGCTGTCCTTTTCTTATTTTAGTGCCCCCACTTGCTGTTCTTCAATGTTTTAGTGCCCCCACTTGCGGTTCTTCAATGTTTTAATGCCCCCACTTGCGGTTCTTCCATGTTTTAGTGCCCTCACTTGCTGTTCTTCCATGTTTAAGTGCCCCCACTTGCGGTTCTTCCATGTTTAAGTGCCCCCAGTTGCTGTTCTTCCAGTTTAAGTGCCCCCACTTGCTGTTTTTCCATATGTTTTAGTGCCCTCACTTGCTGTTCTTCCATGTTTTAGTGCCCTCACTTGCTGTTCTTCAATGTTTTACTGCCTCCACTTGCTGGTTAGCTTATTAGAAATGGTTAGCTTATTTTGGCATATTTATTTATATTTCTCAGCGTTGAATGTGTTAAACCGTTAAAACAAATAAAACAAAGATAAACTTTGCATGGCTACTTTCAATTATTCTGAAGATAATCCCCAAATCTCTCAGATCATTTTATAGCAAAATGTTATTTCAGCCTTTATGATCTGGATTCCTTACTTCCAACACCTTTAATATGTAAGCCTAAATGACACACCACTACCTCTCATACCAAACATCTTTTAAACTAAAAATGTCATTGTATGACCTTTGCAATTTGTTTAATTTTAGACGACACAGTACAGATGGTCTCATTGTTGTTGTTTTTACTACTAATTCTGTGTGTTTGGAGACAATAAAATTTTTTGTTAATTCAATTTATTCCGACGTTTCGACACGTAAGTGTCATCTTCAGGGAATATTTTAACAATTTATAAATATGTAAAGATCAAGAAATAGCCTAAAACAATGACTAAACATTAAGAATACAATATTAAGAATAAAATGCACATTAATTGATTAATTGGTTCTAAGATGTCTACAAGTGTTGTCTGATAACATTTAGTTACTAATAATACTACTTATTCTGTGTGTTTGGAGACAATAAAATTTTTGGTTGATTAATTTGATTATTAGTAACTAACGTTCTCATGTAGTGATCAATCTCGGAGATTGACACTCACCAAAAATAGTTGATATCCTTCCGTGACGTCATCAACTGTGATCGAGGTCGTTCCCAAATGAAATATTTGGAAAGCAAGTAATGTTTCAGCGTCGTGTTTGGTTTTGTTGAATTCAATGGGTCATAAAGCATCTTCAGAACTGATGAAATACAATGTTTGACACGTTTGTACTTTATTATCTCGAAAACAAAAGTTGATATGAGAACGTTGTGATTTAATCTATTATTAAGATAAATATAAACATTTTGCTGTAAGACTTGTTTCAAAATATTCGTATGTATGATGTTCTAAACATTCCATGTTTGAAATGTAAATTTGTAAATAATGTTATTGAAATCAACATGCATCAATAAACATTTTTTTATATTGAAAGAGGATTGCTCTTATATCTTTATAAGACTTCCTTTTTCGTTATGGACCTATGACTAGTACGACGTGTACCTTTAAACGCATATTTCGGTGAGGGTACTATTGTGCAACGTAAAACTCTTGCTAGTACCGGATTTTAGTAGAGAGGTCAGTTGGAAAACGCATCCTCCAGAAAAATGATAAGATATTAAAATTTCATTGTAGTAAAACCAATATACATCACATCCATCAAAATAAATGATAAAATACAATCATACAAAGTATTATTCACACAAATAAATTTAAACTAAAAAGGTCGACCTCTCGTAGAGAGTGGGGACGTACAACGGCCGCACAACACAGTTTAGTAGTGTGCGCCTGTTTGCATCTGATGCACGACAAAGTCGCCAGTGTTTTTATAAAAGTCGTATGTGCAAAGTTGTGCAACGTATGGCGACACGCAGGTTAACGATTTTTTTTTTTTTTTTTTTTTTTAATCAAATCCAATACTCAGATGGCAAGACACTTGGTCGTGCAACAATACGATTGGTTGTGCAACGGTGTTCGTCCGATAGCTAGGTCGCACGAACTATATACCCGAATAACATTCGTCTTTCTATCCATGGCTTTACCCACCAACGTCCTCTATTTCTTTGATAAAGGTGCCTTTAACAATAAGAATTGCTAATATGTCCACGTGTCTCTGTTGGACTTCATGTAGTTGTATTTGACGATGTACAAACGTCTCATGTGATGAGGAACAGCTTGCTCAACACCGGCTGTTTCATCAGCTTTTAGACAATGAATGAAGATCACTGACTATACAGGTATATGTACATGTTGGATTATGTCATGCAAGTGGATGAAACGCTCGTGCAACACACGCCCATTGACGTACGATCGTTGAACAATAGTCTCATGATCGCACGAGCGTATACAACATTGGGCAACGTACACCAACAGTCGTGCGAGCGAAACATAAAAAAATCGATAGATGCGCCAGTCTACGACCCAAACTGAATCTTGAACATGTCCGAAATTCACTCGTGATCGTAATCTCGCCTTCAACAGAAGAGACCGCACGTACGACTTATGCGATTTGCTCGTGCAACGTATGCGAGCGTAATCGCCAAGTGGTCGCTGACTGCTCGCAACGCAATTGTGAAAGGGGCTTTACACACAGTTATGCCCATGGTATGGGGAGCTGGTCAATACTGATGGGTGCGTGCGTGTGGTGGGGGTGATTGCTCACATCCACTATTTCAGGGTCCCCCACTGGTACCTATAGAGTACTCGTCTACGAGAAGAATATGCCTCCAGTATGAAACAAGATTTGTCTTTCAGTCTTCTATGAAAAACCTCAAAATCGTGACATTTATGCAAATTAGATGTATACCAATTAGCTAATCGACATAACTTTTGTATTCACCAGATGGATGATTCTAATACCTTTCATGTGAGCCATCATGCACATCAACAGCTAAAATAACCACATTGTCGTGCGTAAGAAAGCCATGATATCCTTTAAGTGCCGCCCCCCCCCCCCCTCCTGAAAACCTGGAGCTGCCAATGGCCATTCACACAAAGACGAAAAAATACATGTAGCTCCAGTGGCTCGTTTATGAATCACAGCCAACTCACGATAGACTAACTTGACCCTAATGTATACATATCATTGTTCCTTAATAACTGGAAAACAAGTCCAAACACGTCGATTCGTTTTTGCTGTTTGATACATCACAATCTACAATCTAGTGCATGATGTCACAGGTTCATAAAACATTGTTTATATTTGTGGTTTTATGACTAAACACACTACATTATCACCGACGCACTCAAGTTCTTCAATGCTGATGTAAGCTACTGGTTAGCTGCCAAAACAAATATAGCGCATACGTGATTGTTCTCATTTGAGATGTCGGAACTTTCCCCCTCTCTGAAATAGTTTAAATGGTTACGTCACCGGAGCTCTTATGTATAAAAGCGATGAGACAATAATAACAAACAATAAATGACGAAACGCGTTAAGACTTCACTTCATCTTATCGGTAAGTACCAGCTGGTAAATGGAGGGCTTAATTAGCTTGTGGATGTATGTATAACAGTCTTTAAAATGGGTCTTCACGATATATTTTGATTGTTTTAAAGTGTTACGAAATTTCTATCATTTGACAATAAATAAATTAAACAGATCAAGATTAACATACGATTTGGTCTATATTTGGTTTACTCTACAACCGTATGGAGCCGAATTATCTAAGCTTTGAGGTAAAGTGAGATACATAATTATACAGGACATGGGCATTTTTCTCTGCACGCTTACTTGAGCAATCAGCTAGAATGGCCCATTATCGACTTTTCTCAGAATCATTACAGATTTTCTTTGCAAAAAATGACCCTAAATGCACTGTCCCACCGTGGGTGGAGATGCCAAAATTGTGTAAACGTTTATAATCACCGAGATAACTGATGATCTTCAACCTAATATTTACAATTGAAATCGCATTAATGCATCCTATAAGTAGAATCTAACATAACAAGTCCGCATCCCTACGTATATGATGTTATCTGCGATATGATAATATTTTCCTGGTGTCAGCACTTACATCCTGGGGAGCAGCAAGCTACCATATTTGGTGAATGGATAAATAAACACATTATCGCTCGTGTAAATTAATCGCGACGACACCAGGGGTGTCATATATTAGCACGGTCGTGTCAGCGCTTGTGGACTGGGCGTGCCACAGATCACCTGTATCCTTATACGTTATTTAACTAAATTACTGACTTGATGGTCAGTGTGTTGTTAAGTAAGATGTAATTTAAGATACTTAGCAACCTCTATGACGTAAGTGGCGTAATAATGACTGCACCCTTTGTCAACAGTGCCACCCACCCCTCCAAGACTACCCGGGCTAAATGGCAGACAAATCGTGTCCCAGGCACCGTTATGAGTTACCGGTGAGGTGGTGCTAGAACTTACCTCACTAATTGCTAGGTGTACTGTGGGCAATGATCGTAGAAATAGCTTATTGCTTTAGGCTGCTGCTTGTTAAAGAGTCATTTGTTTATTGAGTCATTCCATTGTATTTAACGCATAATTGTGTTGGCCTCGAGAAAGGAACAACTATTTAACAGTAGCCGATAAGCGTCAATTATAACACTTTTGAAAGGAAATTTTGATTGGTCCAACAACAGCCATAGTAAGCGTAAGCATTGAAAATTCTGTTTTATGATACCCTAAAGTGTGTTCTGTCAACATACTGTAAAAGCTGGTTATGATTTTCTTACGTTCCTTTGAAAAATTCAACACGGTGCCGTGTAAATTCATTGATTCTATGCACAAAAGGTAGGGACACTTCTCAAGGTCTCAATGCCATCCCAATCGCAGATCCAGGCTTTTCGAAAAGAGAAGGGGACCACTGAAGGGATCTTGAGGTTTCATACGTGCGATCGATAGCCACACACAAGTTAAAATGAAATAATTTGGTGGGAAATGGAATGGCGGCCCCAGAGTGTGTGTGTGTGTGGGGGGGGGGGCACAGGGACATGGATCTGCCTGTGCCATCCTCCCTAAATGGACCACAGTTACATTGGTTATAATTTGATAAGGCAATAAAGATCACTGCATGATTTCCTGTCCCATTGAAGGAGTACACAGTTGCAAGTGATTATGCAAGACTTCCTTCTACTGAAGATAAATTAAAATCACGTTTAAGTTAGTAAGCACGTAGATTCCAATATTTGATTGCAAGATTTTGTCTTTTTCTGTTTCATTTCATATTTGTTTTACTATCAAACTTTATATTAAGGAACTTGTAGTGCATAAAATGAACGAATAGTTATTCAGCAACAATGTTTAAGTTAATAAGCACGTATATTCCAATATTTGATTGTAAGATTTTGTCTTTATTCCTGTTTCATTTCATGTTTGTTTTTCTATCAAACGTTAAGGAACTTGTTGTGTATAAAATGAACGGATGCTTATTCAGAAATATTCAATGAATCATCAAAATCCCTTCTAAATTACTTCCTATCAGGTTCAACGCTTTCTAACCATTAGACAATAGACATGTCCAGTCCTTTGCCTTTTACCCGTTATTAAAAAGGAAATACACGTGTTGATATACATATTTAGCCTGAACATTTATTTATTTTATCAATACAGTTATGGGAGTTTCCTGAGGATGCTGTGGGTTTATGGCAATGCATTTATATATATATATATATATATATATATATATATATATATATATATATATATATATATATATATATATATATATATATATATATATATATATATATATATATATATATATATATATATATATATATATATATATATATATATCTTCTAACCATATATATATATATATATATATATATATATATATATATATATATATATATATATGTATGTACTATTCAATTAAGATTCGTTTTCAGTTCAAACAATGACAGCTATACCCCTCATAATATTCACACGTCTCTATGACATGTAAACAGGCCTCTATAAGGCGCATAGTTAAAGCTAGAGTGCTTAGATCAGTTTGTAAGTGGTGACCAGTGGGCACTCATTGAGCAGGAGCAGGATCACAATGATCCATTACTGTGTGGCAGTGTGTGCACTATGGATATCATTTGGTCTTCAGCTAGGTTGTTATCCCTCTACAGGTTACACACTGTTGAAGCTAGATTGATCAAATTAGGTCTGTAAACTGCAAATAGTAATCGTTCCACACCGATTTCATATATATGGACCACGAGTTTGGTACGTACATGTACCAATAGTGACTACTTGACGTATGTAGCACAGTGGCGAAGATTTGAATCCATCATGGCTGTTATTTGGTCGTAACTTAAACGACACGCTCCACCTTGTTCGCCAATTTTGCAGACGCTTTTTCAAGTTTTGTGTACATTTCTAATCCATCTCAATTGTCTGGTCATTGCGTACTGCAACGAACAATGAAGCAATCCGAACAGTTCTACCAAGTCTTTTGAGAAATTGTCATGCCAAGATGGTATCCGACTAAACATTAAGAGCTTTTCAATAAGTAATCATATCTAAGAAATAGGATGCCACTCGTGATTAATTTGCTTTATAACTATAAGCCTATCAACAGAATTATATTCATCTTCTTAGAGCATATTTCTAACTTTGATTTTTAGACTGAATTCATGAATGCATTGTATCGATGCATGGTATTTTGTATGATGTCATGAATGAAACGAATAATCTTTCGATATTCAAAATAACTACAAAGGTGACTAACATGGATATCCCTTTTGATAACTGTAGATTGGATATCTTTTACGCGACAACATTTATGAAGTGTGAAAAGTTGTATGCAGAGTAACGATTTTTATGAGATACAATACCTGTCCCACATAAGATTGAAGATAAGATAATGCAGTTTTATATCAGAAACAAATTTCTATGGTAATATTATATACCACTATTACACAATGTCTGTTTAAAATCTTTAGAATGCTGTTAAAGATGAAATCTTACAGAGTAGTCAAGCTAATCGATCTGTCCAAGATGATTACCCGAAAAATATTATTAGAAATAAAATGTATCTACAGTTTGATAAAGCAGTTATCCTTAAATTAAAGCAGACGCAGTTTCTGCATCATTTTCAGAAAGCGCATCTTTTCTTCAACTCGCCGCTAGGTTCGCGCGTATTTTTAGTTCTAAACCTGTCCACAGCACGGCGCCACCAGTATTAAACATTTACAGAATGCCGTCTGCGTAGCATAACAATATGCCGTTAAAATGGCGGGAATATTTGGCGGGAAAAGTAGCGTTACCTGAGAGCTTGGGCGCTTCAGTGGGCGGAGCTAACATCCCTGTCACGAAGTGTTCTCACCAACACTCGAATCTTGTGTTATCGGGTTTGTTGTTAGCAAGGAGATTCAGTAAAGTTTCAGACATTTAAACTTTAAATACCAACTTTCTCTTTCAACCAAACGACTTCAATGTCTAATCAAGTTGAATATATTTAAACTAATATGTATACACGCGTTTATTTTAAGATTATTTATTAATAGATATTGTTTTGGACGAAAATTTCAGCCATAAAGAACCAAAAACAGACCATGTAATTAACTCTTCTCTTCTCTAAGCTTGCACTGTCACCCTTATATATTCTATATATAAGAAACATAAAATGCATATTTGGCAAACGCGCAAACTTTGGTTTGAAATATATTATCCATCTAGCAAGATGCTATGCGTACGGTAGATGCAAAAAACAGCTGACCCTAAGACCAAAACTGCTAATAGGTATAAAACTAAAGTGAAATATATTTGGCTGTGTTGTTTTGATTGATTTGAAAAGACACTTGTGAAAATTAGGACAGTTTTATAGAAACTAAAAGCTGGCTTCTGTGACATATGCTTTTATTTCCTCTGCAACTTTCTACGAGATTTTAAGACTGACAAACCATGAACAAGTTTTCGTGTTAATTGTAGATATATTAATTAGTTGAATAATATACAAAACTATTCTCATTTATTTTGCGTTTAAATAGGTCACATTTGTGTGAGTTTGTTACTATTGAGAAAATCAAAATCAGCTGGTACAACATGTATGTCTTCTGTGTGTGTTTTGAAAGTTCACATCATATGTTTGATATTTGATGAAACTCATGCACACTGAACCTGGATATCCAGGGATTGCATAAAACATACATACACTAAAAAAGTTTCTTTTTACACTACTATAGTTTATACGATATGTGACCCAGTTGTAGATTCCGCTTGTAATTTGTGTACAATATCTGTCACCTGTAGTAACAAACCTGAACTATATCCATACCGCTGTCTTTACGAACAGCAAAATCATAACATTTTACTAATAACTGCACGAGTTGCTACATAGTATAAATGACCTTTGATTGCGTTGCATTACAAAACTCTGGGCGAAACACTCGAACCCCGATTGCTAACTTCACTCAATCAAATGCTTCGCTCTCGTCAATTTTGAGCTGGTGTCAACACCTCGCAGCACCCTGGGGTTGGCACGACGGGAGTGCCTGCTCCTGAGCAGTGTCAGGGGACGGGCCACGGCTGGCCCGGGCAAGGAGAGGCCGCTTCCCCCGGAGGTGATGAGCGCTCCCCCGGAGAGCCAGACTAGACGGTGATGAACAGCCTGTTAGTTTATCTATGTGTGGTCCCACCTCTGGCAACACTCAATACTGTCTGAAATGCAAGAACAATTATAATAACGGTTAATTCATAATACAAACCTTGTCTAACGGTTGTCCACCCATTGTTCATAACAGACTTGTTTACGTGTAAGATGCGTTCGTGCCCGTGAATGCTTGCCTATGCCAGTCGTGTGATCTAGTTTACATTTTTTATGTTTTTGGTGGGAAAAATACACAATTGCGCATTATCATTATTAGATAAGAGATAAGTAAAATAAGTCGTTGAGTTGCTTAAAAAAATAGTGTATCGCAGTGTTTTTTAATTCTTGTTATGATTTTAATTAACTTATTAAGGTAAAACATGTGACATACATTGGGAAAATTCCACTTAACTGCAAAAGGTTTTTTATATTTTTGTTTTTGTGAAAAGGCATATGGTCTAGTAGTACAACCATGTTTACAAACACGACGATCGATCACCGACTTTCAATTCATGAGGTTTCTCATAGAAATGAGGTAAAATATCCTGAAGTTATCACTGGCTAACAACATATGAAACTACTCGGCTTTTACCCCTTGTGTGTAAGCAGCCAATCAGAGCGCACCTATAGCCCAAACCAGCTCTGGTTGGCGGCAGCCGAGATTGTTGCTGGTATAAAGCGCATGTTTTCGATCGAAGGCACCAAAACAGATAAACACAGCAAGTCGGTCACAAGGATACATCTTCATATTTACAACAAAACATTAATACTAAATTATTCATTAACTTTTTATAGATAACATGGAGGTGGTTAACAGCCCAATGGAGGCATACTTTGCCCTTCGCAAAGAGCGTGCAGGCACTGCCAAGCGGTGTCTGTTCGGAACCCCATCAAAAATGGATAGGCAACGGATACACTCCAAGTTCCAAGAAGAAAATAGACAAACCTGTATGGATTTCAAGAAAAGGTGGGCGTTTGACTGTTCGAATGATACTCCTGTCAAGGGAGCTGGACTAGAGTGGGAAGCAGTGGACATGAGGTCCATTCCCTCCGTTTACCACAAGATGGTGCAAGTGACGTGCTACGGACGCACGTCACTCAACGTGGATATGGCCATGTCCATGCCCGAGAGGCAAGATGCTCCAACCTCGGCAACTAGTCAAGATCAGGCCGAGGGCAGCCCGGGCAAGCTCGAGGACTCCGGGGTCTACTCTTCCAGTGATGAGGGAGAGGTGCCGTCCCCAAGTCCCGACAGAAAGGGAGGAAAGAGGAAACGAACGAAAATCACAGGTGCGTGATCGCGAGTGTCACTTTTTATGTAAAATGTTTAAAAAAAACTAATGTCGACTAGGGCATGCTATGTTATTCTATTGTTTTTGTTTACCCAGCCACCACCGGAATCGTGATTCATTGTAGTAAGTCGTAGTAAGAATTCCCAGGGTCTGCTTCACTTCCTATTTCTTGTCAAGGCCCGCAACCATTTGTTTTTGGGTAATTTGTAAGCCTGTTTAGCTATTACATTTTCCAGTCGTTGCAACATTTGAAATGAAATACGTTAGTAGGACCTTAAGTATCCTAGCATCACGCCCCTTTGCATTAGGCAAATACCACACCGGGCCCGGGCCGGACATTTAAATCTGACCGTTGGAAATAGCCCTTTATCTAACGTGCTAATGCATTTGAATTTTGGACTTGTGAGGTCTGTGTAAATATTGTTGAGGAGGGTTAAATGGCGTTAATCAAGCTAGGCCATGTACATTTGTACTCTGCATATAACAATGCTTCCTCACCCGCCATGGTTGGATTTGTTGCAACTTGAAATATGCATGTAGTGATTCCGAAAATAAAAACTCTTATACCACAATTGGCAATTCTAATAATAGAAAGACTGTCACACCTTTCCCAACATGTCTACACATGCTCAATCGATGTGCCATTTCTCTTTGGTGTCTCATAGTGACGCCATCATAAACCTGTATCATGAAATAAAGGTTGTTACTTTATATATTTAATAATGATGACTGTTTTATCTTTGACAGATTACTTCCGAGCAACGAAGAAAAGGAGAACCAGCGCCCACAGCGTGAAAAGACTGGACTAAATTAGGTGTGTATACTGTCATTTCATTTATAATATTAATTCATTTAGTACTTCTAAGTAAAAGTATTGTGCCTCATTCTACTGGTACTGAAATGCTGATGTTCCACACATCTCTCAGTGTCCTTTGTTCGCTGCTCCATATGCTGCTGTCTGCTCACCGACGAGTACTGTTTTTATTGCTCAATTTCTACAACTGAGCAGAGTAGTACATGGCACCAGATGTGCCATGCAGTAGACAGGCGCAGTCGAGTAACAACTGTTGTCGGTGTTTTTACAAAGGCTTTGGTCATCTAATAAACCCACCTGGGAGCATCTCTCATTAGCCCGCGAATGGGCTTATGGCCGGCTACTAATTAGCTGCCAGCTTGCGTGAGTGGAGCGGGCGGGGCTTTGATAAATTCCTGGAAGACATTAAATTCCCATAAAGCCTATTTCTATAAATACTGGAGGGCTCATCTTAAGTAATTATATTATCATCATGAACTTTATCAAAGCAGTATGAAATAACACCGTTCGGGGAGTTTCTTATTTATATTCGGATTCCTAGTTCCCAGCGGAACTGCCCCCATTCTTATATTTCACCATGAATCCTATTTCTGAAAAGGACTTAAAACGGATGTCTTTATATTTATAAAGTATAATATTTCCCACCGGAAATCTAACCATTCAACGAAATCATCTTATATATGGAATACTCTTAAATATAGACCATTATAAAAGTAGCCGTTAATCTCTAACCCATGCACTGTACAATTATATTATTCCACCAACGTCCATCATCACATGACCTCGCCCCCTTTAAAAATTTGAATTTAAACCACCACCGCCGCCTGTTCATTCCCAGACGCCGGCGTTTCCTGGCACAAAGTTTACACGTTGATAGTCGTCTGCATTTTCGCGCCCAGCGCGCATGCGTGTCGGTGTCAGCGACGCCACATTCACGTCCTCGCTTGAAAGGGCATGGGCAATCTGCAGCGAATCTCAGATGAAACCATTGTGCAGTTTGAAAAAGGCACCTGTTTGAAAAGCTCTGCCAGGACCATATTGTACCGTCGTCGAATAGAGTCAGGTGGAACGCACAAACCTGCAAATCAGGTGCATATTCCTGCTGACAAGTGACACGACTTACTGGTGTTATTGAACGAGCATTTAAATGGGTATTTAAAACATTCATAAATTGCAACATTGCCTGCCAAGAAAGCGCACTATTCGATTGTCAAGATTCAAAGTCGCGATTTGATAGAATTGTGAGTATTACTTTGCTGACACGGAGTGCACATTTCTGTGGCCACTGCCAGCTTTCGCTGGCAAGCCCAGCTTTACCCGCCACTCCACTTCTGCGTCCTGGCGCGTGCCTATCCAATTCACTTTCGCGGGCAAATCGTGTCTGGATCAAAGCCAAGGCGCACTTTGCCCCAGATAATTAACTAGAACTGTCGTTCGATCCATTCAGGATCGATGTGGCACGAGAAAGGCTTGATGGCTGTGTGCCCAGTTAATCGTATCAGCCGTTATCTCTCGTTGTATCGACGTGCCAGTGTTTACATTTTCATAGGCGTTGATAGTGGAGAATTGGTGTGGAAAAGGACAGTGCTTATTCTGACTGTGCGTAATCTGCCAAACGTGCTATTTTCATGGCAATTGCAAACATTTCCATTCGACTAATGGCACATTACTATCACCACAACATATTTGTATTAAGTCACCGTTGAATACAGTTTTATCAGTAACTGAATTGATGTTTGTATGGTCGTGTGTACTCAAGGACAATGCCGTCTGCAGTTAGACAACGTCTGCAGGGAGCAATGAATGGCTAAACAAAGAAGATAAAATCCCCGTGGGCGTTATTTCCTGGCACTGCTCAAGATTGTGAGTGTCAAATATCTGACCCATTGCGAGCATGCGTTGCCATAGCAACCGTCTAAAATGACGGATCTGATACAGCCGCTGCACTGGTGATTTAATCAACTTCTGGCTGCCTGGAATTCAGGACGCCTTTATCCTGTATTGCGTTGTTTTTCTAGTCGACGCCAAGGGCGCTAGCTCGCCTCTTGCCAGATGTTTGTCTAGTTTTTGACGCCAACTTTCCCATCTTACGTCAACATGAGGCGTCCAAAGGGCCCCATGCGGGACATCAGCCGGTGCAACTCGTTAACTAGCCCTTTGTTGCGTTTTGCATGACTTAAAAAACTTGCCGCTGACCCAAAACACAATCCAGACCCAAATCCGCTTATCGGAGAAATCCCTTCCACTAGCTTGGCCTTGATAAGACTTGCAAAATAAACCAGAACTGATTCAAACTGCCAGCAAAAGCGTGGCTTGCCAGTAACTTTGTCAAAAAGCTGTTTTTGTGTAAGCAGCGGAAATAATTACCATAAGTCATTCTGTGTGTGGAACTATCAGCATTTTGCTTACTACCATTCTAGATTCAGTGAACTTTCTTTTTGGTTGTTTTAAATACTTGTTTATAGTACTCTTAATCTTATAATTGATGTGTTAACTAATGTCAAATTTTGATGTCTATTTCCAGGTCTCTTTCTGGGTTGTGCAATCAGTCATGGCTGCCTTCAAACCATGCTACTTACGACGCCTAGTCAAGTCAGATCCATATGAAAAGGATGAAACCACAGACAGTGAAAGAAATAATGTTTCCACAAGAACCAGCTCCTAGAAGAGGAATTGAGTTACATAAGACTGAGTTGTCAAGGAGCCCAACGGACACTGCTTCCTGTTCACCTAGACACTTCTTGTGTGGCGATATTGTGCACATCACTAACAACAAACTGATTGATAAACTTAGAAACCAGGTTCAAACAGTAAACATTTAAAGGTGCTCCCACTTGTACTCCAATCCGGTACAGGTGATAGACTAAACACACTTTAATGGTCAATAATATATATTGTTTAAGTATGTGAACTGCATAATCATGAACTATTCTGGACTTGGATGATACACCATGTTGAATATAGTAAAATGCCATTATCATTGAGGTGTTCAATGTAGCTCTTGAGTATTTTCATTCTGTATTTAATTAGACTTTGCATTTATGACAACTTTGCTTTTAATAGACTTTGTTCTATTAATGCGCAGTTGATTTTGAGTTGAATGGAAACCACCCAATAATCAAAGTGTGGATTTTATGAGCTCGGTGCATTTAAAGTTAGTATTATATTTTATATGATGAATGAAAACACTCAACCTACGCGTATTCCAAATATTCTTAATTTCACAACACATGTAAATATTTTCGTTTTATATTTATAAAATTACAAGATCTGCCAGGGTAGTCTGGCAAGTTGATCTCATATATTTTATTGAAATATTACGGTTTTCAATGTGCGTGTACATACAGCTTACAGGTTTTTATTTAATATGTTCAAAGAATGTTCAATGGTAGTAATCATTGGATTGTGTATTTCCGTATAGTAGTTGGATAGGCAATGTTTATTTATTGTCCTCTGATCGGGGACTTGGTTTTTTGTTTTGTATGTTTGTGAGAGGCTTTTGTTCATTATGTTGTGATGAAAGGTGAAAGAGAAAAACATTGCTGTTATAATATCGTTAAAATAAGACGCAATATTACAGAATGATCCATATGGTATTGTTATGAAAATATTGATCATATCCCAGTAAATGCACTTTGTACAGGAGGAGCCTAGGTTTTAGAGCAAGAAATAATCATTGAACACTTATCTTATCAGTTTACAGTTAACGGTTTAATGTCTAACCATTTAAGTATGCAGACTCAAAATCATTTCAATCCTACAGCAGTTCATTGCATACATCTTAGCAATAAAAAGTAAATGCATTTTTTTGCTTTGACAAATGCAGTGAGTTTGTAGCATTGGAAGATATCTGCATATCCTTGTATGATATGTGATTGTATTTGTGTACTGTGATTTGTAACATGAGTATGAATGAGTTCAGTATTTTTACCAACTTAAAATACCACCCTTTGTGTTCCCCAAATATGCTATAACCAGTTTTCCTCAGATTTGGGATCATTCATTCTATTGTTATAAAAAAATAAACTTGTCATCCTTCACATTTAAAGGTATTCCAAAGGTGTTCAGAACATGGTTTATATTTAACTATATTCTGAACATAATCTAAAATGATTACAAAATATGCTAAAATACCTTCAAATGTATAATTATTCATGAAATACCTACATGTACCAACTGTACCATGATGTGAGAATTTTAAGAGTGAGATAGCAGCAGCACTGCGGCATTCAGTCTAAACCTGCAATAATGTAAACTGGGGTTCAATCTGTAACATGCAAATAATAACCCCAAATATTTATTGGTAATATGTTTCTGTAGTTCTTTTCATAATCAATTGAAAACCCTAACTCTCATCACGGTGGCAGTCTTGGATTTTGAATTGCGAAAAGAGTTACAGTTACATTTATGTGTATGACATCTAATGTTATGAAAGTGTTATGAAAGTTGAAAAAACAACAACATAAAGATGTTATCATTTATCATCAAATAAAGTGAAAATAATCAAATGAAAAATATCTTGTTCTTTCTAATGCTTTAGTACCAACATTTATGTTTTGTAATATTACAGAATCACACCTGCATTTGCCTTAAACAATCAACTATAGTCATTCTTGTTAGTTATCACACTGCTAATTTCATTTACAAAATTGATTTACAAATACATTACTGCCAAAATATTCATTCACAGATAAACTTTTCTTTTTACAAAAACTTTAAAATGGGTCTGGTTGTATCGAAACAGGATTTTCTTGGAAACATAACCGTATACCTAGTCCTAGTCTATACCTTGTAAACAATCGCCAGCATGTTGTACTTGATATCTGGAGAGTACCTAATGTTATTGTTGTGTTTATATACGACGCAAATATCAATTTAACGCCAATAAGTGACAGTGATAGTTCAGTCCATTGTTGTAGACCCCACGTGGTCTGAGCGCCAAACCAAAACAAGTCCTGTCGTGTGCGTTCGATTTCGTCACGGGCAAAACCGTTATCAACTCGCCTTGCACATTTCCGCGCCAAATGTTAATACTTATAATAGGCGGGATAATTGGGGTTCATGTCTTGCGGAACATCCAAATGTACAATGTATTGTTCTTTAATATATGTCAGACTAGTAAGCTTAGTGTTCTTTGACGATGATTGTTTCCAAATGCACCAAAAAACAAATTCAATATTTATCTATTAAAATATTGCAAACTTACTAAATGAATGAAATGGCAACCATAATGCAATGTCACAATGATACAGGAGATAAGAAATACAAGCTTTCTGATAGCTTATCGTAATTATCATACTACATTTACTTATTTTATCTGTATATCAGCCATTATCTTATACTAACGAAAGGCGTACTATCATGCCAACAGATGGATATGAATTATACAGAAATACCTGTAAAGGCTCTCTACACATCACTAACAAACTATTCCACACTCCTACCCGTCACCAAAAAAAATGAAAAATGAAAAATAAAAATAAAAAGATAAATAAGATAAAACGAAACAAATAAACTAAATACACATCTGGTTAAAAGAGAATTTTATTACAGGGCTGGAAAAAATCCCAATGTCGTCTTAGCCTGTCATGAATAAAGCTCATGTCTAACATTTTGCCGGTTTGTATGCGCCCATGACTGCTTCTAAATCACAAAATGATCAAGGCCGTTTGAACTAATCGACATGGACAACCCTGGATCAGAGTTATACAAACAAATGGCTATAAAATGAAATGATTATGAGATTTGTCGAGTGATTTCAAGTGGGGATAGTGTCTAACAAGTTAAACAGGAGGTTATTTGACAGTGTCCTCTCAAATAGTGACTTGCCCTTGACTTTTGCGTTTGTTTTTACTCGTCCAATACAAGTTTGCGCGCTTCGATTTTGGCGCTAATATATTCAATTCAGAAGGGAACACAAGATAGAACCTATATAATACTATGGCATGCATGATGATGCATGTGTCATTACTTGCCATAGAGGCAAATCTTTCAGTGTCAGTGATTCAAGGAACAGAAATTATAATGGTATTATGATGGTAATCTGTATTCTGAACCTTAATTACATAAAACCATATACTATATTGATAACATCATAGTCGATACAACTATTCTCTTTTTTTTTTTTTTTTTTTTTTTTTTTTTTTTTACCAAAATTACTAATTCAGCTTGGAACAATAGCATCATGGTTTTGTACATACTTCAGTTTACAGTGCATCGTGACGTCCCCCACTGGGTTCTTTAGCAGATCCAGGGTTTTTAGAAGGGGATGGGGGCGCACTAAGTAATCTCATTGGTTCGGGAGGGAGGGGGTGGGGGGCGCTCCTGCAGCTGCCTATGAACTGGGGCATTACATGTACCTATTGAAATATTGCAATAGACCACGTTCCACAATTAGATGAGAGATATGCACCACACTTCCCAAAGTGCCTGTAGCTTGATTTTTATACCACGTGATATGATTGCACATACCCGCTAAGATACAACAATAATATACAATGTAAATGACATAGGCACATGCAGGGGAGGGGGTGCAGGGGGCGCCCCCCCTTTGCCACCAAAATACTTTATTTTCATAGGGTTTTTCATGAAATACCGTAATTGCGCCCCCCTTTTCCTGACGTGCGCCCCCCCTTTCCAAAAACCTGGATCTGCCTATGAATGAGAACGTGTTGAACATTATATAAGTTCTATATAAGTTCAACAATAGTTTCTAAACAAGGATAATAATCAGTTCATACACTAAGCTTTCAACAGCATCCGCCATCTTGTTCACAGTGGTGACGTTATTCGTCATTCGTGAAGGAGGCTATTCATATCAGGAAACTCAAGCCCTCACTCAATAGAAATGTGGGCAGGTACCAGCTTCCTTCCATCTGGCACAATGTCCTCACCCGAGAGGGGGAGGGGGGCACGCAACCCGGGAATCTCCCGAGGTCCCAGTGACGACGAATGACGTCACCACTGTGAACAAGATGGCGGATGCTGTTGAAAGCTTAGTGTATGAATTGATTATCCTTGTTTAGAAACTATTGTTGAACTTATATATGAAATTATATATTTCATATCCAGGATAAATGAATTTCCATCAAAAGATGTTGAGCATTGTAATTTTATCATAATTTCGTACAAAAACGTTCTGTAGAGAATACTGGTGTATGGAGCACTTCAGTTATTATTTTAATAAAGTGTTAGGAACTATTCATAACATAAAGACAAAGAGTAACTAAATTATACTATCTTATAGATTCGTGACTACTCTGAGACCATTACGATTGCTGGTAAGGTTATCTTTTACAAAATGAAATGAGTAGTTGGGATTGGGAAAGTGGGAGTCTTAGCAGCTCTGATTCAGTGAGTTCTAAGTGAGTATATTCTTTCTTCTTCGACACTTACCAGTAGCTTGTGTGCGGAACATAAGTCCACTTATATCTATATTCAATGCCAGTTACGACAAATTACTGGCCTTGTCGACGGGTATCACCAAGACTTCCAATACTTTCGTCCATTCATGATGTTTGTACCCCAATGCGTATGGCGAGCGTTCAATGATTCTTAGCACAATCCATTATTCTCTCCTTGACCAAATTGTCCTAACTCGTGGTGATTAACCCTTAATGCCAATGACCACATTGTTATGGATATGATTTGACTCAATAATGGAATGCGATATTAATTCTTCATACTATTCATACTGGCTTCTGGGCGACAGCCCGTCATATGTAACTGGGCAATGTTTACATGTTCATGCTAGCAACCTCTCGAACCGGTCATTCCCTTAGTGTCCGTGGTCCAATGTCGCTCTAAGGCAATGTGGATCGTGTATAGACTTGTCATAGGTTATATAAGTTATGCATTTTTCTTTGAATTATCGTCTAATACTATACAGCGTGCATCGGGGAGGGTAGATAAGATGTAAACCGTATGCTAACTGACGTGCATACGGTATATATGCATATATGCATACGGACGTCATTTTCTCATATAACCTAAGAAAAAATACATATGCAGCTTGCTGACCCATAGTATATGGTGATATCACATTGCAGCAGATGGTCATGTCGTTTTTTGGTGGGTGAGAAGTTCAGTAACCTTCGTATGTCCCGCGAATGGGTACATTCGGGCACCTGTATATCTACATCTCTCCTGTTTCCCTGCTATTAAAACGCTGTGAAAAATGAACGATAGGACGATAAACAAAATAAAGCAACCGGTTGTTATATATTGATTAAAAGCTATATCATATATCATAAGCAAATAAAGAAACCAACATTCCACTTCTTATCTACAACGCTGGTGTCAGTGAAAGTTACATGCCTACGGGGAAATATGCTGACCATTTTAAGTGCAATAAGCATTAACCGAGTGCTTTAATATAAATCAAAAAGCAATAAGACAATACCCCACCATGGATTCCACAATGCACTTGGTTGTGTGTGAACCCACGGGCAGTGCAATAAAACTGAAATTAAAGAGAGTAACACCACTATAACGTGATTATCCTTTGAACTCATAACCCACACTCACACTATGACTCTGATGGTACCAAGGCCACCTAACCTAGCAAAAAACGTACTCTAAACACTGGACTAAAATTATTTCTAATGGGTTTGTCCTTACGCTGGCTGCATTATATTCACACAGGTAGGTTGCATTTGTGTTCACCTCTGACCCCTGTACATAAAGCCCCTGAAAAAGACAGTAAAAACAGTTGAATCGGGTAAAAAATGAGAAAAAAATATGGGGCTTGGCGAATGGGGATGGGGGTAGTTCAAAAGACTTATCTATTGTATTCATGCATCACCATTTTTTGCCATATAAAGTAAATGCAGAGTAGTACAAATCTGTCATCTTCTTGGCGTCACTTCAAACCAAGTGAATAGCAATCACTCTGCGGCACTATAGCAGAAGACAGGTTGGCAAAAAGTTACTATGCTCTTGCTACAATGTGTATGAAATGTATCAAAAAGATCAATGGTTAAAAAGTAGAAAAAGAAACATTATCAAAATGATCAATCTATCTAAACATGTCAGCATTTGCGTCGAATCATTTAACTCTTAATGATTGGATTACTATTGACTATTGTAATCAAACACAAATCACATACAGTTCGCTAGCGTGTAATGTGCCCAAAAGTAAAAAATGACATATGGCAGAGCCTAGGGTTTACAATCACATAACTTATGCTGGAAGGGGTGGTGTAAACAAAAGGCCCATTGACAAGCCGCGTAAGTAACACACCTCGCGCTGATCTCTCCGCTACCCTGGCGCTTCTGCCAGCCATTTTCCCATGCTCTTTGCCGGGACAAGTGTCACGGTCTTCGTGAAATTGATAAGCTAATAATGATTTCTAATTGTAAGCTGAGTTTGAAAACCCGTAAATTCTGAAGTGCGTGATTAATTTAGTACTTCTTTTTAATTATGTAAACGTAAGTAACAGGTCATTGCCGGCTGGTGTTTTTAAGATGACATTTTTGGGAGTTGATGGCCGGAAGGTGAACAGGAGGTGCAAGTCTCTAGCATATTTAGATGATTTAATCATGAAGGAAAGTACAACTTAATTGTGCCTTGGTCATCAGCTAACGTCGCACACTGGCAACGTAATTATACCGTGCTACGGAAGCACTAGAAATGAGGGCCATTGCAGTTGACCATTTGGTGATCATAAAATGGCATGAAAATTACATAAATGAAGGTTTTTGGGTAACACTGATTTAGTACAATGTTTTGCAACTAAAACTATCACAAATAGCACTATGGAAAATTTTTAAATCTTAAATAGCAGGAAAAAAACATATTGACATTGCCAGTGGGGCAGGGTTCTTCAACATCAATTGTGTCCTTCCACCAGACTTGTTAAATGTTGCAAACTCAATTTCTCAACTAAAAATGGTGACTACTCAGATCATCTTTCACATGGACAAAAACTGTCCAAATGTGATACCAGTCCAGACAATTAATAGGTCCATTTATGACTCTGGAATATTGAGTTATTACAGAGTGGACTATGTTAGTATCCAATTGCATATTTTTGACACACGCTTATTACTGAATGCATCATATATATGTTTTTAATTTTCTGACACAAACTTTAGAAAAATATGAAATGATTGCATACGGAACTTACATGGTTCAGCAATTAAAAATTAAACATTCTGGTTTGTCTCATTGGGTAACACTTTCCACACGAGAAAGGTATTAAATATTGTGTTATAAACCCGTGCTCTGTGCCGATAGGAAGCGGTCAAAATGTTGTTTTCATCACAGGAGCACAGTCTCTGTTCCCTGTTTTGTACAAACAATTCAAGGCAAGCATTGTTATAGATGTCAATTATACTAGGAATAGTTTACTAATGAAGGGTGGACAATGCAGTAAAACTATGAACATGCAATACAATTCATGTTGCTGTACACCTAATACCGTTGTTAAATGATTTTATCTAATAATGAAGAAGTAATAAACTAATCACAAATCTTTAAAATGACTAAAACTCAGAGCTTATAATCAGAAGAAATCTTAATTGCTTGTGAGTAATGATACTAAGATGTTCATCATAAAATACTGGCATAATTACACACATCAATGATGTTAGTAAAGTTTCGACAAAGCGCTCCTCATCAGTGGTGATGATGAGGTCCAATATCAGCATCATCACCATCAATCAATCACTGTCACTAGGCGGCCATTTTATCAATGGTCACTCTGTGTACTTCCCACCATATGCATTCTCTCTTGTAATCAAGCTTCAATTGTTGCATTATTTTGTCATTATCATTTCCAACTGTGGTAAAAGTCACCTGAATGTATTCTCAGGCAGTAAATGTCAGTCACTAAGTAGCGCCAGAAGTGTCTAAGGACTTTAGGGATCTCTGCTGGCAAATATAGTAAAAATGGTTAAGATAATCTTCGGAATGGGGTAAGTTCTAGATCAGATGCATGCATATTAATTAATTTCCAATGATAAATATGTAACATATAAGTACATGTTAATTGACTAAATTCTAGCACATCTCCTCCATGCATTGAGTCTTTTAAAAAGAGAAATCTCTTCTGCAAAATAGAATTACGTCGTTTTAAATTTTGTTCCCATGAAATATACGATGTTTTAAGCTGGCTGGTTCCCAAAGAGCCACACACGCTACCACACAAATCGCCTTAGTGGCCGCAACTTCAAAGGCGTCTGATCTTGCAGAAAATATGCCTGAAAAAATCGCTGAATAATATATATGATTAAAAGAAAGTGCATGCGTAACATGCATATAGTTTTATGGCTGCCTCGGGCGTGTAAGAAGTTAAGTGAAGAAGCGCGACAGTGGCGGCGGCGGCGGCCGCGGTGACTGGCCTGCGGAAAGCACGCGTTCCGCTGGTCGCACACAACCCCCCACCTCAGACACCCTCGCCGCCGCCCCGTTCCCACGCTTGTGAATGACAGCAACTAATGTCTACTTTTAGAGTGATTTCATTTCGTGGAATTTCAATGCGCCTATCACAGTAAGAATGATGATGAAGGAAGCAGTATAGAATAGGAGAGAGAGAGAAACTGGCGGGGTGAGAGGAGCGCCTGGAGACTCACAGAACACAGTGTGTGCGCACAGAACGAACGTCATCTTCGTGTCGATCTTGTTGTTTTGTTTTGTTTTTCTCACCAGATGTATAAATCCTTACTGAAAATGCTTGGTGCATCTCGTCCTCGGTAATCAGAATCTAATGCGTTCAAATATGATGTTTTAAAAATATTCAATTTGTGTTAGTTTGAAAATTACTAAAATGATATGGTGAAACGTCAGTATCTTTGCAATGTATTGGATTGGAGCATCTAAAATGCAACCAGACAAGCAATTGTTACATGAAAGCATGCTTGGAAAGCAACACTGCAGACGTAGTAGGGTGGCTATCAGTAATGTCGCACTTGACACCCTGTCCGAGCTCTAGCCCTGCCCCACACGCGCACTGACGCCAAGCAGGGCTTCCCCCTCCCCCGCTCCCAAGGTCGGCGTCTCGCAGCCGCCGACTCGACCTGTGCAGCGCTCGTGCGGAGGACGCTGAATGACGATACGGTAGGAAAGGGCGGATCACCCGAGCTTTGCCTTTACAGGTGGAGGCTTGGTGGGAATGTGTGGAGAACTGTGAACATCTCTTTTGTATTTCTGCAGAACAGGCAATAATTATCCTAGTTGGAGGGTACTTCAATTTCCATACTGCACTTGCTAATAAGTAGTGGGTGCTAGGGTGCTGTCTTATCATATTGCGTATGCCGATGATATCGTGTTGGCAGGGGCTTTGTGGGAACTTTTTAAATCTAATAGAGAGTGTTACCAGGAATGTGTGCTTTGAATTTTTGATAACCGTATTGAATTTGACGGGGAAAACAGAATCTTTACTTTCAAATTTCGTGGTTTATGAGAACAACAGCACATGGGAATATCCCAGATAGCACGCTGTGGTGTATCTCGTCCTCGGTAATCACATTATTAATCTAATGTGTTCAAATATGATGGTTTGAAAATATTCAATTTTTGTTAGTTTAAAAACTACTAAAAATAATATGGAGCTTCTAAAATGCAACCAGACATGCAATTGTTACGTGAAACCTTGCTTACCGTGAAGCTGACTCTAGTAGAAAACTAGAATGTATGTAGTTTACATGCAATAAGAAGACAGGTTACCGTAGTAGTCACGTGGTTGTGTGATCAACCTGCAGGGCTGAAGCTAGGGCCTCCACGGCGACACACACGCCCGCACCCGGCCTCGCGCCGTGCGGACGCCACCGCCACCCCGGTTCCCGTGATGGTCAACTGCTAAGTGACTGTTGCCCGCGTACAGCAAGGGCAGGCTTTTGTGCTAATAAGTGTCAACCTTGAAATTAGCCACCACAGATTTAGGTTTGTAACTCGCTAGCAGCGCAATGAGGATTTTTTTTCTTGTGTTCATCCATCCATTCATCGCGATTCACTGAGATTCAATGTGCTTTGTTGGCATTTCTAAAAAACCTCATCAATGTTATAATTATAGCCGTGGGCAAATATGTGGACAGTCTGGTAGTTTGTGACCTTTGGCCCGTCCTATGCCTGGCCTCTGTGCGCGCTGTGAAAGGGCTTTTTTTTATATTATGGCAACTTATATAATGCCAATGGCCAGACATATGTTTTGATGTCTACAGAAAAGAGTTTATTAAGAGTCCCTGGTGACTGCCTCAATGACCGAAGCCCAGTCTCAAGGCTCCCGTCATTTAAGACCCCCAAGTTACGCTGACCCTGCATCACCTTTCCCATGCCCGGAGATTAAGAGGGACCTAGATCATGGTGGAGGGCATGGAGCAAGGTGTAAAACAGACATTTTAAAGTACCTCGCCTTTTGTTGCTCTTGCCATCGCATATGCACCATTTGCTAAATTGCCAATGTCACCGTGATTTTATGCCCAGAAATTGAAAGGAAGGGATTATAAATGCCTGCGGTTCAAAGGAGTTTTATCACAGGAAAAGGAAGGATGACTATAAAACAGAGCATCCAGTCTGCTCTTTCAGGGTTTATCTCATTCCTCAGCTCCGCAGACATACAATTATGGTCAAATAGACATGTTTCTTTAGCTGTGTAAATACAGACATGGTGCTGTACAACAATTTTCTCAACGGCCATATAATATCTACTGCCGAGATCAATGTCAGACATACATGAACATGATATGACCGCAACATCTGTTCAGTATATTTGGATGTAGTATAATGTCCTTCTGATACGCATTAGATGGTTGGTGTATAAATGACTCCTGATTCCGGCATAAAATATCTATGCCATTTGAAAATACATTAAATGTGTTTTCTTTACTTTTTACAACTTAAAGAATTTTACAAGGCGTTATCATCACCCCTTCAAGCCGCATTATGGGTGTAATGGATGCTTTTTTATCAGGCTTTTAGACTCCCACTTATGATTCTGGCAGATAATGGCAACCTTTGTGCCGTACATGTTTGTCCATTACCATTTATGGCCTGGTCACCATAAACCCACCCTATACCTTAGCCACCGGCTCTTTCTTTTTGTGTACAGAAGACCATTTTCACGAATTAGCATATCTGGGAAATCTTAACTGTACCAATTGTTACAATAACAGCACATTATCGCAATTTGATAAGAACCCTAATTTGACAGGAGTGTGTCGTTGAAAAACAAATGGTGATCTTCGCGTGAATGTTCAATGAAGTAATTAAAATGCATTTAGATACGCGTGGTATATGTCTAAAACGTGACCTTTTTAGATTAGATTTTATGTGAGCAGAATCTGTTCTGAACCTATCAAGATTTTGAATGTACCGTCGAGGCTAATATTTCTTATACACTTACAGAAGAGGGCCAGTCTTAAATCATAGGTGTATATTCAGAATGTGAAACGAGTTTTAAATACCTTTTTGTTACATTGTAGGTGACTGCATGGTGAAATATCAAAAAACCTTTAAAGTGCTTCAAGCCACTCTTTATCACAGTACAAAGCCAACTTGTGCGTCTTTAATAGGACAGATACTTGTCTTTATCAAAGATTTCATTATATTCCGCGCAGTGATGAAGAGATGAGAGACTATAGCAAATACCGTATTTCTCTGAACATTGGAATGTGCAACAATATTCTCTAGTTTAAGGCACTCGTGATGCCATGATATCCCTCTCGAAATGATGGTATCATCCCATGTTATTGGCTTGATGAGAGTGTACATCAAACGTCATTCTGTTCCCTATATAAGTGCGTCCCTATGATGAGAGAAAAGTCAAGTGTCTCTTCCCAGTTTTAGTAGACAGGTCAAACACTGTGCGCTGCCAGATGTGATCGAACGCTTTGTGATTATCAAAACATGATACTGGCGATTTCTGGGCTGGTGCTGCAACAGAGCTCAAGCATTCTTGTGCTATATCATCATATTTGAAGACACTCATCAAAGCGTGCCTATTGTATTTAAACTTGACAAAAAGTTAATACATTTTGCCGACTATCTTTTTCTTTTTGTAGTTTACCAACTACACTCTTCTATGGTCTGCAAATGTCCCCATTCAAATCAAATCGTATATTCTTCGTAGGTGTAAGTTATACAAAGGACGTTATAAAGAGAGATAGGGGTAGATTCCTGATATGAAAGAATTATGTGGATGAATCTGTATGATACTGATTTAAATTACACTTCATGCCGTTGGCATCGAGGGAAGATAAGAAATAATGAACTGCTAAATGAAATGGCACAAAAAGTTACCATATTATTAAAAGTCATCAAATATGTTTTATTCAATAAAAAGCTATACTACTCCATTGTGTAGTTGCAATAAGCATGTTGATACGCTGTTCCTAGCATCTGATAGTGATGAAATTAACCAGCTCTGTATTTTCGGTCCTACAATATGACTTTGGCTGTTTATACTAATACAAATCTTGCCCACGTATCAGCCACGCGCAAAATCGTCTGTAATCAGATTGCTGTATTGTGAAGTGTTCAGAAATATTGCTGATGTATGCATCGGGGCAGAATGTTGGCACATTTCAGCGGTTTTCGGCGTCCGCCAACATATTGATGAATGTTATTCTTTGTAAAGAAAATGTCTTGCGGCAGTGCGCCATGAAAATGGTGGCAACGCATATAAGGTACACGAAATTGCCGCCTGCGGTGCTAGCTGGTCTCTCGTAAATCTGCACGTGCTTGTGATATTCTGTATAACATTTCAAGAGTTATGAAGCATATAGCTGTATTATGTAGTAAGAAGTCAGAGCAAACAGGGTTGTTTGGATTATAGCTGTGTGTGGTGGGCCAGATGGTTATGTGGTCAAATCAAAATTCTGTATGTTGTAAACGTGAATTTTCTGTTGGTTTGAGAACTTTCTCATTGGAATGTGTATATAGAGAGTTTGAAAATGTCAAAAGGTATGCAAATCAAAGATTTACGTGTATTAGTCTTGCTATTGTGAACAGACGATACAATCAGAGACTTGGAGAGCACAGAATTTTTAAAAAAAAGTCTTCGCATGCCTACTATTCCACCAGCAGACACCTAGACCCGCCCCTGCACTTGTGCTTTCAAATAATAACAACAATAACATTTTAGGTAGCATCATGTGATATTTAACCGCAGGCTGCCAATTGACAAATGCAATTTGCAATTCACATGATCCAGTAATTACTAGGAAAATATTGGATTCCTCATATAATGATATTTAAGTATTTGTAAATTCATGGTAAAACCCACAGAATTTTTATGGCGGTTAACCTTTTTTGCATCCCCAGTCTGGTATGGAGAAAAATCAATAAACCATAGACTGATTTACTACCGGTGACTATGCTATGTGAAAGGTCGCTTTCGGCCACCGCGTGTAGCTCCACTTCAAATGACCACAATACTCGCGCCTTCACTCCGCATTCTCATCAAGCAACCTGTCGTCTGCTGTCACAATCTCGTCTGACACCATAACAACCAAAAACAATGGGCGATAATGGCCCCTCCCGTCACAATGGCCGATAATATGCGATACAAACGACAGACAATAATGGGAGTAAACGCCCATATCTCACGTCACGAAATAAATGCCAAGTAGAGCACCATCTACCTGTGATCATTATGGGCTAGTCCCCTGCAGCTAGGAGAGGGATATGCATACACCACAATGGCATATGCACGATAATTATATGTGCCAAAATGTCTGACACGTAAAGTGCATGGCTAAGCGTAATGGTCGCCACTGAGATTAACAGTTATTAGAGCAAATACACGAAATACTTATGATGTGCTAAATGTCACACTATACACCAGGTTTTGCACAATGCGTGCTACTAAGTAAAATTTTATTCGAATTGATTAGAGTTCTTTGCATGAAGCTATATATGTTTGCTAAAAATGCCAATGGTATTTTATCAACTAGCCAATCCCACCTTAGATACATTGTTACTGGCACCAATTTTACAAAATGCATTGTAAATGTTTTCAAAATGTCACATAGCATACACAGTATTATCTCGATTCTTTGGTCATAGTTTAGATAAATCTTTTAGATAAAGGAAACAAACAATTGGAGAAATAATACCTCATTATTTATAGCTGCATTGCAGATTTCTAATCGGATATAGTTATTTTTACGTATCAAATTCACATAGAATTATAGTTCTTGCTGCAACATGTCTCTATCAAAATCCTATTTTGAACATAAACACTATAAAAATCTACTAATTCGGGCATCTCAAAGAGATGTCTTCTATAGATATAAGCCCCTATCGGGCTCAAAAGACCTACCCCTCACAAAGAATCAATTACATTGTCCCATAAAAAGGCTTCAGAATTGTTGCAAATTAAAGGAGTGTAGTTCAATTTATTCCTTTAAACTCCTCTGAAATGTGATTCAGATTATAGTCTGCAAAATTAGACTGGGCGAGGGATGTTCCTAACAGTAGAGATCTCGTTAGTAACTGAGATTGAGGTGCTTTAACACAATTTAGAATAGCTACAATATGGAGTTGGCAGTGGCAATAGAATGGGGGCGGACCATCACACGATTTATTACATTTTTTTAAATCGTTCGCGGTCACTTTGAAAAAACAGTATATTGAATTGCATGGCGGTGCGTGGCGGTAGATCAATGAAATCGGTCTTTTGACGACCACGTTTCACCGTTGGCATTTTCACACCAAATGAAACCATCAATTTCCTTCTACATTTTATAATGTGCATTAGGAGACGGAAGCTTGCACACCTTTTTCAATTTACGTACACATATATGCAATTAAAACACAAAGGAAGTGATACCAAATTGATTTGAAATTCTCTGACTTCATTCTTAAAAGGGTTTACAGTTGGGGTTTATCTATATATACCTAATTACAAATACAAAATAGTTAAAGTACATGGGGTCTGTTCCATCAACCAGGTATTGTTCTAATCAAATCTGAACACACTAAGACTTTATTCTAGTAATTAACTAAGCGCGCCTTTCTCTAAACAAAAATACAGCACTTCGGGCCAATGTCACAACAAAAAATACCTCCCATCTTGTCTACCAGCACCGCAGGACTCTCCTGCGAGACTCGGACTACACAGCGAGCCATTTCCATCTGGATCCAATGATGATTATCGTCTGCAAGAGCGTGGCCCAAACAAACCTGATCCCCCGGAGGCGATGCCAGGTAGCCAGGCTGTCAGGAAAGCACTAATCACTACCCTATGTACGTTTCAATTAGTGTCTCACAGGGGAATGATTCTTGACGGTAGCCAAACTGCAATTAGTTATTTTAGCAAGATAGTGCCAGCTTGCGAACAGGTTGATGATTGCAATGAAACACGGTGGTGGCTTGAGATGGTTATGAAAAGGTGAATAGGCTTTGAATAGTTGTTTGTTTGTTCATTGCGTATGTTCATTGTATTTGTTCTAAAAAGTTCACCAGTTTGAATATGTACGTGTACATAATATCTGTTGAAATTGCTTAATTCCAACGTTGACTCCGTGTACTGATATTTGTACACGTGAATCCTCACTTTTTACGGGACGAGCTCATTTCACATGCCTGTAATTAGTGTTCACTGGGGAATTGTTTTTTTTCTTGTGTAATCTGCTATCACACCTTAAATTAGCTATTTTACCAGATAGGGTCAGTTTTAGTATTACGATATTCTAGCATCTGGTTTAGCCAAGGCTAGCTGCTATTCATTTCAACCACTTGCTGCCTCCTTGGTACAGAGTTTCCAGTGCCGTGACTGGCTGCGTCATGCTAGGCGCTTTATCTTGCAAAATGTTCCCAATTTCGTTTTTGTTCTTCAAAGTCTTACTTATACATGTACGAAGGAGTTATGAACTTTTTGTCACTATCCTCAAAGGTAGAACATTGTTCTCTTTTTTCTAGATCCACACTTCCCCGGACATTGGAAATATCAGATGCGTGACACAATAGAAGATTATCTACTCAGTCTTTCGCAACATCATTTATAAAAAAACAACTTCTGTATATAGCATATGCTATAGGTTACTTGTGGTATATAAATCATAATATTAAAGTACGAATTCTACTGGGTGTCTTTTTATGCTACATTTACGTAGTAAATAGTCGAATTCTGATATGAAAATCATAGTATGCACAGAAGAAAATCTTAGATCCACCCCCACCCCACGTGCAATATAAGAAACTTAACCGACCCCTCCCCACCAACACACCTATCGAGTTGCAATATCTACATTTAGTTATTTGAACTTATGAATTGAATAACAAGCCGGAACATACAAGGATGGCTTCATATATGGGGATGGCTTAATTCCTTCCAAGAAAATAATAACTGGTAGAATAATCCTACACAGATGGAATGTTCTGTTGAAATAAATGCGAAATATTCAGTTAACAATATAACCACAAAGCTTATGCTGTATATCATGTATTACAGACTTTAAATATAAATGATTCTGAGAAACTATAAATCAGTTACGTAAATCTCCATTAAAATAATATTCAACAACTTCTAATAATCTCCAAAAGCAACATTTCCTCAAATCTGCGAACTTTATGCTTTATGGTAAATTACCACATTATCATAAAGGTAACTAAATTTTGTTATTTCTATACACCAGTTTATCATTTTAGCAGGACACGCACGGTAAAAATACCCTCTTTAAGTTTCTGCTTCCATGAATTATCTTTTTCCATCTTTTTTAATAGTGAAGATCTCAGCGCACCGCATATGCAACATGCATTTATAGTTTTTTACAACATGGGCTTTTGTTTGTTTTTATCAGTGTATTTCCACTTCCATGTGCATGAATGATTTTTACACAACGTCAAATAATCTGCTTATATCATGGATGAATCATTTTTGCGATTCCGATGTAAGCTATAATAAGTATAATGGCATGATTACTGCACTAAATGAAAGCATTTATTCAGACTGGTGATTCCTTGAAACGCACGATATAGAATCATCATTCGTAAAAATACGACCAATATTTGACGTTTCCCTACACACGAATAGCATGCTGGTACTAGCACAGAGCATATTTAGATATCTTTATCTCTTTTAATAAGCCCAGTCACATCACGCTAAGCAAGAGTTGTGACTTCTTATAAAACAATAAATGCATAGACATGATGTGAAATTGTTCATAGTAACGTCTTTTGCTGTCTACAGAATGCAAAAATAAGTGCTATAAATAAGCAATAAATCACCGGCTTGCCTGACTTTCCCTAAGGAAATGCTTGATGATAAGATAGATTTAAATGTGTATCTAACAATGCCATATTTGTGATACGAACAGGTGCCTTAACTGCCACATCTTTTGGCCATTTGAAAAAGACAGATAACTTTTAAAGTGTTCGAATTAATTGAATAGCGAGATTGCAGAAATCACAGTTAGAAAAATCTACTTAGTATTTGGGATTAAATTCGATTGCCTTTGGGGGTTTGCGAAGTGACTCCCTATTATGTTATCCAAGCACTCTGTTTAGATAAATTAATTTATTATTGAACAGGTGCATGGCTTTTTAGCACAAAATATGGATGCAAAGTGTCGGTTTCCATTAGCACATGCCAAATTAAAGTCATGATGGAGATGGTAAAAAAAAGCACACACAGCTGGGATTTGAATTCTTATAGGAATATAATTTCATTAAAAGGATTTAAACCAACCATGAATTGTTCTCTTTACTAAAACACGCTTTCCGGCACGAAATCATAACAATGTCAATAAAGAATTACTTATACAAGTGAAAGTCAGATGTCGCGTCCCCATGCATTTGAAAGACGCCAAGCGACCACCGTTATCATTTTCACGATCTGCACATATCTCGCTATATACACACAGTAGCGTCGATGAACCCTGGTTTAAAAAGAAGAAGCACTTTTGATTGAAGTCAAGAAGTTTTCCTCTTTTGGCGTCACGCATCCCCCTCCTTTCTTGTTTGGATGTGACACGATGCCTGATAAGGTGTATAAAAACTTTGCGCACACATCCAGGCACCGTGCAAATATAACTTTCCCAGGGTCGCTATCGTATATGTGCGTAACCGCAAGTGACGTAAGGCTTACTTTAGGGCAATGTTTTGACAGTGAAATATGATTTGGGGAGATAAAAATCAAGGTGTAAATTAAACTTTAGCGTGGTGAAATGTTCGTTATTGCATTACCGTTTAAGTGACTGCGCATCATTGCTCCTGTATACATATCATAGCCGGTTTAATCGTATCTTTGTAAAATAGCGCTTTGGTAAGATGCTGAACAATGATAATCATTAAGACTAACTAACTTACTAATTGACACGGTATGTTGTATATTTTAAATGCACTATGTACATTGTCTTTTAGAACCATTGTATATGTTTGCGCTGATATAAATACTTGAATAGTAATTATATGATTGTAAAGCATGCATTTGTGTCCCCTAATAAAATTAATAGAAAGGACCCTGATTTATTAGCGTAGCAAAAAAAACTTGGCTCACAAAAATAATCTAATTTGCTTTTGATCACACATACGTGAATGCGAGGACAATGTGCAATTCACCCAAGACAGTCTCAGTTAGAGGGATCCAATCTCTGAGAGTACGTACACAAAAATATAAAACAGCGTTCATGTCTAACTGAAGAAAAAAAGCATTTTGCTCGTAGTAGCACTTATTGGGCACATTTAAAATTAAGTGTTAAGTCATCTTCCGCTTACATGTAAAGGTTTGAAATGACTTATCACTCACTAAAAAACACAATCGCTACCCGCAAAAGCTAGCTCGCCACCTCTGGTTGCAATGAATGTGTCACTCTCAATATACCCGAAGAAAAATAAACAATAGAAAATAAAATAAAAATGGTTAAAAGAAAGAAGAATCCAACCCAAAGATCAGAAGGAAAAATGACTAGGAACCAGTAGGGCAAAGGTAAACAAGAAAATTTTGATTTTTCGTG
Source organism: Streblospio benedicti (assembly GCA_019095985.1). NCBI lineage: Eukaryota > Metazoa > Annelida > Polychaeta > Spionida > Spionidae > Streblospio > Streblospio benedicti. Next base: position 46,065,611 of record CM032666.1, read on the forward strand.
ACAACCATTGCTGCTTCTATCTAAATTAAATTAAGAATTGCTTCGACTAGGGCACATCACGCAGAGTACATCCCGTGGGGTTCCAGGGGGAGGTTAAACGTCACCTCGCCTCCATGCGGTCACTGGCATACGTAGATGACAAAGTGGCAGGGGGTGAGAGGTCATCAGTGCCAAATGGACTGAGAAATTGGTGGACACACCAAGCCTTTGTCTCAAACTGCTCAGACGATTTTAAAGTTTGGCCCGCTTAAAAGCCAGTCCACGTGTATTCCGATCTTCACGTTTTCTTTTACGTATTGATAGTGACAGTCGAACATTTTCTTTGACTCGGATGTCCGTCTGATAAGCTCAAAATACACACCTGTCTTTCGCTCACGTCTGCTCAAATGTGATTTAAACTTGTCGCATGCGCAAACTCACTGCGCGTGAAAGAAAAAAACGCGCGCACCTGTCAAGAAGAATGATACTTACTTGTCAGCATTCTTGAAAAGTCGTGTGCAATACGTGCACGAAATTTCTCATACTGCGTAATAAAATAGATAAGCAGCGGGGTCGTAATCACCGCGAGATATCAAGATGTCACTCCAGACGCCGCTGAGCGATGTTATGGCAGGCTCAGCACGTCTGAACAAATTCTTCTCGATAAGAAATACTTGCATTATCGGCCAGCTATTCTATTATCGCCCAGAGTGTCACGCCGCACGGCGATACGTCAGCGGCTGCCAGCCGCGTGAATAATTCCAGAGCTGCCTCATCCCGAGCACGTGTCCATAAAATGATGGCATCTTTATCTCTGTAATGACCACACCTCTGGACAAAGGGCCGCCTGGCCGCATGCAAGGCAAGGACACGGTATTGCACGGGTGACGTGGGTTCTTTGTACGCAATCAATGGAGATATCTGTTTTGTGACAGTGTGTGTGTGTATACAAACACGAACTATGGCATCAATGTTGCGTCATGTTAACCATCACTTGCTCTCTATCTTTGCAGTTGGGGAATGATTGTCTCTGCCCGAAGTGCAATGTAGTCTTTATCAGCAGTTTTAATACTGATTGTGTTGTTTTACAAATATTCCAAGTAGGTTCAGGATTTCATTATTATTCATTACTTAAAGACATGTTAAAAGACTGTTTCATGAATTTTACCATTGTGTGCATATATATTGAAGTAATTTGCTTAGATAATGTGGGCATTTATTATGGCAAGAGTGTAATCAATGCAGCTTAAAATTGGATATACTACTCCAATCTGTGCATATTTGTGCTATAGAAATGATAATGTTTTGTGTTTGTATCTATGATATTGTGTGTTCGCATTATCCCTATCATATACGGATTTCACACCATTATAATAATCATATATTATTGCCACTTTCCGGGTGTTTGCTATAAATTTAATATAATATTCTTTAAAATGTTATCATTATCGCACTAGATCTCCTATACCTTGTCTGAAAACCATTTATGTAGTTTTATCGTATTGGATAAGGCTTCAACATATTTACAAAATATATAACATTACAACGCTATGCACTAAAAGGCAGCAACAACTATTTAAAGTTTAAAGAATACTCATACTGTGCCTCAACAATGCGTTCTTCATGAGATATGACATGTATGGGCGGTTCTTTTCAGGCATCTTGGTTGGATAATCTGTTAAAGACACTTTTGAATGGTATACCTTCCATGATGTTAAAACAAAATACACTGGATAATCAGGCTACACATTCATCGAACATAATCTTACCGGGGCGTGCTTAAACGCATGCAAGGGGAAATATAAACAACAATATGCAGGCTTCAAATATTTGCGCTTTCAGATGACATTAATTGAGTTCATTATACACACAAAGGCAACAAGAAAACAAGCTTAAAATAGCTGGCTTTTAAATGCCAACGCCACTACTTGGAGTCAACTCAAGAGCGTGTCAGGACTTCCCAAGTAGCCGCTGAGTACCTCACTCGATACTGCGGCTGGTCAGCAGGTTGTGGTCAGTGTCCGTGTCCACCTCTCCAGCTGTGACATGCTGCGCTCAGCTGATGATGAGCTGTCGAGGTCACGACCTGCCGGAACCTGCCGAGTTCCCCCGAATCCCGCAGCGAAGCCCGCCGAGAATTGGCGAGTCCCGCCGAGGTCTGCCGTCGTGACGACTCGACACTTTTCGGTACGGTCACGCTGGTTACAGACATTTCCGACGTGACAATGGCATTCTTGAGAGATTCTGGAGTGTTAACGAGTAGGGAGGCTGGCACATGACGTCTGAAACGTGTCATTTAAATGAAACCAGATCTACACATCATGTGCTTTTGATGAGTTGAGTTCAAACCGAATGTATGGATTTACATTTATCATTTGATTTATGTGCACAAGCCACATTTTGTATTTGTCTTGTCATAAAACTATGCCAATATATGCGCTCAACTTTTGTTATGCCAAGATTTATTCAGAACCATTTATTCATTATCTGCAGCTGAAGAGGGGTTTTATGATTTTCAGACCAGAAATATGTCTTATCCCAATCAAGATGTGTATAAGAGTTTAGTGATGGAAACTTTCATATAAAAATGCGATTTGATTGAAGTAAACAATGGGCCAAAAGGTCTGGTCAGACGGATGAAACTGTGGAAATGAGTAAGATTACACATGTTAATCAATTCATGCTATCTTTTATATTACAAGTATATATGGTGTAAATATCAAATTACTTGCCTCCATAAAACAAGTTTGCAAAAGGTTTATGTTTGACACTTCAATTTATGATACTGGCATTTTCATTACAAAATCCTTTGACATCGATAGTGGATTGGATTTCTGTATACACAGGGAGGCATTTAAACTTAGAAAACTTGAATTTAAGAGGTCAAAATGTTAAATTGCTACTAAATACCCAAACGGTTGATGATATCTGCATATTAATTTCTTTCATTCCCCAGGCCATGTTTAAAAGGTATGCCACCATGGGAACTTTAACATTTAAACATTTTAAATACCGAATAGTAATTGCTCTATATGATAATTACACCGACGTTATTCAAGCATTTACTTTTCAATCATTTTGCACTTGTCTCCAGCTCATTAAAATGTAAATAATCTGCCCTAAAGTATAAATTTTGTAGAATTTAACCTGACTAGCAAAACTCCTGTTGCTTACCTGGGGCTTTGTATTTGAAACTCTTCTTGTTTTGTATTTTGAATTAGGTTTAATATGGTAACGTTCAACAATTCCTTTTTGTTTTAATCAGCATAATGACTATAATCAAAGGCCTGTCTGCACACAATGGCTGTTGTTTAAAAAAGAGGGCGAGTTTTGTATCATCAGTTAAACAAATACGCACACGCCCCAAACAACAACGTAGGCCTACTTAGCCTGGCACAAATCCTTCTTGGATAACGGAAAAATAAACGTATGTAACACAAACACTGCAAACAGATGTCGGGTGTAGATTGTTTAAAGTATATTAAAACTGGCAGGCGGTCACACAAGGCCCAGGTTACGTATTACATTCACCAGGCCACAGATACGTTATTGTCCTTCGCGGTGTTTACGTACGAAAAACCAACACACGTCGAGCCACGAACACAAGACAATGGTGGTGACACCGTGTTTGCTTTGCCAGATACAGAGTCTAAATTAGTGGTCATGTCTGCTGAGGTGGCCCGCTGTAACCCGAGTGCACGTAAATCCGTTGTAATAAGGTCGTCTGTGACATACGAAAACAAACGCACGCGAGTCAGCCGAGCTCTGTGTATTGCTGGCACTGCATTCAATTGTTGAGTTTGATCCGCCCGAAGGCAATGGAGCGGAACGTACGTCACAACAAGCCAGAATGGATGGGCATTCCGTGCCCTGGAGTGGAAGCTTTGCTAATGAGCCATATACATTACTTGCCTCATTTGACATGTTCATTCACACAACATTTTCATTAGCTACACCACAAGCTGGTTATCGTCTGCCTTCTCTCTACATCGAACGGACCATGGAATGTGTGTGTACGTGTGCGTGCGTATACATGAACGGGATAGAAGGTTGTGAGGGTCAATGATATGCCATTCACGGACATGTCATATGGTATTATTGGCTATTTCTTCTATAAGTTTCAACTGTCCATTGTGTCTATGCTATAGAGTGCCACCGAATAAAAACTTATGGAAATAATGTGCGTGTTTTAAACTTGAAACTTTATATAATGTCACCTTATCAGTTGTAGCAGATTTGGCAGCAACATGACAGCTACATAACATGTAAAAAATTGGAGGAAAATGACCAAAAATTGACCAAAGGGTAACAAGTGTCAGGGTGAAGGGTCTCCAAGATGGACAATGTCCAAGATAACTACGTATAAAGGAGGTGTCTGGCCTTTGACCCATGATATCCCCTCTACACTGTGGGAAAATCAACGCATATCCTTTACATTGGGTTTCTATACATATAAATACGTGTAATTATGAGATATCAAAACCAAAAAAGGGTCTGTATTGTGGCATAATTCTGTGTTTCTTTCAACGTGCCTGGGTAGTCTTTTGACAGGTAGTACAAATTGCTATTCGCCGATTTTCTTCACAATAATAGACGTGTCATTGCGAATTCCATTTGTCTCTCTACTTCATCTATCATTTTGTTCAATTTTATCAAAAATGATAATCCAAGTGTTTGGCGAATCTGAACAAGATTCCCCAATGGTAATTGATGAAGAACTCCCGCGCTTTTATCATGACCTTCACAGTTCATAGAATCCTATATAGTGGTAACATGGCTGAACATTTAAGAGGTGTTTCTCCTCTTTATTAGTGGCATGTTCATTGTTACTATTCTGCTTCATCCTCCATATGTAAAGAAGACGCCAATGGGATGCACATGTAAGCATAATGTGTATGTCATGGGACTGTCCACTCCACGTAGTTTGTTTGGGCATTAGAGGCACTTGAAAACAATGGATACCAAGCAAACAAGAAACTAATTTAACGGCGTGTCGTCTCGATGATATAAAATGAAAGAAGTTAAAGAAGATATTATATCAGGATATCTACATTGTTATATATCACTTGCTATACGTTTGGTCATCTGCCATGATATGCATCATAGAAAAAAAAATCATCAATGTCATTGGAGGAAACCACACATATGATTGATTTCACAAAATCATTATTATTATCTGCTACTTTAACATATGTTCACTATTGTAGCTGTGCATTTTATCATCTGGCCATGGATGGGACCAATTTTCCACATTCTTACAAAATATGCACATTTTGGCTTAATGAAAAAAGATGGCATATCATTATCAATTTTAAAACATAAGGTATACAACTAACAAATTGCGAGGGTGAACATTATCCCAGCTGTCATTGTACCCGATCTAACGATGTGGTCTCAGACCACAAAAGGTTAATAAATATATTATGTCATACTGGCCAACATTAGTGTTTACCCCTTGTAAAGCACGTCTGGAGTCAACACCGTCTGGTTTACCACACACATCTGCTTGGTAACATTTGAGTGAAGTCAAGTAACTTTGTATCCTTACAAGTTTCTTTGTCTTGGTTTTAGTCTTGAGTAATAATCATATATGGACAGCTTGTGTGCAGGGTACAGGGTATTTGCTCTCGTCTTTGGAGCTGGTTTGTGGTTTGTTGACATCGCTGGGTAGAACTTTGAAGGTGTGATGAAACCACGCTTTCATTGCGACATGCCCTGTTAGAACTGTTACATAAACGCGTGTGGTGCTAATGTGTTTATGTTTAGTATTTATTCAGATTCGTTTAAACTTTAGTTTTCGTCCTCTCGATATTTGTGCGGTTTTTAAATCAAGTAGAAAAGAAGTCAAAGAAACATTCTTTAAAATCTTGTTGTAGGAAAAAAATATACCACGTATGAAGAAAGCATGCCATGCGAAATGTGTTTTACAGAAACTTCTCGTTAAAATTATATCTTATTGAACGTTTATCCCCATTTATATGTCCAACCAAAAAATCGTATGGGTCTAAGAATGGGTGGTATAATTTACCTATGTGTGATCCAGTTGGTCTTTCTCAGATGACCTATGATTGACCATTAAAACTGAAAACACGCCAATAACCCAAGATGATTAAAGAAAATAACCCAGTATACACCATATAATTACTGATAAACTACTCTTCACGTTGCAACTGTGAACGTCGTTCCCACGTAGTAAGGTCTGCATCACACAATAAGCAGGTCGTGTGGTTGTGCCCTGGTGTCCAGTTAGGGATATCATAAGCTTCCTCCGTGGTACTGTTAGAAAGAAAATAGCCTTCCCATGCTTATGGTCTAACCTCACATACGTTGAACAATGTTACATGATATTTTCGCCCTTACGAGATCTAAAGTTTCCCGGACAAACAGGGGTTTAAATTATAGGGTATCCTTTTCCGAGCCATTTTATACATTTCAAATACATTTCAACAATTTTGTCCGATGGTGTGAATAGCTTTATTTAAATTTCCATGTGGTTGGAATATAAGTCACAGATACAGCATCCACACAAGTCAATTGAAAACTAGCACATATGTTAAGTGGTTAAGAGTTAGAAATACATGTAATGTTATCATATTTAGTTTGAGTGTTATAATTGTATACACATTTAGTTAGAACTGATTATAGCACACGCCTGTTCTACTATTGCATAGATCTAAATCATTTCCATTAACGTTTTAAACACTTAGGTAGATGATTGCATTTTCCTGAACAGAGAAACAATAGACTGTAAAATTCCAAATATTTCAACGTCACCGATGTAAGAACATTCTCAAATACGCCAACCGTTGCCCTACCCCATTAGTTGACATCATTTCCCACATTATATTTACATTGCTTGAGAACGTCATTCATTGACGCTCCATTTACACGTTGGCCATTTAAAAATCCTGTGATTATTTCCGATTTTCGAGTAATCCCATGAGTATTAGTCGGAGTTATTTCCTAAAAGCTTCGTGACGTAAGGTCACCGCTTCACACCAATGGGCGATATTGTGTGAACTTTGCACACAATGCCCTATTGTGTATATCCCTATACATATGCCTGACATATATAGTGCTAGTTGCATCATAATCCACATGCCCTTGGAGAATATGATTTGTCTATTCAACAGCGAATATTTGATTACCCAGAGGGGAAGAGGACTAGTTACAGAATTTTGATTTTCAACTTGAATAATGATTGCAAACCATTGTTCCCATCACAGTAAAGCAGGCCCGGGCAGCTTGTTAAACCCACTATTAACGCAGAACCGGTGAGTTTTTGTCTCTTTTGCTCTCCACCTGTTTTAAGCCCTCCCTTGTGCTTATTCTGCAATATAACAGATTATACGGGAATTTGTTAATGGCTGCATTGTAAAACCTGCCTTCGGAGTCCATGGGGTGTTCAGCTGGAGCCAGCCTTACGATGCTAAGTAGGGCCCTTATAAATTAATTTGTTCACACCTCATAGGGGGCAATCTCGGGTAAAGTCCGTTAATTTGACATTATCGTTGTTGCTTCTACGTTTGGGGGGATTTCGACCATTGTTCTTCTTTGTACATGTGGCAACCTGCACGCGGAACAAATATGTGAACGTGTCAGAAGGCAACAATGTTCAGGCTTCCGCCAGAAAGGAAATGTCAACACAAGGAGATGACAAACCCGAGAAGTCACGAGCAAATCCCTTCAACAGGTTCATGCTATAGTCCTGTTTGAAGCCCTTGATTGCACTTGTTGGTCAGTAAAATTTATTTAATATAGTGTAATATATGTACTTTGCCACTTGAACCCGACAGGTGGACACTGAACTATTACTTTTCTTTACTTAGCCTATTTTTAATGGTCGTTTGATGAGGATAATATTTGGCTTCTCCGGCAGTTCTCAAAGGTCGGTGGGGTTAATAAGAGGCTTGGTCCGGCCAGCCAAATGCGGTTTTGCGTGCCCGACCCCAGTTTTTGCCTTAGTGGTCAGAGAAAATTGACCACTGAATGTGGTGAAAGGCACTGGGTGGAAGTTAGCTAGTTGACTAACACGATAATAATCACGAGACAGTGAGCGCTTTCGTGAGGTCTGATGGACGGTGTGGTTAAGAAGCCCAGCTCAAGTTTCCATGAAGCCGCTACATAATTGTGGGAATCCCTGTAAATAAGGGTTTGGGTGACTTTGATGTCCGACTGGGGTGCGTGTGCAACCTAAAAGGGGCAGTGTGGTTTGTCCCGTGGGGAACAGTGGAGTCCCTTGTTGGTCGTTTACAGTGATAACTATCATTTGATCACTTTCAAGAAGGTTCACTTCTCCGCGTGATTTGTATATATCTGTTGTTCAATCTAGTTGCAGGAAGTCACTAATTTGCATGTGTTGGTTCATTTACTGGGATGTCATCCGTGAAAGGGCGTGCCCGGTGATAACATGAGAAGAGACAGTAAGGCAATGCACTACGACGGCAAAAGTGAAACAACAAATACAGCAGAAAGCAGCAACATTAGTAGAACAGTCGCATCAACAATAACAGCAGCAGCAGCAGCAACAGCAGCAGCAGAAGTAGTAGTAATAGCAGCAGCAACAACAACAGCAGCAGCAGCAGCAACAACAACAACAACAACAACAACGACAACACTAACAACAACAACAACAACAACAACAACAACAACAACAACAACAACAACAACAACAACAACAACAACAACAGCAGCAGCAGCAGCAGCAACAACAACAACAACAACAAAAGTTTCCATAGTAGTCATTTTGAAATATTAGTAATCTCATGGAGTCTATACATAGCATATGTTCACATTTTTGAAGCTGAAAATCTTTAAAATAAAAAAAAACGCTTTGAACATTTAAAAAAAAAAAAATGATTATAGCATAGAACGAAAAAATAAATCTAAAAAATGTCATTTTGAACGTGTTCGATCTTTTGCTTCGCGGATGTTACAATGAATACTAAAAATTTAAATTTACGAAATTCAACCATAAAACCTGTATTTTTTATTGGGAGTTGATTCCAGAATATTTGAGCCCGCAGTTTTCAACCAGATGCCTTGATGGGGTGGATAGAATATTCTCTCCAGTACTGACAAGACACGCATTCAGTGAAGCGTTAAAACGTCTTTGAAATATTAACTTTATAATCTTCCATTTATCAAGAGACATTCGGTTGAAGGATTTCATGCTCTGCGCCTGAATACGACAGGAAACATTAGCATAGAACCGGAAACGTTTACATGTTAACGTGACCACGTTACGTATGCTGGTAACACGTATCTTTAATTAACCCATGAATGGTGTCATAATTCTGAGACAGCAATCACGCATATTGGGAGTTTAAACTATTCACCCATCTCTAATCTATACACATCATCACATGTGTACGCATGTAACATGGCCACGAGGTGACGAAGTGATCTAATGTGGGGATGATGTGCACTAGGCACGATTTGAGAGCAACAGGCGGTCATCGTAAAATGTGACTGCTTCGCGCATGTGCGCACGCCCCATTGCAATCCATTATTCACGCGTCATTTATGATCACAGAGCCTTGTTGAGTAACCGGTTTAAATATCCCCTTTGATTTCGTGCTCAGCGGCACCTGTCCCATGCACTCGCCAGTAAACAAGTGGCAGATAAGTGACCGGCCGAGCACATAGTGACCACTCATTAGATCTAATCATTGGGTCACCTGTCCAGTGATGTAACCGTCCACCGAGATCTGAACCCGCGCCGCCCGAGCAGACGAATTATGCCTTTGTGAATTATCCGCTCGAACGGACGTCCAAATCCGATTTATTAGCGCAAAAACTTTGAAGTCCAAGACCTATTATTCCTGTAATTGGATTTGGGGGATTGTTTTTCTAGGCCCATTCACTGGGTGAAACACTCGTCAATGGTCAATCCGTTAGATATATTGTTGTAAGTAAGATTTATCTTGTTTCAAAACAGTGATTACTTGAAATAATTAGTTTGCTGAACTGCCATTGTGTGCTACGAGCAGGCAGTACGTAACAAAGAATATAGGTGTAAATGCAACCAACGGTACTCTCGAGGCATTCATATCATTTTCTTAAATCTGTCAAAGTAAATATGTATTTGTGTCTTTATTCCCTCCTCTCAAATAAAGTGATTCGGGGTGAAAACAATAGATGTTAGTTTCAAAATACGGGGTATTAGCCACGTGTGCGCAAATGTGCGCTGCGTTTCCAGATATTTATGGTTCGTTTTGGTGCTAACACATGTTCAGCAAGCTCGTTTAGAGTGTTCAACACGTGAAACAAAAGTCGTTTGGTGTGACCCTTTGAGAAAATGATAAGTGATTTCTACGGCTCTTTGGATCTTTTGGAATCATTCGATCCGTAAACAGTGCATATATCTTGTTCTGGTTGTTGTATTGTGAACGGTACAGACTAAATAATTCTGTACTGAATAATTGCATAGAAAAGGCCCCGTGATGACATGCCAACACTTGATGCTATTAATATTGATAGCTTCCCTGTCCATGCTTGTTGTCATAATTTAAAGTCAGCGCATTCACGTTCACGAATGAAAGTCTAGTACATGGGGATGTGTGTGAACTTGTGCAATATCCAATGTATAATCATCCGTCTGCGCAAATACTTATTGGGTGCAGACAGGCAAAATTGCAATCACGTTTGAACAAATCACCTCGCGGTAATCTTGATTAAATATAATGGTATCAAATATTACCTAACAATTGATTGTTTCTCACAGTAATATCTTGTTTATGACGTAAACAGCCGCCGCCACGTCCAGAACTGAACGTTGGTTTGCCATGTTTGTCAACCAACACAATTTGTCTGAAAGTGAAATGGATGCCTCAGGTCTCGTCTATAAAATGTAGAACTGTGTATGCAAACCTACAAATTAGTGAACAACATTCACTGTTGTTATGCCTAATTGGAAATATGCATTTTTATTAGTTTCATTAGTGTGTCTGTCTATAGGTTTGGCAGAATTTGATAGCGAGATTGACAGATTGAATTCACAATAAGTCGTGAATAATAAGAAGCCTGCGCACAATTATGGAAAACCCTCGGGTGACTCCAGGACAAATCTCCCTCCTCGAGAATCATTCACGCGTTCTGATTTGTTTTTAAATATAGAACTGTTATTTTATTCTATTCGTTTAATAAATTTCTATATTTAATATGAAATTCAACTCCCATTCAAGCTATGCACAGTAAAATGATTGTAAACCCTACACGTGTCCGCCCTGGTATCCTAGTAAATACAGTTCATTGTTCAATTTCAATTTCTCCCTCTGTACAAAAGTTAACTACGATCTTAAACATCGGGTATTTTATATTTTCAATTTTCATAAATATATCTGCCAAATAACGAAATAGGAATAGTATTCTGAATTGTGGGGATGAACTAAGCCTCGCCTTGAACAGCCACCGACAGTAGCGCCACCTTCAGTAGCACTTAGAACTATATTCTAACCTGTTGGTCGTCAGTTTGAATTCGTTATCTGAGACTATTCTATAATTTGAATGTACGTATTTTAAATGTGCTGTAAAAATTTCAATGCAGCAAGTTCTATCCAATGCAGTTTTCATTGATCATTTTAGAGGTCGCTAAATTTCGAATGACGGTGTAGGTCATGCTCATTAAAAGTACTTCATTATAAATTCCGTTAATCCTCTTCATCCAAATCCCATTCATCACTCTAAAAGTATCTATGGTCAGTCCTTCTTGAGATACTTCTGGTCAATCTAGTTAATGTAATAAGCATCAGCCTGCCCATTGAGCGACCCACCTGGCCCTCTCTGACCTCTGCATTGTCCAGCACACACCCCTTCATCCACGTGAATTCATCTAATGGAAAGGGCTGGAGTAATCTGCTTCATTACGGATTCGTACACACCCCCTTATTCGTGACCAATTTACGCCACCTTGTTGAGAGACTGACATGACCCAGAGTGCCAAAGTGATTTAAGAAGATTGTATGAACAAGATGCAGCGATTGATAATAATCTTGATTGATTTTTATTTTAAAAATAGATTAATATTTTGCACGTCAGAATAGTATGTACTTTGACTGTACGTTAATATTCCCTCAAATCATTTATGTTATTTGGTATCAAAAGTAACTACTACTGTTTCCTATCAATCCACTTTGATTTAAACTCTGTCTTAACATAGTAGGGGCGGTGTTTTAAGGAAGTGAGAAATGGGAAATTAAACGAAACAAATTTGGATGTGCGGAAAAAAGGGGAAAAGAGGGATGTGGGATTTCAAGGAAGTGACCCGGTGGGGGACACCGTAAAATTTGTTGGATGTGTGAAAAGAAAGTTTTGTTTGTTTGTTGTTTTTTGTTTAAATATATATATAGATATGAGAGACAAGGCAGAACAATGGGGCTGTGGGATTTCTTGACCTTATATACCCCCCCCCAGTATCATTAATGATAACTTTGAGGTATTCACGATGCAGTGCCCCATTAACGTTTAGTAGCGCCGACGGCGGTGATTCTGATATGGGGTCCTTTGTGGTGAGTGACGACCTTTGACCTTACTTAGGCTACAACATCATCCCCCCCCCCCTTTCCGGATAACAAATAATACCTTGCAGAACATCTTTTTTTCCGTCTTGATTAAAGAAAAGTACATACTGTATACCATTTTGGAAGATTTTGTTCCTTCACGACATCAAAAATATTACATGTAAGAATTTTGGTCGGGGCCCTTAAAATATTTACCCGGAGCCTCTTCTTATTTGGCGCTTTCAAGTAAAAAAAAATGCGCGTGTAAACATTTTGGCAAAATCTGGGAGCCTTAAATTTTAAATTTTGGATGCCCACACCCTTTTATCCGCCACTGATTAAATTATATCTTGAAAAGCTTCGTGCGCATTAAAAATATAATGTGTGTAACAAACATTCCATGTACTATAAGCGAATGGACTTTTGACCGAAAGTCTTGACGCTCCCACATCGTACACTTCAAGTTTTCGAGTCACTGAACCACCAGATGCAGGTGAGTGACAGGAAAACAGAAATGTTTCTGTTCACTAGTAACACTGTACACAGTGCCTAAATTGTGTGTCCACAAACATTCAGTTGCATAATCGCATAGCCCCATAAAACCGGTGAGCAGATGAGCGTGTCAAATCCCCAAAAGCAGACGATCAACGTGTCATCACCTTCGCGCTCAAGCCGCCACTTGTGTGGTCATCAGGGATTTCCTGGCCAGCAATAACAGCCGTGTGGGGTCTGGCCCGGCCCATTGTACCCGCCGGACCTTCTCATCTTTGTCCAGTGCTTAGGGAATGTTTAAATCTCTATTTAAACTCAGCATTTCCGACCAGATGACCATTGGCTCGCCCCGTGTCACCGACGGGTCAAGTGTTGGGAGTCTGAGCCATTGTACAACGAGCAGCTGTCCCTCCCTGTCGTAACTGACCACTTGACCATGCCACTGACCACTCGGTCCGGCTCTCAACACGTGTTGGGGCTCAAGCAAATGGCTTAATATTCAAAATTTATCGCGGCCATCGGCTTTTATAATAATTTACCCCATTATGGTCAGTATTTGCAGACGACTTAAGCACGACAAATGACCAAAGATGGCCACTAAAGCTAAGTGGCCCGTCGTTGAATGGAATCTGCCTGTTTCAATAGAAGAGCAGGTGACTTTATCCGCCTTTTACACGTTAAGTCACATAGATATTAAATCTTGATTTTCAAATCTGTTCTGGTTTCAGATTAAAAGTTAATATTGCACCATCAAGATTTATGATAGTGGTGCGAAATAAATTCGTTTCCGACATTTTTTATTTTGCATATTTGATTCAAGTCGACATTTGTACTCTGGTTTTCACAAACGAGTAAATGCTAGTTGATGGAAAATATTTGGAGGTGTTTAAACACTTCTATTTATCTTTAAAATAAACAAAAGGAAAAAATCATACAAAAACACGGCTGAAAACAGGGTGGTGAAACCGTATTCCTGTTATGGCCTTGAGTGCAACATGCTGATGATAACAAACGCATGCTAGGTGCTGATAACCTCATTTAGTTTTTTATGTAACACATTGGTGCAATGCCCTAACATTATAATGGGGGCTTCCATCTAGGCCACAAAAAATAAATAGTGTACCCCAGGTTATTTCCTCGAACATTGCGATGCTGTAAATTGTAAGGACGTTGGTTGATTAATTAGGGGTTCCAGGAAAAGTTCCAGGTAGGTGTTTGACAATAAAATACAATGACAAATCAATTCACATGGCGATGTGAAAGAGCGTCGATTTATTGTCAAATTGCGTGTAGAAAAAATCCACTTTATGCATTATAAAATCAAAAAATAGTTACTTTGGCATCAGCTATGCAACCATTGTTCCATTAACTAAGAGATTTCTGCACAGGTCTTACATATCTGTATAACTGCAATTCTAATTCAATTAGAAGCGTCCCCTTGACCTCAGCAACAGACAGAGCACTGCTATCTTCATGCCCGCGCCAAATTTTGTTATTCCAAATCAAAGAAAAACACCCGAAACAGACGACATTCAAAACGAAGCTGTCAGACGACAAAAGATGGTCATCGGGCGAAACTGGACAGTGGTCATTCACTGACCACTCCACTGACTGCCTGTTACAAAGCAGACGGTAATTTTCTGTCTGCTATATGCCTCTTATGGCTGACCATTGCTGACGGGGGTCATTTGCAAGCTTACATCCTTCCATCATTTTATAATGAAATCAGACAGATGGACGATGGTGAAACGGTCATCTTTACTGGTCACTATCCACCCCGATGCTTACCTCCAATATTTAACTTGACACGTCCAAATTGAAATTCTTTCAGCATAGATATTGACCATTAATCTGGAAATAATTGCCCTAATTGAATATTGTAGAGAGATAATTCATAACTGTTTCCTTCATATTAAGTTGAGGCTGGTTTGTGTGGTGTTTTTAAATTACTCTATTTTTATAACAGCCGAGTTATCAAACCATATGCCTCGTATGGAGAGCACTGAATGCATATTATGGCAACTTCACCAACGACGACATGATTTACAAACCGTCCCGCGCTTAACTTGTCAGAGATCTACACACTCGTCAATAAGTCGACAGCCATGAAAGGTCGTAGATGTGTGGCAGTTTTGGCCCTCGCACCTTCAACTACAAATAAAAAAAATAAACACGAGGCGGAATCGAACCCGAGAACATGTGAACCTGAACCATATAAAGCTTCCTTATAACCAGGAATAAATATTCCTGTTATAACGCACATATAGTAACTCATTCTCGCATCACTACTGTCATCCATTGGCTTAATGTTTGTAAGGCTAAATATTCAAACTGACCGAACCTTCTCAACATGCACCTCATTTGAATACAAACTTGCCAAATGTCAATTCAACATATTAGATGTCTGACACTTGAATCGACGTTATAGCAGGTCGCAACTCCTACTTTGTCATATTTGGTTTGGGCCAACCGCCCATGTTTAGGAAGCGTATCATTAATATTGAATGAAATAATAAGTCTCCCGTGTGGTCAAGCGACCTTTGCTTCTCAGCACAGCTGATTAATCACGTTAGAATAACGGTGGCGACTGGACATGCGCTTCTCAACGTTCCAGCCGCGTCCGCAAATACTCGACCCTGTGCAAAACATCTTGATAGAATAATGCAAAGTCGCATTGATTCAAATGCACAAGCTCCTGCCAGACAAAGTATTTGCGCTGTTTCAGGCCAGACAGGTGTCTACTTAGAGCGTGATTTCTGACAGAAGTTCCTTTATTGACGCCCCCCCCCCCCAAAGCCTCTGAGCCACAAATTAACACCCATAACTCGCAAACCAAAACCCCCAAAAATGATAGATGAATTTACTATTGAATAAAGAAATATAACAACAAAATAAGTAAAAACAATTAAAATGCACACTACACAATCACCCGTACCGTACGGGAAAGAGAGCAGGGTGCATTCACCAGTAACAAGTAACGGTCAAGGGTGCCACAAGCAACCCCATTATGCAACAACCGGCAAGTGTGACCGTTAGCAATCATGAGGTGTTCATGATCGGTAAGGTTCATGGTCTTGATGCTGGTGGTGGGTGGATCATTGCGGGTTAACGGGAATCTGCCTGCAGTTTTACTCCTGAATTGGATAAGCCCGAACTAGTTGAGGATGTGGATTAACATGAGCAATGAACCGTGCATTCAGCCGGAACTGTACTGCTGGTTTGATTAATGATGTTGATTTTTCTATCTGATCATCTGGTTATGCTAGTTTTCAGAATTCGTTTTGTTGTACAACCTCTAATTAAGACCACCTCTGTATTGAGACCACCTCTGTAATAGGAACATTTTTCTTATCCATGACCATGTTCACAAACGTTTAAAAAAGCGACCAGAATAAACCTCCTTATAAAAAAACACACCATCTATTTAGACCGCTTGATGTGAGTCCCACTGGTGGTCTTTATAGAGAGGTTCTACTGTATTTATTATTAGTTTTGTTTTTACATTTATGCATTCACTTGTGCCATTTGACTTACTATATTTACAAAAACAGTTGTCCCATCCTATATTTTCCTGAAAAGAGTGACATCTTTATTGTGCACTTAGTAAAAATTACTTTTGTAAAAAAAGTTAATTTCCATTATGATCTTGCTATTAATGAAGAGACACACGCCGATGGTATCAACAAGCCACTGATTGCAGTTAATAATGTAATTGGTGCACTGGAAAATAGTCAAAGTAGTCACGGTTCTTATTTTTACTGCCCCAGCATTCCGCACATCAATGTATTTGGTCATTGTGCTTTATGGTAAATTGGTTGAGGGTTCCTTGATTATGTTTTTATGGCTAGGAAACAAGTTCAGATATATATCTCCAGTTGTTTTGACACTTAAAGTAAAAGAACTGCCATTTTAAATAATCAGATTTATATAAAGAGAAAAGAAGTAATAGCGTGGTAGTTTTGTCAGGCTGTTAAAGTGGCTTCTATGACACGTTTATTGCCAATTTAAGAGGGCAAGCAATAAATATTTGAAAACTATACATTTACATTTTTGCCACAATTTTAGGGGGTGAGTTGCAACTTGATATTGAATGTTCCCGACAAAATATTTTGACTTAACCTATAATTAGAAATACAACTTTTGTTGATATATTTCTGTTTGATAAAAAAAGACCCAAAGTGTAAAAATGTTGTTTATTCATTTTTGACCACAGATCATCAATGGGAGATTGACATTAAGGTCATGGAAATGAATATAAGTTGACCTTTTGATATCATAACTGCATTCAATGTTATAAAAAGACAATAATCAAACAATGAAATAAATATTTTATGTGGTTCATGGTTTATTTAATACAGTAGTCTATTTATATCATACATTTATACATATTTTGCAGTGCTTTACTGTATATCCCAACATAATACAATACCTGCTGAGTTGTGACATAATGAAACATACATGAAATTTCCTAGCAATCATGTCACATTACACAAATGAAAAACCAATCACAACACAAGTAAAAAGAAATATATATTTGTTATCTTCATGTACTCTTCATATTATTTTCATATGATTTTGAATATATTCAACATACAATACATGATTGGTATTGTCAAAGTGGTCTTCCAGAATTCTTTCATGTGTTTCATATTAAAGAAGAAAAATATCGGTCATTTAACAGTAATTTTTTCAATGTAAGATTATACACATTGATAACAAATATTTATACCATATCTAATAAGAAATTTACAGTTAAAAAGGTCTCAACAATACATTTTTCTTAAACTTATGATTTTTTAAAGCCATTGATCTACAGGTACTTAGTATCACACATATAAGTCGTACCAATTGACTATATTTGTCATCATTTAAGTGAAGACCATTGAATGTAAAATTCGAATTATGCTTATTGTCTCCATTATACATGTCTGTGTGTACTTTAAATATGTTAAATATTATTTTAAAATTGTATCACAGCAACACTATTTTACAGAACATAGCAGATAAATGAACATCAATACTAACACACCACACATTCAACTGTCTAAATCACAAAGGACAACAGATAGAAACATTTCATTGTTTTATAAAAGAATCCATTACACATAACATTTTAATATTCATTTTAAAGCAACGAGAATATACATTCATGGTGTACTTTCACTGTTCTACATGAAAATAAATTAATAAACAAATATATTGTTACAAATGTAAAGCATATGCAATTATATTTGGATGCAAGCTCTTCATTGGAAAACATATTGAACAAATATAATGTTTGCAAATTTTACAAATATAATCCTCCGTTGAAAAGGTATAAATGTCCAAGCTTATAAATAATGATGCTTTAACCATTTATATTTTTTTTTACAAACAACACCTGTTAAATCACGATCTGTACATTTGACTCAAGTAGGCATGCTGCAAAATAATGCAAATATTTTACAAAGTTGTAATATAAAAGATCAACTCATTTGGAGTACAAATAAGTGTTGACTAAATCAAGATGATTAATATAACTTGAGGTTATAAATGTTGGTACATGAAAAAATTGCAAAAGAAGAATAAACAAAATCAAAACAAACATTAAGATCTGTATACTTTTTTGATAATCAACAATTACTTTTCATAAATATGGTACACAAGTTATAAGTGCATGCCATCTGCCATAAAAATTTCCCAATTATAAGATGCTACAAATGAGAATGAATGGGCTAACAAGTATGCAATCTCTGTCTAGTGTATGATCATGAGGCAGGATTAAGTGTGAATAATAAAATACATGTTTATTCAGTAATAGGGACAGCCTTTACACCCCACCCCATCATATATACCGTGGCAACCATTGTATACATTAACATTTAAATCAATAGGAAAACTTATCTAAAGAGTATGCTATATAATTCAATATTCTACCAGTAAACTGAATGCATCATTTATTCTGTAAGATTCACATTAATATTAACATCAAACCAGAGGAATTTTAACGCCACATACTTTAATCTACTAATTGTATGAAACCTATACATAAATTGTGCAATTAACTTAGGGATCTCACCAAGACCCACATAACATATGGATATGTATTTAATGCATAGGCAATATTTCTTCACAACTAGTAGTATCATATGATCTGGCTCCTCATTCAAGACAATATACA
The DNA here is from genome assembly GCA_019095985.1 of Streblospio benedicti. Lineage (NCBI taxonomy): Eukaryota > Metazoa > Annelida > Polychaeta > Spionida > Spionidae > Streblospio > Streblospio benedicti. The sequence continues at coordinate 46,084,742 of CM032666.1, forward strand.
TGAGCGTTCTATAATACAATTTGCATTGAGCAAAATTTTACAAAATACTGATTCTATTTAATTATGCTTACTGTCTCCATTGAAATTGTATCATGACTATAGCGTACATTTATTCACAATTAAATTCTTTGTAAGTTTTTATATATACCCTCATGAAAATTTCAAAAGTTCATGCTTTTGGCTGCAGCTTTCAGGCAGCTTTTCAGATGTAATTTGAATCTAATAATTGATAAAACAATTATGCCTTTTAGAATGTTCCTCAACTCTTCACTGACTTTTGTGTATTCTTTCCTGACATGTTTAAAATTCAACGACTTTTCCAGTCATGTGAAAATATCAGATAGTTTCCCACTTACAGCAATTAAAAAATTATTTATAAATGGACTCATTCAAATGAGTATTTGCTTACAAACATCGCTTTAGCCAAACCACAAATCCTGTTGTATGTGAAAGCTCACAAATTCATAAAATTTTAGGATTTCCATTGCAGCATCCTACTTACATATTTTAATATATGCCTCTATAATAATATAAACATTGAATATTCATAATTAGTCATAGTTCCTTTAAATTAGGAGAATAAACATCTCCCTCACCATTGTAAATTGCTTAAATATATATTTAATTTTGGTCCATTTAGAAAAAAAACCTAATTACCCGCTAAATATTAGCACCAATCTTTATAATTTGACACTACATGTATACATACCCGGTAGTTCATTAATCCAACTCAAAAATTGAAAATATTGTAAGGCCAGTCAATGCCAATATACATTAATTGAGAAAAATATATTAATTTGAAAATTTCAAACTGTTTGCAATATATTAAAGGTAATGAATATTTTATAAATAATTATATATGATTTATATATAATTTATAAAGAACTTTTAAGAGATCTGAATATTCGCTAATTGTAATATGTAGTGCAGTAGCGCATCATATTCACATTCTGTATTATTTTGACTCTCTATTGAACTTTTGACGATAAATATTCAATATGAATTGAAAATGGTAAAATGTGTTTGTACAATTACATTCTAACAATTGGATTTGAAGATAAATAATAGCTATTTTCCATCTATCAGCTACTTTATACATTTGAAATTGTGTATGAAATATTGAAATCTCTAAATACAGATGAATGTTGTATATGACCTAGATATCAAGATGTACTATGCAAAACAAATGTTATGTGTTAAAAATTGCATCAACAACAAATTTACCTATATTACAGTTAATATTTAACATATTAAATGTTGGAAACATAATGGAAATTCCATCACATGTAACAAGTTTCCTATGAGCACACAACAAATACGGAGGTGACTAGTTTGACAAGCTGCAAATTCCATAACAATCCCTAATAAATAAATCCATTATTACATTGACACATCATACTATCACACACTTGTATATTTTTTCAAATATATATTTAATGTACAGATGCAAGATGCAATTATGTATATGTGCAAAAATAAGTTTCTATGTTCAATTTACTACTATAGATCTGTCAAAATTTGCATCTTTATTTACATATCGTAAATAAATGAATTTGAATGTACACGCAAAGTAAATTCAACATGTATACTTTGATTACTATTATATTGAGCATTGCATACTGATAATCACTTAACAACCATTGACAGGACATTCAAGAAGTTCAAAATATAAAACTATCCATCATTATTGTTTCCAGGACACTCAATTTTTTTTCACTGGGATTATATCCTGAAAGTTCATTTTTCTTTTCCATGCATGAGATTTACATTGTAATGTAATGCGTTCATGTATTTTCAGTAGAATCAATCTGTAAGTGTTCCAAGATGTCTAGTCATTGGGCTGCCTAATCAATTAAAAATCAAATTATCCAAACTTTTTGCATATGCAAGTAATTTTCAGATGATGAAAGCAATGTATTTTTGATTCCTTTGCATATGAAAGTTTATTATTCCTTTATTGTTAATAAATCATTAGAGAATAGACAATAGAATGACATCAATAACAGAATTTACAAAATACATTGTACTAATCACTAGAAATGTTTGACAAAAAGTTGAGAATACATTAATAGGAAACAGAATTTCAAGAATGAGCAAACAAAATATATCTGCTGCTATGATGATTTTTCCTACATGACACATGCTTGCACATATGTAAATTGTGCATTTTACATTTTATATGATTGTAAGTTTCCAAAATGAATCTTTTTTCCATACTGTTGATAACAAAGGATTCACTTTGGCAGCGGTGGCAATGTCTTCTCATGAAATCCTACATGGATGTCCACAACTTACAAATCTATGGATTTAAGTATTACTGTCGGAAATAAGTATAATGAGACCTCTATTACAAACATCTAACAATGTACAGTACACATCACTATAATATCATATGCATGGCTTCCATGTCATGCACACAAAATCTGGAGCAAGAGTGATAGTTGATGCACAGATCGGCTATGATATGGGACATATCCCAGCACCTGTGCTACACATCCTCATCTCCTGCAGCATCGTTACTGGATGATGATGACTTCTGTCTCTGTTGTTGTTGCTGCTGTTGTTGCTGCTGTTGGTTCTGAACAACCATGTTGAGGAGATGAATCATGTTGTCCATTTTTGTGTCCATTTTATTAACCTGAAAAAAAATCATAACTTTTAAACACTGTGTTTAGTTATAAAATTTAAGGAATTTTGTTGATTATTTCATGTTGAAATTATACTGGAACCTGCAATAAGTGAACTTATAACTTTATATTCTAAACATGGTTTACAGGAATATATGAAATGTCAAAACATACTCATCATATGTATATGTAATAGATTGTGAAGCTGACACATTGCTTTTATTTTGCACACACTAAAACATAAATGCCACGATCAAATTTACACATTTCATAAATGAACCAGAATAATATCATGTATGATCTAATCTGAATACCAATATCTTATATAATAATTTGAGTATGAATTTCAATTTAAAAATTGCACTTAACAAGAAAGCAGCTCATTTTTCAGGCTACACTAAACCAGGTCACCTTTTGAAAACACAAACTAAGTTTGAACATATTTACCAAGTAAAATTAATTATGTGATTTATAACATGGAGAAGTTCACGCAATATTTTTTATCAAAAGAAGTCAGTAGTTCTTCTCCATGCCAATAAACACCAAAATAATGACAAAATAAATTTTCATTATAGACTAAATATAACAACCAACAAACAATACACCTTCAATCCAGGGGGTAAGTGAAAGACTGATTGATTTATATTCAATAGCAAGTGGTATTCTCACTCCAATAATTTTGCAATCATCTATTACTTGTATCATTTGTTAGAAGATGCCCTAATTGATACATGATGCAAAATCAGTGAAGTACCATCCACTTAGCAATTTATGTATGTATTATCATTCAAATGGCGTCTTTTTGGTAAGAATCCATAGTAGCATAGACAATTTGTTAAAATCATTCTACAGATAAATATTCAAACAGTGTAGGTCACTTCATTGAATATTGCCCAAATACCTCATAATTAGGACTAAAATCAAGTGCTGCAGACTACTGAAGCAAGAAAATTTATTACATCTTTGCTTTTAGTATCATTGTAATAAATCTAGAGGCATCACTACTGATGATTCTGAGTTTTTTGCTATGGATTTATAAAATATTCTTATTGATAAAAACACAGCTTATTTTCTTTTTGCCTTAAAATCAAAGGCAACTACATCATTGGGCTTTGAAAAGTTTTAATTAATCTCAATTTTTTCAGAACCCACTGATGCAGTTGCCTTTGCTTAAAATATTATTAATCAACAATATTGTGGTCTCATTAATGTTATGCATCACATGGTGTAAAAAAAATACTTTTTAATATGAAGCTGAAATGTATCAGCCTGCATCTTAATCAATTTATTACAGACATGATCAGTTGTGAGTACCATTAACAAGAATTTTGTCTTCAGTCTCAGATCAACAAGTTGATATCCACATGTCCTGTCCAGTTTCTTGCTATTCAATCAGTCCAATAATAAACACATCTCTATCATCACTCTCAGGTGGTCATCACAAAATAGCCTTGGTTTTTGTCTTTGAGGCCTAATATAGCAAATTTTCTTACCTTTTTATCATTATACCAGTATAACTTTTTTCAACAGGTTGTTATAATCAATTCATAAATAATAAAATTAATAGATCTAATAGCATTTCACTTTTCTAACAAAACTGATAATATCCAAGGATCAACTTAGTGCTTTCTGCGTCTAATTAATTCAAAACTACCTCTTAAATGAGTTTAGTTCTATCACCGAAAAGTACCATATAGTCAAGTATAAAGACCCCTGGGCCTAACATCGAACATGGGTTTAAGGTCCAAATACCGGACTATGGTCCTTTAACTGAACTGAATTTACTTTTCCACCCAAAATTCTACTTTATTTTAGCACGATAATTTTACCGCAAGTAACTTTCCTGGGCTTATAGGTCATTGCATACAGTTTATTATGAAAGCAAGTTAAATCATGTGTGGAGATCTGCTTTCATTGTTGCAAAGTCGTACAAATACAAATGCACACACATTGATTTATCAAAAAAAAAAGGAAATCCGTTATAAGATTATAACAATGATAATTGTCATATTCACGTGTCTGTGAGGACCAGACAGAAGTGGTCCCAAACAAGAAGGTTACTCATGAAAATAGCCTGCAGAAGTCATGTTCTAGAGCTGAGTCCTTCCAGCTGCTCATCATTGGCTCATCACTGGCCAAGCCGGCTTTGATCACATGATGAGGGGTCCTGCCCCTCATCAGCCAGCAGCCAATGACCCACATCAAAGTTCCCTGCCTCCATCACATGTTTATGACTGCCCCGTTCTGTTGTTTCAATCATTGCTTAATGAGCTAGAACTTCAACATGTTTAAACATTCTAAAGCACCAGGACAAAAATAATCTATTCCAGTTAGTTTTCATTCATCTTAATTTCTAATACATAGAGTAGACATTAAAAATTGGAACTACAATGTAATGTAAAATATATTTTAGTGAACATATAGTGATTCATTTTAAACTATGGCGCAGTATGTAATGATGTGAAACAAATTCAAATGTTATGTCAATTATCGAAGTTTCTATCACATTATTCGGTAATTTGAATAACAAATCATCATAATATTATGAAACAAATAAAAAATGATGCTTATATCCCACTGCTTTTAGTGAAAACATCAATAATTATAAACAATATATATGACATCAACTTCAAAACAAATCTTTAATTTCGAAGTGATTATAAAATACCATTTGAAATCAACAGCAACATTTTGCAATTCTCATACCAAGTTATATCATATAATTTTGAAGAAGATACAAATAGAAATAAATGTACACATATACAAGTACATGATAAAAACTCATCTGTATTTGTAATTCAAATGGTAAAGGACACCGATGTCAGGCTGAAACTATTCTTTTTAGCTATGATAATATAAAAATAAACAACAGGAAAGAAAACCATTCTTTTAAACACAAATAATTTCATCCCCTTCCTTCATCCCTTTGAGAAGCTTATTGGAAGACCTGTCAAAGTCAGGCATCCAAGAATAGGATACCATGAAGCACAACATTTGCCAAAAAGATTAAATTATGCTAAAAGTTATGATGAAACACACATCAAAGGTGGATTAGACTACAAGCATGACTTAGTTTGCATCTGGTTGCATGGTCAGGCCTACACCACAAGGAGATTAAGCTTATTACTGCTTCTAATGGATGGTTATGCAAGCCTTTAGCCTGAGTAACTTACAAATGTAATATTAAACTATGAATTCATCAAAGCAATTAGTCTTTTTGCCAAGGAAGGAAATCTTTCCAGCATAGCCCTTGGTGTGAGGTGCCAATCAAGTATGTTATTCATTGAAAAGGATAGACTGAAATAAATATGTTTCCTCTTTTTTACCAGAAACATGTGCCTAAAATGCACATTTAACTTCCCAGAAAGGAATTTTTTTAATGAAAAATTACAGGTTTTACAGGCAATCTAACCAAAAGCTGTTGTTTCAAATGGCCAATGTGACTCTTAAAACAAACACCAAAACGTCACCAGCAATTAGCCAGGAGAACAAATGTGACAAGTTTTAGAAAAATTTGACATGTAACAAATTTGATATAATCTTACGTACGATTAAAGCCATACTTGTTTTGATCCATTTTGACTAAAAGTGGCAAAAAATGATTGAAAAACTTATTTGAAGAAGAAATACAATGATTATTTTCATACCTATGCACAAAACATACATCAAAGTACATATGGTACCATAAACTGCAGACAAACTAAATACAACTTAGATATGCAAACAAAATAATATTCTTGACTTTCCCTCATGGCCTTCTGAAGAAATATCCTTGGCACAAGCCCTTCAAGCACTTTGAAAAAGGCAAACTGACCGCTTTACATTACTGGTAAGTGTTGGGATTGGAGGTATTCACTGTAAACTGAAGTGTATGATTACCTAACACTAGCTTGGATACTTCGAAAGTGTACTTTCTAACGATAAACAGAAAAAATGGGTTTATACAACTAATATTGCCATATTTATGATAATTTCTATTATTAATAATAACTTATAAGATAGAATACAAAGTTAAATTATTATTTAAGATATGGCCAAAAAGCACTAACCATCTCAAATCATTAATATTTACAATTTTTGAGCTACCCCATACATGAACACACAAACTAAAAGCAAGAATGACACAAAGATTTATGAAATACACAAACCATAAAAATATCACCAAACTTCTCAAACAAGCATCAGTTACCCCACCACTGTGACCTCTGTAAGGACCAATCAGCATAACTTATAAATATAACGAGTAAAACACAACAGAGAAGCCATCAATAGTCACGATGGAGCTGCCTTCTAAGCATGGCCACGCATACCAGGATAAATTGAATTTGTGCTATTTAGACAAGACCGCCCCACAGGCTGTTTGATCTGGCTCCAGGTGATCAATTGTCAAAGGGATGCAGTGAAACAAATACCCCTGTCAATGCCGGGGACCTAACACAACAATTCCTGGCCAGTTTTATTGATGCATGACGCCTGCACACAACCACAAGAGAACGGATGTGCAGGATAGCCTTGATCATATGTCTATAGCCACATGATGCATTTCCTAAAGCAAACAGTATGAGGATTATTACATAACCAGTGCTAGTTCATGCAATATTTTGCCAGAGAGGGTCACTACACAATACAAACATGAGAATCACAGAATATCATAAAAACAAGTATGACACATAAAAGATAAGTTTGATAACTGCAAAGAGAAAAGCCGGATCTGGCATCAAGGCTGCTAGTAAACAGCTGTCTGGTGCGTCTCCCACCAGCTGCCCTCACCTTCCTCCTGACTCCCTCCCCCAGCTTTGATCGCTGGCGGGCTTGGATTCCCACACCCTCATGGGACTTTACTAACTAGATACAAAATCCCAGTCCATTCACAGCTGATGCAACAGATCTCGTTTCCAAACAAATCTTTTGGTGTTTTAATTTAATTACATGGGTTTGTTATTTCTGTGCTATATGAGTGCACTATTTAGTTGTTTGTAACCAATATATTTTGATCTTTGTGCTTTCAAAATAAATGTCTATTGCATATTTTCACTAAAATGTACTTCGCATAAACGCCATTTTATACCATTTCTTTCAAAAAATATTTTCACTTTTTCATGATTGTATATACAAAATAACATATTAGTATTTTAATATTATTTATTCAAATACAGATTTTAAATTAACATTCATTCAATACATTTAAACATATTAGATGTCATACTTTATAAACATAAGTATCGATAGAGCATGCTCTTACTTGTATGTCCACAAGTACTGGAAGCTCCTAGAGATTTTATCATGAAATTCTCCAGCACCTCGAATCAATGGTCAATGATACTCTCATATTTGATACATCTTTGAAACTTGAGCCAATTAAATACCATGCCTCTTCATTTCAAGGGTTGGATTGCTTTGATATGCCATCTCAGGATAAAAGTTCAGAATGCCAAGAATTAGAGAGTGGACATCATTCGATATGGGTCTTTGTGGTAGGGATTACAAGAAGAAAAGTTGACTTGGACCCTGCTTATATTATCACTGACTACTATCACAAGTCCATAGTAGATAACAATCTAAGACAGCAGCATTCATGAATAGTTGAAATTAATCCACTGGATCACATTTCGACTTTGAAGTTCATCCTCTTGTAGGATTAGAAAATAGAGAGCATGACATGTGAATGATAACAAATTATTGCAGGTGCTTTATATTCCAGACCAAGGATGTATATCAACCAGTAGGAACAATAGATAAAACAAGCAAGCATCTAAATCCTTTAATAGGTGTCTCTTTTGAAATATAACACAAAACAATATTAAAATAATCATAATGTGATTTTCCTGAAGAATTTTAACCTATTTATTTCTGATTTAAAACGTCTCATCAAATTATCTGTACTTAGCATCTTTCCAATAAACTATTTTGAATGTGCATCAATGGCACTATTACGTTGATAAATCTTGTAAATATGAAGTATGTCCTTCATTGATCAAGTAAATCACATTATTTCATCTGAGACAATCTCAGCAGACCAAAATTCTCACCATGCCTTAAATTCTTAACCATACCAACTTGACCTTCACCGAAATTTATTCTTTAAAGATTGCATGGTCTGTCATTTCATGGTATCTTCTCTTCTTGAATTGAAAAAGGGACTAAGAATTGAAGGCGTCTTTTGATGCATTCACTGAGCTAGAATCAAAGAGTCCCGCATTGACCCGTTTTTCTTTGCCACCCAGACATTAGCTTCTTCTCTAGATGTATCGCATCAACTTTTCCCCCCTTTAAAGTGATATAAAGAATGACCAGCATGTCCCCTGGAGATCTTATATACAGGAGCCTTGCTCCATTTATTAGCTTTAATTTTCTCATGTTTTATTTGCATGCTAAGATTTGCAATGACCATGTAAGTGGCCGCATTCGTGCTACTGATGCTAAAACATCAAAGGCGGGGTTTTAAAAACTTCTCTATACCTCTGCTGGGAGCATTTAATCCTCCCAAGTGAGAACTTTTATTCTTTAATTCCATCCCATGTGTAAAATCAGAAAGGAAAATGTTTGTCTAAAACCATACAAGTTGCATTGCTAAAGTTATAAAATCACTGGACAGTACCAGTCTCATTAACTTATATAGCTACCTAAGAAGTTTACATTCTGTGAGTACCAGTCTCATATTTTAAATGAAAGTCGGCTGACTTAGCAAAACATAATGAAAACAAAAAGTGATACATTCAACGTTCTACTGGTATTATTATAAATGATACAGAATGCTTCGCAATGTCGGTTATGAATGACAAAACTAACATTTTCTGTAGGGAAACGTCTTCTTCAAAGCAACCCTTTCATCTGCTAAATAACCATATTACAAAAAGATGTGATCGGGTAAGAGCACTGATGCACTTAACTTGGGTTAAAGGGGACCCAGGGAAGGCTGGTCCCAATCTACAAGTCAAAGGTGACCACACTCCAAAGATGTAATATTCTACTAATATGCTTCGGCTCTTTGCTCTGTCATTTTCGTCCCCATACTGTGGGTATTTAAAAGACTGCTTCAAAAGCGACAGAGACATTAAATCCACAATTGATTCTAAGTAGCCATCATTGCACATATACCTAGAAGGAACCACACAGGGGGTAATTGTTTAGCATTGTCATGTAAAATACAATTGAAAGTGTCCATCTTTGTAGCTAATATATGCAGTGCGGGAAATCTCTTTCACCAACATTGCAGGGGTTGATCTTGAAAGCGAACACTACAAAGAGGTGCTATACTTTATCCACAAAATGGCCAGTAATTGCTGTGCTAAATGTTTTATTTGAGGCGGGCCATCTTCATATTCATGAGGTGGTTTATCAAAAGGTGTCTGTAATCAATCACTTACCCAGTTGGTTTTGTTTGTTGATTGAATCAAATAGCAGATAAACCAGGGCTACCATTAATTAAAGTCATTGGGACTTTAAAGCCTCCTGATATTGGATAAGATGCTTACAAACATCACAGATCTCTATCACTCTCAACTAAAAGTGGACATGGCCTATGCAATGACTGTATGACCTAACCACATCTCCAATCTCAAGAGACTGACTTCTCATTCTATGTGGGTGGCTTTGATCAGAACTTGGAATGCTCTTTCCTGGTATTTGTAACAATCGTGGCAAATGGGCTGTGGAATTCTATAAATTCTCTGTAAATGATATAAGTACAGTTTGATAGCAGCTGGTGGTCAATAGTGATTAGAATATATAATTCTAACATTTTAAGCAGTGGCAATCATGGCTGCGAAGGTAACATTAACATATGTGCCTATATTATATAGGCTAATACCCTCAACACTAGAATTAATCTGAACAAATGTGTGTGCTTTATAAGCAAATAAGAAGTATTCCCTTATCATCAATCTCATTTCAGAATTCTAAGACAGCCATCAATTCTGCCAGGCATCTTTTGTTATCTATTGGTCTTGTGCTATTCTGTTATTTTTGGTAATTCAAACTTTCTGAATGGATAGTTTCTGATGATCATACTCTGTGATTGTGTATTTTCATACCCAAGAGAGCACAAGAACAGGATTATATAACTGTTAGTCCATTACCTAGTCCATTGCAACATGCACCTACTTTGATGTACATAAAGTACAACAGGCTTGAGGGAGGCTGACAGCAATTAGAAACCAGTGCAAACTGTTAATGCAGAACAATGCTTGAGATGACATCACCTGTTCTGGTATATCACAGTCACTTCTCAGCTCAAACAAAAGAAACTAGAGGTGAAAAGCATCAGTTACTCTTAATGAAAAGAACAAACAGAATGCCATGAAAACACAGTTTTTAAGAAAGTTTCAAATGTGTTGAATCATACCTTTTATCGTATTATTTTGTTCTCTTAATAGATGTTAGGATTCTATCTTTCATGTACCAACTTTCAAACTATTGTGATGTCTATAATTGGCAATTAAAAGAACTGAATAATTCTTACTTCAATTAGGACTAACATAAAAAGCTCACTTTAGGGAACAAACTCTGTAGCATTGAATTCATTGTTACTCACATAATATGCAGGGTGTTTCCATCTCCACATAGGTGTTTACACAACTGAGGTTCCCCAAACAAGTTGCATAATGAGACTGATTGGAAGGTTGGATTGCAAATATTTAACTGTGCTTATAAACAATTCATACACTTTCATCTCTCTATAGATGCAACCTAATGAAATTTCCCTGACTCCTTTGGTGAAGCAAGCTGCACAATATGAAGTAAATTGATTTGTATAGCAAAAATGAATATTCTGAAGAGGAATTCATAACAAAAGATTATGTTAATTCTATAGATATAAATATGGCTTTTTCACTAATAAATGCATTGGCATATTAAAACAGCCAATTTAGAAAGTACTAATCAACATAAAAGAAAGGCAATTTTCAAACCAACATACCCGTACATTATTTTTTGCTGCACTCTTATGATTTTCACATTCAATGATTGAAGCAGACAGTTACCATCCATATTTATTTTAGATCTATCAAAATAAAGAGCTGCTCACAGATGTTCTGACCAAAGACTTCAAAGTTTGTTTCTGGATGTGTGAAGTCTGCTGCTTTAAATTTCTGCCTGTTACCTCAGCTGTCTGGAAACATAAATCTCTCGGCATCGTTTGTCCACAGCTGTAACAGCCTACATTTGCATGAGGCAGTTCTCTACTACTGTGTTTTCTAATTACATAGTCTTTTTTTCTTAAATACTTCTTTTCATTTATTTCATAACTTATTTTGAATCTAATATTTGCTTTAAATCACAAGCAGGATAGAATAGAAAATAAATTAATATGACCCATTTCAATGTGATCGGTAAAAAAAAGTATTCAATTTCCAATTTGCAAAGCATTTCAATTATTGTTTTCAACATTCAATGGAAAGTTGAGAGTAGGGATTGATATCCAGTCAAAAATCAGTTATCCATCAATAATGAACAGATTGTGGCTGAAATTTGAGAGATTGTTCATTAAAGGTGCTGAAAATCAGATACAACCTAATCATATTGCTTTGGGGCATGGAAGCATAGGGAGTGTCTGGAAGTTGACTTCATTGATAACTGACAAACCAATCACTGCTCGGCTTTGAAATCACATCTGTCCTTCATAGTGAGATCATAAGGTCAAGGCAGGTACCAAGGCTCCTGATCATCACTACTTGGTAAAAATCCATCCATGAGCCAGATAACAGTAATCAATGCGCATCACTCTTGATCCATCATCACCTATTTCATGGTCATTGTTGCTATGAAAGGCTTTAATGTGAACTTTCTGCTTGATTCCTTTTTAGAGTAGACTGATCTGTAATGTGAGCTGCATCTTGATTTAGAACAAAGGCACCACTTCAACAAGTCAAATCAGGCTTCTAATTATTTTCTAATAGATAAGCGTGCTAAAATCCCAATTTATACATCAGTGTAGTGTCATATTTTCTATGTACCAGATCAAACAGCTAACAAATTAAGATCATGAGGAACCTTAAGAAGGTGTCTCTGTGATGGCTATCAGCTTCATCAAGAAGACACACCTACATTATTTACCTACTCTAAGTGATCATGATGATACACTGCACATCTTAACAATGGCACACCGTGCCATATTGTTCAGACGTGTGAACTTCATTTCACAACTACAAAACTTAAAAGATAGTGCCAGTCGTCTCTATCTATCAATTGCTGTTTGTAAGTTCCAGGACTGTCAATAGACCAGTATTGAAACTCGCACTGGTGGAAAACATGAAAAGGTTCCTTGCATGAGGTGAATCTTTGTTGTTCGTATGTAATCTCCTTAAACGTGTGCCCGCCTTCTCCCCATGTTGTTGCATGCACTGAATACATCACGCACACAAAGCGCCATAGCTCAGATCACTTTCTTTCTGTATAATTTTGATTTTACACATCAGTTGCTATACAAGTCTGATGTGAGTATTAATTTCAACAAATCTTCACTGCATGGAGCCAGGTGTTTACAGACAGGCCATTTCCCACTTGATGAAGGATTTAAACTTGTAGGTGATGCCAAGCAAAAGTAAAAACCGTGTTTCCATTGAGTAGAACTTTCAATGCACCTTGCAATCCTCTTGTCTATCCTCTTCAGACAATTGTTCATCATCGTGAAAATAACATTTATTTAAAAATATTTCATGAAGTGTTTTTTGGCACATGAAACGCAGATGCTAAAACCGCATGGCAAGTCTATGTCAATTTCACAGATTCTTTCCTAATTTACTAGCTAAACATAACATTCCATGATGTTTTTTATGTTGATGAACAATTTATAGGAACCTTGATTTGAACTTCCTTGCATCAGATCAAGCAAATACGTCTACCCAAATTCTTATATCAATTACAAAATATTTCTTCTATAATTGTTGCATCATCCTCTTAGTTACCTATTTTTTGCAATCTGTTAAAGAGGATTACAAGTTACAGTGGGATGTTTAATTTGATTTAAACCATTTTCAAATCATAAATACGGTGCAAGTTATCTCTATGAAAAGCAATCTTTCACCACGCGTTCAACAGTATCTGGCAAATTCTTATTTCATATCTGATAATGTTGTTTTCTTGGCAAAAAACCTGACCAATAATCAGTTGAATTGTGGATTGACAATTCTATTTTCTTTTCATAGGCATTTATCAGTGCCAGGATTTTATTACAGGAATATTTACTTTATTTTTTTTTCAAAGACTTTTTGTTATTTCTGGCACTGACAAAGAGCCAACAACATGACACTGATAAACTCTTTATGACCCTTTACAAAGATGCAAAAAAAGCAATCCCACATAAACCATGCTAATCCTGCTCCCGGGATTCCACTTCAATATACCCTTATGACATGTACATATATCCCTCTTAATGCAATATAAAAAAAATCAACATTTACAAAATACTTAGATTTCGTATGAAGTCACCATTTTTAAAGTTAGCGAACATATTCAAGCGTAGATCCATGTTTCAATTATTGCGTGAGTAATGGGTGTGACACGGATCGTGCGCTGTGACCACATCCTGATGGATCAGATCCACACACACAACATGCTTCCTTCCCACGTTACATACAAGGTCAGCATCATACATCGGGCTCGTGGCTTTCATTAACATACCTTTTAATGTCAAATTTCACGATTACCATATTTTACAAGTTTTTCACTTATAATGTGCTTCACTATGAAAAAAGTAAATACGTGTTTATGAAGTTTTTGTAGACATCACAGACATTACCATTAAGTTGTAACAGCAAAACTTTTGTTTTCTAAATGCCAGATTAATCATGTTAGCTAAGTTATCATGTCTGTATAATTAATATAATCTGATGCTGCCATTATTAATGGTTATTGATGGCTATCTTTGATGCAAAGAAATCTTGATTATATCAGATATCATGAGAAATCAGTGTTGTTTCATGTAAACTTCAGTTATCTTTTTACTTTCTCTAATTGTTTCAGATAACATCACCAAAAGAACACTTGGGTAATTTTATACATTAGGATTAATTGCTCATTTATACTTATTCTTGTAAAAGCTAAGCCTGTAATTTCAATCAGTCACAGCTCCAAGCAAAGTTCTCCTCTTCATTAAGTATTGAGTAAAAGCAAGAATAAGATAAGATAATTGTATTCCTGGCAACAGTATTGGTCATAATCATGAAGATTTTTCTCATAGAGAATCAGATTCAAATTCAGACAGCCATGACAAAAATCATTTTCGTTATCTATCATTAGAAAAGAATAAAGCACATGTGATACGTGAGCTAAACCAAAATTCCAATCTATATACTGTACATATAATAAATTTTCTTCATTTGAACTTTTTAAATTTTGAAAACGTTCGATTCTGCTGAATTGCTAGCTTTGTGTCATTTCATTTATATTATATATATATATATATATATATATATATATATATATATATATATATATATATATGACAATATATATATATATATATACTGCATATATATATATATATATATATATATATATATATATATATATATATATATATATATATATATATATATATATATATATATATCCAAATGTTATTTGATTATTTGAACACAACACAGTTTATAGAGTGCTCAACTTGGGAGCTATGTGTAGATAACATTACAAGGTGTTTTTATGGCAGCATTTTATTTACAACATTGTTTCATAAGTTCAAGTTTTTACAACTAAACTCAATCATCAGAATAAAAACACTGCAGTGTTTTTTCTGATACAATAAAGACTTTTATATATATAACATATATATATATATATATATATATATATATATATATATATATATATATATATATATATATATATATATATATATATATAAACATAAACAGGTCTGCTGTACCAAATAAAAACCTACAAAATGGTACATAGGTGTAACAGAGACTTACCAGGCCCTATAACAAAAGTGTCTATATCAAAAGGAAAATCTATGCATTTAAACGTATATACATATATTTATATATAGACTGAATTTTAAGACCCGATACAACAAACCCTAAGCAGTCATTTTGTAAAAGAAATTGATTGAAAATGCAACAGAGTTAGCTAAAATACATATGGAGATTGAAATATATAGACACCAGTGATTATAATATTTATTGGAAAGTGGTCGGAACAGCATATATATATTACAGTAATACATCTAAGAGGGGCAAAAAACTGTGCATCCTAGAAAAGTACTTCATTGTATATAAAAAAGAGATGGCCACCTTAAAAACAAAAGATTAGAGATCGTGAGCACTTGCAGACATAAAAAGCTTATTCTTGCTGATAAAAAATAAATAACTCTATTGAGTATAAATCAATAGATGCATTGATACATTGTAATATTGTTAATATAAAGCACGTTTATAATGTACTGTTTAGATCTACAAAGTACTGGGTAATTATACTTTTTATTTTTTTTTTATTTCATATTCTCCTGAGGATTTTCATGTGGTAGCACACATGAAACACTGTAGGGAAATGAAATAATTGTCAATAAATAAATTAAACTAAATATAAAAGCTCCAATCATGTTGTCATTGTTGAGCACTATTTGAGTAGTAACTCTGAGGAAACAAAAAAGTGATATATATATATATATATATATATATATAATAGAAATGAAACACACCAAAGCTAGCAATTCAGCAGAATTTGAACGTTTTCAAATATATATATATATATATATATATATATATATATTTGGATAACCTACAGCATTTCCTAATAGACCTATGTAAAACACAACATTAAAACTTCCAAAAATAAAAATAAAAAAATAAAATGTACATGTGGTCGTTCAGTCCTCTTCCCTGCTAGGTAGGCTCAGGCGAGTTTCATACCTGGTCATGGCATCCTTGTCACACTATGTCTTTTCTAAATCCTTGAAGAGCATACCGAATATAGCTAACATGTGCTTATATTTCATGCTTATTGATCAGATTAGTGGTCGCTTGCCTGACCTGTACCTATCTAACCTAAACCGGTAGACACCATGGAGCAGTGTGCAACTGTTTAGGGATGAGTTAGCTCAGCACCAAACACCAGACCTGGAGTCGTTTTTTCAACATCTTCAGCAATAGATTCAATACCCTATAATAGCTAGGTCGTGTTAAATGCAGTTCTGGCTGGATTAGCAAAGTAACAAAATATATAAATACCAACAATTTGTTGGTGACTCTAAAACTTACTTTTAACACACCATTTTGCAACGTTTTGGTGCACATTTCCCCTTCAACTGGTAAATGAGCTTTTTTTAAGTAACAAAACTTGTAATAGAAGAAAAGGAAGGCAAGGGAAGACCAAAACAGACTTAGGATACAGTAGTATGGAAAGACTGGCCAACGAATATGTACTTTTAAAACAATCCTTTTTTATATACCAGTAGGCAGAAATTTTTGTATTCAAGCACTTTTGATTCAGGTTTATAATATTGAATTCATTTATAATATTGAATTATTTCAGAATGATTGTCATTTCCTTGTTTGTTATTCATAGGAAAAACATGTTACCTCTGGGAATAGTAAAACATTGACAAACAATAATTTAATCAACACTTCTGAGGTCACAGCTAAATAATCATTACAAATATGTTTGCATGGAAGTGAAGATAAAATTTATATATGTGTTTCCCAGTGCTTGCAGATACATTTTCAAACATCTATCTCTCTCACACGTCTTTTTAGCAAGCATATTTCTACCAACGATAGACATAGCTGAAGACAAATTTTACAACCCTAAGCTTCCATTTGACTATATCAAGTGGCCCTGGCAGGACTCCACTCACGACCCCTTGATTGTGAGACCAGAATGATATGATCATCCCAAGCAGCGAGCTTGCTATAATTAGAAGGGATCTTGTTAACAAACCTTCGTACTACCTTATCATTAAATCTACACCAGTAAAGAACATTATCTTATGTAAGAGTGTATGTAATTAAACAATCAACCTAATATGATTTACAATATGCACACTTTGATGTCCATAATAACGTGACATATGTCAATATCAATCATATATATAATCATGAGATCAAATAAATGATGTATTTTTGTATACACAATCAATTTCCAGAGGTAAATGATTACAAAGCACTTTGGAACAAAATCCAGAAATGAGCACTCCTTTGATATTACAGGAAATAGTAAATCATTTTAGATCATATTTCAAAGCTAACATTTTTTATGTTTCCATTTGCAAAATCATCAGGTGGACTACTTTATAACCATAGCCATTTGAGAAACAACAAGCGAATGCTAAAATTGTTGATACAAATGGATTAAATAAATTGGTAGCTCAGCTATTCTTAATCCTACCTGCTAGCAAAGGCAAGATATGGGCGTAATGGCTCAGCATGACTGACCAGTTCAAACTCATGCACACATCAGTGTGTTTCTCCTAACCACTAGGGGTGTGTATAACAAGTGTACACAGTCACATAACAAGTTAAATCCATGATACAAAACACCTGTTTAATTGGCACCTCAAACCACAGAACTGTTTCCACATCCTATACTCTGATAATAACCTGGTAGGAATCATTATGGTCAATAGTAGATGTGTGAATTGCATGCAAATTGGTTCATTGTATAGCTATATCTCTTGTCAAAGCACTTACAGGAAAGACCTCACTTGTGACCACCACTGAGAGTATACTTTACTATTCAAAGAGAGCTGGCTTGCAAGAATACCACATGTTTGTGTATGATTTAGTCTAAGAGTGGTACACCAGATCTTCCAAATGGTTAAGTAAAGTGCAACAATCAAACACTGACCACTCACATGGTAACAGATCAAAGTGTATCTTTATCACCTTCTCACAGCCACTTGATGATGTACATGTGTACATATAGACACTACAAAATGAAAAGACTGCATTACCATTCACAACATACACACTTGAGCAATTAAGACTTAAGGTTATAGCCACTCCTAAAATGAGCTAAGCCATTACAGATATATGAAACTATCAATATGCATGAGCATTGATACCAAGGATATTTTTCTATTTTTTTTCTATGATCTGTTTGAAAGTTAAATTTGCCACAGACTATGCACATTATGCTGATATCTGCCTAGTCCAATATAATAAAACCTTGGTTTGATCAAAGTTTCACACCAATTCTACTTTGATCTTGGATGAGAACGCTATCATTAAATATGGCTTATCAGATTAAAAAAGTTACTCCAGTGGTTTTTACTTGCTTTTTCTATTTCATTGACAAAACAAGAGATAAAGAACAAACATAAGTTGGCGGATGATGGATGTAATTATGAGCAATCAAAAGGGATTTATCTGGTTTAGCTGTTTGAAGGTATTGGTAAAATGATTTATTATCAGTTGGTTTGCTAATGGCTCAGTCTTCACTGTCTCTTCCGATTTATTTGGTGCTTCAAAGTAAATGCTGCAGTAAACCATACAACCTCATCAAAAATACAGATAACATGAAAAGCGCATGATTTTTATCGTACACAAAGAACAGCTACATTCTTTTCTAAACAAAAGATATTAGTAAAACACATCATTGCTGAACAATAAAACAAAGAATGACAATAAACAATACGCAAAATGATCATTCATTTTCTGACCTGACAAATGGACCTTTTCTACTATTGACAAAGAATTACAATGAAAAAAGCTAACCATAAATACCCATCAGCATTTTTTCTTTCAATTTGTGGCACAAGCCACATTCCGTGCTTTACCACATAAACCGTGTCACAATAATGAATAATGCCAGGAATTTTATGATTCGTTGCTATTGTCTTTATATGAATTTCACTGCTCATATTTCATAGCTTCATAACCTGATACCAGTCATATGACTTGCTTGGTGAGTGACACTGGACCCCCTGGTATTGGATGCCAGCTTCCAGGAAGCACTAGCACTGAGGCAGACGACAAAATGTGATACAATGTCGCAACAATAGGATCAAGTGACAGTTTAAGTAGCAATCTGCAGACCAATGCCAGGAAATCACCATTGTTTTGTGCAGAATAATAATTAAGGTTTAACTGAAAAACAACTAGGTGACAATTGCATGTCAGCCAACACCCATATCTGGCATGTGCCTCCAGTTAGACTCTCCACTTCATGACCTTGGCAGATTAACAAATGTTATTCCAAAATAATGACTGCTAATTGAAATGTGGGAACAACTGACGATGGAGGGCCATTGTTTTGGGTGAAAAGGGCAGGCATATGGTAATGCTGCGGAGGTGTGGGATAGGCTGGAAATGGGCTGTGGCAGCATCCATCCGTCAAGTAGTGGTCATTGACACCAATAATGTCTATGATAATGTTAACATTGGGTGCTAAAAGTGTTGTGAAGCAGGCTACAATTTTGCACTAGCCACTGTAATTGCTCGCCACCAGCAGGGGGAACAAAGGTGTTAATTTGGGTGCCAAGAAGCCAAGAACAACACCTTTAGGAGTCAGTCCACGAGCGTGCAAAGTTATTCAGTGTTCCGCTGCGTACATAAACACCTGGGGGTGGCTTTAGAAACCTTGAATGGATAACAGTTGACAACCTGTAAATGAAGTGTCCAAATCTCGCATACATAACTGAATGGCCATTAAACAGACATAAATATGGTTTACACAATGCCCACCAAGCTTGGAAAATTACATGTCAAGACATCATACCCTACCTCACGATATTCCTTTTCAAAAACTGACCTGATCCAATCAACTTTTTAAATGCTGGCCATGTCACTTGGTCGTAAGTGGGAGCTAATGACAACTGCCAAGTTTGGAACCTTTTTGGTAAACCCAATTTTCAAAGTTTATTATACTGTCATAGGTGTTTAGGGTCTATGCAGGTGTCTAAAGGCGAGTTAATTCAAGGAGAATAGGTTACATGACATTTACCAATTCTCATAGCTTGCCTTTGGCAAGGAGAGCCCTAACACCTACATTGTACAGCCCAGTTGATGCAATAACCTACAGTTGATAGGACTTTTAAACAAATCTGTTGCAATGAATCAGATGGATTGAATGTAAGAGTTGAAAATTCCATGTGTGTGGCAACTCAAATAACAATAATACCATCGTGGGCTTCTTAGTGATCCCTAAGAACTTGCAACTGATATTTTATACCCAAATACAACCTTACACACACAAACAAATACCTTGTAACCTTTCCTCCTCTTACCCAAGCAAACAAAAAACAGTCACAGAAAACTTTCAATATTGCATAAATTATTTCGTATCCATGGATTGAAATAACATGTTCTGCTTTGGAGGCAAGGTTAGTTTATTAAACTGAATAGCCAAAAACGTAACAAATATGGGCGAATGTGGTGTTCTTGACAAGACATCCTTCACAGCAGTATAAACTGTGGTCACTGTTAAGAAACTGAATCACAGTTGTATAAATGGTAGCTTTTGGGGAGCATTGTAACCAGCTGGAGACTATCAAACATCATAAACAAAGCAATCAAGTAGCCTGTCAACAATCATCCACACGTAGCCTTTTCCTTACACTATCACTTCTGACAAATAGGTGTAATTTTATGCCTAAATCCTATCAGAAACACTAGCGAGAATATCAGGAAACTAACTAGTCAAGAGGTAAGCACCATCCCCTTGATTGCATGATTTCTAGCAACTAGTTTTTTATTTAACAGCTGACATGCAGGTCACCAGTTGTTAAAAAACGTTAGAGCCAGTAACAAAGAAACAACACCTTTCTAACAAAGGAATGAGCGGAGCTGTTCCAGAAATAGTTTCATCATGCGCACGATCTTGCCTACTCCTTAGCCACGCATGTTTTGCATGTTTTGGTTCCAAGTTAGAGAGCCGATTGTACGTGCAGTTGCTTGTTACTACCACCAGAGCGCAGCACTACATGAGGTGGGAGGAAATTCTATTTGTTTTTGATCAGTGCATTGAACTTTGGATTTGAATGTATGATAGTTTGGTAGAAAATTCAAAATATGCCACACGTTTTAATAGTGAAGAGGTTGTAAATTGAAGCAGTTAAATAAGTCTTGGTCTACAAAATGTAAACACAAAACAAGTTGAAACACTCCATTTGTGGAGATTATTCCTTGCTAGGATGATAAGTGATATATTACATAGGTGCTACTTTTTTATCTTTATATTTGTTTTTATTCCAGGTACCTTAACCAGCATGTTTGGACCTGTCAGTCCAATGTTATATGAGGCTGAAATGTAACCAGTAGGTGGCAGCACATATTACACAGACTATAATCCTAACGATTACATGGAATAATATGATGTATCCCAATCAGCAAATAAACTCCTATTTCCTATTTCAACACATTAAAATTACATTATGACACACAGCAAAATGTACTTCTAACGTAACATTATTCTATTCATTACACAGATAAGGACGAGTGGTTTTAAAAGCATATGGCACAATTCTTAGATTACAAATTCAATTTCTGGTCACCAGCAATTCCCGTTTGCTTTTTTAATAGACAAAGCTTCCAGGCAGAAACTATTTATCATCTGATTCTACCTGAATTTCCTGTTCAATCCGTTATCAATGAACAAGGCCATATTAGTTATCACAAATGACATGTTCACAATGTACCATAGCAAAAACAGACGCTTTCTCCTTGGGAATTCCCAGGCTAGTAGGAAAAAAACTAATTTCAGACATTAAAATGTTATCATAGTTCCTAGAACTTGGTGTTTCCCATGTACATTTCCACCTGATACCCTACGAAATGGTCATGCATTGTTTCTCACAATAAATCTTGTGTGTGAACTTTCAATTTAACAAAGCTTTATGGATAATATGCACCAATTTTTGTAATCAATGCATCTGACATAATAAGCATTTAATAAGCTGCTTATAAAATGTCTTCTGTGCTGTTTCCCATGCACTTATGCATTTGCACAACTGTCAACAAGTAACACAAGGCACAAGGCAATGCTTTTTTCTCAATATCATCGAAAACTTTCATTGTCACCTTTGTGACCCTATTGCTAGACTCCACCATAATTTCCCAAGAAATTAGGTTTTTTTATACTAAGAGTAATATCTGCTACATAATAGTCTCACATTGGAATTGTTTTTGCTATTTTTGCTGACACAATATGTAACTGTAATTAGCACAATACATGCACCTTGCGTCGCCAAATAATTTCTCCTCTTACAATACAACATTTATCCCAGTACAATAATGAACAGCAATTCCCTGAAATAGCAAACCATGCCATTGGTTGCATATTTTACATGTGGAAAACTTCTACAAATAAAATCAAGGTCAATGGTTTAAAAAAGTGTCAATATTATGTTCAGTTTTGACTCAGAAATGTCGCCTTGTTTCAGAGCCTCTTCAGGAAAAGCACACATCCTTATTTGCCGAGACTGAACATGCAGACAATGGCGTCAAGAATGGCGTCATCTCAATACTAGCTTTGTTTAATTCTTCCCACCATATCATGCGATTCGTGCGAGATTGACACCAATAGCCATACTCATGGGTACTTAATGTCTAATTGAAATATTGTTAATTGGTACCAAATTTACGCTATGACTGCGTTACCATTGTTATCATACAATGAACATGTTTCACCAAACTGTTAGTCAGTTGAGCGAGTGAGACATCATAAAAACCTTTTAACCCATAATTATTTCTCATCATAAGTATGAATGCTATTTTGGTGATCATACATGTAACTCACAATCACACTGCAACTGAGAAATAAGCGATAGCCAAGCACGAGTGACATACTTGTGATATTAAACTTATAATGAACTTTTTCAGCTATTGGCAGAGGTGTAAAAATGCGACTGATTTTAATAGATGATCACCTTTGCAGATAAGTAGTACCCCAGTGTACATTTGTAACAATCTCCCCGTAAGAGGAGATAGCAGCATCTGACAGTTGTCTCTTGTGTTTGGTTAGGAGGGACAGGGCAGGCAAGTAAACCACCCTAAAATCACAGAGGCCCTTAAATGATGTTAATCATCTTATCAGCAATGCGTGACTTTATCACTGCCCTATCACCACAAGGGTCAATTCTTTTCTACAATCCTCTTCAGTTTTCCAAACGGTATACTCATTTTTCACATTTAATGTAGCTGAGACAGGAGAAAAGGTGAGAACAGGTGAAGGTCTCTGGCCAGATAAGGATTTAAAAGTGCTTCTATGTTCCACGGCTGACTACTATTCAATGATTGTCACTATCAAATTTGATTTCATCCAGCAGTTAGCAGTTACCCATTAGTACCGGTAGTTTGGGTAGATGATCTGCGATTATTAGGGTCCTGGCTTTACCAATATGTAATAAATCAAAGGTGTCACATGAGTACATTTCTTCTAATTATCAGGACATTTACATTAAAATGTATATTTCTTTGTAAATAATAATCTCATCAAATATCAATAACATCTACTTTTTTTTCAAAAGGCACTCCGTCCGTATTAATGTTTGTAATTATGTGTTCACATAACACTTACCAAACAAAATTGAATGTTTATCTCAAATAATGCTTTTTTTCCAATATGGAGAAATCTTTCTAATGGATTTCATATATCTTATACCATTTGTAAAGAGAAGAGAAACTACTTTAATACAAATTTGGTCAAAGGCTGAACCGTAATACATTTGTAACACATTCGTAACACATTTGTAACACATTTGCAGCTTTTTTTAACAGCTCCAGATATAACGCTGGGCACAAAGCATCTATGATTCTGACTGTCCTGACTTCCCTACTATTATGAACAGGAATGTCATGATTATGACAGGAGCAGTTTTATTACTATTACACACAGTTACGAATATTTCTCTTCTAATGTATTTTTTATACATGATATACCCCAAACAGTCACAAAATAATGTACATAAAATTTGAATTTTTCTATACACTCGGCCTACATTAGCAGCCTCAAAGGCCAATAACGTGCTTATTTGCGTGGATCTAAAAGAGAATTATCAAAATTCACATTTATTATACAGATAAATATTCTATGGACATTTTCAGTTGTCAAAATACTGTTTTTGTCTCTTCGCAATGGAGTATTACTACAACAACATATTAGGTCTAATATATATAGTTTCTAGATTGATAAATGACTTCACACATCTTGTTTAGGACTCAATAACTTCCATTATTAAAATATAATTAGACTTTGAGAGTAAAAGGTTCAATGTAATTGTTAAGTTTGATGATTTATCAAATACTTGAGCTACATGTAGTCTTCTCACAAGATTTTACAAAAAACATAAGCAAAACCTTAAAACCTTAATTATTTTACACATAGATATATTTGAATTAATTGAGCTTGGTGGACGTTGACATTAGAGGACTCTTTCTATAAATATATACGGGCAATATCACATAGCCTCTGCCGGGATTTAAACCCTGGACCACTACCACTGTAGCACCTATTCACCTAAAAAAGTGGACCAAAGTTTATACAAATGGAAAATCAGATACCGTATTCGTTCTAATAAGCGCACAGTGCGCTTACAAAAAATAAATTTCTAACAAAAACTAATGTCAAATATTAGTAATAAGCGCACCCCGACAATTTTTCGTGGTTCTTGCATTTTTTCTTTTACTGCTTACCACGAACATTCTTTCACAACGCCACTGGCATGTTAGTCTTTTTCACAACGCACCCGGCGCATACCCGCGTGTTAGTCTTACAATATGGCGAGATAAACATGAAATCTTTGGGGGGAAAAAAGCAAAATTTGATTAATTTAATCTGTGTAAACAGTAGTGCTAGGACTAGGTGGAAAATTGGCACTCTTCATTCGGTCTGTACTTACCGAATGAATACCAAATCAAGTCGAATTAGAGGAAGGGTCTTGAATACCTTTGAATTTTGTTGAACAAGCTCACATATACTTGTATAATCCGTTAGTAACATAATTCTAATAATCTCTTACGAATGCTGGTCGGAAAATCAAAATAACTTACTTATTTATGAAGACTAAATTGCACATGACGCTTCCGTCTCAGTGCGCATGCACAAGTGCAGTGTTTGGCAACCGACTCTATATTTATATTTTTATATTTATCGCAACGCACAAACAATAGTGTGAGAATGCATTTTCAACGCGCTACATCTCATTGCCGGCTTGATCCAGCCAAAAGCACTTTTGTTTCATGAAATCAGGCCCATGCGCAGCCGAGATGCGCAGAAGGTAAATAAACAAAATGGGCACTGATTTGAATGAAAAAATCAGAAATTTCTTGATAATATTATGTAATTACATCTTTGTACTTTTTTGCTCCAGAATGTGTTGATTCTAGTTGATTCGATTCTAAAATATCCAATTCTAATGAGGAAATTTCATAGAAAAACGAATCATTAACTGAGTGACCACCTATTCATGTACAGCACTAGTAAACAGGGGGGTGCGCTTAATGGAGCAGATGCGTTTATAAGAACGAATACGGTATGCCTTTTTTTCTTATTCAAAACACACATTCAAATGAGTCTTAAAATGAAATAAGACTTTACGAGTAGGAAATCCTGAAGTCTCACTTCACAAGGAGCTTTAATTTCCAGTTTATACAATTATTGTACATATTCTATACAATTATAACATGAAAGTGAGAATATCATGTTCTAGATAACATGATTAAATTAAGTTGTAGAACAATTGACTTGATTAGTACCCTGGAAGCCTATAGAGATCTTCTGGCGTACAATGAAGGTCACACATCTTTGTGGTTTATGTGGTCAATTTAGCTGTATTGTTTCCTGATCTATCATCACAGACCATGAAGTCTAGCACTCAGAACACAAACCACAGAAACAACCACAAAATGTCTGCCATGGCTTCCACACCTGTGTGGACCTTTGGATATATAGGCATCATTATTTTAAAAGTAATTCTAAAGCATTATATTACAAAATTGCATTCATCACCAGGAAACCAATGCAACAGAACTGCTTTCAATTGGGTGGACATAAATTTAAGCTGTCCAGAGTGCTGACAAATTCTTGCAAGATATTAGAAAAATGTTTGTAGCAAATGAACAAATAATTGGCTATTGGAACTTTGATCTAAAAGACAAATAGCATAACAATTATATACAAATGTTAAGAAACTCTCAACATTAAGAGTCCTTTTGACTTCACACAAAATCCTCTTTCCACTAATAAATGCATGGGTTGATAACGGTATTTTCAAAGCCCTTAAATAATCGTCGAATAAATGACAAGAGAAAAGGCCAATGCCAGATTTTTGGAAAGAGACCTAAAACTTCATTAGTCTGAAACGTGTAAATAATATGTAAAACATTTGATGACTTTGACAAAATTGCCATTTGTAATGGGGCATGATTATCAGCATCATTTAAAGTCAAAAGAGTAGCTGAACATTGCCATACATTCCTTGTGACACCCAGATAGTTCTAGCGCACTAGTTGATACTGATAGGCAATAAAACACACATTTCATCCAGCATTTGTCAAATTTCTCAATCATACAATTGTAAATGAAACAAGGACTAGCAAGGAATGTGTTTTTAAAACTTACAACTTCAGAGAAAATCAGGATTTTAAGATAAAAACTAACATGTAGTATTGTACTTCTAGAGGATCTATCGTTGTTGTCTCAACCTTATTTGTTTATCTGGTGACATAAATCAATAGCATTTTAATTCATTTCATGACATTTCATGCATTTAAGGAATGAAAGTATTTTTTAAAAGACTCTGGACAAGTGAGACATTGATTGACAATGACCTTGTTCTTCCTGTCATTTGCCCTTGATGGAAATTACGAATTATTGAGCTGCCAACGAGCCTTCAATCAGTTTGTTTTTAAGAGTAACCATGTCTCTCTTATCACACAGACACCTATTATAAAACACAGACAAATATTTGTCATCGGCCTTCCTAAAGGCTGCTGTTCCTATTCTGTATCATTTTAGCACATTATAAAATCTACTAAAATGAAAATATTTGTGAGGACATTCAATTGGAAATTGCAATTACGTCTTTGCATAATATGACACAACTTTCACAAAGCATATTTATAAATCTGACCTTGGTTCTATACAATGTTTCAAAGAAGTCTTTTAATAAATTACATCTCACATACAAAGAAATATTCCTAAACATGAAATACAAGTATGTTGTAAAAGTTTTTTGTGTTCTCCTTGCACAACGTTTTTTCTATTGCAAATATATAAACCTGGTAACGATCATAAAATGAACCATTCATCCATCCACTGTAATAGTGGACATATTAGGCTTGTCCCAGGCCAACAATTTGTGACATGACATACAATAAACCCAACAATAATTACCCTTATTGCATCAAGTGCCAAATCTCAAGACTGTCTAATCAAATTGCAATGTTTTATATAATGCTGATGTGATTTATTACATACAAAGCTGGGAAAAAAGCAATGAGAGAAGTGTTTACGAGTTTCTTTTTATTCTCTAAAAAGTAAGGCCATGGAGTGGACAATATCCCAGTGTGGTCAATGCATGGAGTTAGCACTCACAGCAGGCACACTGTCCAGGTGCCATAGTCTCTGTCAACAGAGTATCACTATAACCCAGCACCATTTACGTCTAGTGATCAGGGATGAATAGCAAATATGGCAAATTTTCTCACCAATGAACTCTTCAGTTTTTTTGTTATAGCCATGTTAAGAAGTAGCTTTATATGATAAAAGACCAGTGATGAACTTTTTGAAGGTATACTAATAACATAAGCAAAGACCATGATTATTAGGAACTTTTCTACAGCATGCCTAGGATAATGAAATAATGGCACATTTGGGTCTTTTATACACGGCCGTAATTTCGCTGGATCCAGCTGGGTCTTTTAAAGTCAGGTTAGAAAGCAAGCTTTCAACTGTTTTATATGAAAGCGGCAAAGTGGGTATTACCAAATGTGCTTTGTGAGAAACATAAAACACAAATTCAATTGGGCAGAAGTAATAACTGATCTTACGAGTGAAATAAAAGATTAATTTATGCAAGACCAGACAGATTTTGCCCCCTTGTGGGAACAACCTTGTAACTGTGAGTGCCTACAAATAAATTACATATAATCACTACAACCAGTCATTCAATTTTCTCATATGGAACCTATAAAACTGACTTTTCCCTTTCAGGTCAGATTTTATTCGACAGTCAATAATGCAAGAGCAAATGAGGTTTTACAAAGCCCTTAATCGCCATTTTAATTCAAGGTAATGTAAAATGTCAACATCTTCATAATAATCACATGTTGTCATAATAACTTAAAAACTCAAGGGTATTATTCCAATTTTGCAACAAAATAAAAAAGTAAAATTTCCGCTGTTTCAGAAGTGACTTTGTTCAACATTTTTGCTATGAAACTATTGATCAGAACACCTCAATCAACATAATAATGGTACATTTATTTCTTCGAAACTTTTAGATACAATTTTGCATCGTTGAAAATGTATTTAACAGTGTCTTGAGGCAGAGCAAGTCGTAATACAGTTGAGCAGTTACAGCCCTGCTGTTGGTAACAAAATCCAAAAATTATGTCGCACGTCAAGAGCTTCCAGTTTCCTTATATTTCAAGAGCCTACTTGATCCGCAATCACTCATACTGGGCAATTATTCAGCTTATTTCTATTTAAAAAATGAACATTTTATTTGTTAAAAATGATCTTTTTGTACGAATATGGCTTTTAAAAGTTTTACTAAATCATTAATTACAAAATCTATCAAATTTGTTTCTCAAACCACAAAGGCATATGAATGGTCTTAAAATGCACTTTTTTCTAGTAAACATTTTACTATCATAATTATTGAATATCTATTTCTGAGATATGACTCTCAATATTTTGGCATTTAAATGAGATAAAAATCTATAGAGCTTCCTGATAGTGTGTTTGTTTATGACACTCTGATAGCAAACTGACACATGTGGGGTAAATCACAGTAATCATCCCATGTTCCACCATCCTAGCTTATACAATCCTCCAGAGCTAATTATTATATTTACAAACAAAAGCACCATCCTTATGAAGTCTTCCTATTGTCTTCAAGGTTGGACTGCTGCTAAAATTTGTGGGTTGATCAGTCTACACTGAACAGGCCTGACATCATTGACAACCATATGCCCAATGCACACATACACCCATTACATTCATTATCAGATGTGTTGCATTTATGGTAAACAAAGACCTTGAAATATCAAATGAAGATTTCTCCAATACTTTTCCATGAATTCCATATCCAGATTTTTGTGCACTTTCGCTACATAGACATAAAATTGCTCAATACAACACTTGGAATTTCATTATCATTCTTATAGCCCAAACATTATATTCATATGCATGGTCTTCAAGAAGTTAACATGTAAAATAGTGTATGAAATAGTGTTAATGTG
>CM032666.1:46114806-46129915 GCA_019095985.1 Streblospio benedicti
GGTGCGACTACATTCTACACATTCTAAGGCTTGCCCAATATTCTCTTAGATTTCTAATCTCAGTACATCACCAGTCAGCTTCTAATAAAAATCACTCATTTATCTACACATGTTAACAAGCAAATAATTTGCTTTTGATGATAGAATTCAATGCCCATATAAAGATAGCACATCATTATAAACGAATAATCACCATCAAATAACATTTTGATTAGCTAATTCTCCTGGGGATAGGGAGCTTTATCAACATCATCTATTAAAATTCACACCCAACATATTTAATGTTTTCCTTGACTTCAATGGCTGCTGAGATGAAAGTGTAAAGCTTTTGGAGAGATTTTCTTTTTACCCCAATAGTAGTCCATGTATTCATTTACACTTCCATGTATTAAAAATGTAATGGCAACAGGGCCATTCTGGCACTCTTGGATTTGTACTATCTGACATAATAGGGATTTTAACATTCCATAATTTATACAGAATTTAGCATCATTAGCTACATCATGAGTCTTTTTAAGTATCATGGTACTAGATCCTCTTTCAGTAATATAATGAGCTCAGCAATTAACAACATTCCCTAGTAGACTATAGTTCAAACACCTCACTGTTGTGGTGCTTACCAAGCTATGGTAGAATGAGATTTCAAAAGCCTTCTAGTTTTCGATTTGGTTTGATCCTGAATTTGAAAAAATTCAACCAATACCATGCTGTATACCCAATATTGGGCTTTACAGAAAGTGAGGATGCCAAGCTGAAAAGTGGAGCAGTTTTTTGTTTTGTTTTTTCTAGATCTGGGGTGGTTTCCATCTAATCATTCTGTGATAGCGTAGCTAAGTTTGGGGGTTGGAGGATGCATCAAATATTGGACTGTAGCAATGTAACTTCAAATCAGACATACAAAATTTCAACATTAAATGGAAGCTTAGTTACTTCTTTCTTGACAGAAAATGTGGTATGTTTATGAGCTCATTAACATAATTCTAATTTTAAAGGTTTTTTTTCACAAAATGTGTTCACTCTAACTAATCCTATTCATGCAATATATTAATTTGAACAAATCTAATTACATCATAGCATGCCATTTTGGCTATAAAGCTCATACAAACAATACTCTTGTCCCACAGTTTAGTGCATATGTATATGTAGGAGACGGTTTGTATTGGTAACCGTAAAGTGGTTAACATTCTATTGCGTAAGCTAAATCTTGCAGTGACAAAATCAATATGGCATGAAAATTAAATAGCTTGAACGTCGTTGATTGAGCGTTATTGATAGTCACTCTCTTTCTCCACGAAAATCAAATTTTATGAAACCAGATTTTGAAATCTGTATTAGTTAATATGTGATTACAGTTGTATATTGATGAAAACTTCATATATTTGGGGGCTGCTAACATGCCTGTGTTCCTCTAATAAATGAAGGTTAATTCAGGACGTCTTTTTCTAGCCATATAATTTCACAAATAAACTGTGAACTTTTTTTTGTGAATATCCCATGCATTATCATCCAATTACTATTTCCTATTTAAGGGTTTTGTGATAGGTGTAATTGCCCCTAGATGTACTTAAATTAGAAATTCTAATGAATGTATTCGCATTGTATCTGGTTTATGAAGACGGCCATTAAGTTATTTGTACTCTAATTTTCATGTGTAGAAGGATGCACATTATTATTATTTGTTGCTGTCCTAGATCATGAAACAAGAACATCTCACTGATCGCTCATATTCTAATAAACGCCTGTGTTTATTTTAGTCCGAACTCCATGTACATGTATTCAAAATTTTTACAAATAAACATTCACCACTTAAGTTAATCCATCTTTAAACATGTAGAACAAACACCCCATAGATTGTATCATAAAGAAATTGCACAACATTGCTAATTTGCTATTACCAATCATTTAAAAATGGCTGGCATTGTTACATGCATGTTACGTGACACATGAACATAGATTGCGGCATTCAAGTTTCCTCAACTCCTTAGAAATATCATGTCACTTACCAACTTAATGTTACGTACCGGGTGTTTAAAATACATAATACAATAGGTATGTCATCCTACAATGGCAGAACATATCAACAATCAATGTCAATTGCACTTAGTTTCAGAGGCTCTTTAAAAATTGTCAATGTGCATAATTGTAGTAAGAACATTGCTTTCTTTACCAAGTGATAGATAACATTGAAGTTTCATGATCATTATTCAATTTATATGGGAAAATTTCGCGTTGCAATCACTGGTTCGTTCTATATAAAAAAAGTTGTCACTTGGTTAAGCACCTGTAATTAACACACAGCCATTCTCAATATGGGTGCTGAATGACTGAAGGTCAGCAGAGATCAGTGACGACAGTTACAGCATTTACCATGTTTACTGTGATGTTGATCTGTATGAGAAAATCCTTGTGCATCTATTAAATCCTCTTTTGGTTCTCAGACACTGTGGGAAACGTGTAGACACTTGACAAGACTTCTGTGAAAATGTTTCACTCATGATTCATCACTGTCATGAAATATCCTATGAAGTGCCCTTCACTTTTACAAACAAAATTATAAAAAGACAAATAAGCATAATATACTGAATCATTAATATTGAAATACCCTCCCAGATGGACGCACAAGGAATGATGGCGTGGGAAATGAGATTGGACACTCTGCAAAGCATGAGAACATGCTTGTTGATTTCTCTTTCTAAATGGTTACAACTTGACTCTATCAAATAGAATGACCAAACTAGCAACAATCTTGAAATATGGTAGACAATAAATGTCAAACAAATGAAGTGATGTTTTCAGCATGGACATCATTCTTCCAACTCAAACAAATATATCTTTCTACTGTTAATAAGACTGTGTTGAACCAGTCAATACTACTTTATATATGTAAATTGTATATATTGCACAAAATATTTCAATTTATATTTGAACATTTAAAAAATGGTGTACTCAAAAACAAAGCTGACTAAAAACATAAAAAATTTGCATTTCTACAGCGAAGACTTATTTTGAGTCATTGGTCTGTAGGCATATTTACAACAACATTGGATTATCATTAACACTACATTAG
Source organism: Streblospio benedicti (assembly GCA_019095985.1). NCBI lineage: Eukaryota > Metazoa > Annelida > Polychaeta > Spionida > Spionidae > Streblospio > Streblospio benedicti. The sequence continues at coordinate 46,117,874 of CM032666.1, forward strand.
TACGTTAAAATAACCATTAAAACAAAAATATAGAAATTTATCAAATTAGGAATAGAAAAGCACTTGTAAAATATATTGCTTTTGAAATCTAATGGATAAACTAGTCAAGGCTCATTGATTTCCTAATGTCCAGGTTATCCAACAAGCAGGAGTGTCATGATGGACAAAACATTGATGGATGATGACAATGTTACAGCTACGCCAATGCCATGTCTTGTTCAAATGATAGATAGGATGCTTTAATAATAATGTACATGGAATGATTTATCAATGTAAATTAGTTGTATCATTAGAATGCTTTTAAACATGAATAGAAATCTGTGTGGAACAAAAAATTACATATCAGGACAAATTAATGAACGCTATAATGCAGACATTTTTTAAATGATCGTATTATTCAATGTCTAGTATTACTTTAGGTAGAATGATAGGTTCATTCATGAAATGAAGGATTGATTTTAAAAGCAATGTGTGGTCAATTGCATATAATCTACGTGTACATGTGGGGTGAGGGTGCCAAGGGGGGTGGGGGGGTTTTACACCTCATGGGTAGATATTGTATTACTAGATGATGTACAGTGCAAAAGCCTTTCCTGTAGACTTGAGGGTGATAGTACATGTACTCTGCATGGCACTTCATTGTAAAAGTCAATGCTTTCATGAACAAGTAACTTCTGTCACTTCTATAGTAATTCTATGCAGTAACTCAACCAAGTGAAGAACTAGAAGATCATTCATTTTTCATTAAAATGTTTTTCTCTTGTTTATCAGTGAATTTCAACCAAATCAGTTTCTTCAATCTGTGTACGTTTTCAGTTCAAGCTAAATTCTTCACGCAATTAAATAAAAATTTGCAGATGTGATGAAATAACTAATTCAGATCTTGTTCATCTCATTTTGATAGACTTTTCATGACAGACAGTTGACTTTTGACTACTGACATGGATAGCAGATGATTACAGTGAGTCAATATGGCCTTGTCAAAAAACCCACCCCTATCAGATTGGCTAACAATCAAGGTTTCTCTTGTCAATCATGCAATATTGGGGGAATGTACTGTCATCCATTGGCAATGACACTTCTATTAGATTATCAAGTTTCTTCTGTTAACCAGCATTCATTTATTCAATTATGCTAATTATACTTTTCATAAACTTTTAAAAAATAGAATATTATGCATAATCAAATCAAATTAACCTTTATGTTACACTATAAACATTCATCAAAATTGTATTTTTCCCCCAGCCAGCTACTTTCATGAGTTTACGGAGAGAATAATAAATAACATCCACGTAATCAAGCATTTTGGAGCTGGAGCCCTGATGTAGACAAGGACTTGATTAATGGCATGTATATAATTTATCAAAACTAAATAAGGAAACACTAGAAGTCACTAAAATAAATTGTTTCACAGGTATCTCACTCTTCTGCATCAAATTACATAATGCAGATATCTATCAAGAAAGATTAATTTCAAATTATCTCCTCAAGAACATGAACCTAATACTAACATTCAAACTGCAATATAAAATGATGTTTTACACAACAACATTCCTGGCAAATATCTTTTGCATATTGATTAAATATTATCACTTATCATGTTAGCTGGATTTACACCTAGATGACACTAATGTGTGGAAGAGTTCTTAACATTTTAGCCAGTTACATCAATTTATCATGTCATAAAATGTGTCCAGTTGGTTTTCAATCTGGTTAATCTCCAGAAGTTGTATACTGACCATGATGCTGTCAACAGAATAGCAGATAGAAGCTCTTCAGCATAAGAACAATGTATGCAGGCTATTTAGCTTCACAAGAAGTTGATTAAACTCACCTGACATTTATTGTACAATGCTCACAAATGTTAATATTTGTTGATAATTGTAAGAGTTGATATAATTGTGTAGTATTATTCACGAGGTGGCACTAAAGATGTGCCTCTCCATTACAATCATTAATATTCACATAATTTCTTCAATTACCTTAATATTTTTCACATAGTTTCATTAATATAATTGATACCGTTAACTTAATCAAAATGATGCAAGCAATTTTTGTTCCTTTCCTTATATACTGTCCTTCTATGGCTGAGTGGATAGGCAATTGGAGTCGTGATCAGATGGTTGTGGGCTCAATTCTCGGTCGGGTCTGGTGATAGGTGTTCAGTAAATTAATCCCTTAACAATTGCATACTATACTGCTCTATGGCACCCACACGTTAAATGAATACAGATTAGGCAAGTGACTGCTAATGTTGACTGAAAAAGCAAGTTTGCGCTATGGTCTGTGATATGCCAATGACCTGGTGTGGATCTATAGTGTCCTCTATATATATTCAATTGACTGTATGACAGCAAACAAATACTTAATTATTGTTAAATATATCAATAGCAATGAAAAAAGTGCCATTTTATTGACTAATCAAACTGCAAAACTTCACTATGAAAAATTTCAAAGCTTGAATTAAATTTCATATAATAATGATTTCTTGTATGTGTAAAAACAATTTAGAAGTCATAAAATTGAAACACAATATCCTAAATGCTAAAAAAAAGTCACAGTAAAACCACCCATGTTATATCTTTCACCAACCCTTCAAACATAGAAATTATGTGTTAGCGATTTATCATTTTCCACTTCTATAATTGTTGTTTGGTAACCTGCCTCTCTGTTATCAACCAGAACTTGATAATTCTTTACAACACTGAATGAGTTAGTTGAAAGTTTTAGAACTTGGGATAGGAGTCATCTGGGTCGCTGACAATATTTTTGATTGTTGATTATTCTTTCATGTTCAGGTTTGATGTCTGCATATAACACAGCTAACATACAAAACTCTTTGGAGGCACTGTCATAATGACCAAAGGGATACATTCTTTGATAATAATAACTGTTTAGGATTGTGCTTCACATAAACCATATGAAAATCAACAAAACTACAACAGATCTTTTATCGAACTACCTGTAATGTTAGATTTATTTATTTAATAAATGCAATTAAAACATTACATTTCTTCACAGAAATGCAAGTTAAACTTCCAATAAATTATCTTGAATTTAATTAAAATATTTATTTGCGGTTTGCGCATAATGACTTGGAACATGGTTGAACACAGAAAATACTTGTGGCGCTTTTGGATATGACTATACACCATAAACAAATGTCATCACACAGATTGCTGATGCTGAATATAGAGGTCAGAAAAGTTAATTTTGAAGAAAAGGGATATTTTTAATGCCCACCAGGAAACAGCACTTTCTAAAATCAACTAATTTCCAAAAAAGTGAAATGCATAAAAGCATCTGAGGTAGTAAATTATTTGACTATTAAACGCAACACTATATTTTTGTTTGAATCACTTCCATCCTCAAATTATTTATTTGACAACACAAGAAGAAAACAATTATATCTCTAATTTCGAGTTAAAGATCGGTAAGTCATAAAATTTTTCCACTGGTTTGCTGAAATCTTTGCAAATTAATGTCACATAAATTCAATATACATATATATGTAAATTTACACTAAAGCAATTCAAAGCCATCCTGTTATGGTTCAAAACTTCTTTGACAAAGATTTTATTGTATTCTAAAAAGCAAGGTATTGATACAAAATAATGACAGACATACATGTATTTGTGCTATAAGAGATATTTTGAAACCTCTTCATACTCATAGTACAATTTTAATTCAAACAAAGGTCATAAACACATAATGTATACAAATTCAATTATACATAGATAAAGAAATGTTTGAAAGTAATATACTATCGCAATGTTCAAAATTAATGGTACTGCATGTACATATAAATAATAAGTTAAAAACATATTAATTTTTCATCATAAATATGACATGTAATACTCTATTAAAAAGGAAGAAAAGTGTATACAATAAAACATGACAATCTTGCTATTGATGTCCTGGCACCAATTCTCTTACACTGCCATTTGGTACAACATCCAACCAATCAGAAGACCCACTGCTAAAATGTTCAGCCAAGTTGTCAAACGTCAGACGTACAATTTTACATTGTCAAGTATGAAAGAAAAACGGAGTTTTGAATTTGCTTTTGACATAAGACTAGCCCAGTGAATATTGCCTGCTAAAATGGCGGTTCTTAACCCATTGGTAGTTATTGCAATACATGTACTGAATATATGTGAGTGTAAACTAAATTCCCGTTGACCTACGATGAGGTAAAACCAAAATCAATAAATCATAAAAAATAAAAAAAAATCTTTTATGCAGCCCTAATTATTTCTCATTTAGAGGGTGTGGCCTGGGTGGGTATCCAGTAATTTTGCAACTAAGCCTTTCAGTTATTAGGGTTTATTGGACCAATGTCCATGCATGACTTTATACCTGAAGAAAGACAAATCCTTTTGCGTTTAGGATTTTATATGCAATAATTCCCAAGGATTTTCAGAATAAGTAACTAAGGACGAAAGAATTGTTGACAGTTGCAGAAAATTGATGTTAGGACAATTGTTATTAGTTGAAAAAATAAGATATACTATAACTGTCAATGGGGTTACTTTCAAAGTAATGCAATCTAAATGATAGTCTGCATAAAAAGTATATCTTTCGATTTCAGAAAATAAATCAGCTGAGAAATGGCTCCTTTTTCAAGTCATTGATGGCATTACTTTGTTTCATTAAGATTAATTAAGTGAGCACAGGTTAGTAAAAAAATTAAAAGTATAATACAGTATCAAGCAGCTAGTGGGAAATGGTAACAGTTATCTGCAAAAAAGGGAAAATCAATCAAACTCATGCATAAAAGAGCACAGTCAACATATCTTCCTATTTGTGAAAAATAAATCGCCAAAACACACACTTCCTGTATGTATTAAGGATGCTATTATCATCAATGACAAATATGAGCAGTGCCAAACAATACCTCTTTAAATTGATTCCTGGAAAAAAGTAAAATACTTTCTTATACTATCACAATAGGAAGATACGTGATTGCTTGATCACAAGACATGTCACATTACTAGACGGGAGTGTCATGTGACCTCTACCATGGCGACTCCCACCTTGTCCTCCACCCTGGTGAGGCGAGCCACGACAGTCGCTCGCTGCTTGTCCTTTTCGTTACCCACCAACCAGGCCCCAGGTTTGCCCAGGGTTTGGTCTAACCTGGAGAAAGAAACAGCAGACAACATCAGACACAGAATGAGAAAACAAGAATTTTACCTGTGTTTCCACTCTAGCCAGTCTGGCCATGATGGTCATTTTTTGTTTGTCCTTCTCCGTTCCAACCATCCAGGAGCCAGGCTTACCAAGGGTCTGGTCCAACCTGAGCAGAGAATCTTACATCACAACTGACGTTTACAAATATTTTCTGCTTTCTTTAAGTTTAGTATTTATTTATCTGTGTATTTTTCAATTGCTACTCGATAATTAAATTGACAAATAATTTAGATAATGAACCAAATTGAACTAAGTATTCAACGTCATTATTCATTAAGTAGTGTGCTTCAAAGTTACTTCCTGCACCTAGAAAAATATGAACAAAAACATTTCAAAATGCAAAAAACTATTATAGCTTTTCTTAAACATGTGCATATTATGCAGCTGTTTGTAAAGCATTCCAAATTTAATTCTACTATATACCTACTGTATACCATGTTTATATATATCATTTGCTGTGTGGAAAGATGCATATGTGTAATTTTTTCTTCTAATTTTATTAAAACCCAATGCAAATAATGATATTTTTTCAGTCTACATATTCTATTTAAGAACCTTTAAGCACATCTACTTAGTGAGTTTTTACCTCCTCTGAAGTTCTTTAATTCGGACCATCATATTGAGGTGCCCCTGAGAATATTGCTCTATCACATCTCGCACGTCATACGGTTTCCGTGCTTGCTGTAAATGAAAATTAACAAAACATATTATACACGCAAGAATTTTTTCACCGTTATTCTTCCAATATTTTGTTCCAACTAGTAGAAAACATGTGTAGGGTATTTCCCGAAACAATCAAATGGTAGCGTATGGAGTGTAGAAAAAGTTGAGGTTTATGATCTTTCACTGAAAATCACCATATACTAACGCAAAATTTTATAATTCGATTTTTTTTAGCAATCAGTATTAAGGAAATGCAATACACATTTATCTCATTGGCATGATATACGTTCTAGTGTGACGTGTTTTTAATTGATGAAAGCCAATAGTAATACTACCAAACATGTAATCAACATAAATTAATGTATCAATTTTCACACAACATATTTACTATGTAAGGTCAACCTACAAAAAATGTAAAAAGCAAACTCTCGAGATCCCATAAACTTATCACATGTGAAATGGGTGTTTTAGCGTACATGTACATATTTCATGCCTATAAATTTTCTTTTCACGTAATAACCATTAGAAATGTGGCAATTTCATTCTTAATTGTGGACACTAAACAGTGGTGCACAACATGCGATATGAGAAACATTTAATAAGCTATACTTATGCTTCACCTCTCCACAATTTTATTCTAACCTCCTTACATTTGTCACCTGTACCAGTGATCTGAATAGGACCTTGCAAGTAAGATTTACACTACCTCTTATAATTTGTAGACATCACATAGCACACAGAGATTAAGTTCATATTATATTATCAAATTCACATTTCACAATTATGATTAATTTTACATAATTGACGTAACAAGACCAAATTACATCAGAAGAAAAACATAATTTAACATAATTTTTGTGGAAAAGTATGAATTGAATTACATAGTATTCAAATTATAGCAATTGAGAAATAAAATACGTAATACTTATCTTGTTAATGTGATAAGTATTAGATTACTGAAATATTAATCTATATTTATATTGAGCTTGTGGTAATGTGTAGAAACTATATTCATGTTTATAACAGACACCGAATGTACATCAATATTTAGAATAAATTCCCTAATTTTACTGATAGAAATACACAGATATCGGGAAAAGTCATGAGGTTATTTCTATTGCAATTTTTACCATTTCATTGATATTTAAATGCAATTTAACACTATATTCGGTTCATTGAATATTACATAAACAAAACATTAAGCAAACTTTGATAATTATAGGCTTTTCCATTAATCACAGTTTACTTCAATGAACTATCTGCCTAACCAAGTCCAAGATTAAAGACTAAGATCAGAATAAATGGCAGCTATCAGACAAATTTTACTGCTTCATTTCAATCAAGTTAGCATAAATGACGTCTGATGCATTGTGGCTATTTAACATTGCCCACAAATTCATCTAATAAAATGTGATGTCTGCTAAGGGTCACTTAAAAGACCCAAGGGTCTTTGGCAACATTGAATGCAGTTTAAAACTGCACAATATGGGTTGGTGGCGATGAATGAACAATACCAGGAAATTACTTAGAGCCATTATGATTTTACAAGGGGTTTTAAAAATTCACTCCTTCAGGTTTCTATATGCCATCATAAAAGTTGTTCAGACAAAGCTCAGTTAATGGACAGTCACACTTCAATATATCTTATACGTATTTAGCACCCCAGGAGGTCAGTTTCAACTCTTTTATAAAGGTAGATTATGTTTTGTAAATTTACAACCTTGATGATGCCGATGATGCTTCTTACAGGCAATTTCTCAATCACCTATTATAAGAGGATTACATATTGATGTTTGTTAATAATAGCAATTTGTGATTGTTCATTGTGGGGGTAGGGGGTGGGGGTGGGGGTTTCAATTAATGAACTGTAAGTGTGGGGGTAGGAAATTATAGAATGGCATGTGCTTTGACCAATTACAGCTTTTCCATTCTTCTGCAAAATGGAAGATGTTATCTGCATAGGTCAGCCTCAGAACAAGATGTGAAATATGGGCTTTTGCCAGATTTGATAATATTCAACCCGCTTTACCAATGGCTCGTGTTACTGATCACACTTTCTGATTACAACATAAAAGGTAAGAGACTAGAAAATAATATTAAAGTAGAAATGTTATCTGATTTCAGGGAGTTGACCACAAGAGAAAGCCATGGGTTAACCTCGGATTTGAAATGACAATACAGGTAATGGAGCAAACACCATCACACAGAGTCCTTGTTTAACACTAGTCATTAGAATCAGGTGGTCTAAAAATTTCTCAGGCACTTCATATGTTTGCTTAATCTCCAGAAAGATTTACAATTCTTTTGCAAATCATTAATAGCAATTGTATCAAAAATCCACAATTACAAGTTACTAATAAATAATATAACCAGTGGAACTTGAACTTAAATCAGTGAACATTAGGAATTTTCATTGTTACATAGAAAATTTTGAAATATTTAACTTTCCATGCCCTATTTAATACATTAAATTAAATCTCAGTGTGTATCAAAATGACCTACCTATCATAATCAATCTACCAGAATGGCCAGAAGCATACAAAGTCAAATCACTATTAAGCAGTGCCGTAATTGGGAAAACATTGGCACATGAATGTGTAAGCTTCTTGCACCTACATAGAACTTCACAGGGATTTCAGTTGATTCTCTTTATGCTCTTCCACATGATTGAAATGGTACAGACACACTAGTAAGATCAGAACAAGAACTTCTGATTCTTTTAGTTTCCATGGTTTCTTGGTATTGTGGACAGATGCTTATGAGCAAAATTAAAGGAAGTCATGTGAAAAACATTTTTAAGGAATAATCACATGATATTTCTCATTCATGTTATGCAAACAATACTAAAAGTTATTCATAAGTTAGCAAGCACAATTTGTGAATGAGTCTAGCAATACAGGTACCAAGTACCAACACTCGCATTCATACAAGAACATTTTGACAACTATTGTACAGATATTTCTTATCCATGTAGTTAGAAATCAATGTCAAATCACAAAGATTTACAGCTTGTTGTAGAGGTTGTTACATTTGAAAGATAATATATAATTCATTCTTCATAAAATTTTTGATGATTATATAGACTAGACTTAAAAAATCCTCTCCTGGATACAGCCTCAAAGGTGTGTGGCCTTTCTAAAAACCACCAATGGAGGAGAGAAACCTGGTGGTGGGACGATAATGTGGAAGATGCTATCAAGTTGAAGCGGACTCGCTTTAAAACCTACAAGGCACTGACTAAAGCCGGCAAGAGAAGTGAGGCTATTGCTGCTAAGAAAGCCTACATCGAGGCTAAACGTAATGCTAAACTTGCTGTATGGCAGGCTAGGTCAGAAGCAGAGAAGGAGCAGTTCGCAGATATCTCTCCCAATGATGGCAGTATCTACAAGTTAGCAAAACAAATGGACAGGAAAAACCAGGACGTGGTAGGGGAGAAGTGTGTCAGAAACGATGCTGGTGAACTATCTCTGAATGACGAGGACAAGATGAAGGCCTGGGTCGAGCACTATGCTAGACTCCTGAATGTTGAATTTGAGTGGCCCAGTGATCTTCTGCCCGATTTGGCACCTGTGGAGGGTCCTCCCCCACCTATCACTGTGGATCGTATCCGCAAAGCTCTCAGCAAAATGAAGTGTGGCAAAGCTGCAGGCCCCTCTGGCATCATAGCTGAGATGCTGAAAGCTACAGGTGAGGAGGGTTTAGAGATGTTAAGACATCTGGCGGAGGTTGTCTTTATCAACGGTGAGATTCGAAGGACTGGAAGGAGAGCTACATCCTGAACCTCTACAAGGGTAAAGGTGATGCCCCTCGACCGAGGAAATTATCGAGGTCTTAAGCTGACTGACCAGGTGATGAAACTACTGGAGCGAGTTCTTAGACAACTTTATCCGTGGTATGGTGGACATCGATGCAATGCAGTTTGGATTTGTACCTGGACGCGGCACAACTGATGCAATCTTCATCATTCGCCAGTTGCAAGAAAAAGTACATCGCTGCAAACAGGCCACTGTACATCGCGCTTGTCGACCTGGAGAAGGCCTTTGATCGTGTACCCAGGAAAGTTCTTTTGGTGGGCTTTGAGGGAGTCTGGGTGTCGAGGAGTGGGCAATACGTGTCATTCAGGGAATGTACACAGATGTAAGAAGCCGTGTGCGGCGTGAATGGACAGTACAGCCAGAGTTCGGTGTTGGAGTTGGAGTGCATCGGGATCTGCCCTCAGCCCTCTGCTTTTCATCCTTGTACTAGAAGCTCCTGTCTCGTGAGTTTCGCGCACTGGAGTACCTTGGGAGCTTTTTACGCAGACGACCTTGCGGTGATCGCGCGGACTCACTGGAAGAATGCATCACTAAGCTAAAGGCATGGAAGGAAGGGATGGAAAGCAAGGGCCTGAGGGTAAACATGAGGAAGACGAAATTCATGGTATCAGGCACTGGGTTGGATCTTCTCAGAGACACTGGAGCGCACTAAATGCGCAGTCTGCCGGAGTGGGGTTGGGGCCAACTCCATTCAGTGTTCCCAGTGCAGACTCTGGGTACACAAAAACTGCAGCGGCATCATAGGGGACGACTAACCGCCAATCCATTGTACGGTGCCCCAGATGCAACGGCCAGGCTAGGCCAATCGATGGCAGACCATTCACCCAAGTGGATGTCGATGGTGTTATGCTGGACGTGGAGACCAGCTTCTGCTATCTTGGCGACATGCTGTGTGCTGGAGGCGGCTGCGAAGTTGGCGATCATCACCAGATGCTGCACTGCCTGGGGAAGTTCAAGAAGCTTCTTCCACTTCTGACTTCCAAGCATGTAACCCCTCAGGACACGCGGGAAAATCTTCAACACCTGTATCCGATCAGCTCTTCTGCATGGCAGTGAAACCTGGGCACCTGCAGCCCCAGACCTACAGCGGCGGACACTCGACGAAATGACAGGGCCATGATCCGTTGGTTGTGTGGCGTCAAGCCTGACGACGAGATCCCTATTGATTCGCTGCTTGATAGGCTTGGAATACAGGAGGTGTCCGAGGCCGTGCGTACCAGACGCTTAAGATGGTTTGGACATGTGACTCGTGCTACTTCGTGCATCAACGACACCTTGAGCTTGACTGGGCCTTGCGTTAGAGGACGAGGGAGACCCAGAAAGACCTGGTCTGAATGCGTCAGGAGTGACCGGAGGTCTTGGAACCTAGACCGGACTGACCCACATAACAAGACGGAATGGAGATTAGGTGTCAAAATTGCTGGCCGCCTGCTGCTTACCCCAGTACCTGGGACACCCGCAGCAGATGACAAATAAACACAGGATAAGAAGAAGAAGAAATAAGATTTATCTGTAATTTCTGCTGATGTTATCAACAAACTACTTTTTACAGGTGAACATGGTTAAAAACAAAGGGTTTCAAACATTACAGTAATAACTTTCACTGACACAAACTGTGACAAATTCATTTAGACAAGTTTGTCAAGTGTACAGCACTTTATCAACATCTTTATCAACTTACTCGTTAAAAAATGACTAAAATTGAAATTGCACTGTCAATCTGAGACGAAACTTAAGAAGATAAGAAGCTGTCATTTTTTGTAATGAATAATTCTATTGTTTCCTTTTATATTTGGATTAAAATGAACACTATTGTTTCTGTCACAATGGCAAAATCTGTGTCAAATGAAAACAAAAAACATTTACATGGACCATTTTATTAATACTTTCTAGACAAAATAATTTCATAAATTAATAATTTAACACTGTTTTCCCTATTTGAAATTGACAAGAAGCATATGACTTGCTGACACTCTACAGGTCACTGGTGTCACTGGGATAGAAAAACATTTCTTGCAATACCTGATAAAAATGTTAAGGTATATGTCAATTAATAAACACAATTCATCCACACATGGATCTTGTTACTATCAGTAGAGGTCGTTTTTTGTATTTGTCATAAAAAAAAATCAGTTTATTTTAAATTTCAAACACCAACCGGTCATTTACAGCAAGGACACACTCATTAATTTTCATTCTTTAAGACTTAAATACCAAAGAATAATGTAACCAAAACACCAAAAGATGACATGATCAATGTTATGGTGTGAGGGATATGGATTAGTTTTTGAACAGAATATCTCTTTGTGCTTCTAAATAAACTTAATTTCACAAAATTTCTGACTAAATTTATGCAATACACAAATTGTTG
>CM032666.1:46130015-46238142 GCA_019095985.1 Streblospio benedicti
TACTGATCACACTTTCTGATTACAACATAAAAGGTAAGAGACTAGAAAATAATATTAAAGTAGAAATGTTATCTGATTTCAGGAGTTGACCACAAGAGAAAGCCATGGGTTAACCTCAGATTTGAAATGACAATACAGGTAATGGAGCAAACACCATCACACAGAGTCCTTGTTTAACACTAGTCATTAGAATCAGGTGGTCTAAAAATTTCTCAGGCACTTCATATGTTTGCTTAATCTCCAGAAAGATTTACAATTCTTTTGCAAATCATTAATAGCAATTGTATCAAAATCCACAATTACAAGTTACTAATAAATAATATAACCAGTGGAACTTGAACTTAAATCAGTGAACATTAGGAATTTTCATTGTTACATAGAAAATTTTGAAATATTTAACTTTCCATGCCCTATTTAATACATTAAATTAAATCTCAGTGTGTATCAAAATGACCTACCTATCATAATCAATCTACCAGAATGGCCAGAAGCATACAAAGTCAAATCACTATTAAGCAGTGCCGTAATTGGGAAAACATTGGCACATGAATGTGTAAGCTTCTTGCACCTACATAGAACTTCACAGGGATTTCAGTTGATTCTCTTTATGCTCTTCCACATGATTGAAATGGTACAGACACACTAGTAAGATCAGAACAAGAACTTCTGATTCTTTTAGTTTCCATGGTTTCTTGGTATTGTGGACAGATGCTTATGAGCAAAATTAAAGGAAGTCATGTGAAAAACATTTTTAAGGAATAATCACATGATATTTCTCATTCATGTTATGCAAACAATACTAAAAGTTATTCATAAGTTAGCAAGCACAATTTGTGAATGAGTCTAGCAATACAGGTACCAAGTACCAACACTCGCATTCATACAAGAACATTTTGACAACTATTGTACAGATATTTCTTATCCATGTAGTTAGAAATCAATGTCAAATCACAAAGATTTACAGCTTGTTGTAGAGGTTGTTACATTTGAAAGATAATATATAATTCATTCTTCATAAAATTTTTGATGATTATATAAGATTTATCTGTAATTTCTGCTGATGTTATCAACAAACTACTTTTTACAGGTGAACATGGTTAAAAACAAAGGGTTCCAAACATTACAGTAATAACTTTCACTGACACAAACTGTGACAAATTCATTTAGACAAGTTTGTCAAGTGTACAGCACTTTATCAACATCTTTATCAACTTACTCGTTAAAAAATGACTAAAATTGAAATTGCACTGTCAATCTGAGACGAAACTTAAGAAGATAAGAAGCTGTCATTTTTTGTAATGAATAATTCTATTGTTTCCTTTTATATTTGGATTAAAATGAACACTATTGTTTCTGTCACAATGGCAAAATCTGTGTCAAATGAAAACAAAAAACATTTACATGGACCATTTTATTAATACTTTCTAGACAAAATAATTTCATAAATTAATAATTTAACACTGTTTTCCCTATTTGAAATTGACAAGAAGCATATGACTTGCTGACACTCTACAGGTCACTGGTGTCACTGGGATAGAAAAACATTTCTTGCAATACCTGATAAAAAATGTTAAGGTATATGTCAATTAATAAAACACAATTCATCCACACATGGATCTTGTTACTATCAGTAGAGGTCGTTTTTTGTATTTGTCATAAAACAAATCAGTTTATTTTAAATTTCAAACACCAACCGGTCATTTACAGCAAGGACACACTCATTAATTTTCATTCTTTAAGACTTAAATACCAAAGAATAATGTAACCAAAGACACCAAAGATGACATGATCAATGTTATGGTGTGAGGGATATGGATTAGTTTTTGAACAGAATATCTCTTTTTGTGCTTCTAAATAAACTTAATTTCACAAAATTTCTGACTAAATTTATGCAATACACAAATTGTTGATTTAAAAAATTAAATAAAAAACTAAACCAATAATACATATAGAGTGCACACTGCAATAATTTTAAAATGGTGACATCAAGTCTCAAGAAAGACTACATGGAGTTTACACAAAGCCCCATTAATGAAATTTTGAACTTCAAAATTTTAATTAAATATTCACAAATACCAATAGCTCGGAATAGAAAGAACTAATTAACTTAATATGTTACACCATCTTATTTGTGGTCTTTCATTAAAAGCCATATTGAGGCAATTCAAACAAAATGTTGTTAATAATTGCTATGTTATCCAGCATTCTTATTGCCATAAATTCCAATAATTTACTCAAGATTATGCTTTAATTACCGCATGATGCTGTGTACCTCATAAGGGTTAAAATGCTTTGTTATTACAGGTGATATATAGAGTCCTTAATTTAAATGTAGGTATTCTAATACGTTTAAGAGCAGGTGCACGCATCAAATCGAGCTTGAATTAGCTTTTGTTTTGTTTTTCTTGTACAGTGACCAAGCCTTGTTTGAAATTTCCGTAAAGCATCAACCGCCGTTATTAAAATATGGTAAATGATACTAGGGCCTTTTGAACATAATTTTGAAAATTGTTTCATGAATGCATGCTGGCCACAGATGGTGCTGAAACATGTTGCAAAGCTGTTGGTGAACATATTGAGGCAAACACCATGAATTTAACTTCATTAGCTTCGATTTCTATGAAGAACATTTCAAAAAGACGTTCCCAGCATTGGCTCAGCGGTAAAGTCAGGTGCACTTTACAACAGCCATTCTCTTTCTGTCGATAACAAAATTATCACCATTCAACTTAATGCTTTTAGCGAAAGGCCCTTGATCATACAACATTTTCACAATAATTGTCTGCTTGTGACAGAACAACAGCAGAAATCCATATGTTACCAGCCAAGAACTCTCATTACTTGTTTTCTCTTTGTTACATACAGCTACCTCCTTCAGCTCGATTAGGATCACGATTGAATTTAAAAAAACACAAAGAATATCTTCTTGGCAAGAGGATAAAGAAAAGCATCTTTAAAAGTTTAAAAAAAAAACATTTTTATCGTGATTCATTTCATTGAATTTTGCCAGATGCAGAAATACAGAGAAAACAAATTTCAATCCTATAAAACATATTTTTAACAATCTAATAAGAGTAACTGTTTATACATCCTAAAAAGCCTGTACATACACTTATATTTCTCAAGATATCTTGAAATGAAATAATCAATGTTAACAAAGGGATGAAAAGAATTAATAGTTAACTCTCCTGCATGACTGTGAATAAGATTATCTTTAACACTAAATAAAAAACCTTTTTTGATTACAATGTCAAGATCAATTGAAACCAAATTGAAGCATTCTGCATCTGCAACTGGACATAATTCTCTGTCATCTTTGTCACACCTCATCCATCTCTACATTTTGCAAGTTGTTGAATCATCTGTTGAACAATGGTCATAAATTTTGGAAAGGGTTAAGAAAATATGGAATTAAAGAGGACCATAAATTTCTGTGATTGCTGAAAGTGATGTAAGATGATCCAATCGTCTTAACGTAGGGGGCATTGGTCGCACAAGGACCATCAGATATCCGAACGTGTGCCCAAACTTCATTTGACCCTAGCCTTTATTTTGTTAAAGCAGCTGCTTGGCTGCTATAAATCTACTCATTAAATGTCATATTGCTGGTAAAGGATAAACATGGAGGTGTGCAATGCCCATAACTAATGCTGGTTGAACAAATAAATTCAAAGAATTGGGAACAAGTTTACATCTAAGCAGTTTACATATGCTTTTCTGCATTATTATGAAAATCTTTGAAATTGTAATTTATCTCATTTGTCTTAACAATATTTATTATATGATTACTATCACTGGTGTCTGAATTTAAAGAAAATTTAATATCTAAATATATGTACAAATGGATAGATTCATGCTTCCCATCCAAGCCTGCTAGATAATGAGCAATAGATTTAATGCCTAAAAAGTGACAACTTGATTCACACACACACTAATTGGCAAATGGTAGCAAAGTTTACGCCAGCTACTTGAAATAAATCTAAAACAAATACAACAATGCAGAGTACAGTGTGAACAATTGGGAGTTCATTTTTTTTGACACGCTTCATACATCTGTCATAATTTTGCAATTCATATCTGCTACATTCCACCCACCATGTAACTATATATGCTGGTAGTCTGAGTATCATCATTATTGTGTTTTTTCCTCACACTGGAAATTTGGATACAATTGTTAAGGCACTCGTTTCTTCTATTAACCAAGGTCTTTCACGCTATTTTTCATCACTTTACATTAGTATGAATTTCAGTTTATTCTATCAAGGATACATTCAAACAATTATTCTAAATTCCAATTATTCTCAATTTTAATTGCCATATGAATGTCACAAGTTGCCTTATTACATTTTATGGAGCTAACGCATGCAACTGACAGATTTATAATTGCATTCAATTGTAGATTTTCTCCCTCTTAGGCTATTAGCGACCAAGATTTGAATTCAACATTATGCTATTATGACTATTAATTCAGATTTGTGGTCTTGAGACAGCGAATTACGAAACCAGTCAGCTGGCTGCCATTATGTAAAGGTGGCACCAAATGACCAGCACGGGGCAGATGCACGGGAGCTGTAATCACCCTCATTCTCCATAACCGCCAATTACTGCTAATCCCCCTCCCAACCAGATGCTCCCTGTCTCTTAAATTGCATGCCGATAATCTCAAAGCAGCAGACAAGAAGCGGGCGCCACACAACAGACGACAGGTCAGCGGCTTACAAACACTTTATTTGAACTGAGGCTCGTTTATTAAAGCTGGCACACCCTACGGGGTTATCTTCCATATTTGTAAAAGTTCTCAGCACAGCTCAACAAGAAAAAACACCAGAAACTTCAAAGCGTTCTTTACAACAATGAGATGTTTGATATTTCATTCAGCTATCTCCACTCAAAGGGTAGATGTGATCAGCTGGAACACTATGGGGTTCATCTTTGCTGTCAAAGTCAACATTGCAGACATTTGTGCAAAAAATGTAAATAAAACCACCTACTTTACGAAATCTCAAGTTAACTTGCGTGAAAGTAGTTAATCCCATGATCTTACAATTGGTGAGGGACAGTTTGCTTCATTTAAAAACATGAAAGATGCATCTGCCAACTGACTTCTCAACCACAATTAAAGCATGCTAAATTGAATTTGGTGGTTTTTAATTAGAGGATCAATAAAAGACCATCTTTTAGAATTATCAGAATTCAATGCATTGGCTATACATGCAGAAAGCCTCATTAGAGCAAACACAAAAACATAATTGCCCACATATACCTCATGACTGACCAATAGATCACTCTGTTATCACCACCAGGTGTCTATCTTTTACTTTAACCTTTAAAGTACAGCTCAGCTAGGGTATCTCTATCTCCAAGTGGACATTTGATAGGCTTCATCTAACGGGAGGGAGGGCAATAAATTTGGTGAACAAAATTTGTCAAAATAGAATTATACAAAGCCAGCATAATGGACAAGCAAATTAAAGAGTATGCAAAATGTGGGAGGTTGCAATGCTGCTAGGAAAGATATCACAATACAGGATAATGACAAGAAGCAGAGGGTTTGAGGGTAGGGGGTAGTCAGCCTTTTTGCTGAAGTCACAGTTGGGGGTCATGCTGGTCTTTTGCAACAAAAAGCTGCCGAGATTTTTGCTAAATACACCCCTATTACGCACTGCTTTAAGTGCTTTACAGTTAACCTAATGAAATGTACAGAGCAAATGAAAAGGCAACAAATAATTTAGGTCTTGTGATGTTTATTTAATTGCAGGCATATGCCCGACAAATTGATACGATGGCATCTAATATCATTCTAAATTGTTTGTACATATTTGGTCTGTTGCCTAGTTAATTTTTTGTTGTAACTATTAAAGGAAAATGGTTTTGATCTACTTCAAAAACTACCAAGTTGTAGTTATTGTTATATTGTGGCAGTAACTGATCATAGCGCAGAATAAACAATGCTGTTTTCAAGTTCAAAGGCATCAGCAATTAAAATAATAATTCATTATTTGTCATCTAATCATCGCATACTTGAAAAATTGATAATGAAACCAAACCGGCATCGTATGATGGCAGTAAAATATGTTGCACTAATGTAAATTGCTTTGCCTAGAATAGAGCTTCTGTTTCCTACGTGGGTTAGGAAGAAAAAATAACTATTCATAGCTTCATGTTTCATTACAACTCAAGAAAATTATAATAGAGCCTAATCTATGAAATTGATTATGAAAAATTCAAATACCAATTTAACAACTACACATTAGAATGTCATTATAAATGATATGTCATCTTTATCAAAAATCTCCTCCCAACATATCTAACTAACTTGCCTTAAATTTCTTAGGCAAGATTACCTTAAGGGAAAAAGTTAAAACAAAATTGTGTCATTTTTTCCCGGTGTAAATTATTACAATTATCAAGTCCAGGCTACTCAGTTGACTTACCATTGTTTGCAACTGATCCATTGTGGTTCTTTCTCTCAACTTCCTGGGGAGCATAGAGTTGGAGTAGCATATAACTCTTGCAAGCTACATGTATGGTGCAACAATATTAACCATTTATATATTCTTGCATTGCTAGATCTCTTCCTAATTTTATGTGTAGGAGCCATGGATGTGTACAACAGGCTCAGGATGAGTTGGCTCATTCTTTATGAATGGTAACAAAGCAAATCTTTGTAATAACAAATAAATTGAGCAGATGTGATCACAATAACAACAGAACGAAAGAGAAAGCCAAGAACCTGTCCTTTTAAAAGTGTCTTACACAATTAGAAACAACATATTTTATGGGACTAATAATCTACGAGATCTCTAATTGGAGAGGAAATTGCCCACATCTGTAGCATTAGGCATAATTGATCTTGAGTTATGGTTTGACTGTTCCTTTCCATTTTTACACAGGTACCGTTCAAAATCATGTCCGTTTCAAAAGGCAATGATTGCTTTATTGTGCGCTAACAATGCTGCAGAGGAGGGACCTGCTGCCCAAGAACACAGATGTAGCCACCATTACAGGTGTGGTCTTTCAAAGGTGGTCACAGATGGAACAATTTTAAATCTCCCTCCAGCTCCAGCCCAGTCTTCCTTTGAAAAGGGTTTAAAAGTTACAGATATGAGGTCACAGATGCACAAAAACCCATAGGTCCACAGAATTTTTTCTTGTGGAATGGCAGGTGGATTATTTGTGAAGAAATTAACTCTACACTTCATCTATTGATAACAAGAGTGAATTGGTCATTGTTAATGACTGGAGCGTTTTATCAAACATACAAAACAGCCTTATTAGCTTTTGTTGCCTTTTCTTTCTGTGATCAGCAGAAACATATGAGTACATTGGCAGCAGGCTGTTACAATACATGATAGATATTCACCGAAATATGCATTGATCTTCAAACACCTTTGTGTTTAGTATCAAAAGAAGAAACCTTGCAAGGCTACACATAATCTTTGATGTCTCTTTTGGTTATGGAAATGCATTTGTGCATTTGCACACAAGAAACAAATACAGTTTAATCCTAAAAGTTTATTCATAAAATTTTGATGTGCAAGAACATTGACACTTGATATTCATGCAAGTAATACCACTTGATTTTATACCAGTGTCATTCTTGACAAGTATCAACGAAAATCTGCAAAACTTAGACAGATAGTTATAAAATATGTTGGAACATTACAAGTTACCGCAAGACTATGATACTGTACATAGTGCACAAGTATGACAACATTCTTTGTGAAAGTTAAATAGCCTTTTTTCAACTGTCAATCACCTATGAATGCAATTAAACACCCAACATATTAAGGCTTTTTTGTATACCACACTGTCAACCAAATGCTTTATACAGTTAGGAAACGGAGACCACCTTGTCAATTACCTTCACCTAACAATGCATCTCTCTTAATGTGTTTAGATACCAGACATTGGTCAAACTAACCTGACGACTGCTGACAACAGATTTCCATTGGAATATCCATTATATTGGTAATTGAAGACATAAGGTGTTTTCTGGTGATATTCATTTTTGGTGATAAAACAGTAAGAACTACTTAAATCATAAATGATCAGCTATTGTAATCGAACATGGTTATCTGAGATTTGGAATTAGAATAAAAATTGTTGCCACCAAAGTACACATTCAGAAGAAACATTAAGTAGCCTAGAAACTGAGCATCATGGTCTTCGTCTAGACCAGAAACAGAGAGAGATTGTATTGCATCATTTTTCTTTGTAGACGGATTACATAATGGTAAAAAATGTCCATTTCAATCACTAAATACTTGTGAGTCAATTAACTTCGGGAATTATCACATAAATTTTTCTGCCCCATGGCGAAGTAATGTAACATTGACATGTAATATATTGGCATATGAAAAAACAATATTTACGTCAATTTTGCGTCCAATTACAATCTTATTTGAGTCAAATCAGTGTCTATTACAATGTCTGATAAACACGTACCATTTTGAGGCGGTCTTTTATTTTCCACATATAAAAACACTAGTAATCTAATCAGCAAGCAACATTTTGAGAAAATCAAACAAGAGAGAATAGAGTGATCATTTGCTTGCACATTGCTGGCATTTCATGCAAATATAAAGTACCCTGTAAAAGTTTTAAGCAGAAACTTGTAAAATAACTTCAACAAAAAATAATATTCATACCTGGAATTTTCGTCTCGCGACAAAGTAGCGTATCCGCCGTATCACACGTATTGCTGTCTTGTGAGCTTCTGTCAACCTGAAATGTGAATTAATTCTGACTTGTACATTTTTATAAACTTTCTTGAGTATATTTATGTAGTTAAGACATACTGTAATATCATGTCATTATATCCATGAAAGAATATCAATGAAATAAAATTCAAAATGAAATAGAAAATTTGAAGTAAACAAATATACAAAACTTAAATTATTACCTTGAAATTTGTGTAAATTAAACTCATCATGAAACTAATAATCTACTGTGCTCTAAATTTTAAAAAGAAAAATATTTGTGTCATGTAATATTGAAATATGCATTTCTATTTATGAGAATGTTGGACTGAATGACTACATTTACTGTTCAAGGCCTATGCAGTTTTATAGTGACAAATGTGTGATTTTTAAATCAAAAATGCTTTATAACATACAAAAATAGTTATAATGTATATAATTTGTGAATAAATAAAAACAAAATTACTTTAACTTTTGCGTTACAATAACTTCCACAGGTGTTATGGTATAAAATTGAGAGCACATTTATTGTCTACTTCAAACTCAAAAAAAGAAGTAATAAAAACATGATGTATATCAATGATAACACACGTTATGTATAGTGACAATACTTGGAATTAATATACTTGAACCTGGGCAATTCATAATTCCAAGCAGATACATGTCTCAAAACTCTCAATTTCAAATGGTTTAAATAACTTGACTAACTTGTTTTTTTTATGTGCATGAACAAATAATTTAAGTGAATTGTTTAGCAAATGCTTAGATGCAATATGTAATAAGTTACATACAATTATAGCAATCAAACTTCAAGTCAGAAAATGAATCTATCATGGTGCAAAGAAGCAAAATAAAATGCAATTAATTCTAAGTACTGACTACTATTCTTATATATTTTAATATCATATATGGACAAAAATGCGCCAAAGTAAGAAGTGTGCAATTTGAACATTTCTGTTTATTCCATATCTTCATATCATATATCTTATTACAATAGTTCCATTAAGAATGTATTTTTAACTAGATGATTCTGTAATAGAATGTATGTTACAAGGTTGCTCTGTAATTAGTATTTTCATAATAATGCAAATCCATGCAAAAGGTGCTCATCATTTGCAGCAAGATCACTGAGTCCCAATGTTTATAGAGTTAGTACTGATATGGGCAACTACGACACAGAGCTTCCGTACTCACTCCCTTACGGTAGTTCGGTGTCATAGTTGCCCATCTCTAAATATTGGGACTACATTGTATGTGATTGTGATTTGCAGCTAAACTTTACAAGAAACTAATACCCTAACATTCAGGGAATCAGTCTTTACTGACACAACATTCTGGGATTTTGCTATATTGCCTATAATAAAAATGAGGTGTTTAAAAAACACAAGTCTCACACTATAGAGTAGAAAATTAAAAGCTTAACTCCAAGTGTTTTTGTATCCAGATTGCATATTTGACTAGCAAATTAACTTCAAACTATGCAAATTATTTTTATTTGTATATATTTGTCTACTGCTTGAAAAATCGAAAAGTTAAAAAGTACATAAATATATTAATTTTAATTTAAATTTCGAAGCAATAGCTTCCTGATCACAAGTAACAAATATAAATGATGTTTGATTCTTTCAAAATTGCTTAAAATAGCAACGCTTCAATTATTCCCTGATGACAAACTTGATCATCATAACAGAAAATAGAATTTGCATATATAACTTCATCAGAAGTACACTAAAGAAGAACTGGTATCTAATCTAGTAAATCATCATAAATATATGCGCAATGCACCCTCATGCACGGGGATATGGTAATAGGAACTTTGATGTTAATTGCTTCAATAGTTATACCCCAACTTATTTCACAAGCCAATATTAAATAAAATATAATAAACTAAACCAAATACTCAATACATGTATGCCTTGCCATCTTCCGATGTACATGTAGGAGTGATCTGACGTTTTGTTATGATGAGTTTAATAGTTTTTGGTCATAAGCCAGAATATACGAGGTGCACAGTTTGATATAACAACAACTGCAAATGTCCTTAAAAGTGAGCAAAAATGCACCTAAATTTAATAAATTCTTCTCAATACAACATTCAAGCATAAAATGAACTTCGACGGTAATGGCTTGAATAAATTTTGCTCAACGTTGTTTACAAGCATAAAATAGAGTTTGTACTGGGTGTATACTAAATCTTTAAACCGTACTAAATGTTTCAAAATTGAACATTGACTTAGAAGGCGCCAGTGTGATAAACAGATGGAGTGACTGAAAAATGAGAGCGATTGAGGAGGCAGTACACATCTCAACCAACAGGCAGATCATGATTGGTACAAGGGGACCCACCAGCTCTTATAAGTCTATGACCTAATTCTCAGCAGCATCCAGGAAGATTGACAGCTTAACATGTACAGGTGGTCATTCCGAGGATGTCAACCGGTTGTATGAACTAAAGAAATGACTATCAAGAGCTATAGCAGTCTGCATATAGTAAATCTGTTTTTTGGGGTTGCCCACGCCAATGCAGAAAGAAGCAAAGCTAGAAATCTCCCTTTGAAGTGTGTGAGATTTATATTTCTTATGACATACTACTTGTATTTTGGTTTGTGATTGGTCATATCACACAGAGCACAATAAAAACAGTGATAAATGTACTGTGCAATAGGGTTTCAATCATAGTGATACATATTGGTAAAGTTTTCTGTTACAATCTCAATATAATTATATAATTTGTAAATCTAATTAAGGACTAGAACTACTGAAAGTTTCAAGAAATTCTAGACCTAAAAATGATTCTTTATAAAACAAATATTGCAAGAATAAATATTCCACTACTCATAATGTTAACATTCTTCAATTTTAAGAACATTTATTATTCCATTTTGTTTGAAAAATACTTTATTTGGATAAAATTGCTGCATATAAATGGTTATGAAATTTTTTGATACATTATTGATTGATGAGAGTTTAAATATTATACTCAGTGAAAAAAAAATATATGTTCTTAAAATTTAGTATTTAAGACTTCTTGAAAGCTCATAGAAATGAGCATCAAATATCTATTTTGCTGCACTTTTTAGATTCATTGTACACATATACTTCCTACGAGGGTGGTTATTATGTTCTTCAGTGAGTTTATTTTTCTTTATCAGTAATTCTTGTCCTCAATTTATGAAATGATACCTCAAACGAGTAGGGTAAAAAAAACAATGTGATAGCCCATGAATAAACAAGATGTGAAAAGATTACTTCAAAACAGTTTATTTGAGGCAATACTTAATAAGCCTTAAGCTTTTCTATTGGTACACAGAATTTTTGACAGTAAAGCTTTCATGGAACATCCTGACATGCATAATATTCAGTTCTATAAACAACATCTATTAGTTACCTAGATGGGCGAGAGATACCCCTACTAGCAAAAATGTATAGATTGATTATTTCTAAAACTAAAAATACAAATGCCACAAAATAAATACTAAATTCTTTCTAATCTAAAAATCAGATCCATATATTTTCATGTTTACAGATGTTATCATTTGATGTCTGGGAGACTCAAGATTTTTAGTAGCTAGGCTACATGCCGAACAGAAGCATCGGTAAGAGCTAAGCCTAGCCTTTGTCAAGGCCAAGAAAAGTGAGTTTTAAAAAATGCATATGATGATTAATACACACATTTCATTATTCTTTGTAAAACTGAAGAGAAAATACTACATTTACAATTGCACATATTCAGCTCCTAGAGATGATTATAAAAAATTTACAGATCAAAAAGGATATTACATGTATATGTTATACTTACTGCACAGGTTTGCTTGGCTCTTCTATCTCTATTTCTAGCTCATCTGAAGGCATTTCTTGCCCAGCAGAATGACTATTGGAACGCATCAATGAACTGTCTCCAACTACACTTTTTCTATGAAGAGGAGTACCTATAAAAACAGATATTTCTTTTCATAATTTAGTAGTTTACTCTTATTGTAACAAGATTCAGTGAAAGTGCATGTTTATCATAAGATTTTGAAATCATTTTGAAATGTAAACCATTACTATGACAACCGAAATACTATACATGTATAATAGTGTGGTGTTGTGTGACATCATAACACAGAATAACATGCTAAAGGAATAAATCATCTAACACCCAAAAACACGAAAATCTGTCAAAATGGCCGGCGTGGTCATGAACTTTTAGAAATATTCTTTTCAATTGTATGGATACAAAATGGACAAATCTGAGGACATTATCTGAAACCAGTGAAACAATTTTGACACTTGCAGAGGCACTGTTTAACTTTTTATTGAAAATTCATTCTAAGAAATTATTCACTGGAGAAGTTGAAAACTTTTGTATTTATAGATTGGTGTTTTGCTAAAGTGTACACATTTTGGCAAGACAATTTTTTTGTATTTCAGCTTTTCATGGCAACATTAAGCTCTGTAAGATAAAATAGTTTATTCATGGGAGTATAATAATGATGAAGGATAAATATATGACATTATACCTGACGGTCGGTCATCAGGCGTATAACATAATGAACCTTCACTCTCTTTTCGGTCTGTGATATGATTGCTCAAACCGGACAGGTCAAAGCGTTGCTTGGAAAACCGTCGTTTTTTCATAACACTGGCTCGACGGGCTACCTGCAGAAAGCAAGATAAATGAGTTTGTGTGACTTTAATCAAATGTACTGGTTGGATATACTGTGTTGATTGGAAAAATAAAAACAATATCAGTATAAAAAAATAATTAACATATATTATAGTGATATCAAATATAAAATAATTATTTTTAAGTATACTAGAAATAAACAAATTTTCCTGATGAATTCATATGTATTGATATCATTATTTTTAGTTAAATGGTTAATAGAAAATGAAAGTATGTTTATTTAGGAAAAGACAAATAGACTGCCCACCTCTGCACGGAACAAGTAAATTACATGTTAATTTATATTGATGGGAAATCCACAATTTTAAAAAAGCAGGTAAATTTTGATAATGAAATAAAAGGTTATTATACGAGTTGGGGTGAGAGATCGGAAAAAGGTATTAACTTTGTAGTGAAGAATACCAATTTTTCCACTCCACCTCTCAACCAATCAGAATAAAGTATTTTCAGCAAACATGGGAGAGCAATGGTCTATTCATAGTTTTTTTCTGATCCGGAGACAAACCAATATATGTAGATTTTAACAGTTACTAGTCACCAACCCAGTTCAAATAAGCATTATGATGAAACAAAAATCTTCAAAAATAATGTTGAACAAAAAATTGCAACAAAAAATAAATCAACTAAAACACAACACATTGACATAACCATATAATAAAAGTCCTATCAAAATTCATGGCAACATATAATCTAGAGAAATTTCAACACATAGAAAATCATTTTACATTAGTTTTCCACAGATGATAGTTAGCATCAGAAAAAACACAAGAGTTCTTATGCTATTCCTGGTAGCATGGATAGAATGCTGAAAATTGGACCCAGAACCAGGTATACATATATTTTACTGCAATGGGGCTGCTTGGGGCAGCAATGATCATAATCATACACCACAAAGTAACTATATCCCAGAATTATATTATCTAAATGAGAAACAGCAAAGCATTGTAAACTGCCAAAATGCTACCGGTGGTGTACGTTGATCAGAATCTGATGAGTGATGATGCTTGTGGAACGACCAAGTACTGCCAAATAACCCCTTCTGTTGTGAAATAGTCAATAACAGCCTCAGCATTGACGTATCGTTGATAAACATAAATTTATGCTATTGTGCCATGTTGTTTTTTATATACATGTAGAACATTTTAAAAACTGTTAAATAAATTTACAAAATAAAAAAAAAAAATATACTAAGATTGTATGAAAATATTAAAGGTTCTAAAATAAAAATTATGCATATTTCACAATGTTCTTTGCAACTCTGTAATCTAAAATAAGTTTTCTGAGTCTGATGCAATGTTAGTCAAAAATAAAATCTGCGCTTGATAAATTTTCCTACATACTAAAATCAAATACTATGCCTAGTGAATTATGGAGTTCCTAAGTACAACACACTTTAAAATCAGCATTATTAAATTAATTATATAAATAATATAAGGAGTATTCTATTTATACAATACAAACTCTTTAATCAGCACATCTCTAAACCAAATAATTCCATCAAACGGACGCTCTGCTGTAGTCCCATTTTTCAGCACGTGCACACAGGCAGATCGTGCATGGACTCAAACTACATGTAGTTGCTGATTTTGAGTCATGGTGGAACACAATGCACCCAGCATTTCTCTTGTTTCTGGTCACATTGCATATGAACAAAAGCATGTTTTAATTCAATTATCGCAAAGCATAGCTTTACGACTTGTACAAAAGATATTAAATGATGTTCAATCAAATTATCATTATAGGATTTTTTATGAGGAGTCTACATACCCGAAATTTAAATAAATAAATAAACAAATGAATACTTTTTGATGTTTGGATAACTACATGTATATATAGCAGTAAATATACGTGTACTAAAATATATCATTATACGAATGTTGGTGTTCGATATATAATTTGAAACCAAAGTTATGGATGAGTTATTATTCTAAAAGGTATTTTGTAAATATCTCCTATTATCGTCCATAGTCACTCATGATCTCCTATATACCCGCCGATATGTGGTTTCTCACATTCACCGACCCCCGCCACCACCCCAAAATCCTCCTTTATCTGGACAAATGATTTTCCGAATGTCAATCAACCATCACAGAGTGTCTGGTTAAAAGAGGTTGTACTGTACCTATAATGTACTCTAACCATAAACAACTGATCACTGACATATCTAAATATCTTTATACATGGGAAAAAAATAACAAAATCAGATATCTCTAGAGTTAAATCAGATATCTCTAGAGGTTTATGACGAAACATTTCATTTGAGAAATAGTCGGTGAGTACGCACCTTACTAAATGCATTAGGATGATGGTGTCTTCCCCTCTCATCCTGAATATGAATTTGCCAAGTAGCATTGAAATTGGACCGTGGTTCTGCTGCATAACACCGCCATAAACACTGAAATATAAAAATGATGGTCAACCATAACTAAGAACATTAGCCAGTACTAAGACTGGTTTAACTATCCTAGATGTGACAGAAAATACTTAACAAATATATGTACTATGTCGAAGAGATTTTTATAAACTAGAAGCTCTAGAGAGCCCGAATCGCTCACCTGCATCTATGTTCTATTTTTAACAAACAAGTTAACTGCTATGTGCCACCATCTCAGGATCTGCCAGTGTAACAAGTTAAATGCTGTGCCCCCTTCTATTATTAAAAAACCTGGATCTGCCAGTGTAACAAGTTAACTGCTGTGCCCCCTCTATATTACAAAAAACCTGGATCTGCCAGTGTAAAAAACCTGGATCTGCCTCTGTAACAAGTTAAATGCTGTGCCCCCTTCTATTATTAAAAAACCTGGATCTGCCAGTGTAACAAGTTAACTGCTGTGCCCCCTCTATATTACAAAAAACCTGGATCTGCCAGTGTAAAAGACCTGGATCTGCCTCTGTAACAAGTTAAATGCTGTGCCCCCTTCTATTATTAAAAAACCTGGATCTGCCAGTGTAACAAGTTAACTGCTGTGCCCCCTCTATATTATATAAAAAAAACTGGATCTGCCAGTGTAAAAACCTGGATCTGCCTCTGTAACAAGTTAAATGCTGTGCCCCTTCTATTATTAAAAAACCTGGATCTGCCAGTGTAACAAGTTAACTGCTGTGCCCCCTCTATATTACAAAAAAACTGGATCTGCCAGTGTAAAAAACCTGGATGTGTCTCTGTAACAAGTGAAATGCTGTGCCCCCTTCTATTATTAAAAAAACCGGATCTGCCAATGTAACAAGTTAACTGCTGTGCCCCCCCCTATATTATAAAAAAAACTGGATCTGCCAGTGTAACAGGTAATTGTTGTGCCCCCCTCTTTCTTAAAAAATCTGGATCTGCCAATGTAACAAGTTTAGTTGTGCCTTTAACTCTGGTCTAGCATAATGCAAACTGGTGATGAATAGATTACAGAAAGAAATGTCCCATATCATACTGTTTAAATTATGACTGAGGAGAACTTTCTGTCTAGAAACAGTTTTTTTAAATATTGCAGTAGCAACCATAGTTTTCGATAAATCTTAATATGACACAGTTACTTTTTGCACAATACCATAATGAACCATTATACATAGTTTCCTACAAATCCATAAAGTAGTTTTTGAGGAGAAGATTTCTAAAGAATTGTTTACACAGACGGCCGACGGCCGGACGCCAAGTGATGACAAAAGCTCACAGGTGAGCTAAAAAGAAATAAATATGAGTAACAATTATGGACGGTCAAATAAGGAGTAAGAAATAACCATTGCAATGCATCATTAACTAAAATGAAAACACCCAATTTAGAATCACTCAATTATGTACATAAATTTCAGTTCTTTGATTATTGCAGTTACATGAATTGAATGATAAGCCAGAAATATATGAGGATGCCAAATCAGTGATCCAAATCCTAATATCTGTGTATTCAAGTCAAATCATCTCTCTGTTTCCTACAACAAGCAAGCTCCTGCTACTATATCAAAGAAAATCTTCCAATTTACTATATCAAGTGCGATTGACGACAGTGAAGTCATGACCCTGTGGTTGTGAGACTAAAATGATACCATCATCCCAAAGGGATGATTTTTTGTGAATATACGGATTTCTGTAACTCATAATGCAAACATTAGAAACTTAACAATGTTAAGATTACATTGTGGTTAGTAACAACCCTAATGGTTTATAGTGACATACAAATCAAAGGTTTAAATAAAATACAAAGTGTTTGAAAATTAATGTATCAACACCAAATAAAAGCAATTTCCATTTTATGAACACAATTGTTCGACATAAAATATTGTTTTGCATTCAAAAAGATAGGTGGCAACCATTAATCAGTCATGTAGGCACCGTTGTGTACATGCACCTTGAAGTTTAATTAAAGAGAACATGGTTTTACATAAAACTACAGCTCCATGATTATGAAATTCCATTTCAAGTAGAATATTCTGTAGACCATGTTTTTACATAAAATTTCCTCTGCAAAAAATTCTATTCCATTTCTATTTCAAGTTTAGATTACATTTGCATGAGTCTCATTTGCAGGAATCGCTACCTGAGACGATTCCAAAAACAGCAACTAACTGCGGTACTCTGCACATTATAGGCAACACTCCATTGAAAATGCATTATTGAGGCAGTGGACGCAAATTTTTCATGTAGCAAATGCGTCAGTTTTAGCTCTCAGGATACAAGTAGCTCATGAGTTAAAAACATACTCAACAAAACTTTAAAGCTCTGAAGACATTTAATTTAATACATGGGTAGTTGGAAGCAGATAGTATCCCTCTAACTCGCGCAAAATCTCTTAGTTACCTCACCCCTTTCTGCTCTCAGATGTGTCATAAAGTATCATAAGATATACATTATGCATGCATATATGCATAATTTATATTAACTACATTGACAGAAGCATAAATACCTCACCTGAATAAGTGTTGCAGCTGCTGGAATTTGACGATTAAAATGCTTCTGTCGTTGTTTTTGTTGCACTTTAAGAGCAAACCCTGAGCCTAAAATGCCCTAAAAGTAGTTTTAACATCTTAAAGATCCTTATTCTTCTTAAACTCTAATGATAAATGGTAGTTTTAAAATACATGTAGTGAATTAAGGTAATTCTTGCCGAAATTATATATATTTTCAATATTATGCTCTCAACTGAATTCATCTATTTCAAGAATCTCAAACATTACTCACTGCAGGTAGAGCAAAAAATGATATGGCAAACACAGAAAAACACGAGGCTACAATTTTGCCCATCCAAGTCTGTGGAACAGTGTCACCATAACCAATTGTTGTCACAGTAATCTACAGGTAGAAATTGTTATATACATTATTAATGTTGTTGTTATTGTCAGCATATGTGAATATTTTGATTGTTATATTCCAACTATTAAGTCTATCACTTTTTATATTGATATTCAATATTGATATTCATTTTCCTTATTAAAAAATCAAAATTGGTTTCCAGTAATGTAACAAAGTATGATGTGAATACTTTAGTATGGCGCTCAATATATAACACTGTGTCTCACCATTGAACTTTATGAACAAATATATTTTCATTTTGATTTTATTTTAACCTCATCACAATAAAAACTCACCACTCCCCACCAGAGAGCATCTGCATAGCTGGTGAAATCAGTTTTGCCGTTTTCGCCAATGTCGTCTTTTTCAGCAAGATAGACGAAATATGATGAGAAAATGAGACCAAGGAAACCAATGTACAATGTAGTGATCAACTCCTATAATGAAAGAATCACATGACACGTATATTCTTCACATGCCTATATTCATTTTAATTAGGCCAATCCTTTGACTACATGGAAGATACTTGGTCTGTCTAAATAGTAATATATGTACAAAATTTATGTATTAATTCAACAAAGTCAAAGCATTAAGAAATTCTAGAAAAAAATATTTACAGTCGGACCTGTTTATCTTCAACTCTGATAACTTGAATTTATGAATAACAATATAAGTCATTCTTATCTATCATCGGAGTCATAAAGCTGGAATTTTTTTTTACTCAAATGTTTAACTTACTCTCTAAATTTCCGTTAAATAGGTCCAGCTGTAAAAAAATTATTGAGCACTTGCAGAGTAAAATAATACTATGCAGCTGTCTAGCAATACTGTATATCATCTATAGCAAGAATTATTAACAGTTTTTAAATCCTGTTTAATAAAAGCTGTAGCAGAAATGTTTTACCTGTCTATGAATATATACAACTGAGCCTAGAAGTCGCCATGTACCACCTTGACGATCAACATGTAACATACGTAAGATCTGCAGGAATCGCACGCCTCTGTAAAATATGGATCAAAATAGACTATACAAAAACATTATAAACCATGGACTACATGGTTAGGTAAAAAGGTGAGCCATCCCTATTTTCTGGACAAAATCATGGTTCATCTTCAACAGAAAAGAAAATGTATTACTATCTTAAAATATAGATTTAGAAAAAAACACTATCCATATGCAGATGCATTGAACAGACTTTTTGATATGTAAAAGCATTAATTGAGAAATATTGAGAAACAAAATTACAATGAATACGTATATTATGTACATGTATATAGCATGTTTGGTAATGATTTGTAAGGTTTCAGCATATCTTAAAATACTAAACAGTTCATTAAATTCACAATTTTAGTATGAAAAACAACATCTAATTTAAAATTCAACAGTCTATTAAGCTCAGTTTGTTCCTGGAATGATTTGCAACTAAAGAAGCTAATCATACTTTTTACTGTTAATCTTAAATCTGTTATATGACTACTGGCATTAGCTCAACATGACATTGCTGATTTAGAAGTGAGTCAAGCAATTTAAAACAAATCTAATTAAGCATGTTTTAGAAACAAAGATCACCTTCTACATAAAATGTGTAGGGTCAAAGCTAGAGGGTATTGATCACAT
The DNA here is from genome assembly GCA_019095985.1 of Streblospio benedicti. Taxonomy (NCBI): domain Eukaryota; kingdom Metazoa; phylum Annelida; class Polychaeta; order Spionida; family Spionidae; genus Streblospio; species Streblospio benedicti. The sequence continues at coordinate 46,150,280 of CM032666.1, forward strand.
ATCAATTATTTGCCATTTTTGGTATTACTAGGTTAATAATCATAATGTATCAAGTGCTTTTACTTTTTTATCTCACTGTTTTTTTATTATTCCTGTAAATTGAGGAAGTGTGAACATTTCATTAACCAGTAGTCTTAGAAAAGGTGTTGTTTATAATATGGCAAATAATTTGTAATGGACTCAGCAAGATAGTGTTACTTAGTACAGGGCATGGGTGCCATTCAGTTACATCTCAGGCGATATTATGGAGTAAACAACACCTGCTTTTTGGGTTCATCCTGTGTGTCAATTGCATCTCTAACATTGGTTCATACCTTTCCTAATATTTTAGCTAGCAGAATTCTGATTTCAAATTTGGAAACCCCTTGAAAATACACATCCGAAACGTATAATGTGTATAAATGTCACCCATTTTTAAAATATCAAATCATATATTCTCTTTACCTAAACAGTCTGTGAGTTTGATGCTGATTTGATGCTGATGTGTCTCGGCTCAAATACTGACCAAGTTATTGCCAGAAAACTTTTGCATTATTAACTCCTAATATACAATGTAAAAGCATGAATCCAGAAGCTCCAAAATAAAAAAATAAAAATGTTGTTTTTGTAACCTGCCCATGTCCTACTGACTTGCTAATTACTACATTTATCATTGTTATTTCAACCTCATACCAAAAAATGAAGAATATTAGTTACTGTACCGATACATGTAAAATTTGTAACCATATACTTCTTTCACACTGCTGAAAAACAATACAATTTCTTACCAAACATTCTATAAATTTTTGGTTTGCAATCTACAATTTACTTTTAAGCTGATCTAGCTTTTTAAGCAAGAATTCTTTTTAAATCTTGTAATATTTACATTGAACAAAAGTATTCATCTCTAAAATTAAAATGGTGTCATTATCATTAAAGTTTAATTTAAAAAAAATAGAAAGCAAAATGTGAATGTGTTAAAAAACATTATGTCATCAATCTACGAAACAATTCTTTGGATATACATCCATTTACCCTGCTATATATACTGAAACTAATCAATGACACATCAATTTACATGACATTTACTTTCTAAAAATTTAATTACGAATGCAGCACAATTACAACATAAATATAAAATACATTTACTGTAAATCTAGTAGATTGGTCTTGAGAGAAAAATACAGAATACTGCAAATGTTGAAATAATTCACACAATCTAACAAGCACACAGAGAAAACAAGTTGTAATAAACTGAATATATTTTTAATGCTGTACACAAAAATCTTTTCATTGCCATTGTATTTTCTTTTCATTTGATATCTTATAACTACGACAAAAGAAAACCTCTGACTCGAGTAAAATAATTAGAAATAAAAACTGTCTTAGCATTTGTCATTTGCAAAGATTCTAACATTCACACCTACACAAAAATAACTCATCGTCCTTATAGCTTTTAGTTTTATTCATTGATTTGATACATAAACTGTCATAAATGAAGCTGTCATAAAGTCTCAATTAATTGTTTGAATTTCATAACTCTATCATAACAGGAAAATGCTTGTTCTGTTCATTTCTATTTATTCTATTTCTTAAAAAATAAAAGTAAAATGTCCTGATGTTACAAACATAATGCATCCTGAAAGTATTAACTTTCCAATAATTCCAATTAAAGGGACACACATTGCTGCATTTTATGTCTCATACCTTTCAATCACATCATTTATTCATCTAATTTCAAATGTATGTTATAACTGTTAACTTGAAGGCCATTATCATTCCTTTGTAAGATGTATCAAAAAACCAAAATTATGAAACAATTTTATTTTGGGAGGCATTTGCACTGCATGTCCCTTTCACACCTGGGAGCATTGCACTTGAAAGTAACTACAGGTGTCATAAAATTACAGAAAATATACTGCTAAACTTCTGATGAACCTTTTTTCATCACAATGGACAATATAATACATTATCTAAACTAAACCTTAATGTCTACCATGGCTTAATATATAGGAGAGCTTTCATAGATACTTATCACCAAATGACTACGTATTAGACGAATTATCATTTCGGCTAGGTATGTGATACTTGAACCTTACACAGAGAGCTGTATCAAGGTCTAGACCATATCCAAATTTTCAACATGCTTTTGTTTACAAATCCATTGAAGTATATTCATACAAATTGGCCATAGTGTGTTCCGCAAATGATGTAAACTTTGTTAAAAATGAATGTCGTAAAATATAGTAGTAATTGGAAGATAAATTTATTAAACACATTGCCTATTTGGTACATTGGGTGGTAAATATCAAAATTGGTTACCGGCCAATACAGGTCTTTATTGTGTATAGGTAGATCTGTGTGCACCTTCTTTCTATATACATTTATGTGCAATCATCTAATCTACGGGCGCATCAGGCTCGTGCGCATCAGGCTCGCCATACGCTCACAAATTAGTCCAATACAGAAAACCTGTATAGGCAGCAAACCATGTTCTCTCTATATATACATGTATGCCAAATCATGAAATAGACACATTCAACTGTAAATACTGTACGTTGTAAATACCTGCCTATTATTAATAATTGAAAAGAAGTTTCTATTATGTCCGTGTGAAGCAAAACATTGAAGGAAAAGAAATTCTACAATATCAACAATCAATCTACTGAATATGATGACTGAATATACACATTTACATATATATACATATATATATATATATATATATATATATATATATATATATATATATATATATATATATACATTGTTGCAGTACATTGTTGTTTTTTTCCTCTTGTTTATTACATTTTCAAGTTTTAGTAATAGGACACTGTCACAAAAGTAAAGCCCCGTCCACACCGGTAAGACTGCAACCGACGCTCTACGACGCGATGGTCGGAGAGCGTCATATAAAAACATCAATCTAGTGTCTGCTTACGACGGGACCTGTCAACACTGCCACGACATTTCGTCGTAGACCTGCCAAGTGTTTCATAATCTTCACAGGCAACTCATAAAAGATAGATCAATAGCTTTTAATATTATAGATTAGAGCACAAGCATTTTGTCTATAAATATAAAACCAGGGTTTTTGGTAAAGTACAAATTTGTTACGTAAACAAGTCTAAGATGACATGTCGCGTCGTAGGCCTGTCCATACCAACACAATTAGTGCCATCTACCATATATTCAGGTATAAAGGCCCCTGGACGTTTATAAAAAAAGTGCAGTTCTGGGGCATATTTCAAACTGAAAAAAGGTTCACTTATGGGTCCAGGCGCATAAGTTCAACCTTGAGCCCACCTCACATTTTGCTGATGAATAAGTGTTAGATTATTTAAAAATGGAGAGCCCACTCACGGACTCATATGTCACATCAAGTACCTACCGGTAGATCTACGTGGGCGATGATGAGTGACTTGAAAATTTACAGTGTCCACGAATCTTGCCTGTTAATACAGTTGGTAGTCCTGTCTTTTCTATGAATGATATCTTAGTATTCTCTATTGTTTTATTGCATTTCATAACTCGATAGTACAATTAAAACATTTTTATTTCAATCTTAAATTAGATGGAAGAAGCATCTTATCATATTTTGCCAGTCTGCATTTCATAGGAGCTTTAATGGGCACCACCACGTTACAAAATAAGATGCATTAACTACGGATGCAAATTTTGCTTTTGTTTTTGCTGTGCGAGGTAGACATTTGAACTACTGAGCTACTGAGCATGCGCACTGATAACAAGTAAGTTATTTCTATTTTCTGGCAAGCATTCGTAATAGATTGGCTGGATAACGTTACTAATGGATTATGCATGGCTGTATTTGAGAATGCCAAATAACAAATGCGATGACACCCAGAATCACAGCAACACATGCACAACTTATCGATGATGAAAGCAGATCTATACACATGATTGAACTTTCTTTCGTAATAAACCATAATGACTTATATGCCCAGGAAAGTTACTTTCGGTGAAATTACCCTGCCAAAATAAAATCAGCTTTGTTGGTGGAAAAAGAAATTGAGCTCGGCTTAAGGCCCATGGGTCCATATCCAAACCTTATGCCCATGTTCGGTGTTAGGCCCAAGGGTCTTTATACGTGAATAGACTGTATATGCGACAATGCCCGACTATGACAACATTTTCAACGTTCACGAGGGCCTCCGACATGACGGATATTTATGAAATTGTAGTCGTAAGAGTGTCCACACCAACGCCACTGAGCCTGACGCGACGTCACTGTGTGGACGGGCCTTAACACATTAACACCCCAAAAATACAAATTGTATTGCTGGCAATTAATAGCTGAAACCATTACATATAACCAGCTCATTAATTATTGTTTCGTTCCAGAGGGCTGGACACTGTTGATTTTGCATTGAAGAAACAGTGTTAGATATAGGTACCATACAGCAACTTTGTTTTCAAATTCCTAACAAATTTAAGTCGGGCTGGCTTCTACTACTAACACACATGGAAATGTCTATATATGTACACATTTCACTGTACAAAGTTGTCCATTCACTTTAAAGTTAGCCAGATTAAATGGCCTAATATTGGAAAGACTTATAGGCTATAGTCAACAATTTCAAGTAAACGATGCCAGGTATCCCTTCATGTATGTAAAAGAGTGGTGAAGAGATGAAAGTATCATTGTAAGACAGGTGTTCACAGAAACACCTGACAATGAAACAATTTACCTCAATAATTCCTAATGGCGAGCATTGCATATTGTTCCAACTTGCACGTTGTTCCAGCAACGCTGTGCTCTCTGAGCACTTTTGATCTAGTTTGGCACCAGAACGCATGCAAAAGTGAGCCAAAGTGCACAAAAATTTAATCATTTCTTCTCACTACAATATTAAAACGCTATGGACTGTGGTGTCGTCAATGGCTGTAATACTTTCTGCAAGACTGTTAACAATCCCAAATCTAGCATAAAAATAATCATAGCGTGATAAGACCAAATATAGACCAGAATACACCAAACTTTTATCAGGTCTTGCCATATAATGTACATTGGTTATGATTAAGTAAATAGTTTTGCTCAACTATGTTGACAAAAGAGATTTTAGCATAATATGGCTTAAAAACAACCACAACGTTCCAAAAAGTGGGCTGAAGTTGACAAGAATCTAATCGATTCTTGAAACCACCTTAACGAAGCATCATATGAATTTTGATGGCAATGACTGGAATAGTATTTTCTCAACTTTGTTAACAATCCTAATACTTTTTTTTAACTCTAATTCAACATTTAATTTGCAAACTGATAGCTATAAATATGCTCATACAATGAGCCTGTTTCTATGCCAAGCCAATGGCGATGTGGACAAAGCAAACTTAGATATCTCCCTCCAGGACGGGGGAGACTTACATTATCCCTTACCATAAACTTGAAAATGTCTAGCTTACAGACAACATTGATTACCTGATTGCCGATGTGGCAAATACTTGTCCATTAGAGCCTACGGACAAAACTATTACTGATGCAACTACAACTATTAAATCTGAAATAAACCATACAACAATTGGGTGTTAAAATGTTTTAAACTATGGTTATTACAGAGATTAAAAGAATCTCATCTAAGCAGGTACTTCCACCACTCCCAGCTGCTTTAAAAAAAGTGTAATACAAATGTATGTAAACTTGCCACACATCTTAGACCATCGATGACTTTAAATCGGCAAAGTTTGCATCACAAATGTACATGCACTAAATATGAAACAAATAAAACATGCAATGGTGAAATTAATGACAAGTCATCTATGAGCTAGATTTGAGTAACCTTAGAAGTGTTGGGTTTGAAATTAAAATCTCAAGTGATGTTGACTTTCGTTAACTAAAAACATTGCTTCTTACAGTAGGAACGGTATTAGAAAATTTAAATCAGGAAATTATGTGCACCCTGCACTTCCAAAATTCTAACACTGTGGCGAATCTACATTTACAATGATATAAATATTCCAGATAATTTCTCATTCTGATGAGCAAACTCACCTTATAGCAGAGGTTGCAAAAACTTGTCCATTTGAACCAACGCCTAACACAACAATTGATGCTGTCACTACGATCAAATCTAAGGTATGCAAGAGGATTTAAAGTATGAAACATGCAAAAATTAATTTTATTTTGTATCAATAAATCACAATTTCTTGATGCCAGTCACCTGAAGAACTAGAAGAAATAAATCAATTCAATGACACTTTCCAAGGACATTACATTATGTACCGCATATAAGGTATGGATGTACATGTACTCTGATTTGAAACAATAACACAAGTCTTAATTAATAGGTAACATTCTGAAATAAATTCTGGAAAAAAAAAGATTGTGGTTGACAGTTAACTTAAAACAAATAGATAACTGAAAAAGTAATCTTAAATTGGAATGTAATAATGAAACACAATCTGGATACTTTGTTTTGTATAAAATCCATAATTAACAATATACAATAAAACCTTTTTATAAGTTTCAATTATTCATACAGCAGTGACCAGCAGACAGTACTAATCATAACAATATTCAATTGTAGAGATTCTATTAAATGCAAAGGTTAGAAAAAATAATCTGTTTAATTAAGATATATTTCAACTCTGAAATAGCAATCATAACTTTCTACTAAATTGAACGTTTTGGACACTAACAGTCATTTTAGGTATTAAAGACACGTAAACTTGATTTTCCCACAAGTGTATTAAATATTTAATTGAGCCAATCGTGTGGAGCTGTTAAAAACGATAGAAACGCACACTAAATTTAACTTAACTACAGCAATTTGTCAAAAAGTACATCATAATAGGGGAAATTTATCACTAGAAGTGTCTTGAACTTGAAAATTGCACAACACTACGTCAACAATAATGAAAAATAATAGGACACTCCTGTTACTGTACACCCTTTCATGAACATAAGTATAGCCCCTGAGGTGTTCGATGTCACATTGTCAAGTGATTTACAATGCATATAAAGAATATAATTCTTATTTAAAGAATGTATATTCGGTTCATCCTGGGTTGCATTATAATTCATGATCAAAAGAATATATTAAGATACCTACAGGAACCTGTAATGTTGCTCAGAGGCAAGACTTTCACTGATATAGCATGAGTTTCATCAGGTAAGGAAAAACCTTGACACAGATAATGAGAAAAGCAGCTCAGAGACAGTGGCACCACAGTTGACAAGACGATGTAGGTAGTAACATTTTTATGCATACAATATGCCATACTGTACACTAAGTGATTTTGAATGTGCAGTTCCTGAAAAACGTTTAATTTCATGGTCACCGCCCACCCACCTACCCAACACCGAAACTACAAGTCAAATATTACATAATCGCCACTGAATTCCCTGTAAGCAGATTCAGGATCTGTAGATGGCTCAGAGTTTGAGGGCATAGGTAGTGAAATGTATTGATAAGACCAAACTACCTTTTACATAGAGAGTGGGCCAGAACATGGTGACCTGTCGAAAGTGGCACATGCACCTGACATAGTAGAAAGGCTTAGGGATTAAGGTTAGGTGAATCAATGGGAGAGAAATAGAACTGCAAGTTAGATACTGGTCAAGAAGGAACATGGCTGTAAATGTACAGGGAGGTTGGCTTAACGGTTGAAGGCGTATGTCTGCACACATATGACTGGCCTGGTGGGAACAGAGGATCGGGAGTTTGCATCCACGACCTTCCAAAGCTTTACCTGTCTCTGAATTATTTCACACATAGTGGAAGGCAAGGCCCCGGGTGTTTCAGTGAAGGTGCCGGGAGGTTCCCAGTAAGAAGCCCATTGGGCTGACCAAGGTCCTGAATAGTTGCATATAGGTAAGTCCATTGGTCCTGAACAGTGGCATATAGGTACACTGAATATCCTCAATAAAGGAAGAGTAAACAAAGGAAACTCTGAATAAAGGAAACTTTTCTCATGCATTAGCTTATAATAGTGTAAGTAAATGATGTAGTAATCAAAGGAAACCCTCTAGAAAGGAAGGATCTGTAACTGCAAATAGGGTGCCATTGTTGAGGATTTTCACGGTAAATCCATGCGTCCTGATTTTATGGTCCTGTTGTAAGTAGAAGCACACTTAGCACAGTGTTGAGAACAGTACCAATCTGCCTCCTAATCTGCCCGTTGTTCATCCGTCGATTCAATGAACCATCTATTGATCATTTTTTTACTGATGAGCACGCAGGTCGCTTATGAGTACAATCTGCGCATGGAAGGTTCTTGTACATTGGGTCAGGGGATAATGGACGGTTTTAGTGGCTGGTCCTTATGATATGAAGCTTCCTCGTCTGCCACTTTCTATTTGCAGCTGTATTCAGGTTCTGTTCATAATAATTGTATCCATCATGCAGCGCAGCTCTCCTTTGCAATGATTTTGAGCAGTTTGCTTCCAGGACATACGATTGAAGTTGAAAAGCAGTGCGGAACTCTTCAAGGTATCTTTGTAAACGTACTGTTTATTTTTGTCAGGCTACCAAGAGAGCCCCAGCCAGACTGTAACTCACTAAATAGCAGTATTTTTGTGACTCTTAAGTCTGGCATCCTAGATACAATGACCTGCTCAGTGGAGTTGGCTTTTCTTTAGAAGACTGTAGAGACCTGCACGGGACATGACCATGATATCAGGGATCCTGTCTTGCGATTTGATACCTCACAGCTTTCTGAGGAGTCATATGACAATAAACAATCCATGATTCTCAACCATACAGAAGAGTTGTCTGTACCACAAGGTAGGTGAATCTATCCACAACTTTCAGACATTAATCATTTATGGTGATGTTACGCACACAGTATGTCTTCCTGGCTTCTGGTTGCTAATCACTTTTATCTTTTTATGATGACTGTCATGCCTAAGTTCTTACAGGCCTCAGCAAACTTCTCAACATATTTCTGCATGGTGTCATCTGGATTTAAAGCACAGTCGTCTGCAAACAGTAGGTCGTTAATTGCCATTTTTTAAACTTTTGTTTTGGACTAGAGTCGCCTTGAGATTAAACAAAGAGCCATCCATAAAACATCTGATTCCAATCTCTATGTTGGGAGTCATTTGTACTATCATTAAAGGCATCTGGCAGAGAACATCATGCTGAACAATGTAGGGGGAATGACACAGCCTTGCTTCAATCCATTGCAACGTACACAATGACTAAGACATGTAGTGGGGTGAAAGCCAGAAAAGGACCAAATTAAGGTCCAAATATGAACCGTTCAGGTATGCATGAAATAGGCTCCAACAAATCACCATTTTCAACTGAATTACTAATTGTGAGCACCATACCTCAAAGGATAACTTAGATAAAGAGGGGTAACAAAGCAGGAACCTACAATGATTAGCCACATGAGTCCAAATGAGTCATTGTGGTCCATGTGAGAGGTGCAATGTACAAAAGCTAGTCTCTAACATGACTTATTTGTGTCAATGTGAAATAGACTTCAGTCAGTCACAATGTTCAGCTGATAAACTAATTTCGAGCACCCTACCTCAAAATACGTGGCCTGTAGAGGAATGAGAGTCATAAATGGACAGAATATTGGTTCTGATAGGATCATAAAATACATGATTTGTGTTCATGCAAAATAGGCTTTACGTTTTCACAATTTTCAACTAGCACACCAGACTACAGGGCAGGAACCAGCTAATAGCTATGAGTCCAATTAACACTCATTGTTGTCCATGGGGCTACTAGTGGTAATTTTTCAACTGACATACCAAATTTGAGAATGTGCCCTACATAAAACGATGTACATGTAACCTATACAAGTGTAACAGTTGGTTTGTCAGACTAACTTAATAGTGTTTAATGTAAACACTCTGGAATAGCTGAACTAAATGGTTTGAATACTTCGCTGGTGACCAGTCACCTGCTTCAGCATAAAGATAATCATGGCAAACTAAAAACACAGATAAGGACTTGGAAAATAATTTTCACTTTCTCAGTGCATATACGAGATATCACATCAATTTCAAAATCATTCTAACATGTCAAACATTCAGCCAGCTATGAAAGGGAAATACTACACCCTACTGGGCTCCATTTGTTTTAGGCTAAAAGCCCTGAGATTAGGGTACTGAATGCAAGAAGGATATATATGGGCAAATCTGTCACTAGTTTCCTGTACTTTTACAAAGGGAAAGCTCACCGGAATATGTCATCATAAAGCCATAAACTACATTCTGTCTGGCCACTAAAATGAGAATAAATGATAATGCTTCCACAACTTTTATGAGGACTTAGCCTTGTCAAAGGGATTTTCACGAACCTTAATTATTACTGCAAAAGTTATGGTGTTTGTATACTTTGAACATAAGAAAAAAATTGAAGAAAGTTGCCATTCAAAACTAATTTCTTTCTCATATGGGAGAATGCAAAAATTTGATAAATCAACTAAATATTAGAATAATTACTAATCAATTACTTTCTATAGATCAATGCACATACCCGGTTCACAATGGTAAAACTTACTTTACGTGATTCTTATAGTTTCTTAACTTTTTAGGAAGAACTCAGTTAAATGCACTATTACCTTTATGAATTTGTTACAGAAGAGATTTCCTAATTTGTAAATATTTTGTTATATAGAAAATACTTACCTATTATAGAGATAGGCTTTCTTGCAAAGCGGAATCTGCCCTTAAATCCCATGTATTTGCTGCGACAGCCCGCTGACCACAAACGAATCATATACTCTAACCCAAAAAATACGACCAGCACAATTTCCTAAAGAAAAGAATAAAATTACATGTATAATAATATTTATGACAATTTTTCTCTTCTATTCTCAACAGTTGAATGCATGTTAACATTTTATATCTCCATCCCCGTTCATTTGACGAAACTCAATGATCTAGTTTTGCTGCTCATACCACATAAATGTCATTTACAACAAAAGTATCACTAATGTGCTGACAGTAAGTTCATAGAGTAACATTTTCTATCACAACTAAAAATAGTACTGAATATCAAAATAAAGATCATAGCAATGATATGCTATTTTTTTTTTCGCATCTACATTGCAATTTTCATTATGTTGATTGGTTTACAGAAGTCCCATGCATAGAACAGCAGTATTTTAATTTGCATACATATCAACTGATACATAAGGCTAGTCATTCAAGTGATAGCCTAATGTGTATGCAAATCAAAAATTGAAACAAACTTTGCTGTTGTAATCAAGGGACCTAATCCCAAGTTTACGAATCTTCAAAATGTTTGACTCTCTCAGACTGAAAAAATGCCATTTTGATGCAATGAAGATGCGGCAAAAATATTGCGCATCCTTCCGATGTTAATTTTGATGTTCAGTACCATTTTCTGGTTATGATCGAAAATGTTACTTCATGAACTTGCTGTCGGTACATAGTACCAGTAGCAGGAGAGAAGAAATAATAAAATTGTTTATCCTCAATAGTTCAGATTCAAATACAAATAAGTCAAATGTTTGGCTTGAAACCAAGCAGAAGTATCTGATTTTGTACATATACAAAGTACGTTGTTCAATTATATAAATATTTAGATCTTGGCAAATAATGGCTCAGAAGACGAGTTTGTTAGAAATCTGTCTGTAACTCAGGATGTGTTGTATCTGATTTCTTAGTATTTTATGCATGTTATGTCAATAATACATGGTAACACATACTCCATTATAGCCTTGATTGAGAGAGCTCTGAATCATGCGTATGTACGTTCGCTTTCACAAAGCCTATGATGAAGGATGCTAGCTGAACGTTGGCCCATTTTAATGAGAGTAAAATGTTCCTCCCCCCTTCATTCCGCTGCCCCTCACTCATCACTCCACAACCCCCTCCTTCCCCAATCCCATCCTAACCGTTCCAGGACAGACTAAATGTCATCACCTTCTTCCGGATTCTCGGGTTGAAACGGATGAAATTTGGAATTTATATTAAATGCTCCTCCCCAACCCCTCCACCCCTCCTATCCCGTTTTGAAAAAGAATATTTGATAACATTGATAACATGTGATTTCAATAAAAATTAAAACAAGCACTAGGATATAACATAAGAATTACATCAAGTCATCAACACAGCTTTACAGTAGCCTATACGTAGAAGGCTGCGTTTGATGATAAAGCGTGGAAACATAAATCGACAAGCATTATTGCTGTTTATATTGCACGTAAAGGCAGCAATTTTGGTTGCACATAGATGTTGGTGTTGGACAGTTTAAGTTGCTAATGTATTGCAAAACTATACTCACCATCCAAAAAAGTGTTGCATTAGCAAAACCAGAGTATTGATCAATTGTTGACAATACGCTGAATATTAGGCACACGAGAACCATCATGAACCTGAAAATAAATATTTATATTGCATTAAGTAATGAAAACTATTATGCTTTGATCATGTTTGTTGCGATATTATAAATAAATCCTGAATATTAGCACAGGTTAAAATTCATATATAATTCTTTACACCACTCGATGATTCTTAAACATTATATCTTTGATTATATAACATGACGTAATTGCTGTTTTCATGTTATCATAAAGGAGTCTTCATCCAAATGTATGATTATTTCAAAAACTATTCAACTTTAATTATTACCCTTCATATCATACATTTTGTTAATATCCACAATTCTTAAGACAAGCTAAACTAAAATAAAACTTAACCCATCAGCATAATAACAGGCAATAGATTATTTTTCAGCATGCAATAGAATTGATACATTCTTATTAAAATTAATAGCCACATTTTCTTTTATCTAGTGGAAGATATTTCAACCATCACTGGGATTAACAATTATGCTCAAATGCCAGAAACAATATGATGTGTTTAGTGCATTCATAAAGTTTTGTTCATCTAAAAAGCATATTAGAATATATAAAGCAATTTAAAATACCACACCATAAAAAGCTGGCTATAAACTCATCAAAACATGTGTAGGCAAGAAATGTAAACCGAATGATTTGTCAGATGTAACTTCATGGCCCATGTAGGTAGCCGCCTATGTCCAAATGTTAAATGTCACGTTGGCAATTGGAAATGTACCGTATGTCTGCCAAAAATCATTTCATTATGTAACCTCACATGACCTCGTGATTTAGTTAACAAGACAGCATGGTATTTTTATAAGAGCAATAAATATTAAATGTGAAAAATATGAGTCTTACTTTTCTTACGCTTGCAATGAAAAAGATATTGTTTATTGGTGCTGGGTTTTTCAGAACACATATATTGTTTAAAAAACAAAATTTTAGATACCTATTGGCACCATGTTTATTGCTCTATGGAGAGGCTTTCGCTGTTTTCTCAACAGCTTCATCAGGTCATGTGAAACTCCCCATTGGGTCACATGACCACCATGGTGACTGCAGTCATGTGACAGCAGGGAAGAGTAGACGGGGCACAGATCGCAGCCAGTGTTGCTGTTCATTTCTGGAGAGTGCACACGTATTCCAATCGACTCGCGCATCTTTCTACGAAATTCATGTTCCTTATTCGCCACAACCTTCAGTCCTACGGAGTGATCTTAGGTCCTTTGTCTCTTATTTGTTTCCCTACAGCTACTAAAACTCTTTAAGGATTTAAATGTTCTTTTTACACAGGTTTAAGGGTCAGACCTGTTTTGTCAATATATTTGTATTGCCATTGAAGTACAACCCAAGACACTTCGTAAAGAATCCAATTTCACTCAGCCTGATGAAACTGTTAAGAAAACACCAAAAGCTTCGCATATCTTGTTTTTTAAATCATGAATAATGGAACCCAGGATGAACCGAATTTTCACACATATATTTTTGACTGAGCATTATCTTTCATTCAATATAAGTGTCATCCCTTTCATTGTTTGTCAGAACCTGGACAATAAAATATATTATACCACTCTATCGAGGACACACCCTTGAATACTGTTCTTTGATTGGCTGAGAGCCAAAATCAGCTGGGGATAATTACTGCATGACCATGGGTGAATTTTTCTCTCTGAGAATAGAAGCGTCCTCCATTTTGAAACCGTCGATTAAAAAATATAATCAACTATCTTTACGTTACCACACAGATTTTGATACACACAGTTAGAAAAATAGCCACGACAATATTAATCCCCTATACTACTAGTACTAATAGTTAAATATGAACCGGATTAGGGAGCATATTAATGCAGCCAACCTGAACGACTAGCATCGCTGTTTTGAAATTCGTAATAATTAAACTAATCTTTTGATTGTTCAGAAATAATTTGTAGGTTCAGAAATAATTTGTAGTAAAACGATGCTTTTAACTGTGATAAACCTATTGTTATTAGTTTCAGTGATTAAAATTGCTTAAACAAATGGTAAATCCGGGTAATGCTAATAATGTGTGCAAAACCAGCAGAAGGTAATATGACTTTTCTTTCGGTGTGGCCAATGTGGAGCCTTTCCCATCTAATAAAATCTGTTTGTGAAGGTTAATCGTGGTATAATGAATATATGTCATGGTTTTTCGGCCAATATGCATGAATCAATGCCCTCATTTGTTGAATATTGCTCTCGCAAGCTCGGGCAATATTCAACAAATTCGGGCATTGATTCATGCATATTGACCTCAAAACCATGACAGATTTCTTCAATCACACATTGTCAGCCAACGATTTCCAGAAACATACTTCAAATTCTTGCCACCAGATTACTGATGAACACTAATCTGTCATAAAGACTCCATTCTCAAAGGATCTGTTCATTTTATGTTCTTATTTTTGCTGAATGGTCAGTTTAGCACAAAAAGATGTTAGATGGGCATAAAACAATGAGGTGATCGGAGAGCTATATGGGAAACATTCTGCTCCCAATCAAAAAATGGCACTACTGGACCTTTTGAAACTGGAAACAGTTCATATTTACAAGCAAATGGATGTCTATTCGAGATGAAAGTTGAAAGACCACCAGCATTTCAGTGGTGAAACTGGCTTTTGGACAAATATAAAGCTAATGTGTTTTTTAACCCTGGACTGTTACAAGAAGATGGATATTTCTAATATATATGTGGACGATGATAATTATTTGAAAGCGCATTAATTGAAATGGATTGTATTCATTACTATCATATCAGTTGTATCAATGATTTTGTTAATATTCCACATTGTTACGATGGATTTTACACCTCATCCTCATCATGTTGTGTTTAAAGTCCTTATTGTACCCTTAAAGGGTGTTAGACTGTCTTATGGCTGTCAGCAATTTTTCCCTTCGTGAATCTGTCATTTGCAAAGTCTTTCTGTGTCTTTACTAAATATGTGTAGGACCCATATGACATATGAAAGGCTATGCTTTAAATGGCCATACATGTATTGCTTTGATTGAACCAATATTACGTGTTTTGGTCCATTCTGCAACCATACCAGCATGATCCATGTCTCGTAAAGATGGACTCAGGTGGAGTCACATGCCTAGCTGACGAGTTGACAAGCGCTATAGAAACATGAACTAAGAACCCCTTGTTTCTAAACCACATGTCTACATATCAAGACATATGATACATGAAACGGCATCCACTTTTCAAACTCATTATATCAGTGTCAGTCAAATCCTTCTACGGAAGGGAACCAGACATGTAAAATTCCTGAGTGTTTACTGTTTACAGTAGTCACATTTTATGTCAGGTAGACCACCTTTGGGGCTGTGGGGACAATTTACAGTACCATAAATTATAATCTGTCACAATTTATGTTGGGTATATTCTACGGTCTAACATATGAACAACAATTAGTACAAATATATATTCCTAAGCTAAAAGAATTCAATTTCAACATATTGAATAAGTCATTGCCCTCTGGTTATATCCTAAATAACTGGGAAATAAACAGTACAAAGTATTGTACTCGGTGCAATGAAATCGAAACTAGTAAACATATTGTATATTATTTTATGAAAATAGAAAACATATTAAATATAATATAAAGTATTCAGAATGTAAATTCTAGTTACAAAGAAATTGTATGTTGCTTCCCCGGATATCACATTATCAAAAATATTAAAACATTGAATGTAATAATCAAAGCATCATGTTACTTTGAATTGGTCTGAAGAATCTTGCACAACTATGGATTTAACACATTCTACAAACCGAAGAAAACCTTGCATCAGTTATAATGCGAATTGAAAGATCTTTCTAAGAAAGGAGATGTTACTGGGGCAGGTAGCAGGCGGCTGTGTCTCACACCAGCTCTCCACACATCTCTATGTAACAGGTCTGAAATTAAGGAGGTCACAAACCTTAAAGTCAGATTTCAAACATTTCAACCAAGTCTTTTGTGGTCTGCCCTGTACCCCACGATAAGGGATTTCCATGTTCATGACAGAATTGATGCAAGAGGAGAATCGTTTCACATGTCCGTACCATCTGAGGCGTTGAGAGCGCAGTTCGAAGATCACCTCCTCAATCCCTAACACTTTGGAACAGGTATCACCATCAGATCTGATCTACAGTCAATGGGATGAGCTTCACCCTGATATCTTGGACATTCATCATCTGTGTTAGCCACAAGCCTCCCTGTCATACCACTGCAGTGGTTGATCAGCCAGAGCTTGCACTTTGAGCAGGTAATGGCGTTAACACCTATACCACTGTGGCACACAGCATACCGGTACTTGCCAGACTCCTTGAGAACGTCAAGTCCACCATCAGACACCATTATTTTAGTCTTCTTCAAGTTAACTCTAAGACCTTTTTGCTTCATGTTTTCCTTCCTGCTTTCATCTTAGCAACACACTCATCCTGTGAGAAGGCTATGACCACTAGGTCATCCACGTATAGTGGCTACCAAGGTACACCAGAACGGAACTCGCATGATAAGGCCTTTAGCACGATGATAAGTAGCAGATGGCTAAGGCAAGAGCCTTGATGGACACCAACCTCCACTTCAAACCCCTCACTATACTGTCCCTTAACCCACACTCAACTTCTGGCATTTGAACACATGCCCTGAATTAGATAAACTGCCCATTTCTCCACCCCTACACTCCTGAGAGCCCAACACATGATGTTTCTTCAAAGCTTTCACCAGATCAACAAATGCAAGATAGAGTGGTTTATTGTTGCAGCAAGGTATTTCTCTTGTACTAGGCACACTGTGAAGATGGCGTCAGTCGTTCCTTGACCTGGAACAAATCCGAACTGCATTGCATCAATGTTGACCATAGGACAGATGAAAGAGTCCATCACCCTCTCAAGCAACTTCATTTCTTAGTTGGTCAGCTTGAGTCTACAATAGTTGTCAGTCAAGGGCTTCACTCGTACCTTTGTAGAGATTTAGGATGAAGCTCTCCTCCCAATCCCTAGGAATTGATCCATTACAAGACACCTTCAGCCAGCTCCTTTATCAGTGCCACTCCTCGCCTGTAGCTTTCAGCATTTTAGCCGAGATGCCCAAAGTATCAGCAGCTCTACCAGATTTTACCTTCTTGAGAACCTTGCGAATTCATTCAACAGTAACTGGAGAAAAGTCAGCCCATTACTGAGGGGACCACAGGGAGCAGATCACAAGGCCATTCGAACTCAACATTGTCCAATCTTGCATAATGCTCAACTCATGGGTTTCCTCATCACGAAGTCAGAGTTCTCCAGCATCTTTTTTTGATGCATGTTTCTCCCACTACATCCTGGTTGGTTTTGTCCATTTGCTTGGCTATCCTGAACAGTCTAGACCCCAAATAACACGTTTGGCAACATGCTTTGCATCAGTATTGGCAGCTTAAGCAAGGGGCACATTCCACCTTGCGGCGGTGGTCGCCGCAAGGCGTGTTGGGGTCCGCGGCATCTACGGCGTTTTCCGCATGCATTGACAAAAGTACAGTTGTGGGCACATACGCACGGGCCCCGTGGGTTAGGAATGCGTCGGGACAGAGAGTGGTTTTTGTTGAGGTAGCCGTGAGATTAAGTTGCATAGAACGTGCGATGTACTCGCGTACAACTTACGTTCTACGCACCGTGTGATTACAAAAGTACGGGATCCGCACATTCATGGTACAGGGAACGCACGGTCCCAGTACGGTGTCTGTGCCGACAACGTGCGGTTAAATCCTCTGCGTTTCACGTAAGGTCTCCGCACTGCCTCCTTATGGTTAGGCCATGAAACAGGGTGGTCTTCTGCGGCTACAGTACGACCTTGAAAAAACGTACAGTTGCCGCACTGTACACTCACGGATCATTACGATTTCTATGCGTTTTGGCTGTAGACTGGCTGTAGACCCACCTTGCGGTGGAATGTGCCCCTCGCTTTAGTGATTTGGGCTTCACCTGACTTGCCAGCCTTTGAATCAAGCTCTCTTCTCATTGACAGCATCATCCAATCTGACGTCCCACCACACAAGTCACAATTTTACAGAGTGCAATATTATAAGAAGAGCGGTGAAACAGTGATAGATATCATAATATTGACGTGTTCGACAAGTATATAACATTAGACAAACTACACATGTATATGTAAATAAACCATAATTATTACTTGAATGGTTAGGTCGGCATGAGGTGTGAGTATAGTGTACTACTTAGTGTAGGTATATAGTACTTACTTGTTCGTAAATAAAACTAAAACACGGAACAAAAGGGACAATACTGTGGTAGAATAATCACCATTTTACTCGTCTTATTTGACCATTACATTGATAATCAAGAAGTATGCTGTTACACAACTTACCACCTTTTAATTGTTTAGAGTGACCTTGAATGACCAGCAGGCGCATGGTGCTTTCATTTACACTGCCAGAGAACAATGGGAAACTTGTACTGATGGCCTAAATCAAAAGGCACAACAAAGCAGCCAACGACTGTATAACTATCTCCCTTACTTAGTACTCGTGGTATTTGACCATTAAACTGGTAATCTTGTAGTATACGCTTACGTAACTTGCTACCTTGAGAGTTTAAACGCTATGAATGATGTTAAATGACCAGCCGAAGGCCCTTTCATTGGCAACGTCAGGGAACAAACGGACAATGTTACACTAAACCGAAGGTCCCTATTCATATAAATAATACTGGGTTTATAATTTGCAAGTTAATACATAACTGTATAACTATCTCCCTTACTTAGTACTCATGGTATTTGACCATTAAACTGGTAATCTTGTAGTATACGCTTACGTAACTTGCTACCTTGAGAGTTTAAACGCTATGAATGATCTTAAATGACCAGCCGAAGGCCCTTTCATTGGCAACGTCAGGGAACAAACGGACAATGGTACACTAACCGCCGACGCAAAGTCCCTATTCATATAAATAATACTGGGTTTATAATTTACAAGTTAATACATAACGAAACATTCAAATCCTGTTTTACTATCGAAGCTTCGGCTCTTAAACCGAAGCTTCAAAGCTTCAAATTATTTTGACATCTCTAGTCTACACACATATGACTGGTCTGGTGTGAACAGGAAACAGTGAGTTTGATTCCATGGCCTTTCAAATAACTTTACAAGCCTGCCCCTGAAATTTCCTTACAATAATTGGTGAAAGCAGGTGGACGTGGGTGCTTCAGGTGGCACGCATGCTAAAAATGCTTCTTGAAATTTAGTACCTTAAAAAATCACTGATAAATCATTAGCACAGCAACTGGTAATCGTGTGCCAATATTATGAAAGTAATTATTAGCTTCCTTATGTAATTTTATATCACGCATGATTATGCAAGTATATCCACAAACAAATAGGTTGTGATTTAGTGTGTTATTGATTCCAAAACAAATCTAACAGGGGTATAAAAATGAGATGATTTACTGATGTCATCAATCTGGCTTCCTAATGTCTGATTCTCACCTCCTACAATGCAATACACATACCATAATACAACCATTTCTATACTTTAAAAAAAATATTACAATTAATCACACCCATGAATATTCATGGCTACAAAATGTTCATTTATGTATAATTCCATCTCTCCCAGCATCTATTGAGATTTTAGCAAAATGAGCATGCTTGGTTTCAAAGGTATAGAAAATATAGACCCCAAAAAGAGCTTTATGAATGGAGGATTAATGAATATTCATAAACTTCGAAGAAAGTCATTACATGTTATAACTCCACGCCCTGAAACTTAATGTGTTAAGAGCAATTCCATTACACTGTCAAGATAAAAAAATTCAAGTTGAAACTGAAGCTTTTACTTGTCACTTAAAACGATAGTCAATGACTAGCCACATGCAAAGCCAACGGATACTCCCAGACATGCTCAAGTTCAAGATTTACTGACGTAAATAACCATATAACGAGCCATACCGGGATTCAGGATGATTAGATGAAAGTTAATTAGAACTGCAATACAAAAACGTGACTGATATCAATATCTCTAATAATTCAGATATCTTTAGTTTTTTCGAACCTATTTTTTCTTCTTTCTGTAGAAACAAAAATAATTTTCAGGTGTAAGAATTTTTTAACAAAAATGCTCAAATAGTGACATTAAAGGAAATGCGCTTGTTAGACTGAGTAACAAGCAAAGCTGTTTTCAATTGCAACAGCTTGTTAAAATGATGAAATGTGGATTAGAAATAACATTAAATGAAGCTTTTACATATGAAAAGCACCATTACACGGTATTACCCGTGGTCACAGACACCAATTGTTTAATTGCACAATGGAATTACAATAATTTATATCTCGCGTTTGCACCCACTTTATTTTGCATTTAAAATGCTATTTGTCCACTGGAAAATTTGACTATGAATTTCTCTTAAAAATGTTGGCTGCTATGAGTTGTTGTTGCCTGCACCTGCTAATAACTCCATATGATACTTCACCACCTGTATCCCACTATATTTAGCTGCAGAATCATGTGAAGAATATAATGTCCTTATTTGCAAAATTATGTCTAATGGCATGCAATAAGCATTGAGCAAAGTCATTAGGGGGCCCACAGGTAGTGATTTTGCTTCTCGAGTACTTACCCCCCAGTACTCGCCTCGTACTCGAGTACGCGGTCATAACCTGTAACACTGGTTCGGATGTGACAGGGGGCGGGGATGGTCGAACGTAAGACATCGTAGGCATCATGATGATCATGAATGGCTATGGACGATTTTTTATCAAGGCTATAATGCAATTGTAGAAAGGAGGTTAGAGTTCGAGTCAGTCATGAGTCAGAGTTCGAGTACATGCTCATATCTACTGATATAGTACTTTGCACATGTCCGAAAAATGTGAATATAGCAAAGCATCCACGAGTACTCGAGTACAAGATGTGTACTCGAGTACTATACATATTCTCCTAGTGGACGTGTACTCAAGGTACCCGTGGGGACCCTAAAAGTCATACCCACCCAGGGTTTCCCCAAGAGCTGCATCCTACAAACTAAGAAGCCAAAGGTCACGCAAAAGAGACCTGATTTAAGGGGATCCTAGTTCCAAGCATCGAGACACCTGAAACACCCAGGATGTTTCTGTGCAATGAATAAATTCTGCCGATGCTTTAGCTTGAATGTAAAACAATCACACCATAAACATTTGATAAACATGTACATGTACAGACAGTACTGATCGAGTAAGAAGAACCCCTTTTTTCGGAGCTTCTAATGAATTGGCGAAAGTATGAGAAAATATGAGGAAGTATGAGGAAGTACGAGAAAGTAAAAGAAAGTACTAGAAAGTAAAACATTTTCTTACTAAAAAAATTCGGTGGCTTCTCAGAACATATCCTCATGGCTTCTCTGAACATATGCTCAGTCACAACTGTCGTATGATTTTTCTGTAATTTTTCAGTATTTTTTAGAAGAATTTGTTTGAAATAGAATTTTTTTGGAACTCTTTGCTGCCATGGAAAAGAAAGTATGAGAAAGAATGGGAAAGTAAGAGAAAGTAAGGGAAAGTAAGAGAAAGTAAGAAAAAGAAAGAGAAGAAAAAAGGCAAAAGTAATGAGGGGTCCTTTTTATTCGATCAGTGCTGTAAGCAGGGCTGCCAACCCCTCAATAGCCAATGCAGTACTCAGGAAGTCCAAAATTAGTATTTTAGAGGTATTACGTCGTGGATCGGCAAACGGTCTACAAAAATACTGGGTGTAAAAAGAAATCCATAAGTGCAGAGAACTGATATGTATGTATTTCTGGTGTGATATAACCAATATTCAGGGCTTATGTCACAAGCACACATATCTATGTTGGGATGCAGTTCCCGTGCTTTTACTTCATAAAAAGTAATTATTAATGAAAAATACACAAAATGGGGAAATTTGTATTTTGAATGTAGAATTAGTATTTGGGTATTTTGGGTTGGAAATCTGTATTAATACCCGACATATCTGTACTACTTGGCAGCCCTGTGTAAGTGTACCAATTGCTAAACTGTGATCATGCAATTCCCCACATTTAAAATTGCTACTACCATTTAATTGTGAAACAAAAATATATAAATATTGTATTATAAAGGTTCCAATCATGAGATTAAAGAAATGAATAGGTACATGCCTTATTAGCCCTTAAACAAAGTGATTAGTGAGTCTGCCATCAAACGGCTGAGGATAATTTAGCATTGTCTATGGCAGGAAGGAATCGATTTCACTAAATATAGCTGGGTCAGGTTTAACAAAAGCTGTACGAAAGAGAAGTGGTATTCATCAGGTGTTTCATATCAGGTAGCTGAATGAGATGTAATGGACATGCATTGACGCTCAATGACTTGACATAATGAAGTAATCCGAACATGTCCACGATGACTAGGAAATTGGTGTCTTGTTATGCTCATTTGGTGCAGGTGAATTTGTTCAACTGAAGTCAATATACAAGTTGGCTGGAAAAATGTTACAAACACGAACAGCTACATTCAAATAGTAGATTTTCACGTAAATACAAGATAAATATTCCTATGATTTTGGATTGTACTGCTCTCATAAAATAATGTTATAATAATATATATATTTAATGTACATCTTCATCCACCCAAATGCAAGGTTTTCATTTGAACATACATTTCAACATCAAGTCTCGTGGACAATAATATACTGACAGGTTCTAATAGATATCTATAAATTATCCTCTATTGTGCAGACACTAATTTTATTCTACTACTTTTTGGCTTGTAACAATTTTTTTTCTTTGACACTTGTTCTGTAAATTATTGAAAATGATTTAAATTAAAATGCTGCACCCACATGAGAATTTTTGTGTTTCAACATTTTCAGAAGAGTTTGTAAAATAACCATTTTTCTTAAGACGCTTATTATGGACAATGTTTGGAACAGCTGTATTTATATGCATTTGGAAACATTCAGATAATCTCTATATCATGTCAAGATTTAACATGCAATGGTGGTGCATAATGTCCTATGCATTTGGATATAATTGACCTATGGAAATTATGCTTTCCTTCACTGATTTAGGTCAACTATGAAAATTGCTCTCACATTCTAATTTGGCTTAACCTAGTCAAAATGAGTATATTTGCAAATTCAAAGTTTGAAAATGATGGAATTTCTGTTAGTGTGCATATCTTTATAGGTTATTTAAAAGCATGAAACAGCAGCATTTTACCTTAAATCATTTAAATAATCTTTAGAATAAGTGTCTTCAGAAAAAGAAAGCTTATCTGGCAAAAAGAAGTGGAATAAATTTTATGTCAGCACAATAATATCAAAAATGCTTTATATTCAATGGTGTTAATATCTTGAGAATGCTTACATTTTACATTACCTAATAGAATTTTAACAATGTATATAACTACTTATATATCTTTGATTAATCATCAAAGAAAAATTATTTCACAATAAGACCATAATTACAAAAGCAATAACAGTGAAAGCATGCATATCTCGATGCATATCATTCATCATACAGATAAATAGAAAATGGTTAAAATTAACAATCATTTTGCTTTCTTTTAACGTGATGTCTTCAATTTTCATATGTAAAAATCATAAATGTCATCCCATTTTCAAATACAAAGAGCAAACTAACCAGCAGATAAGCAAATGTCACTGCTTTTAAGTGGCATAAGAGTTTTCTAGCTTGACTCTTGCTAAGTAATGAACAAGCTTGTTAAAGTGCTTTCACCAGATGATGGCGTCTCACATTTGTATTAGTTTTGTTTGGGTGTTTTGCTCACTTGTTAGCCTATGATAACTGACCTACTTGCCACAAGCAATTGGTCAAGATTACTGCAGGAACATTCACTGGCAAGTTCTCGGTATTTCAATAAACTTAAAACTACATTTTTATTGAAATAATACATTAGATTTTCCATGACTATCGATATTTCATGTCTCTCATCAATATATTATAATAAATACAAAATCAACCTTTCTCAATTTTAAATTCATATTTTCATAGACTATAAAGCCCTCATTATAAATAAATGTATCTGTGGTTCTCTGTGGTTTCAAGCTCCCATCTTGGTCCTGTAGTGAGGTCTCAGAGTGAGGTGAGGGTGCAAAGAAAATAATCAGTTATCTATGAAAAATCATACCACACAGCGCAAACCTCTGTCAACTGCAAGTCATGCGTGTACCTCCTGCATGCGCAAGCATGCCTCATGCACAGTCCCTCTCGGCACAAGAGTAGACATGGACGCTCCACTCACCCATTCTGACCCCTGTATTTAAGTAGCAGCACTAAAACTAGTTATAACCAATCATATGCTTTATTACTATGGCCGCATTCACCGGTAAGTTGCAGCAACAACAATGACTGGACCTGTACTTTGGTGGCAGCACTGAAACTGGTAGAGAATCCCTATCAGAGCATTCACCGTATAGGCCGTTATGTTGAGTTTCTAGGTCTACATGTGTATATAATCTACATTACTGACACAGTCAGAAGGTTACAGAACAGTACCAAAAATAGAGGAATCAGCACAATAAAACCTAATAAATTGAAACATTTCAAAACACAGTTACGGCCGTCATGAATTTCTTGGAGCAGCTCACTTGCTGGAACTATGGCACTTACGATTACAAGGAAATTTAGAAATTCAGAACATTTTCCCATACTTCTCCATATTGGCGTCCATCTTTGATACCTTATTGCTCATAAAAATTCGGATTTCCTCAGTCGTTCTCGTTTATTTACACCACAGTGACAGCGTCGATTGGTTAAAAAGTGCGGACTTAGTACGGACACGCAATAAAACAAAAATCTGTCTAAATGGCCAGCGTGGTCATGAACTTTTAGAATGGTAAAAATAGAATAAATGTAACTTCAGGCGACTTATGAAGAAAGCAACTGAACCTTCTTTCATTAGTAACAGTCACAACAATGAGAAGAAATGAAAGAAAAACGTAAGGAATCATAGAGTAATTCTTATATCTCAGTTCTGTGTCCTTCTGATGGTGTCAGTACTGTATGGATTGGTATTGGCTAGTTAAAATCAAAGTTACTGGCAAATTTGGCTAGTTAAATTTGAGTGAAGGGCTACCATATAATCAATTATACACTATAAAACAATGAACCTACAGTATATGACAAGATGCACTTTCTATACCTGCACTAATATAATCAATTATGCATCCATTTTTGGAAGAAAGTTCAGCAAGCACTATGTGTCACTATCTATCATTATATCAAGACACTCTATTCCACAAATAACATCAAACGGCATGGGCAATGGGGTTAACTTATCTCTCTCAAAAACCTTTCAATGATATGCTTTAGACAGCTTAATCAAATTATTTAACTCTCATCAATATTAGATTGAATGAAAAACTTTTATCTGTGCAAATTTAAGCTTTTTACTATAATCCATCTTGCAGGTTATCAGATACCATGTGGCTCCATGCAATAGGTAAAAAATCTCATCAAGGAACTGTCAATAATACATTTTTTTGGCAAAATGAAATTTTAGAATTGATGTACAATATTCAGAAAAATGAAGATCTTTTAGCAATTAATCATAGACATTTGATCAAATGTAGGAAAAGTTAACCAGGGTCAGGGTCTAAGACCTAAACCACAGTATAGTACTCGCACTTGTTGCTTATAATACAGGATTAGAGCTCATTGTGTCTACTGGTCTCTTATGAAGTTGCTTTGAAACGTGCAGGAAATAGTTAGTGTCAAAAATGCCTTGACTACCGTTATATGACCGGTTTGTAACACACATCAAGATTCTCGAAGATTTCACACGAACTCGAGTTATAATTTACACAGTCAAAATGTATTTAAATGATTATTATCCAATAGACGTTCAACAAAATCTAAGCAGCTAAATCCACACATTGATTTAGGCATGGGCAAACATTTAGTAATTCTCTCGTGTATGTGTTGATATGTGTAATTAATGTTATAAAATAAAAGACATGGACGGTATAATATAAATCCTGCTAAGTGATGTTCCTGACAGGACCTCGAACCAAAGCAGGCATCTGCCACTACAAAATGTAATACAAGTCAAGAATGGTTCCAAATTATCCAGTGTTTCAATGACAAACAGATCTTTGCTGTGTTGACACAATATGCCATGACATTCTTAATAATAGCACACTTGAAGTTCAATAACATGGATCAAACTGGTAATAATTAGAACAAAAATCCTATTTCATGAAAGATATAGGCAATGGAAATGTAAGCAAGGTAAAACCTTTATACATTGTACTACAATTGGCAACAAATGCATAATGATTCATGCAATTCAGGCACATTGACTGTACACTATCACTAATCAATTATGGTGCTGTGCATCACTACTGTACATTTATAAGATTTATCAAATGATTCGAAATAACCTTTTTCATCACATTTAGCATGCCTTTATTCTGTCCCTTTTCTTTTCGTTTTTTTTTTCTTATTATTTTCTGTCCTATTAGGATACATGGAATTAATGATCTGACATACACCATCTTATACTCCCATTTCACATCATCAAATGTCCACGTAGACACCAGATTATTGAATTCAAGCTGGATTGGCTTGAAATGGATTTATAGTTTGATGTCACAGTTTTAAGCTGAACTAGCCTAACCTTGAACCTGTCAAACCCAATTTCAAGTCAATAGACAAAGCCATTACCACCCACAATGCAGCTAGAAACAACCAAAGCAAGCAGATAAAAGCCAGAGGAACCGGGTTGAAGGAGCTCAAAGGTGACCAAAAGTTGTTCCCACTGGTGCTGGTTTGCCTGGATATAACGGAAACTCTCTTCCATATTAACCTCTCACAGCTAAGACGTCTACTAAAAATGAAAGTCAAATGACTTTAAAATTAGCAGTCAATGATTCAGCAGTGGGGTTTTTAATCGGTTGAATTTTGTGACCCACTCCCACGAATATTAAAGGGTTTGAATAACAACTACATACTGTGTATATAACCATGAAATATGATGATGTTGAGTTTCCTCATGCTCATTTCTATGGCAACTATAACAGGCATGACCTAGCTAGATAAAAAACAAGTCACTATAGGAATCTCCATAAATTTTCAGCACCTATAAATAATATAATGAAGGCCTGACTAATGGACAATAAAATAATTCAACAGTGACAAAATTAATAAATGATGACGTCAGGGAATACTAACTGATAACTTGAGCGTGAATAACTCATGACTGAGAGTCTCATTGTTGACTACTTGTCAACAGAAATGCATATTAATGTTAGCCATCAGCATCAATGGATTTCCCTGTGGTTTTCATACATTGATCAAATATTTTAACAGTGTTTAAGCTTATGTATCTATTTCACATCATCTAGCCATAACAATATCTACTCATTCTCTTTTCTAAAATAAAATATGAAGTAGGAAATTGTCCAATACTAACTGAAATCTAAATTTTCAGATACAAAATTACACATCAACTGTAAGTAAATTGTGATCATCAATTTTAATAATTAAGAAGAAATCAAATTCACAACCATGGGCCCCAGCATCATGGGAGGGTGTGTGTGGTTACTGTGGTATGTATACTACTATGATTTACAAACACTATACACATTACCTATAGAAGGGTATCTAATAACCACAGAGACCTGGAAGCCAGGGCATCCGTTTCAGGCTTGATTCATGCTCTATTTTATTTTATCACATCATAGAAATAAGCTGACACAGTCCTACGCAATTATTTCCACCACTATTCCATAGCTTCATTCTGCAGTAAGTTAATCAGGAAGTTGCTTTTAATTGGCTGGATTAAGATTAGATTTGATTGGCCAGTTAAGTTTACCGTAAAGACTGTGTCGGACTTTATTTAAGTATTTGTAAATGTGACTCATAGGGCCTGTATATCATCTACTAATATGCTACTTGTGTTATTTGGTATACCATATCACAGTAATAAAACATATCAAATGGAATCAAATAAAGAATGATACACAATGCAAACCAATCTTAATCCAGCCAATCAAATAAAATTTCTGATTATCTTACTGCAGAATAAAGGTATGGAAGATTGGTTGAAATATTCAAATCGTAATTGAATTGGACTATGTCAGCTTATTTCTATAATGTGAAGTGATAAAGTATATACTAGAGCAAAAATCAAGCCTAAAATGGATGCCCTGGCTCCCAGGTCTCTTCGGCCATTAGATATTCTTCTATTATATATAATAACAGTAATATGTATTGTATAGTGTTTGCAAATCATAGTAGTATACATTCCACTCACCCCTCCAATGATGCTGGGGCCCCAAGTTCATCACTACTGCGCATCACATCTATCTTTTTAATACATGCCACATACTTGTCATGCGTCATGACAGCTTCTAACATATATTCATGTTGAAAATAAATTATGAAAATAAACAATTGCCATTTTGTATTGTGGTCAAACGTTTAGGATTACATGTATTGCTTTAATCAATTTTTTGGGGGAAAAATATGCTATATGCTGAGAACATTTGTTTTCTGTTTTGGTCAAAATAAACCTGATTCAAGTACCGGTATGAGTAGCAGTAGGGTCCTCACGAGTAGGCATCTTGCTACTCAAGAACTCGCCTCAATGTACTTGCCTCATACTCGAGTACGCAGTCATAAATTAAGTGAATTCCGTCTATGTTTTCAAACAGGCCTATAATTGTCTGCAGCACGTGTTTGTGAACGTCAATTCGTAAAACATTTATAGTCAGTTGAAGTAATACATACATGTACCTTACTAATCATTGAGGGTTTTTACCATCTTATGTGATACCTTTATTTCCACGCAACAGTCAGTTCGTGTTGTGGTAGTGCTGCCCGCCAAACAAAAGCATTTTAACAGTTCATTACTGGGTGTTGGGCATCAAATGGTTAACCGGCAAGCAGTGAAAGGGGACTTGGGGTGTTAACTGGCTCATGCAATACCTGTTTTTCCACCACAGTGATAAATTTCTGTTGAGGTACTAGTACGCACCTGGTTTGCCCCTATAATAGAGGCTATGATGACTTTTATCTTTTAGGGGTTTTTGCTGTAAAAGGGAGAAATCTTATTATGTACTCAAGTACTGTAATGGATATATTCTACTCGAGGATGGGTACTCGAGTTACTCATGAGGACCCTAATTAGCAGTTAAAATGTGCACAAGTAATTTATTATGACCTTTTGCTATTTGCCCGTATCGATGTACTTTACCATAATTGAAGACAATATTTACACATTAAGTCTGTTATTTAGATGTGACTTAGATTGCCAAAGAAGAAAGAATAATACGCTTTAGCAATGATGTATACATGGATACATCTTCTATTGTAAATGGGCAAAGAAAAGATAGAACTCTAAGATATCAAGTCTTTGTAAATATGTTAATTGGACAAGAAAACTCATTCACTACATTGTGAAACTGTTCTCACCTAAGATGTTAAAACAAAAATCTGTGATTTAAGTAGCTCTTTGTGGAAATTATTTTTTGGTGTTGTCCTTTATGCATTTGAATTTTTACAACCCTTCCCACCACTGCTCACCTGAATATTTTGAAAGATGTAGGGCAAAAAAACTATAGTAAATCTTATTAGCTAATTACCTATCTAGATTGGAATCAGAATAAGTTTGCAACAGCCTTTGAAACAAAAGCTGGGACATCTGACTATAACCTTCAAAAACCAGACAAGTTTCATGTGTTACAGCTTGTTGTTACTCGTTTTGTTACTTTGAACTTTCAAAATGCTCATAACAAAGTCATGGGGCTCAACACTCAGTCAAGTGAGATTGAAGTGCCAACAGTATATTACACAGAACGTGATGACAAGTCCCAAAATATATATTTTACAACATCCTATTCCTTTTATTCCGAACAGCTTTCAGCAATTCAAAATACAGCTGACTAACTTTATGCATAGGAATAAGATTT
This sequence comes from Streblospio benedicti, assembly GCA_019095985.1. Lineage (NCBI taxonomy): Eukaryota > Metazoa > Annelida > Polychaeta > Spionida > Spionidae > Streblospio > Streblospio benedicti. Next base: position 46,180,446 of record CM032666.1, read on the forward strand.
TTACAAATTTCATTTGATGCAAACTAATCCTTATACTTTTATCCCCAATTCTGGCTGAAAGTTTGGATTGTATAGCGTTGCCACAACATTTTTCATTTCAAATTCTGTGAATTTCCTTGATTGACCCTCCATTACTACAGAATTTCCCGATATCTTAACATTACCTAAGGAGACAGAATTCATGATTCAAAGCTTGTAGATAAATACCTTGTTGCATTGTCACTTCACATCAAGAATAGTCTATGTTTAAAACTTTCAACTCTGATATGTGTACATGTTCAGTAACACCATATACAATGTAGTCCGTTGTCATGTACGCCTTTTTAACAATTTGCAAATAAAATAAGATATAAGGATAAAACAAGTACTGTAATTGATAAAAATCAGCCTATATGTACATTCAGATTTCTAAAAACATCTCCCTGACTTTTATTTTTCTCTTTTTTTTTTACTTGTTTCACAATCCCGGACTTCAATGGCTTTCAAAAAATAACTTTTTCATGACTTCAAGTCGTGGCTAACATGCACATTACAGACACTTTTTACACATTTTGTGCTCTTTCAACTGCATGTAGTAAAAGATTATTGTCATGAACAGTTTACACCTTTTCTTATATTACCACCTCTTGGCTCCAAACGGTGACTGAAAATAATAAAAATGCATACTTCTTTCCGGACATCCACCCAAAGGTTAGGTAGTCACATCACTATGTTCTGCATTCATGTACTTGCCTCTCCATTAAAAGCAATAAGTAGTTAATGAGTAGGTGATCTGGGGAATCCCATTTATGATATTTTTAAAGGATGAATACAAGTGCACTTTTTTAAATACAAATATGCCAATTAGCAGCTTATAGTGCTAGTGTGACTTTTGAATGTAGGTGCTTTCTAAACTTTGTTAAAGTAAACATTGTTATTGCTCATGAGTCAATGTTGTTCTAGTGATGCTGTGCTCTCTGAGTGCTTTTGATGTACTTCTCATTTCAATCTGTTTACAATACTTTTGATCAGATAGCACTAAGTTATTCTGACAACATTGGACATATTTTATCACACTGCTGGAAAAACAATGTGGTAATTATAATTTGGTTTCAACTAAATGCAAACAGAAATGTAGCTATATCCACAATGATATGCCTGTCTGTATGAATGTGCATACATGTACATTGTGCTTCCATTCTTTGTAACATTTCCAGGATATTCATAGATCTCTGAATGATAATCCAATGTAAACTTCATGATGGAAATTGTTACATAAATAAATTATAATGATGAAAAGCATGTGATCATCAAGTCTGAAAAGTAACACAAATTACATGGAAATAAAACACACATTTCTTCATGGAAAAAATGACTGTGAAAAGACACTATAAAAAGACTGCAAAAACTCTAGATGCAATATAGTAGCAGTGACAATTCACCATCTGTTAAGTCAAACGTCACTATATTTACTGTGTGACCTTATTGGACAGAAAACACATCTTAATGCCTAGTTTGGAGAAATGCTATAAAGCAAAATAAATGTCAGGCAATTGCGCCCCAATACTGAAGGTAGCAATCTAGGCAGGTGTGAAATGAGACAGAAATCTACAGAAATCAGAGATAATTTCCGCAAGCATATATGGAAACCAACAAAGTTAGACTTCACAATGAGCTTTCATTGAAAAGGTAATCTGATTTAGAAAATTAACCAGCTTTAGGCACTTAGAATAATCATGAGTAACAAGTGGTAATATGTGGATCTATGCTTCAAATATGACAACAGTTCTACAAGGGACCAGTGTTCTGACTTATCCAGAAAATTGAATAACTGCTTGACATCAGATATCTATTTGATGGATTCTTTTATTAAATTAGCATCAAATTTTTATGGTATTAATTTTGAAACCTCAATTTTTTAATGAAATATTGATTTCGTTTTTTAAGCCCCCTTTCACAATTGCGTTGCGAGCAGCTGGCGACCACTTGGCGATCACGTTCGCATACATTGCACGAGCAAATCGCATAACTCGTACGTGCGGTCTCCTCTGTTGCAGGCGAATTCACGATCGCAAGTGAATTTTGAACATGCTCAAAATTCAGTTTTGCGTTGCAGACTGGCGCATCTATTGATTTTTAAAATGATACATCGCACAAGTTTTGCACAACGTTGTATCTACTCGCATAATTTCATGCGAGTGGCGCACAACATTTTACGGTCGCATGGCGAACTTGCAATCATGTTTTGCCATCATGGGAGCGTTGCTCAACCATCATAAGTCCTTGTGCGTCTGTTGTACAACACAAACCTCCTGCACCTGAATTCTGGGACAGTGCCGACGGCCTTGATAAATGCTCGCCAAAGCATGTTCCTTGAGATCATTTCTGCAACCACCTCTTGAACACACTAAATCGTACGACATTTTGGTCGCATTTATTTTCGATCAATTGTGAAAGGGGCTTTTTACATAACTTAATTTTTTTTTACATAATTCAATTTATGTTCCTGTCTATGTTGGGTGTACATGTATGAACATATATAAGGCTAGAAAGTTCAGGTGGACGTCTGGGTATAATTTACATTTGTGTTTGAGCATTTGCATTGATTAATAGCTTTGTTGAAGTTTGCACGTATAAGGTCAACAAGACAAATGGCATTAGGGTCAACAGAACTAGTCAAACAACTACATTCAGCATTCACTTCATGAAAAGAAATATCAAATGCAAAACTCATTCACTTAATAGTAGAAATAAAGATATGGACTTACACTGTAAAATGGTAAATGAAGCACTTCCAACCCGTTGGTCTTTCCAAGAAGTTGTAGACCTAAGAATAGACGAAAACTTTAGCAATATCTATACAATTACCATTGCAGTACTTTACATTTTATGCCATTGGGCTAACCTTATACACTCAATGTAATACATATGGTTCCATGTTTGATGAACACTACATACATTGCAACATTGTATACAGAAGTGTGAACGATAGCATGAGGCCCTCCAGCCAGCTTTGAAAAAATCCATTATAATTTTGAGTTGCTAGAACAATTATACCATATTTTTCATAAGGCAAAATTTCATTTGCTAATATTATCTAATTACAGTAAATTCAACATTGAAAAAATTGTATCAGTTTGAATGAATGTTTATACATATATTTTGAATAGGTGCAAAAAATAGATTAGGAGCTGTAGTAGCTCATTGCAATCGTAATCCTCCTTACTGGTTCTATAATCCTCACAACTCACCAGTGTATGTGAAATGGGTGCATTCAAAATACAATTATACAAGAACTCATTTGGGTAATATGCCATTTACCACATTTTATCCAGAGGGCATACAAACAAATCTGTATACATTCACATTGAATATATTACATGCATGCTGTGTTAAAAGCTAGAGAGGATGGTACATACATATTTGAATGAGTAAGATGGATCCTTCACTTCAAAAATATTTATTGGAATTATAGCCTATGGAAGTGCCTGCCAACAAATTTGGTGTAGCATCAATTTGATTCATTATAACATTTCAAATTTTTTAACAGAAAATATTTGTTTAATTATCCATGAATATAAATATCAGCTTTTTAAAGTGACTACCTCAATAATAAGACCATTCTTCCTATTCTACCTATACTAATAAATAGACCACAACATATCACCTAAAAGAGACAGCCTATCTATTGAGACCACTTGCAAATTGCCAAGTGTCTTATTTAGAGGTTATATCTATATATATATAAAGGAAGAGGCGATTTTTTGTGACAAAAGGCTTTTTAACCACAAGACGTACACAATCCAAATTGTGTATGTACAATCAGTACAACTTGGTGGTCGTTATAATGTCACATTTAAAACCAAATAAATTGGTTTTAATGATAAAAACGAGTAGTCGTCGGGAACGCCGTAAATCTCCCCTTCCCCGATCAGGCCATTTCCCCGATAAGGCCATTTTTGAAAAGTAGGCCAAAGTACTCAAATATCAAATCACGTGAGGAGAGTGACATAGTCATACAAAATGTCAAGTTTTGGTGATGATAGGTAATAAAGTCTTCCCAGGAGACAGATAAACACAAATTCGTAATAATTTGTTTTAAAAAAAAAACACATCGTAATTTCATCAAAAGTAGGCCAAAGTACACCAAAATCTAATCAGCTCTGGAGAGTGGTACAACGAAGCTAGATATGAAGTTTGGTGACCATAGGTCAAATACTTCTCCCTGTAGAGTGGTAACAAGGTTTATTATGTAACGCTCGTAAGTTCAAAAGTAGGCCAAAGTACACCAATATCAAATCACGTGAGGAGAGTGATATGGACATACCAAATGTCAAGTTTGGTGATGATAAGTCATAAACTGTTCACACAAGACAGATAAACACAATTACGTAATAATTTGTTTTTAAAAACACATCGTATCTTCATCAAAAGTAGGCCAAAGTACACCAAAATCTGATCAGCTCTAGAGAGTGGTACAACGAAGCTAAATATGAAGTTTGGTGACCATAGTTCAAATACTTCTCCCTGTAGAGTGTTAACAAGGTTTATTACGTAACGCTCGTGAAAAGTTCAAAAAGTAGGTCAAAAGTACACCAATATCAAATCACGTGAGGAGAGTGATATAGACATACCAAATGTCAAGTTTGGATGATAAGTCATAAACTGTTAAGTCATTAAACTGTTCCCAGGAGACAGATAAACACAATTACGTAATAATTAAATCATCGTAACTTCATCAAAAGTAGGCCAAAGTACACCAAAATCAAATCACGTGAGGAGAGTGATATAGACATACCAAATGTCAAGTTTGGTGATGATAAGTCATAAACTGTTCCCAGGAGACAGATAAACACAATTACGTAATAATTAAATCATCGTAACTTCATCAAAAGTAGGCCAAAGTACACCAAAATCTAATCAGCTCTGGAGAGTAGTACAACGAAGCTAAATATGAAGTTTGGTGACCATAGGTCAAACACTTGTCGCTGTAGAGTGTTAACAAGGTTTATTACATAACGCTCATAAGTTCAAAAGTAGGCCAAAGTGCACCAATATCAAATCACGTGATGAGAGTGATATAGACATACAAAATGTCAAGTTTGGTGATGATAAGTCAAACTGTTCCCAGGAGACAGATAAACACAATTACGTAATAATTTGTTTTTAAAAACACATCGTAACTTCATCACAAGTAGGCCAATGTACACCAAAATCTAATCAGCTCTGGAGAGTAGTACAACGAAGCTAAATATGAAGTTTGGTGACCATAGGTCAAATACTTCTCCCTGTAGAGTGGTAACAAGGATTATTACGTAACGCTCGTAAGTTCGTCAAAAGTATGCCAAAGTACAAACAAAATTTTTTGAGATGTACTTTTTTCCTCAAACAAGACATATTCAATTTGCAAATCAATAGGTCAAGTAGTCTTCGAGTTATCAGCCTGTTTATTTCGGGCGGACGGACGGATGGATGGACGCACGGACAGAAGCAAAGCTAGAAATCTCCCTTCGTCCGGGGAGATTTAACAAGAAAAAAGAATTTTGTAGAAAGGTTGCTTACAGGGCCATGTTTGTTAAAGGTAGGTAATACGTTAAACGTTTGTATATGTCAAACGTATCTTGCACGTCACGCGTACTGTCATACAACCAGGGAGCTTGGAAGGGTGGTGATTGTATTATCTGCTCCGGACTTGTTTTGAGGAGGGTTGTTGGCAGAAAGGGTGTGTGTGTCCATATAGCGGGGGGGCGGATTTGGCTGGTGTGAGGCAGGGAGGAGCATTTAATATGTTCCAGATCTCATCAATTTTTAACCCGAGCAGCAGCAGAGCATTGCCACATACATGAAGTGTGTGTATGGCTTTCACATATGTCTGTGGGAGGAAGGTGATGGAGGTGTATTTAATCTTTCCCAGACCTGTATAGTGACGGGAGCTGGTGTGAGGGATGTGGGACAGGGGAAAGAATGCGAAGGGGGGAGCATTTAATATGTTCCAGATCTCATCCGTTTCAACCAGAGCAGCAGCAGGAAGGGGGTGCATTAATTATAGACTGTTTAGATGGGGATGGGGTAGAGAGGGTTGGGGAGAGAAGAGGGGGTGGGGGTAGAAGGAAGGGTAGGGATGAGTGGGACATTTAATCTGCTCCGCACGTGTTTACCATGGATAACAGTTGCTGGGGGAGGGATATTAGACTGATCAATCACTGCCATATTTAGTACATTTAGTGTGTAAATGGCTGTGACATATGACTATGGGAGAACGGTGATAGAGGTGTATTCAATCTGTCACAGACCTGTATACTGACGGGAGCTGGTTCAAGGTATGTGGGCCAGGAGGAAGGATGGGGAGGGAGGAGCATTTACTGTGTTCCGGATCTCATCTGTTTCAATCCGAGCAACGCCGGGTAAACAGCTAGTTGTGATAATAAATTACCACCGGGACCCTCTCTTACATTAATAGTGATACAGCCCCAGATAAGTAGACACTTCTTCATGCCGACACTCCCTCCCCTTGCCCTACTTGTACAAGCAGAGTAAGGAGTCCTGTGTAAATGACCCTTGTCAACAATAAATCAAATAGTCCATTAAACAGATTTCAACCAAATAATATACCTCAAGTATACAGTCTAGACTTATGACAAAGTTCATGTTACTTTACCGCCACAAATCACTTCAACATACTGTAAAAAAAATCATACCTTTCCCTGTATTGTAGTCTTAATTGGTGTCTTGCTGCGAGCGAGGTAGCGTGACTCAAAGCTCTTGTCAACGGGTGCGATGCTGGGCCTGTACTCCACAGCCGGGGGAGGGGGAGGCCAGCCTGGCCCCCCACCACCACCGGATTCGCCCCCACTGTCAACGTTATGGCCATTACTGCCAGACCGACTACGCAGGTGTTGACCTCTGCAGAGTAACAGAAAATATAATTATAAATAGTCAAATAAATGTAAGAATTTTCTTTTTTTTTCTTTTCAAATATTGTAATGTTGCTGAGGGCATTGCAATATTGCAATGATCTGGACCAATAAAAAAGCAAGTTACACAAAATAACAAAATACTTTGTTGTTAATTAACGTGGTTGCTTTGTCATGATGACCATGGCCACCTCATCCCCTTTGTTTGTACAAGTAAGATAACGGTTCTTGTGACAAGTTAATACAAGGCAATGCGATGCGATGCAATGCAATGCAATACATTACAATCATCTTATCAAATTGTTTGCAAGGGAAGACGAATTCCTGGAACTTCACTTTGGCAGGCTGACATCAAATCTAACTAAATGCCCACCCCCCACCCCCACCCCCCCCCGAATGTTAATGTCCCATATTCCCTGGGTTAAAGCCATGGCCAGTAACTCGATTAAAATGTTTCTTATTTGATTATTTAGATTTCGGACACTAACCTTCAATGTTAAATAGTTTTGTGTCATCAATATGTGTTATATTTCCAATGAGTTCACAAATCAAATTTTAAAATTGTCAGCATGTGGCCCATAACTCCTAACTTTGTTGTTTTGCACCATGTGGCCATTTAAGTGCACCATGTGAAGCTACAGTTCACATAATGATAATATTAAAACCTGATGTGTGAACTCATTGGCAATGACTTGTGAATTGAATAACGACTATTTATTTCAACACTGCATTCTGGATCATGTTACTTTAAACTGGTTCCCAGTAGATTGAGCACACAGCTGTGGTGCTCCTCACCTGTAGTCCATGAGTTCGATGGGCTTGCTGTCGCCGACGCCCCCGGGTCCGGTCCCCGGTGGCCGCTCCAGCAGCGGTTTCAGGCTCATCCCATAGGGGACGCCTCACTGTGCCACCCCCACACCAACGTGCACTGCAAGCACCCTGCAAGTAGACACGCAACTTGTTTTCATCATCTAGCTCAGTGTGCTGGACAAATGTATAGCATGCGATAAAACATTATATCTTTTATTCATAATTGCTTTAACACTAGTAACCTGGAAACATGTAGCTACTTATAAAAATCAAAACACAGGCAATCAATTCAGGATGCAATTCATTGGATATAAATCCATGTTAGATATCATGAACAATTGCACAGCATAATTTTCACTGAGAGAAATAGTTTTATAACTTGTATGACAAAATTTTAGCCAATGGTTCAAGATAAAATTAACACAAATAAGCAATCTATCGCCATGTATTTCCACTGAACCACCTTTGATTTACTAAAGGACTGGTCAGACAAGCTTAAAAATCAAGTACACGCATAAATAGTGAAGTTTTGTTTGAAGGTATTAATATCAAAGTCTGAAATACATTAATTTATCCTCGTGCAAAACATTTAATGAGTTCTCATTAAATGAAAATTTGTTTCGACTTGTAGGTATGTTTTTGAAACCTGGAAATGAATCATGATACATACATCACTATCTGAAAAAATTTAGTTTAATATTGAAGGAAGATTAATATGATACGATAAACTTGTAATACAGCACTGGATGGATTAGTAAAGTGATACAGCTTGAGGCAAAATGAGAGAATGGTTATGGAAGACCAAAGTGGACTTTGGAAGCAATCTTGCAAAAAAAAGTGAACAGTCCTGGGTTAGGGTCAGTTTAGAATGACAGAACGACTAAGGGGACAGTTGCGAGGTAGACTAGGCAGCCATTTCACACGCTGAAATTGAGGAATAATTAGGGGCTGGAAAAGTAAATCTGCATGCTGAAATTGAGGAATAATTAGGGGCTGGAAAAGTAAATCTAGGACCTGCCTTCCTGTCAGTCTGGACTGACTGACTGACTGACTGACTGACTGACTGACTGACTGACTGACTGACTGACTGACTGACTGACTGACTGACTGACTGACTGACTGACTGACTGACTGACTGACTGACTGACTGACTGACTGACTGACTGACTGACTGACTGACTGACTGACTGACTGACTGACTGACTGACTGACTGACTGACTGACTGACTGACTGACTGACTGACTGACTGACTGACTGACTGACTGACTGACTGACTGACTGACTGACTGACTGACTGACAGAAGACTTAGATGCTCAAAGAGGTAGATGATTAACGCTATCTCAATATTCTGCAGTATAGTAACAGGGTAACTCAAATATTACCCCATTAAATATATAGAATCCAGGCCAACAAATAGTTTGAACTAAACGTTGCCATGCAGGTAACTTTCATTTGACTATAGACCCACATTGTTAACAAAGAGAATAATTGCAGTATGTTGTGATAAGCTACATTCTTTATGAGTACTATCCTGCTGTGACATACCATTAACCTAACAATGCTATTTGTTGCTTCTCCACTTTTATTTCCCAGACCTCCTGCATGTCATGCTTTCAGCATTTGCAAAGGAAAAAGTGCGTGATTTTAAGGCCTACACAGGTAAAAAAAAAGGGTTCTGTGAAAAATGTAATTAAAATTTTGTCTCCATGGAAACTGAGAACTAATCTCCATTCACACTGTTACAACATAAAACGCAACCCATGTAATTTAGAGCCCTCATTGTACTAGTGACTGTACCTGGTAAATAAATGCACAAATATATCTATCATGTGATTATGTGAAACCGATTGTACATGCAAAATCAAGTGCAAGAAAATTTAAAGCAGTCATTTGCAAACCTTCAGTTGAAATCCAAAGGCTTTCCAGTGAAAGTAAGATAAATCTATTGCATCTCTACCATACCAAAGACACCAACAAATGCTCTAATGTAGAAGCTTCTACAATGTAGTATAAAAAAGAATTGAGATTATTTGATTGCATTTCAATTGATTGAATCATTAATGCATTAAGCCATTTTTATTGCCTTTCACTTCAAAGTTGAAGTATTTGCATCATACAATATTAGACCTACTTGGGTAGCTAGCTGTGCGGGTAAAATAACCATCTCCACCGAGCAGGGGTCGGAAGGTGACAGAATTTTGAACCCTGGTACCCTGCCATCTGTGATCACAATGCTGTCACACACATAATCACGTCTATTCAGACTGCAATAGTCAACGGTCAAGCAAAACCATATTAAGCAAAACCATATCGGCTGAAAAGCCTTTTAGTTTAACCTGTGCAGTTAACCTGTTTGAGCATGGAACTGCTTTCACCTTTGGGCAAACTTTCATAACCCTGGATAGGTATAGAAAGATTTTACATGGTTTCAAAAGGTACCGGCCATGGTAAAATTTTACCTACGAATATGCCAAACCCGAACCATACCCGGATACACAGTGCACCCGTCCATACCTTACTTTGGGCGTCTTCCTGTGTCTCCTTTTAGGGCAGTTGAAAAGTCCACCTATCTCCTAGGGGATACTTACATTGGACATGGGTAGGTTAACGTGCCTCAGGGACCTCAGAGAGGTGACCATATCACAAGCAGCCCAAACCCCAAACATAAGTATAACCTGACTCAATATTAGCTTCCTCTAAATAAACCATTCAAATATCGTTCTCAATATGTATGTGTGTTTCCCAATGCTTGTAAAATTTATTTTCTAAACACTTTCTCACATCAAGCATATTTCTACCACAGCAGACATAGCCGAAGACTGGTTTTACAACCCTAAGCTTCCATTTAAGTATATCAAGTGACCTCTAGCATCATTCAAACTCATCACCCCAAGGCCACTTGTAAATGGAAGCTTAGGGTTGTAAAACCTGTTTTCAGCTGTCTATCGTGGTAGAAATATGCTTGGTAGAAAGAAGATGTAAGAGCGTATAGAGAAAATGAATCATTATCAATGTAGTGTACAATCACACAAAACATTTCCTTTCCACACAGTTGACTACTGTAGTCAACCAGAAAACAATGCATATAATGGTATTTGAATTAATAATAGACCTGTAATAATTAACTTCCCTCATTTGACAGTGCAACAAACACATTAACTTTTATCAATTGACAGTGCATCAAACACATCATCTAAGGTAACATGAAATAAGCGCTGTCATAAATAGCGGTTCCGTTAATAGAACAGACCCTGTCATAAACAGTAGTCCATAAAATGTCACAAACAATGGTCCATTAAGTCAGACCATGTGCCAATATTGTATACTCACATATTACTCTGTCCAGCGGCATGTCCACAGGGACTTTTCTTGAAAGGAAATTTTTGTGTAGCTATAGATAAGTATTTCGAATTAGAGTACAACCAGTTTTAATCAGACACGTTAGGAACCTGGATGGACATTCAGAAAATCGATATACCTGGATGAGGGAGGGGGCAGGGGTGGGCAAATGAAAAAAAACATGTATAACTGTATGTACGCAACCACGAGTGACTTTGGACGATAATAAAAGATATTCATGAAATACCTTGCAGAAAACACATGCTTTCATTCATTGCGTGATAACGTCGTGGATGCTCGCACTGAATGTGCGATACAACAAACAGTATGTACTCTTCAATCTTGATCTTCCCCATCCTCACCGGCCTATACCAAATAATATGTCATTTCCCATGCATGTTTACTATTTATGGTGTTAACATATTACAGCAAATAGACCATTTTGGGGGGCCGCAAATTATAACTGGTCACAATTTACGTTGGTTACATTTTACGGTCTAACAAGGTAGGCAGCGTGTCAGTATACTGCAGGTACACTAGCTCAAGCTTTCCCCAACAAGTGTCAGTTATTTTGTGGGAAAAGTCATATTCATTTTTCACATCAAGCCAATGGACTTGCTATAATACCGAGCCCACTTTCTATGTTGAAGCTGGCATGGGGCATGGGCATAAATGTGCAGAAAGGTTATATCATATGGAGGACGTCTAACAATCACATGCAATATCTTTCACCCAACTGTCACTGACTATTAATTAGTGAAGAACAAGTACCAGAACCAAACGTCATTACAACTTTAAAATCTCATTCTGAAACAAGGAACATTTTGGAGAACAACCATGTATATGTTATCATGCATGATGACAGCTTACCTTGATTATGTCACACTCAAGCTGAATATGTCTACAAAATAATGACAGCCGTCGTCGATATGACTAGCGCCAAAAATACATCTTTGCATAACAGTGGCATCATCAAATATTATCACACCTACCAACACAAATATCAAATATCTAACATGAGCAAACTGTTCACTACGGGTATATAATCTAAAGTTACAAGTGTAAAGTTACACTGTGCAAACAAACATGTAAATAAGAAATTTACAAATTACACATAATAGGTTGGATTCAAAATTCTCATTGCTCTGGTTATTGATTGCATCAGAGTATTGTTTGTAGGTATATGGCTCATTCATACTATATTGTACCTATTTTAGTCCAGAAGCCATACACTTACCTTTCCAAAATGTTCATACAGAAAGCTATACCTATTCTTCCTTGTCCTTACATTAATTTCATCAGACAGGTTCTAAATGGATTCAGCCACAATGACTAAAGGTGAAAACCATCAACTAGTACAGGACAACCTTTATTCTCCTTATATGATATATCCGATTTATTCCATAATCTAAATGCTCTGTGACATTTCCATTTTTTCAGATGTGCACACGGTCACATCATAGATTGACTTGAACTATCAATCAATATTGAACCATGGGGACGGACAACAATAATACACACACACCCCACCCCACCCCAACCCGTCAACCCCCACATTTTAGGGGATTCTCTGAGACAGTTGAAGCACCGTAATGCTTAAAATATATTATATACTCAGAGTTCTGACCAATTTTCAAACCAGCAACTGAACACACGGTCCTAGTATACCAAATAAGTCTTCCATATCAGATCAGCAACCCATACTCAAAATTTCTAATTGTTTTTTCAGTATAATCTTTGTAAAATTGGAAATATTTTCCATAAAAAAGTTTGCATTACTTATCACCAACAACCTGTCAGTGACAGCATATACTCGTTATTCGATTTGCACAGCCATCTTATAAAATTGTTACTTATGAAGATACAACGGGCAAATAAATTGAACCTAAAATGGCTGCTCTTCCATTATCTAGATGTAACAATTTATTAGTGAATTTGTGTGCTGTTGTTCCCATAAATACAAAAGGCATGAAATAGATGTTATGATAGATTTGAAACTGCTAGGTATTAAGTAGCAAAACAATAATGGTAAATTTTAAGAAGCACGCATCATATGACTTTCAGATAGGGTAGTGAAAAGCAGTGTACTATAATGTTCAAAATGAGTGTGCAGCCATTCTCATAAATAGGAATAGAATGAAATAGGTGTGCAATATGAGGGCGATCATACCTTATTGCAGTGTTGCATGGGCTAAGTGACAAAATGCGAGTAATGAGCATCGGTGGGGCATTTGTTGCTCGTTATGAAAAGTTTGGGCTGGGTGACTAATGCTAAGCGAAAGAAAAAAATAACAGCCATTTGACACAGTCACAAAGTTATCCTACTCTTTATCATCAAAACTACCTGTAATTTTCTCAGGTCTACATTAGAGGAGGCACCTACGGTTCATTTTAGCCTTTCGAACCTTTGGGACAATTTATTGAACAAAACTTTGAATGTTCATTGATAAAGTGTATAGGTAAGCAAATAAGGAACTCAGTCATCGATAAAAGTTATACACCAAATTGAAATGTTCCACAATATTATCAGGCCTATATATCAAGGTCGGCAGTCAATGGTAAACCGATCTCGCAGAATGTAAACCATTCAAAACTTGAGACTGCCTAATGAAACTGTTTATTATGTATGTGATACATTTTTGCAGTTTCATAACTAGAGAAAGAGTGAAGTAATTCTTTTACTCAATTTTGATGCTCTAACATCAAACAGCCTTCAATTCGAGCTATAGCTAACTCTGGTCATCGTACCAGCCGGGTAAATTATCAGTTACATAACAACTTCCTGCCTTAAGACATTGAAGTATACACTACTGCTCAACCAGACACAAGGTCCAACTACTCACTAGACTAGGTATATAAGTTAAGTTGTTAGTGGTCATTGATTATGGAACATACAATGTACTGACCATTACTACTTACAGCTTCCATTTGACCATACATGAATGAAAATAAAACTTAAAATTTAAAATAAAAATTTAGGGTGATCATGAAGGTCTGGTCATGAAATGATTCTTCGAAGGTCAGGATAGACGAACGCTATACATAAGGCACATTACACCGCAAGGTGGGTCTACAGCCAGTCTACTGACAAAAACACATAGAAATTTCTTCTATGGCCAATGTCAGCACTGGTCTGGCCGTAAGGAGGCAGTGCTGTGACCCAATGCTAAATGTCGTATATAGTCTAGTGAGTAATTAGACCTTGTGACTGCATGCAGAAAATGCCTTAGACGCCGCAAACCTCAAGACGCCTTGTGGCGAACACGCCCGCAAGGTAAAATGTGCCCCTCGCTTTAGTAACCCTCCTATATAATAGTAGTAATGTGTATGGTATAGTGTTTGGAAATCATGGCAGTATAGCAGTCGGAAGTTCTTCAGCGAGATGTTATTTAAATTGGTACTTTACGCGAATGTAGCGATCACTGGATCATGCTAACCAACACGTTTTCGTCAGACCAGAAAATGGCATGAGTCTAGTCAGTCGATTCGGAGTTTTCCATTGTTGACATAGAACAATAATCCTTTAGTAGCTTATATTATTTTCATCCGAACGTTTTCATATTAACAGTACACATTTTTCTGAAGACTGTTTAGTTTCTTATTTTCATCATAATAGATAATAAAATATATAGCAACAAGTCCGATTTGGACAAAATCGAGTAATAGGCAATACATTTGACAGCAAACGCCGAACGCAGGGTGTTAGAAGTGGCGATGGATGTGATTAATGGTCAAATTAAACTATTTAGTTAAAACAATTACATAGACTTATATATATGAATGGAATCGCATCTTACTGCAGATTATTTCCATCAAAATTATATATTAATACGACAATGTATAAGAGAGATATGATCCAATATATCTGTGAGGTGTTTTTACCTGTCGTCACCTGCTGATATTGTCAGTAGACTTTTTATGATCATGCAAAGATTTCACTGTTTCAACTTAATTAAATATACTAAATGTGCTAGTTTATAGTTAATTTTACTATCGAACGAAAGGAAAATATATTATCTGTGATGTATGTAAGTGAGATTGCTGAAGTCTTAAGTTTTATTGAGCTGTGTGCGTTCAAAATGTATTGCGCAATTTCTCCCATAAGCATAATATTGGGACAGCTTGTATCATCGCTCGCTCCATAATCCAGTTGAGTTTAGTCTGGTTGTAATGATAGTTCCTGTTCTGGTAACTTTCATCCCCTATAAATATCCGCTCCCATGATGCTCGGGTCTGTGCTCATGAGTTTGTCACTTCTTCTATAAGTGATTTACAGAGTTTGATAATGGTGCCTATGTTTCAAAACTGAAACATTGCATGCGAAAGGAACCTGAATGGAACCTGTATGTGGCTGTTGGTGACTACCAACAGGAATTCACCACATTTCGCAACTCACGATCTTAAACCAATTAACCTACAAGCAAATACAGTGTACAAAATTTGCATTTTATAAATACCTTGATGTATAGGGTTTTGATTTAGTAACACTACCACTTACTTTAAACACGAAACTTGACGTTGCGGTCACCATCGTGGGACCTTCAACAGAAGTGACTTCTTCTGGTTTTTCTTGATGATGTTACATTGGCGCTTCATCTGACAGGTGGAATTCCCGTCAGACAGCAGATGGAGGAGAGTCGGGGGGATGCTCTTGCCTTGGGTGAGGTTGAGCTGCTGCTGGTGTTTGTAGATTTCTATCGCCTCTACAAACACCAGCAGCAGCTCAACCTCAACCAAGGCAAGAGCATGTTTCAAAACCCCCCCCAAAGGAACCTGAATCCTCCATCTGCTGTCTGAACAGGAATTCCACCTGTCAAGATGAAATACAGTGTACCAATGTGACGTCATCAAGAAAAACCAGAAGTCACTTCTGTTGAAGGTCCCGCGATGGTGACCGCAACATCAAGCTTCATGTTTAAAGTAAGTGGTAGAGTGGTGCTAAATCAAAACCCTATGGATATTCCTACTGCTAAGAACAGTCTACATAAAGATACCTTGATATATATCTATTCACAAGGAAGGTGTTAAGAGTGCCAACACTTACTAATTCATGTATATTTGCATTGGCCCTTTCGGCTTGATCCTGACTTGTATGTGTACTCGGATTTTACCATTCACATTAATACAGGTTGTTTTGGAAACTTCGCAGCAAATGAATCTTTGGCCCTGTTAGTCCCCAAAGTCAGTAATAAAGATATATACTTCTATTCCGTAGTCACAATGTTTTCCACTATATCCAGAACACGCAAATCATTGGAAAAGTGAAATATATCAGAATTTTAAGAGGTCAGAGAACATTAAGAGGGCTTACAAACTTAGTAACCTTAACTTATCCTTACCGTATATTCACATATAAAAGCCGCTGGGCGTTTATCCGAAAAAGTGCTGTTTTGGGGCATATTTGAAACGGGAAAAAAGGTTCACTTATAGGCCCAGGGGCGTAAGTTCGAACCTTAAGCCCACCCCCATTTTGGCAATGAATTAGCATTGAATTATTTAGAAATGGAGAGCTAACATATCCCTAATCACGGACTCATACGGTATATCTTTCAAGATCTATGTGGTCGATGATGAGTGACATGAAGATTTACAGTGTGCACGAAGCTTGCCTGTTAATACAATTGGTAGTCGTTGGCGTTATGTCTATTGTATAAATAATATCTTAGTATTCTCTACTGTTTTATTGCATTTCATAACTCGATAGTGTAATTAAAACGTTTTTATTTCAATCCTGAATCAGCCGGTGAAGAAGCATCTTTTCATCTTTTACTAGTCGGCATTTCGTAGGAGCTTTAATAGGCGCGACCACGGTACACAATGAGATGATCTATATATGGGCAAAGAGCATTATTAATTATCTCTGCTTTGTCATTGTACTTTTGCCTTTGTTTTTGCTGCGTATGCGCGGGGCGGGACATTTGAACTACTAAGCATGCGCACTGGCACACGGAAACATGCTTGTGTATATTTTTCACATCAAAATAAGTAAGTTATTTCTATTTTCTGGCAAGCATTCATATTAGGTTGGTTGAATAACGTTACTAATAGATTATACATCGCTATATTTGAGAATGACAATCAACAAATGTGATGTTCAATCGATTTGACACCCAGAATCACGGCAACACTGCAGGACTTTGCAATGTCCCCGATGATGAAAGCAGTAGATCTATACATGTGATTGAAGTTTCTTTCATGATAAACCATATGTAATGACATATACGCACAGGAAAGTTACTTTCTGTGAAATTACCGTGCCAAAATAAAGTCAGCTTTGTTGGTGGAAAAAGAAATTAAGTTCAGTTAAATGCCCATGGGCCCATATTCGAACCTTAAGTCCATGTTCCATGTTAGGCCCAGGGGCCTTTATACGTAAATAGACGTGAATAGTACTAACAAGATTGATTATAACTTTGAAAAAGTAAGTGAAGTATTACATCAATGACCAAACACAAATGATATACATGTAAAGGGATTTTCTCTTCAAACATATGATTAATAAAAAGGGGGAAAATAAATTAATTATCATTTCTTAAAGATCTTTATGCTAACTACTTCATGTTTTAAAAGTAACACAATTATCTAAATCAACTTGCCAACAACTCACTACAGAAAAAGGTGCAAAGTATACCTCAATAAAATCATTCATTTCTTTACAAATGTGATTCTTTATCAAACTACAATGCCAAATCACATCTAAACATGTTATGCAAACACATGAAACAAGAAAAGAAAACAACACCGATTGCTTGAATGAAACATATTGAACTTACTTCTGTTCAGTAATAAGTGTACAATCCATATAATAATAAAACAATGTACATGTACTTCTTTACAAAGGCATGGATAAAACTTATGTTTTGCTATAACTGCATAAATCATTCCATGCTATTATTTATTTCAAACAAGATTACCGTATCTCTGTGCTTCTAAAAGCAAAACGCCAAAATATAATGCTGATTAATTAAGTATGCATATCTGCACCATAAACAAATTGTTTCCATAAAATTGCAATTGTATCATTTTTCAAAAATAAATGATTTGTGACACAAACTTTGTGTGCTTCTGTGGCCAAGTGGATAAGGAGTTGGACTCATGACCGGAAGGCCATGAGCTAAATTCCCGGTCCGGTCTGGTGGTAGGTGTTGAGCAAACTCATCCCTAAACAGTTACCTACTGCTTGGTAGTGTACCTACACATATATAGGTACAGGTCAGGCAAGTGGATGTTAATGTTGATTGATAAGCACATCTGCGCTAAAGATTGTGATATGCTGTATGCTCCACAGGTGTAGAGAAATATATACATATAATGTTAATAACCTGGTATGATTGTAGACATCTGATCCTGCATAGCTGGGACTTATAAAGACCATAAACTATCCATTTACATTTTGTCATTGTAAAATAAAGCGTATGTGCATGCTATACAAATAAAAGCGCATTATAAATACAAGCGCAGGTCACAGCACGGGGATACAGTAGTTGTCATCTTAATCAATATGAAAATTGATATGCTCAATTTCATATATTATATAAAGTAAACACAAAAATCATGTTGGTACCCTTGCATTTAGATAACTTTTAATTGTAGAAACAAAATGAGGAATTCTACAATCAAATATACAACTTTTTGTGATGAATTTATATGGCAAAATGAGGAATTCTACAATAAAAAATACAACTTTTTGTGATGAATTTATATGGATTTTTAACCAACTATGTGTTTTGTTGACAAAAGCACTTGTCCTCAACACTACAAAGGCCTTCTCAACATAGTATTTTGAGACCATTTCAACAATCTTTTGTGTACAAAATAAAGAAAACATTGACACACAAATGAAAATACTTTGAGAATGATAAATAGATTTATTCAATAAAGAATAAATCTAAGCTGTTGTCTGGTCTGAAATACATGATCAAAAATAAGAGAAATGATCCTGTCAATTGTTAACCACAGACTACTATTAATGATATAGAAAATTGCATTGATTGGGTAAATGTTAATACTGTAAATAGAGGAATTCAATATCCTATGGTCAATCTACATTTGTATAGACTTGGTCAAAAGATATAGAACAAATCTGAGTGATCTTAGAAACCTACTCTTGTACTGGTAAACATATTTGGTAAACATATTTCTAGCTTGATGTACATGACTGTTGATGTTTTCTGAAGAAGTCATTCCTTATTTTCAACCCAAAACATGAAAAATCTATGATGCATTTGCATCATTGAAAGCATAATTGGTTATTACTTGAAACAGATTAACTCACAATTGAAGATACATTTCTATTACACTGCCTTTACATTACATGTACCTCAGAAATTCCTTGTTAATCATCTATAGGCATACTTTGTCCAGTACAACCTCTTTTATCCGTATATCCTTAATCTGAATTATTTCATTATCTGGACCCTTGGCTATTATATATTCCTATTTTTCTAGATTATATGCGCACAAGGGCCGATTGGACATGGACTTCAACTATTAGTTGATATAGAACCACAAGGACTACATAACAAGCACTGCATTCTGACTGAATTCCCCTGGGAAAGTCCTATGAAATAGCATGTGATAGCTGACAAAATGTGTGTTTTCACTGATACTATTGCAATACATAATGTTGTCATCTAGTGTTTGTATGTAGTAAATTCAGCCACCCCCCATACAACACCAACACACTCCCTCATCTCAATATTTCGATTTTCCAAATGTCCATCCTCTCAACATGTCCAGAAATAAGAAGTACCGAATGCAGAATGTTACAGGAACATTAGATTATAAGAGTTTGCTTCCTAGTCCAAATAGATAGGGAGTTGGACTCATGACCAGATTGCGAGTTCGATTTGTCGGAGGGTCTGGAGGTGAGTGTTGAGCAAACTCATTCCTAACTGGTTGTACACAGCAGTTGAGCAAACTCATCTCTAAAGGGTTGCGCACTATCCACCTACACATTAATTTGGTACTAGTCAGGCGATTGAATATAATGTGAGTGATGAACACCATGCACTATAGAAGCAAGTGTTGCATGCTCCACTGGGAGTTGAGAGAGACTACCTAGATAGTGTAACAACAATCACAATGACCTTGTGTGAATGTGAAGTCACTCAAGCATGATAACAGTGAATTAGGTGCTGTAAATAAGCACATTTAGATTAACAAATACAGCAAAGACCATCAAATATTGAATGGCTAATCCATAATCTGTTACACAAGCCATGTTATAACCAATAATTAAAGTTTACAAATTTATTTCTGTTCTCTTTAACAATGAACTACTACTAAGTTCAATTTTCTTGTCAAGATTCCCTAAGAGTCCCAAAGTAAAATGTATTAATTATCATAATAGTCACAAATGAAAGAAAAAAACGTATCAGATATTTTTCTTCATGTCGATCTGTGATGTTTCGGAGTACGCTCTTCTTGTTTTAGTCCCATCTGGTGATCCTGAGCCAAAGCAAGTTTTGACCGAATTTCTACATTTTTGGAACACTTTGCCAGACAAGCCTGGAGCACGAAAACATCTTTTGAAACGTTGCTGATCGGCATAAAGAGAAGCATCTGAGTGAGATTTTCCTCATATTCATAACAAATCCAGAAACTAAAAAATCTATTGAGATCATGATACTCATTTCAAAAGATATTTTTCCTTACAGTACCTGTATATAGATATGCTCAAGTCACTATTTCATATCTTTACAGTACATATGGTATATCATTTCAAATGCTTGAAGAAGATGCACTTAGAAAATTGTTATAAATAAAATATACACAATGCACAGTATTTGTTGTAGAGATCTACACACGTTGGAGGTGCATGAAAATAAGAAATCTTAGAATTAATGGCCCCTTCTTTTCTTTGCATGGTCATCCATCAGTAACACTGAGCAACGTTTAGATTCTCAGAATACCTCCATAAATAGAGTACGGAAATATAAATTGATCAATGGCTTTCTTTCAAAATGGGTATAGCACATCCGTCCAAACTGATATTTTAACTTAGAATTGTGCAAACTGCTTTTTTAATTTATAACCATCATTTTGAAATCCAATCATTCATTTTCTATATAATGTGCACTAGCAGGCCCGCGTCCTATGGCTGCAATAGCCACCAAATAAATGCTGATGGCATCCTTATGATATACACAAAATAAAATTCATAGGGGTTGATTTGTTTGGTAAAAGTCTTCTTTCTCATAATTTACTGAGTTTAAATTGCGAACGGTGCACGTATTTGAATTAAATATTAAATGTACGCACATGCTCGTTCTGAACGATGCACAGACACCCGCTTTACTTTAGAATCTTGCAATTAAACATCAGTATGTGACATCGGGATGGTTTATGTTGAATATTTAGCATATCTTCAATAAAACAAAATATCGCTAACTAAACCTGTGAGACAAACATAATATGTAAATTGAATTAACACCGGATTTTTATGCTGATTCCAAATATGTAATCCAAATTATTCTACTTTTGTAGTTATTGACCAAAAACGATTGGCAACCAAATGATGCTACCATTTGTAATTAGCGATTTGTTTTGATCGTGAGATCGTGAGGTGTGATTTCTTACTATGGAAAATGTCGTAATGATTGCTGTTCTCGTTGGAAAATATGCAGAGGAAAAAAAATTGTGAGCAGATTTGTAAATAGATAAGCACTCCATGAAGTGGTCTGTACAATGCCATAGGTTGATACGTTAGTGGTGCGTGTCTGCATGACACCAGCTATGTTTCAAGTCACAAAGAGCCAACGGTGAGCGCCGAGAGGCAAAGGTTCACACCGCACACGACCGGTAAGGGGACATCCCCCCTTTGCGTAATTATATATAGATTATACATGTAAGTAATTGTGAGAACTAATTAAACTCATAACTTAACTTGTAGCTTTTTTTCTTGACTTGATAATGGTCTCATGTCATGAGAGGTCTAAAGGTTGTTATGCATGTGTAACAATTCTAGGTTGTACTTAGTTGTTCATTTGGCATGTTTTGTTTAACATTTTAAAAACTTTGAGGCACTTTACCTTAAGAAACTTCAAAGGTTTGTTGACAAGGAAGGAAACACTGGCACAAATATGACAGGTTATGCATTATGTGAATTCCAACATGACATATCTATCTGATGCTTACCAAACAAATATGTTTATGATTGAGCCTATTCTTTAATTGTAGCCTCAACACCATAAAATAAACACATCATTTAACTAGAAGGGTACTCATTGGAGCACAACTAGTCCCAGCACCTTTGAGCATTAATTAGCAGTTTAAACTGTCTTAGATGATTTTTCATTGGATTGTCAATTATGGCTCATGACACCCCAGTATCGTGACATTGATTTATCAATGAATGTTAAAAAAAATAGTGATGTACCTCTAGTTTTGCTGGGTGTGCCGAAAATGATGTTGGGGTTGGGGTTACCATTATACCTATAAAATTGTCGAATATGAAGATAAAGAAACCCCGGATGGCTCTTTAGATTCGAAAATGACTACAGCACGTGTTCAAATAATGAAAATTACATATTTGTGCGTGACAGCTTTTATTCAAAAAAAAGTATAGGCAATTTTTTTCTCCAAACCATAGTGACATTTTTGACAAAATTACCAAATCTACAGGTATTTCTCTCAAAAGACAATTAAAAGAGCTAGGGCGATTCTCATAGCTGGTATATTAAGCCAAGTAGTGGGTGTATATAACTTGTAAACAATAAATCTATATCTAAAATATTCAATATTGTTGTTAACTGGTATATAGCAAATGGATTCAATTTATATGCTTATTTTTTCTTCTTTTATTTTATTTTTCTTTTTTTAATAAGCCACAGAAGAAAAAATAAGTATATAAAATATATCTAAAATAGTTTCAACACAATGGTTGGCACAAAATAGGTGTTTTCAAACATGCTCACCTTGGTTTCGACTAGTGATTCTGAAGTGGGTTCATAAAAGCCCCTCTAAAAAACCTGCACCACTTTAAAAAGCCTACATCCACCCTGGCGGTAACCCAGAACGGTTGCCATGGTACAATTTCCAAGCACTGCTGGCGCGGTTAACGTAATCATAGATGCGTTTACCCTCGCATTTTTAACATACTAAGATGTACAAGCCAGCTTGAAAAAAATGTTAACAGTAAAAAACATGCTAAAGCTGGCGCTGGGACTAAATAAGCCAAGCAAACAATCATACCCCCATTTCACTGCCAGCCAAGTGCTCCAAAAGACCCAACGAGTGCCCAGTTGATCTATTCATCCCTCAATTAGAGGATTCAAATGTATCTCATATTGAAAAATTGGTCAATTGACAAGCCATCATCCCTGATGGCTTACACTCGTCCCTCAATCACCCCTTCTTGTCTGGTGTGTAATCAGCCAACTTTAGCTTGCTGTTGGTTCAAATCCCATATGAGGACTGAACTTTTGGAGGTTCTAGAAACATTTTCAATCTATGGAAGCGGTGATATGAGGGTTTCAAACATAGTCAGCTTTAAGTAGAGTGGTTTATCTCCTTTTGAATGTGGCTCACATAAATCCATTTTAGAACTAGAAACGTACTCATTGGAGTACAAAATTAGTCCCAGCACCTTTGAACATTTGATAGTTTATGTTTTTTATTGTATTACATTATAAGCATGATAGACAGGAACACTACATACATGATATAAACACAAATAATGTTTAAATACTTTATTATAGCAACATTCTCTCCTCTGTTGCCGTAGCCGTTTGATAATTGTTTCTTCACTTAAGGGGCATTATTTCACATTTAAAACTAATAAACATTGATCGGAATGGATTGTTTATTTGTTGATGGCGTTCGTAAGAGTTTACGTTAAAAGGTGCTATATCTGACGTTAGGCGTAATTACTATCAAATGGGTTAACTTTGACATGTTTTACGTCATTCTGTAGGTTTACTCTCTGACGCTTGACGTACCATGACGTACACTTCACTTTAACAAATAAACAGTCAAAAACAGTATCAATATTATAACATAACCATAGGTTGTATAAACACCAAAAATGACTGGGTCAATCTAGGGTGCATTCTTAGGGGGTTCTAAAAGTTTGGGGTCATAACACTCCTTAGTTTTCTTCAAATCGTCGGGCATAAGTTAAAGTAAATCAAAAAACAGATAGTCCATGTCCTAGCTAAAGCTGGGGCTGGGACTAAATTACCAAAAATAGAAATACATCACAATCATCTGATGGTTTGATTGTGGCAATTGACCTAGTGAATGAACTTGTCAAATATTCACCCTTTAGGGCACCAATGTTCTTTCCTCATAATTTCTTATCACATCATTACATGTATATTAATTAATGAACTATCTATTAACTTATAACGTCATACAAACATCATGTGACCATTGTTTGGTTAACAATTTCTCCACACATCTTGATAATCCCAGGTTTCTAATAACAATGGCAGAAAGAGGGACTTCCATCAACATGAAACAATGTCATAAAATATTTAGATTGTTACAAAAGGAGTGGCAATATATCTTTGTTACGAGGTCTATCATAACACATGAACGTTCATAATATAAATTGTTCATAGTCATGTCCTGAAGTGAATGAGTCTACAATGTAACTTAACATTTTCAAAAAGCCAAAATGTTCTTTTGAGTATTATGTCGATATATTATATAAATGTATGTACAGGTAGCCCTTCTTTATATTCAAATGCGTATAGAACAAAATTTCATACTAGTGAGTTCATCCTACTCAAAAATTAGTGAATGCAATGAATTGATCCTTACCACTCAACCCATTGATATCCTACCAAATATTATTATGGTACATGTACTTGCCAACACAGAATATTTAGTTGCTCCACAGTAGGAAAACACTTGTCCCAGGACCCACAAAAAATTGGTCACTTGCTCTAGAGGTATTTTAACTTCCCTCAGACAAGAGGTCCATAGCATAGGTTCCACTCTTGTAATTTGCTGTATTGTAGCCACCACACATTTTAATTCAACTTAAGTTGAACATGAGAAAGGGCTTTAACAGTGAATTTTCACCAAATGAACTGGCTAAAAGCTCTG
This sequence comes from Streblospio benedicti, assembly GCA_019095985.1. NCBI lineage: Eukaryota > Metazoa > Annelida > Polychaeta > Spionida > Spionidae > Streblospio > Streblospio benedicti. Next base: position 46,205,545 of record CM032666.1, read on the forward strand.
GAAGGGGCCTTGCAAAAAATGGGCATCAGTGGTAGGAAACTTACACAGAGTTAGATAATCCATGTCACAGAACGTTCAAATGGTAAATACAATGTACCTCGACAGCTTCATTACTTCAGCATCACTCATATTAAAAGAAACTAGTAATTGCAAGTGTGGTAAATTGGTGCATTGAAAAAGACCGTGAGATATGTCTCAGAGGATGCTACTAAGTATTTCTGAATTGTTGAAATATGTCATGATACAAGCTGATAAATTGTTGTGTGAAAAGACTGCAGGACAATATATTGTATGACATGTTAAAAAAAGAGAGCTCTAAGCAAGGTCTTGGAAGTAGAAATTAGAGCGAGAATGGGAGATGCAAGCTGACAAATGTCTCAAATAACTTGATAATCACAAGTTTTTGTCGGTCACGAAACTTTGATCTTAGAGCTTTGTATCTGTCCTCTCATTTTTTTCTTTTTTTTTCTTCTTTTTTTTAATTTTTTTTGTGGAGTTCAAAAGGCATAGGATTTCACTTCTTGTATCAACACTACATTGATTCATTATATTTCAAATCTGCAAGCCTACAGTGCTGATATCGGAAGAAGGATACAGAATCGTAAACGAAATTGGAGGAATCGGCTTAAGAAAACGTAATAATTCGTAACAATTCGTAACAAAGTTGCGGCTATTACGATTTTCTTGGAACTGCTCAGTCACCGAAACTACAATAGTTACGATTTATCGAAATAAACAGAAAAAACGTAATAATGAGAACATTTTCTCATACTTCCTGTCAATATGGCGCCATCTGCTAATAAATAATCGTATTTGTTCGGGCATTCTCGTTTATTCCCAGCACAAAATGAAAGCTGAAGTGCGGACGCTGTGCAGACACCCAATATGACACGAATATCTGTCGAAATGTCTGAGTGAATTTGAACTTTTAGCAATATTCTTTTCATAACGGGAAATGCGTAATATATGGGGAACAATCGAAATAAACGTAACTTCAGGCTAGTTATGAAGAAAGCCATAATTTGCGGAAGCTACAGAAACTTTTTACGTTCGTAATAGTTGCAACAATGAGAAGAAATAGGAAAAAAACGTAAGAAATCGTAGCGTAATTCTCGAAATTGTTCTTCTGTATCCTTCTTCAGATATCAGTACTGTATATGGTTCATTTGTATAATACCGGGTAAAGTACATTCATACTTTACAACTGCCATTTGCATAATACAGGTTTTCATAAAGATCTGGTTGCCATAAGTGTTTTTAGGCCCACTTTGTGTGATAAAAATATCTGTGTCATGCAATTGCACCATGTATTCAGATTACAAGAAACATTCGTATCACCCTGCCTCTGGAATTGAGAAAAATCAGATCATTTCATAAATGTACCCAATATGGACTGAAACTGCTTATTCTCAGTGGTTCAGATTGAAATGAAAATGAAAATGAACTGTCAACTTTCAAAGCAAGCAAAAATAACTTAGTTTGTACCTTTCCATTGTTTAACCCTCTTAGAGCGGCGGCAACTAGAGTCGCCCACTAAAATCACCTCCTCTTAGTGCTCGGACAACTACAGTGGCCACAGGCTAGTTCTGGTTCTGGTTCATGAATCCACAAATATGCCAGCCCCAGTTATATGGACTGCCCTCCTCTGATGAGGCAATACGTGGATGATGGAGAATGCGTGTTCTGCCTATGGGTTGGCAGATAGCGGACATTTAATGTTCTAATCAAGTCGGCCTCGACAGTTCCCGAGTTTAGATTGTTCCACTCCAGAATTGTTCTTATAACTGTCTCCTTCCACAGTGGAGAATGTCTATCACCAACTGAATTTCTCACTATCATCCACTGATGATCCACCACGGGTAGCTCGTCCATCGTGTACCTCAATGCCAATGCTTTGAGGTGGTAAGTCCAGGGCTCCATGCAGAATCTTGTAAAATAAGCATAGACGTTGGTTCCGTCGCCGATCTGCCAAGCTTAGCCAGCTAAGATCACACACTAGGGCTGTGACCGAAATGATTCCATGGGCTCCACGAGCCTATTGAGCTGCTCGCCTCTGTATAATTTCCAATGAGTCCACTTCTTCCTTGACAGGTAGGTCCCAAATAGCCCCATAATATTCCGGAGAAGATCTAGCGATCGTCAAATAAGCTGTCTTTCTTAGAATCCCGGAGATTTCTGCGTAGAAAACTCAAACGTTGATTGGCACGAGAAACTGTGTCCAAGATGCATGTATTATAAAAAAATGTGAGAAATTCATCTGCAAATATTCGTACTTTTCGTTTTACGCTCTAGAGTGTCAACAATGAACACTGAAACTCCACATTTCAATGTATATTTTGGAGGAAATAAGTGGCATAGTGATAATATTTTTAATTCTATTAGTGAGAACCAATATTTATGCACCAAACACCAATCTCTGCTTTAAACTTGAAGTCTCAAACCACGAGTCTCAAACACTCTTAATTGCTTGCAATAAACCATGACATGTGATACATCATTGGAACAGTCGTCACCATCGTAGCAATATAACACTTAACAAAAAAAGTGAACTAGAATCCTCAAGGTCATAACCATATAAATTCAGTACATGAACGTGGTATTGTTAGGTCCAATCGCCGGCAAACCTATTTGACAAATGCTAAAACTGCGTCACCTAGAGTACTGTTATGAATCTGCCACAACACGGCACGCTACGAAAAGCTACTTTCTTTGAAGCAATGACACCTCCTCCCCAGAGATATAGATTGCTTGAATTTTCATATCACTATAGAATATTTAACCCTCTTAGAGCCACATACAAATAGCATGTTTTATACCACAATGCCAAGACGGAAATGGCTTCGAGAAATAAAACGAAAATGTAAAACTGGCAATTTAACATCTCGGAAAAGAATGATTCCAAGGCTTATAATACTGCATACTTCTTTCTAAGAATTCATATTATAATGTTATATTGGGTGCTGTATCAGATTTTCAGTTACGAAATGAAGTGGAATGGTCGGTTAATCGAATTGTCACATCTTAAATTTAGCATTCATTCAAATTATTTCCATCTTGTTTACACATGTTAAATTGTAATATATCGTTAACTATTTCACCACCTTATTTTAGTTCTCTGAGTATATTTCCCAACTGTTTGTATGCTAACCCCCCCCCCCCCCCCCCACCCCACCCCCACCCACCCACCCACCCCCACCCCCTTTGCACTATCTTGACCTACTCCTTACCTAGTTGGCACCTGGAGAAGTCGCCAATATCGAGGACCAGATCAAGACATTTATGCAAATTTTTTACATAATAAATTTTCCCATTCCACTGTCACCATCTAAAAGTTGGTGGTAAAGACCAGGTCCAGACTAAAATTGGGCAGCAAGATCTAGACAAGATCCAGACATGGTAAAGACTTGGTCTCGATATGGTTAAGACATGGTTCAGACGTGGTCCAGACATGATCTCGACCATGGCGACTAGGTAACGACTAAGAAAAGTTGACAGGTCGTAACCTGATTTTGATTCTGGTTACGATAGTGGAATGAGGATCCATACCAAGTTGTGACCTAGTCTTGAGCTAAAAAGGAATGGAGACAAGGTCCCGACATGCTCTCGACCAGGAAGACAAGGTAACGACATGGTCCCCACTTGGTTAAGACCTCGTCTACACTTGGTAGAGACTTGATAATGACTTGGTAATGATTTTTTATTGATTTTTAAAGTCTTCACCAAACACCCGCAACTTGTTTAGTTCCGCTGCATTGCAGCCGAACTAAAATGTCGCGGTCTAGTTCTGCTATGGACAGAGACTTTTCACGAAGATCAGAAGACGACTAGCTCCGAACTATGGAGACTAGATAAGGATTAAAAGTCAACATGGTCCCGTGTAAGTCTCGATCAGGTCAAGACCCTGACAAATTGGCAAGTCTTAACCTGCTTTTCAGCCAGGTAATGACAGTGCAATGGAGGGGTTATCATGTGATTATCGCTGAGCCCTACAAGTAAAACAATTAGTAAATCATTGTTGGTAGGGAAGTATCTGAAGTAAAAAATTCCCATAACATGGCTATAACGTTTAATGGCTTAACACAGACGTCAGGCATTTAAGTGACATCCAAAGATCCACCTGAGCCAGTACAAATTTAACGTGTTTACATAAGACATGTGGTGTTATTTTGTTGGTGTGAAAAATAAGCACTGAACGTGGGTCATACGTCTATACACTGTAAAATGGATACATCTGTATACAGTATATAAGATAAGGTACATATTAAACACCATTTCAATTTAACGAGCTTCTTTCTGTTCTTTGAATATGTAAAAAGCATAACTGAACCAAACCGTAACTAGCAGCAACTGTCCGACCTCTGCTATCTCTACATAAGAATGGATCACCTTTTAATAGAGTGTTGCCACTCACCTTATATTATCTGTGATCCAAAATTTGAATTATCATCACATTTCCAATGGAAAAGAAACAAATTAAGCATTTTTTACTAATTATCCAGAAATTTGAGTTCCCCATGCTGGATTTCTCCTGGTAAGTTCATTATAAACAAAACGTCATACGACTGACTGGTACAAGCTCTCTGATTGGGCAAAACTAGAAACGCATGTCAGTAATTATGGAAATCATGTGGCGCAGCCTCAATCGTTGTATGAGGCACTGTATGAGATTATTAACAGCGTTTACTATACAAGGCTTGTTAGATTGTACCATGTATCATACAGTATACGTTTCAGGATGAAGTAAAGTAAGAATACCAATAGCACGAGGGTGATTAACCTTTAGCCTTAAAACACCATGAAGAACTTATTCTAATTATTATTAAGTTTGAAAGCGAAGAGATACCAGCAAGATGGTTCCAATAATGTATAACAAATGATGGTTTTTCGAAGACAAATAAGAGTATTTGAGACATCGAATTTGAAGCAGAAAATATGTTTGATGCATAGATAAATGTTCTTCCAAATAAAATTCGTACGAAAACCAAACCTATTCCGTTTGTTTGCTTTTTATTTGCACAATATGATGACCACGATGATACTATATATTACTAGAAACGTTACTAGAGGAGGGGAAGACAATAAATTAAGGCTCTAGTCCTAAAAATAATTTGAAACCACAATTTGATCCCTCTTCACAAATACACTCCACATTGGCATTTTTGTTACTCTGCTTCTCTTTCAGCTAACATAGGCAATATATATAGAGTTTTGAAGAGCAGCAGATAAGGATTCATTTGAAATGTATCATTCCAATGTGATATTAGATATAGCAGCTTTCTGTTGCCATTAAAAGCAGAAAACAAACAAAAATTACCCTTGCCAAAATTCACAAACCACTCACTCTTCAGCTCCCACTGAGCTGGAGATACAAGTTAGACACCCCATCTAGCATATGACCTTCTGATTCCTCACAATGTATTCTAGCATATATCTAAAAACTATCAACTTCTCAGGTGTGGAAATTTTTTTAATTGATTTTCCGTAAAACATTGATATATCAATGTGCTTCAGAAAGTGCTAAAATCGGCCCCCAGGTGTCAGATGACGCCCTCAGACACGTTCATTTCATGCAAATCAAACTCCATCAAAATCATGCCAAAATGGGTTTGCATGATCAAAATCGCATACCCTTTCAGAATATGTACTTTACAAATGCCATAGTATACTCAGCTACCCCCACGGCAAAGAAAACCGACTGTTTTAGGTACTATACTGAATCCTTAGTAAGTTTGTTTACGAACAAAAACCCTCGACCCCTCTCATTTTTAGGACTAGACCCTTAAAGGTAAAATCGTTTTTCTTTCGCCTAATATTTCTCATGCACAGGCGTTTGGGGTAAAAAGAGTGAAGAATTCACACAGATATCTATCTTTTTAAGTGAGTTATATGCTCCTAAGTGCATGCTGGTCACATTCCGAGCCCACTTTGGATGGATTTGGCGAAGATAACAGTTGTTCTAAAATCCCATGGTTACCAGAGCCCCTGATACAATTCAGCATACTTTTCCTTTACCGTGCATTACAGCAGTTCACATTGCACCTGTAAAATGCTGGAATGTGTTCTCAAGGTGTTTCATTCACATTCTGAGAGGGGTATAGTCACCAGGTTTGGCCACCTTGGAGACCGCCATGTCATGCATGAGCATGTGTGTCAATACCACGGGTACGTTATGGCATAAAATAATTTAGGCTCAATTTCGTGTAAAATTAGAAATCTTGTTCTATGCTACAGTCAAAGGATCAATGCTCTAAGCTTTTTTACTTTTCAAGATATAGCACTTCAAACATAGGGGTTGGCAGCATAAATGGAGAAGCTCAAAATCCAGCCCAGCTCAGCCTTCCAGCCGTTTCCATGGATACGCAGCCATGATGATTACCAGTCATTACTTTCTATGCTGCAAACATGTAGATATGATGTTTTCTTACTCAGAAAGATAAATAAAGAGCTTTTTGAGAATTTCAGCCTCTCCTTTAAGGGTCTAGTCCTAAAAATAATTTGAAACCACAATTAGGTCCCTCTTCACAAATACACTCCACATTGGCATTTTCGTTACTCTGTTTCTCTTTCAGCGAACATAGACAATGTGATATTAGATATAGCAGCTTTCTGTTGCCATTAAAAGCAGAAAACAAACAAAAATTACCCTTGCCAAAATTCACAAACCACTCACTCTTCAGCCCCCACTGAGCCGGAGATACAAGTTTGACCCCCCATCTAGCATATGACCTTCTGATTCTTCACAATGTATTCTAGCATATATCCAAAAACTATCAACTTCTCAGGTGTGGAAATTTTTTAAATTGATTTTCCGTAAAACATTAATATATCCATGTGCTTCAGAAAGTGCTAAAATCGGCCCCCAGCTGTCAGATGACGCCCTCAGACACGTTCATTTCATGCAAATCAAACTCCATCAAAATCATGCCAAAATGGGTTTGCATGATCAAAATCGCATGCCCTTTCAGAATTATAATAATATTGTACTTTACAAATGCCATAGTATACTCAGCTACCCCCCACGGCAAGATAACCGACTGTTTTAGGTACTATACTGAACCCTTAGTAAGTTTGTTTACAAACAAAAACACGTGCGACCGCTATCATTTTTAGGACTAGACCCTTAAAGAAATCGTGTGCTGCCACTCCATTTACTATGCAACCTCTGTCGTAATTTGGGCTTTGTTGTGCCATCAAAAAATTCCATATGCACATAATGAGTGGGTGTGGCCTTAATATGGCAAGTTTAAACAAACAAAAATGAATGCATGAGCAATGATTAAATAATTCAATATTATCGTCACTGATGAGTTCTGAAGCATGACAAAAACAAATACCTTAAACTTAAAAATATCTCTGTAACTTTCACATCATTTGTCCTGTTCTCGTTAGAACAGGGCTCTACTGCTTTTGTAAAAAAAGATCCACGAAAAGATCTATGATTCTTTGATCCTTTTAAACAGATTTTTGAGGCGTCACACAGCAGATACATAAATAACCAGATTTATAGCTTATTCATGCTGGCAGAAAATTGAACTCTGGTGTTTTGACGGCTGCAGGTGGATTTTCTATTTGATCTAACACAACCTCCATGTTTGTTAATAGAAGTCAGTTTGACAAAAGAAACTGTTTTAAGCGATATGTCTTATTTATAGCGGTAAAAACGACTTATTGCTGACTTATTTATCACTGAAAAATTATTACAATATGAATAGAAAACATAGACCTCTCACCTTGAACTAAAAGCTTCATACACAGGAATTTTTTTCTGTTGCACCAATGAATAGATAAATAAATGATAAATGAATAGATAAAGTTTGGGCACTTTTTGAGAAATCGTTGAAGTTTTACATCTATTTTTATACCACCATTTTACCGTTCATTAACAAAATGTCAATCGTGGCCCATTGCCATTTTCAACGAAAAATTGACCACTCCCAAGTACAGTACTAGAGTAGTCCTACTCGGGCAAATGGAGCTGTGTTCTCGTGTTGAACTCGCACGCACACATACATCCGAGTGCCATTTCAGTGAAAATCGCTCATATTCGTCCAGTCAATCTGCTGTAATATTCAATCTTTCACTCAACTTCAAACATCATATTTAAATCGCCCAAATGGGACAAGAAGGGATTATTGATCCATTATAGATCACAATCGCGTTATATCATCTCACAATCATCCTACAATTGTCCCTTCTCATACAGCCTCTCGTCTCGACTTGTCCCCGCTCTTCCCACCTAATAACGGCCGCTTAGACAGGCCTGATAGAGAGACGAGTGAAGACGATTAAAGACAACTAAACGACAAGAACCTGGCCGACATGAAGCTACTTGAAGATTGGTACAGGGTGTATAGGTGCACCTGATGTCGGCCAAATAGACAAGAGAAGCGACGAGGTCTGATTGTAGGACGAGCGAGGACCATCAGGGCAGGGACGATTGCGTCTCAATCGGCCGATTACACGAGATATGATTGAATCCACCAATTGAGGGACAAATCTCCCCTGAATGATGGGGTTTAATGAAGCTGCCTTTATCTATGTCTTTATCTATGTCGGGAGTTGAAATTTTTGCCATTGTTGGACTGTCGGACCGTTCAGACAGATTTAAATGATTCGCGCGCATGCACACACACACACAAACTTTGATGCGCACATCAGCCTCCTTAAAATGAGCTTCAATATAAACATGTGGTTGTCTAAATGATCCAACTACCACCCTGGGTCAGGGGATAGGGAGATGGATTAGTGATCAGATGATCGAGTTCGAGTCCCCACTGGGTTTGTTTTCTACAACATCATGAGGTCTGCTTACATTTTCATCAACCTTCAACAATATACAAAGAGGATGATTTCCAAGTGCACATCTTCACACAATCAGTAATCTCTGCACCTAAGGTCAGCTGAGTAGAGCGAGATGGGGCAATTAGTATTCAATTGTTCTCACTCTCTCTCACTCGTCTTGATGTATCAGCCTGATTGAGGGATAATTAGAGATTAAAGAAGAGAATAGGGCAAACCTGAGGTGAGTTGAAGTTTTGTAAATGATGTATAGGGCCAGCTTAAGTCCACCGATTAAACACAAAGAGACAATAAGGCATGATTGTGGGAGGAGGAAAGACTATCAGGGACGATTGCTGTTCAATATGCAGATTATACATGAGATACAATTGAATCAGCTGATTGAGGATGAATCTCCCCTGAATGGATTATCGGGTGAAAAGATGCTCGTACGAGCGCTCGTTCAGTCTTTTGAGTCACTTGTCCCTGTTCAGACAGGCTCGTCTCTACTCGCCTCAAACCTACAGGGAAGAATGGTTATGTTAAGAGTCGAGTGTTAGACGTGTGTCAGCTTATGGAAAATAGGCTTGCTCTCAAGCGATTTGGTGTGCTCTTTGCACACCAATCATGAACATTAGAATCAGCCATACCTCTGTGGTACTCGGCCAGCAGTGAAATGGGGGGTAATAGTCTATTAGTGTGACTTTTGACAGTAGTACAGCTCATTTGTTACTCCTATATGATATCCATCATATTGCATGGACCATACATTTTGTTTCACGACCTAATGAAATGGTTTGACATATTTGAAAGTACAAGCATTAGATAGTCAAGTCATCCAAAATAATTCTCCACTTTTGTCTTTAGGTAGCTAAGCGTTTCTCCCACAAAACACTTTTGGTGCTTTCATGAACATACAACCCAATTTACCAACAGTGCTTGTAACGTTTACAATGACATTCATCATTCTATCGCTTTGCACCTTTGACCTAAAACCATTGCATTCTCTCCTCATCTTTCATTCGTCACACTATTTACACAAACTATGATTATAAGGATGCTTCTTACACTACATTACATAATGAGCAAACACTGCTCCATCCTCTTGATCATCATAATCATCATGATGTCGACAAGAGATCCACACGCGCTAGATCAAAAATGCACCATACTATTCATGTATTGTATGGGTGCATATTTTTTGCACACTTACTGGATGAGAATACAGGACACCAAATTTGATTTACAATTTACTCTATTCACTTTATTCTTCTTTACATAGCAAATTAGACTATCGCAAGATTGATATTCTGACATACTTACATACTAAACAAGCTACTTTAAAAATTTGTCTATTCCAGTGTTTACAATGGTGAAGACCTCATTAATTACGTCCAACCATCCTTCCATTCATTCGTTCATCAGGTTTGTTACGCTTCTTCAGGTCATATCGTTAAAGCTAGTGCTCAAATTTGACATGTCAATTCTTAATCCTCTTGTTGCTTTTGTTGCAATATTGTGCCAAGGGTGCAATATAGCGACCAAAAATATTTTTAAAAAAAACAGTCATGCGGTAAGGAACTATCATGGTGCTGAACAGCTTGTCATATTTTTGTTCCAAAATGTTATTTCATTCGTCTCCCATAAACCATCAGATTTTATATAGCAAGCCGGATCATAAATAATGTGTTTGGAGATCCACTTAGTAAGTGTCAATCACGGATAACTAGAATTTCTTGCAAAACGTTTATCATATCAGAAGATGAAAGAATCTTTAAAAGATGCTTGATTGTCATTGCCCCATGATGATAGATAGATAGATAAGATTGTTTATTTGTGTCTCATACCAATTTACAAAGATAAAACATATATATACCCTAAAACAATTATGAAAATTGGGAGGTCAATATTAGACCCATTTAGAAACAATAACAGATAAAAATACCATTATTATAAAAACCTAGTAAGAAATTTGATGTTTGAAGGAGTTTATGGAGCAAAATATTGTAAGTCAACATGTATTATTAAAAAGAATATGATGCTATTTGCAGTCTTTTGTTTATATCTTTAGGAGCTGTTACGATTAGTATAAGTTGTGTTATTACTCAATTTAAAAAGCAATATCAACCTGTCAAATTCGAACAGGCAAATGTTTCCGACAATATTTTACAATATTCGTTTAACATAAAGATGAAGGAATATGACCATGTAATGGTAAAAATAAGAAACTACATGCGATTTTACTCACATATGCAAATTTTTGTCATGAAATACAAATTATTTTGGACTCGGCAATAGTTATTGGTCAACACCTCATTCAGATATCTAAAACTGTCATCAGAGATGTTTTATTGCTCAAAATAATTTGCTGGTCCGGGCACAGAAGGGGGTCTACACGTAATGGCTACGCTGGCACCCACGGTGTTAATGGTGACCACAAGAACAGTACTGGGTCTTAGCCATTGTAAACAATGGAATAGTGACTTCTTGGAGCTATTATCATATGAATCCAGATGGTCTATATTTGGGTCCATTACTGACAATTATTTTGTTCATATCTTACTGTAACCCTCTACAAGTCATTGTTTGACCTAGGACACTCGAATTTGGTTTGTCAGTTGACTGCTTGGAGCCTTTTACACATGGGCCAAATGGGCCAAACGATGACTCTTCTGTGCCTATTTCATATGGACCACAATGGCCCCTATTTGGGGTCACTATATGACTATTTGTTGGTTCCTGCCTTGTTATACCTCTACAGGTAACATGGTTTGAGCTGAATTACTCAAGATTTAGTTTATAAGTTGCAAATATTAACTTTGTGGCACCTATTTCATATGGACTACAAAGCTCCATATTTGGGTGCATTATGAATATTAGTTGGCTCCAGGCTTGTTACAATAACACAGGTCACACTGTTGCTGCTGAAGTACTCAAATTCAGGTTTCAAGTTAAAATAACAATCAATAGGCACTTATCTATCATGGACTACAATGGTCCATATATGTGAGCAGTACGACTATTAGTCACCAGCTTGTTACCCCCCCCCCAGACGGCTTGATATTCATACACGGCGCTGAAAATTCCTTCATGCATGGAAGTTTTGCACTCGACGCCAACGCGGTATACAAGCGGTGACTCGTGCCAAATCTGTTTCTCTCTGGACAAAGCAAGCAACATGTAAAATGTAATGATGTATCTGTAGCAATTTCATTTATTTTATATTATACTATTGACATTCAGAACATTTGGAGAAAAATTTCAGTTAAGCACAAGTTGTTCACTGTATTTTCGTAATACCAAGTTCAGTTGCAAAGTTGGAATTATTTTGACATCTCTACTTCAAACCATATAATAGGCAATTGTCAAAGGGAAAGACAAGAATTGACTTTTAAAAGTTTTGACCCTCATGAAGAAAATTGAGTTAAAACACCGTGTCTCAACTCCATTGAATAGTGTCATGAGACACCCATTTCATGAAGCTACACACACATCTATACTAATACCATCATTGTTACTCCTTTTATACTAGGCTGTCTTGAGGCGACAGAAATTCCTGTGTCTAATACCTTGCAAACCACAAATGCACCACATTTAACCACAATATACCATAAGATCAAACAAGATCTATCCATATGTAAAAGCTTCAAATTCTACAGATTTGTTTCCAATATTTTATTCATACACAACCCAAACGAGTGTAGCAGTAAACTTACATATTTTAAACCATTTGTATACATTATGCGCTCGAGTCTACCTTCTGCTATATATTAGTAGACAACGAACTACCACTGTGGGTGTGGTTTCTGCTCACGTGTAGAAATATATGAACAGTGATATAATTCATTTAACATGATCAGCACCAAATAATATAACTGCAAAATTACTGGTATCATACATAGCAACCCCTCCGAAAAGATCAAAGGGAATTTAATCAATACCGATCAATAATCCCCCTGTGGCGCGGAGTAGTCACGCGGTGCCAAAAAAACACTTCTCCGAAGAAGTGGTGTCCCGCCGCATGATTTTTGGAGGCAACGTGGGCGCGGCGTTGCGACGGAGCCTATTTTGAGAGCGTGTGACATCGCGTTACACCGTGACGGCTTGATGTGGCGCCGTCCACCGAAACAACATTGAGAGGGTTGAATTTCCCAATTTTTTTCGCATTTTTTCGGACTTAGCCGATTTTTTTACTAAAAATGGTCGCGCAGAGCCCACGTCGCGCCCAGGCTAACTGGGGGGTTACCAATCCACAGGTCACACTGTTAGAGCTAGGATGCTCCAATCGGATTTTAAGTTAGAAATGGTGACCCTTCTGTACACATTTCATTCAGATCATAGTGCTCTAACTTTGTGTCCATTGTGGCTACTCAATTAATTATAAAACCTCAATAACAGCAACAAAAACACATAAGATTGTGATCTATATGTTGTGATAACTGTCATGTATTTTTTGCAGGTTATCAAGCTCTTCCCTTTGCCTGTACACCTGAAATATTAATTAATTTATCAAATTATGAGATTGATTACCATATATAACTTCCGAGCCACACTTAATTGATTCTACATGCATAGTATTTATGAGGCATAAATGTCAGTAAATGTTTGCAATCTATTTAGTACATTAAACACGTGTGTAGTTTAACTTACCTTTCCTCATAATTTCCTTTATGATATCTTTATGCACACTAGGCTGCTTTATGATATTTCAGTCAAACCATTAGTTTTAAATTGCTGTACTGCTATACTCAGACTTTTTGTTGATAACTATCATAATAAAAAATCTAAACAAAATTACTGTAAAACTGTAAAATTAAATAGTTAGCAAACATTTATACCTAGTAGATATTTTCTTTTTTACATTTTTTTACTCAAATTTGCTAATTAAATTATGCACAAATATTTCTAATTTTAAAGTTTTACAGTTTTCATATGTGTTACAATATTTGTGCTGAACATAGTCATATATTGATTTCAGATATAATTTATAAAAAGACATCTACTTTGCTCAAACATCATTTGCATATGCCAATATTTATATTGTACAAGACAACCCTGCTGGTGCATATTACACATAAGGAAACAACTTAAAACTAAATGTAAGACTTTTCAAATCATGCAGATTCAAATTGTTTTTATTTCTATTTAGTCACCATAAATTGGTGAACAATATAGCCTAGTTTGAATAAACGACTGGGAGCTGATTTCAGATAGAAATCTATTTCATAGGCCTGTTCAAATAATAGACCTCATCATCAATTCATCAACCACGAAAAAACACCTAAAATACCCATGGATTCCTGCAAACACCACTAAAATACAAACGTCATGGTCATGACACCAGTAGGCATGCCAGGAGAGAACAGCAATCTTCAATGGTTTCAATACTAATCATTAATTTTTTTCACCCCAATAATTTTAATAGCCCAATGAAATCCCAATCTAAAATGAATGCTTGCACTGGATGGCATCATGTGTACTATACAGACTACATTTGTACCTTTTTTATTTATAAAAAAAATCTGGAGATGACTAGTAGCAATTAAACCCTTTCAACATTACCTCAATCCAAGAGCATGGCAATATATTTACATCGTGATTTCCTGTATCGCAGCATTAAATAGGATATACTACAGTCTCTTCGACAGCTGTTATAGCCGTGTGAGCAACTCACTCTTACTTTAGCAATCCTTATAAAGGTAGCGACAACAGGTGATTACGGAACTTCCAACAGCTTTCACATTAGAATGACATGCTATTAACCTACTAGAAAGAATTTTTAAATGGTAGTATTTACATTTGCAATAATTTCTTCTCGGCAGTTTCCACATGTAGTATGTAAGAATTATATAAAGAATATATAATATATATATTTATGGTATATGGTAATATTTATATTCACAATAATTTCTTCTCGGCATGTTTCACATGTAGTATGTAAGAATTATATAAAAGTATATAAAATATATATATTTAGTAAAATATACATATAATATGCAACTGTATACTTAATCAAATTAATTTTCAAAGCAATAGCTCTCATGGTGTTCAAGTTATAAGCTTTTAAGCATGTGGACGCGGACGGACAGACGGACAGCACTAAAGCTAGAAATCTCCCCTCGGACTTCGTCCGGGGAGATTTAATAATGGTCTCTCTTATGTAATGATCAACATCTCCATCCTCAGTTATCTTCTTTCAAACTTTAACATTCCAATATATTTTTTATTAGACACTGGATCTTACTACCGGTAAATATTTCCTTACTGGACATGATAGTGACATGAATTATGACGGGGGAGGTAACAACTAACACTGAAAAAATCCCATCTGACATATCGTAAAGGACAGAAAAATTGAACGCAACTTCTTTACTGCTGATGAAACTACAACAAACGTACAGTATAATTGATGAAACATCTATTTCTTACCATCCAGTGCACGGATCCTGAGTTGGCATTATATTGCAATACATTGTATGTCAATACCCAGGCCTTACCAGAATTTTTTAGATCAATGAATAAGCTTAAAATACTTTATTCATTGTACACTCCAGTTACATTTGGGAAATTTCGATCTCCTGGCATCTCATGACTCATACATTGATTCTACATCACAGTGTGAAAGTAACTACTATAACACGGAATTACGATAGTCACATGGTATATGCATAATGCAGTCGCCAGCATTTTGCATTTTTTATATTAATTAAGGCCTTAATTGCAAAATATTTTTTGTTTGAGAGATAGTGCTTTGCACATGTTATTCTCATGCTGCATAATTTCATTTAAGGTTCACTTAATAATAGTATAAAATGGATATAACCTTTGCATGGGAACTATCGTAACTCTCAGGCCTGATTATCATACCTCTGCAACGAAAAAAAACTTGCTTACAGTAACTTCATTTCTATTCTGTTGAATCACGCCAGTATTATGGTGTTACATTCAGAATTTTTGTTTTGATAACGTTCTGAGGATTCTAGTAATATCTTGAACATTAAGACAAAACACAGACATAGGTCACACCAGGAATACTTGAGACATTGTCATTTATTCCTGGTCACACTGTAATGTTGTATATAAATCAGCACTGATAACGTTTAACCAATCTTCAGATGAGTTCAGAGTTGCTGTAGTCACGTGTGTGAGTTACGGTAATCATACATGCTGAGTTATGGTAGTCACTTAGGTGGCTGTTTTCGCTCGAAATATGTCATTAATGCATTTGTCATACATTAAAATTACAGGCTCTCTAGTATCAACATGCTAAAATCTACATTCCACCATGTGATATCATGATATAAGTACACACAATAAGCGCTATAGTCGAGTTTCTTAAACTAAATCAGGCAATGTGGACATCGCCATCTTTGCTGAGTCACGGTAGTCATTCCGACCGTTACGGTGGTAACTTTCACACAGTGTACATGTGCAGCTCTATGCAATCTGTTCTGTTGCATCACATATCCACAGGGGCTCACTCGTGAATAGCAACCACACTATTTTTTCCCCACATATTTCAGTGGCCAATTTGTATTATACACAGCAGTTGTCCGACTGTAAAGTAAGACCCGCAAACTCAAAATTATGATAACTCCTGTTTGGAGCTGTAAGTGCATGCGATTATCGTTATAAAGTATTGAAGACAAGTTCAAGTTGGAATGGACTTATTTGTGATACCCCTGTGGTTGCTGGTGTAAATGACCCTCACTTATACAGGCAACTTCACTTCTTCCACATTTACATTGTAACATGTTCCAGAAGAATAGAAAAAGAAAATACCCTATCCATATCTGCACGTTATGATGATCCTAGTGGAACCTTGTGATCTCAATATTGTTAATCTTGAATTTTTTGTTATCTCTAGGTGAGTTTCCCTTCAACAACCTTATGAGCATATTTTTTGTTGTTTATCTCAAGTATGGCTTTCTCAAACATTTTACTGATCTCCTTCTACTATGTTAGATGAATAACCTATTGCAGCACTGATAGTGTCACAAATGAAACGAATAATCATTCCTTGCTTTTCCAAAACAATTGATTTGAAAGTTGAGAAAGTAATTGTATTATATATTCACTATCAAATTGAATATTACCTATATTTGTTAAGATCATTCCTTGATACCTGTAAAAGGGACTCCTTATATTACTTTATAGCTAGTTACTCATACATTATATTATGCAGCATCGATAATCCTAAACGTGTGATAATTTATGGAAGCATAACAATTATTATAAAAACCTAATATGTGCACATTATTAACAATGTAAAGTCATTTATTGGCAATGACTTGTCACACAATGTTGCATGAGTAGAAGCGACATCAATACAGCTCATGATCAAATGATCAATGTACACATTAAATCCTATTGTTGTGCTTAAATAGCAGAGCTGTGTTATCAGAAGGAAGCTTAATGGCAAACAATTAAAAATACTCGTTTTATTCTGCATTGTACTTACAAAGAAAAAGCCATAAATCCAGTTCATTACCTCCTACAAATAAATTGAATTAGAAATTTGGTATGCCATATACATATAGCATATACCGTATTCCCATGCATTAAAGCCCATGGGCTTATAACCGAAAAACAGCACTTTTGGACCTTTTGAAAATGAAAAAAGTTCCCACTTACAAGGCCAGAGGCTTATATTAGAACACTACGCACGTCCCCATTTCAGCGATAAATAAGCATTGGATTTTGACTATATAGAACAACAAAGTTTCTTAAAGGTTATACTCAGTGGTCAAACAAGTATGCTTGTAAAGAAGCATTATGATGTGTTCTGTGCATTCTGAAAGTGTCTTTCATTTAAACATCATATCAAAGTATTAAAACAATTTAAGTACCACGCAATAAGAGACCGGTATATACTCAACAAAACACGTGAACGCGAGAAATGTCAACCGAATGATTTTTGTCAGACGTAACTCGCACGGTGCACTTAAGAAGCTGCCTATCTCTCCCATTTTAACCCTTTGCCGGTCGGAAAGGCATTTATGCCTTAATGCATGGCTTAAAATAAGCTTAAAACACACGTTCTTCAAACCCTCGTATCTATCAAAGTGTTTGCAACATGCATCATACAAGACCACGTGGTAAATCAAAATCGCCTACTCCATTCATTAGCCATCACCTTATTACGATATAAACCACTTTTTATAGTAAATAATATATTTTTTTCAAAGAAGACATACTTAGAGATGAAATGCCAGTTTTCGGTCCTCAACTTTGACCACTAAATCTAATTATTTGTCGTCAGAAACCCCCATCGGCTTTGATGTCAAAAGAATCTGCATCCATTTTCCTATTTGTTTGTAAACATCTCATTAGCATGCGGTCAACCCTGACCTCACAAAAATAATCTATTCCTTCATTATATTTCGTGTATTTACGACCATTTCCGAGGCTGTAGCCTCTGCCAACAGCGTTAAACAAGCATAGCAGCATTGCAAAACACGCATGCTGGGGCAAGGCTACTGTTTCAGCCAATCAGAAGCGTTTCCGATGACGAAATGACAGCCAAAAATTTCATGTAAGTAAGCGAAAAGGAGTATGGACTGAAAATATTTCTCTGTAAAATGTCGATTTTAACTATAATGATGAAATGGAAGCATTTATTAAGTGCACCACTGTTTGGCGGATACGATATAGAATACACCGGTAAAGTTTCTGGAATGTTCGATAAGTCTACGTGTAGCAATTAGCAGGAGATTTGGCAGCAAGTACACCAGCACTCGACAATACTAGACACGCCAGCAAAGCAACAGGACTGAAATCGCTCATTTTGTGAATGAAACGTATGTCCAATATTGATATTAACAATTTCACCGCATGTAGAATGCTCTTCTGCAGAGAATGGTAGGTTACATGTCACAAAACACCTTGCTGTCATACCATAACATGGGATCACCTCGGCCTGTCAAATGTCAATGTTTTGAATCGAGAGATGAAACTTCGGGGGGCTTCTATGGCCATTTCTTTAAAAATGCAACATATTATGAGCTCCAAGTGTGAAAATAAGAATCTGCATCGCATGTCATGTCTCCTGTGTAAGTTGTATAATATTTGGACTCTTCAGTATACCTGTAGAACTC
Organism: Streblospio benedicti; assembly: GCA_019095985.1. Classification (NCBI taxonomy): domain Eukaryota; kingdom Metazoa; phylum Annelida; class Polychaeta; order Spionida; family Spionidae; genus Streblospio; species Streblospio benedicti. Next base: position 46,224,420 of record CM032666.1, read on the forward strand.
GAAGTATCTACGACAATAAAATCTTAAAATCAATGACATTGTGTGATGTGAATGTACGTCATACTTCCAAAATACGGCAACCGTCAAAGAGTTAAATGCACGGCATGTCTGGCGAAAATCATTCGATTATGCAACATTACGTGACTTTGTGTTTTATTTGACGAGACGGCATGGTATTTTTAAAGGTGAAAATAGTATTAAACGCGGAGAATATGAATATTATTTTCATCACACTTGCAATGGATAAGGCGTCGTCTATTGATACTGAATTTTATCAAACAAATATGATTTTGGCTGAGCAATATCTTTAACCATGGGTTCTTACGTGTTACTGTACGGTAATAGTCTACCTATGCGGGCGATGATGAGTGTACTGACTTTTGACTGCGTGCACGATGGTTTCCTTTTATCATCAATGGTAATTATTAGTTTCAGATCTTTTCTAGCAATGCTGTCTTTGTATTCATCATTGTCACAAGTATTTTCATAGCTTGGTAACATCGTACAAACCTAATTTTATAAATATTTGAACTCCGGAACTTCGCCATTATAAATCATACTCACGCACTAGAGATGTACTGAAAGCATTTAGTGATCTAGGTGCAAGTCCGTTTTGATTATATGCATTATAACGAGGTTGCGTTGTGGAAAGCTCCTAGGGGAATCGCGTTTCGTTTGCAACAAGAACGCTGTCGGTAAGAATTAATTTGACAAAATATATTATTTGTTAATTCTCACTTTTGGTGTATTCTAAATGCAGATTAACACAAATATATAACTTCAAACATTGATTCAAGCTTCCGTCGAAGGTTTATATCGATGTTCATTCTGAACCATTGATGGAAAATAGTGAAACATGTCGAAGCTTCTAATATCGCCCAAGCCATGTTCATTGTATGTGTACGCATACGAGTACAGGATTTCTTTAGGTGTATTATGTTGTTTTCACGTGTCTTTGAAAATGATTTTTATTCACACTTAATGGCCCATGGGCTTACATTCGAACACTAAGCCCATCTTCGATGTTATCCCCATGGGCTTTAATAATGGGGATACGGTATATGTTAGCTGGTCTCAATAGAGGTTGTCTCTACTCAGAGGTTCATCTTGGTAGCTTAATATGAAGGTTTGGGACCATGGTGGTCTTATCATAGAGGTGGTTTCAATAGAGATGGCTCTACTGCATATAGCTGTGAAAAGAAAAGAAATTTATTTTGCGCTTTCTTCTTCGTGTGTTAGCTGTTGGTAATACTGAAGTCACGCAAGTACAATGTATGTCACAGGACGGCGCACTAACTAGTAACTTAGGACTAGATTTACCAAGCACATGAATATGAATAAAACATTTCCAAACATTCCTGGCTTTTGATGAGCTTATCATTTTATAGATTTTCTTTTTTTTTCACAAACATTTATTGAGATGTCTGTACCTGCTGTGCTCTAGCATTTTTATGCCTCACCTTAAAAAGCTGAACAATGCAATGAACATGCTACATATAGAGCTGCTAATTCTGACTGATTAAGCACATAGTTCATTTCATGCTCACCAAGATAATCAGTAAGGGTGACATGAGCCCCTCTTTCATCTTCTTCGAAGCTAATTACTCAAGGGAGATAAAGACAGATTTCATGACAATGCAAAACCTCTCTAATTACACAATCCCAAGTTCTATAATGGAGCTTAACTTAAATAGTCAACAACAAAATATACAAAATAGAGAATGGATGAAAATAGTGCTATATTTATAATGAGACACTTAACATATATAAATGCACAAACTTCTAACAACAACGTTTAAAACATAAAATAGATAATACGGGTGTTTCAATATGCATTTTTACACAGTGTTAATTGAAACAGATTAAAAAAACAGCAATGACAACAAATTTGCTGTTTTGGGTTCTCAAATATAAAACTTTATACACATACTATGAAGGGCAGATTGAAGGACTGTTTGATATGATAATTGTCTGGTGTAGGAACAGCAGGTTAATCATACAGCATGTGCTCAGGTCTCAATTTGTGTTATTTGATTAGCTATAATCAGGAGTACTTGTTCGTGTTTGCATATCACATAAATATGCCCATCACTTCAGACTCTACAAAGGATTTGGTACTATTACATTTGTGTGCGTTTGTGTGTGTCTGTGTGTGTGTAGATGATCATGTTGTCACTGTAGTCACAGTGAAAATATCACAATCCCAGTACATTCTTTGCATCTTCAAATAATAAAAGTGTAAACAATCAGCAACAACATTGGAATTGATGTCAGTGTTATGTTAAATTAAATTAAGACCAGTTTCAATATCCTGAGGTAAATTAGATAGAAGCCTTTGAACGTAGCTCATTGTATTATACATCAGGTAAGTGTACACTACTAAACATACATGTAGTACTTGCATATGCTGATATACAAACTATGGTGGTTTAAAACCTCAGCATGCTTTATGATGAACTTAGTAATTATACAAATGTGACGTTAAAATACACATCCATAGGCCTACAAATAATTGGATCAAATAGGAAAAAAGCAAAATAAAAATAAAAACATACTCTGATGGCACTAACGGAGCTTTCATTATACAGGTAAATATGTTTGTATGAGCAGATTAATCATGGCTTGAATATGTGAACTGAAAATGAAGCTATACATGTACATTATTGTTTGACAGGTGTCTGCTCATTTACGTGAGCAACAATGTCTTTACACAAAGTTGGTAATGTATATCAATGATATTCAAACTTCTTGTTCAAACTCCTTATCATTCTGAAATCTCTAACACAGATGTATTGTTAGTCTTCATTGGTTATTTTAATACTATTTACATTTTACATTTACATGTTACATGTAGCATGGCCTGTTACACCAATACACCCTATAATTTAGTAGCCTATGAACCAAGAAAATGTCAAACATTGTTTCAGATTTTTTTTTAAACCAGAACCAGATGTCAAGAAACTCTTGTAATTAACATACCAAGCTCATTGAAATAAAATATGTAAAGCCATAACTTAGTCCAGGACCAAAAGGCACCAAATTGTCATCATGTTCAACCTAGCAATAGTACCTCTTTTAATTAGACACATTGGGAAGGTGGATGGACATTTGGAAAATCGAAATAACCGATGAAGGAGGGTTTAGGGCAGTGGCGGGGGTGGGCAAATGTGAAAAACCACATACATATGTATGTACACCATCACGAGTGACAATCGACAATAATAGAAGATATTCATGAAATACCTTTTAGACCAATTCATCACTTTGGTTTGAAGTTATTTATCGTATCCAATATTCCTACCCAGTATAATGATAGTTCGATTGAGAATCATTTAATATCTTTTGTACAAGACATGGGCCTTAGCATCATGGAAGGGGTGTGTGGTATGTACACTACTATGATTTACAAACACTATATAATACACATTACTACATTTATACATACTCTGTTGGTTATTTCCTAGCTTACCTGTTATCATTTCACTTATAAAATTGAACACCCCCCACCCCCCCACCCCCACCCCCCAAGCCACCCTTTACTCTCTCTCTATAACAAACACTTTCTACCATAAATACTTGATAGATTTGCACTGCTTGTCTAGAAGAATCTACATTGGTCCAGATTTTGGCCTAAATCTCCTTTACAAGACACCTACATGATAGTACAGCACACTTTTAGCATACTTATCTCCATTCAATCCAGATTCACTTCATAACTTCTAACATCTTTATGTAGACTATTACTAGTAGTAGGACTATTCATCTAGATTATTTGTTTGACTACACTACACTACTATTTACTATTTACAACATGCACTGACGTTGCGGCGACCATCGCCAGTCACGGCGACCAGTCACTCGGTTGAAGGCACCGCGATGGTCGCCGCAACGTCAGTGCATGTTGTAAATAGTAAGTAGTAGTGTAGTGTAGTCAAAAAAATAATCTAGATAACTTCTAACCTTTTCTTACATAAAACCACTAGGTAAGTGTTAAAATGTCTTGTCTTCTTCAAGTGCTTTCATCATTGACTTCACTCATGCTGGTTGTTTTATTTTGTAATACCGTACATGTATGAGCTTTCTGAGATTGAATTTCATTACTTTAACATTGAGTGATTGAGTAGATGAATAAAACTACTGATTCTGGCTGACTGGCTTACCAGTCGATAACAAAAAGAAAATAATCATTATCCACCTATGCAAAATGGTCACCTATGTATAACACATACTCCTTTATCATTTGTACCTTCTTAATCTTTCTTCCATGTTTTTTTCTAACATTCTCTAATGTTGTACGTACTACTAGACATACTCTTACTTGTTTATTACATAGAATGTCACCAAGAATTCAACCATAGGTTTGGCTGAAAATTTTTGTTCGATTCAAAATGTAGATAAAAAGCTGGGTAACACTTTTGCTTCAAAAACATTTTCCTTCACATAACATTTTGTAAAATGCTTCATATCACATTTCAAACGGGTAACAAATACCACGTATCAAATTTCTACAAGCAATAAAATTGTTGCTAAATTATTCATATATATTTACTAATTCTAGTTTTACACAGCCTACTGAGGTTCTATTGTGACAAGCTCACCTCGATAATATATTTATTTATACATAACTCCTGCCAGTATAACAATATCATCAATTTCAAACTTTAACTATCACAGCAACAGCTGGAATTTTGGAAACCATTTCAAAGGATTCAATATTACCGGTATAAAACACCAGGATTGTACGTTGGCGAATTGAAGGGGCATGGTCAACTATTTCTTGTTATTTCTACATGGCCTAATGGCTTTACCATAAATTGCTGCATAACCCTCCCGTGTCGGCTTACAGGAAGTGAAATCCCAAAATTAACACACAGACGAAGAATCGCAAATCACAGTTGCAATTGATTAAAAATGAGTAGTTGGATATACATTTTAGAAAGACATATTTCTATAAGTTGTCTTACGTGTAATATAACATGATTGCTCTGTGTCATCATAACGGGTACAAATGATCCGAAAATAAACATGAAACAGCTTCTTGGGTGATACTCTATAAAAATGTCTACAAATATGTTTTACAACGTGCGTCTTCCGAACCAATGTCCTTTAGCCTGCGATTTCATTATAGGCTTATGATTGATCCTCTACGTGAATTCATGTTGGAAATGATATTGTAATGATGACAATCCTTTATCTATATAAAATATGTAACATTTTGACTGACGTAAACAGCCACCATTTTAGAATAGACGATCTTTACGTGCATTGGTCAAAATGGGGTTCAGGTGATTTAGGTCATCCAATCAGCTTGAAGCAGGTGTAAATACAAATAATTGTACCACTTGAATATAGCCTCTATCGGCTATGCGCATTTTCACAACACAAATTCAAACTTGCATGATCTTGACTAGCTTTGTTAGCGTTGATTTAACATACTTGAGGATATATTGAATACTCACCTGCACAAAATATATACTTATATGTACACGATTACACTTTACTTTTGTGCAATTTTTATGAAGCTATACTTTGAGAGCTTTCAATCCATTCCGGATCTTCGTCAGTCTGCCGACTTCCACCTACATTCGTCACATGATGGTGGTGTGACGTCATCGGCTGCTGCTGGTAGGATGATGGGATCAGGCTCAAAAGTGTGCAATAGTACATACGTAGGTGAAACTTCCAAGAGTTTGCTAACAAGGTTCGACCAGCATAGACGCCCCAGAAGTACCTATTCGATTGTCTCTCTACACCTCCACCAACCTGACAGAGAGGCCCATCACATCACATTAGACAACATCAGGGTCTTGGACCTTGACCAAAGCACTTTCGAAAGAAAGATCAGAGGCTATACACATCAAACAACTCAAGCCCGACCTGAACAAGAATGTGGGGGCCACCAACCTGCCCACCGTCTACTCCAACATCCTACCAGGTGCAGCCGATGATGTCACACCACCATCACGTGACGATTAGGCAGGAATCTGGAGACTGACGAAGATCCGGGATGGATTGAAAGCTCGCAAGGTATAGCTTCAAAAAAATTGCACAAAAGTAAAGTGTGATCGTGTACATATAAATACTTGAGGATGTATTCAGCATAGAAAGCCATCTTACTGAGGCTGTTGCCTTCTTTGCCATTCCCAAATGACGTTATTGAAAAGATTATACCTCCTTCTTTCAGCACGGGCGTTTCCGATTCAAATGGTATATGATGCTTATTTGCCACAAAATACATCAAAATTTATTGTTTACACTCTTCTCATCACATGCGGTTATGGTGTGAAGACGGCGATTGTTTGTGTATGAAAAGATTAGATGAAGCCAGGTCTTTTTTTTAAATGAGTAGTTTTATGCTGCCCCAAGGGCATTTGTCTTTATGTCCTTGAATTACAAAATTTGTGTGGTCATTTTGCCTTTCAGATTTAGTGTGCAACAACAAAGTAAGATTTTAAAGATATAGACATTTCAATGAGCTGGTCTTTAGCTTATGGCCTATGAAAATCAGATAGATCTCTCTATGACTGTAAATATTTTGTAAAGCTAGAAACTAAGATATGCTCAATACAAAGTACTTGATTTATCAATATAACTCATAATCATTCCATATCTTTACAAAATTAGCAATACTGGCTATGCTTTTAGTGCTAATTGCTCACATTCTCTATCATAATTTACAAGGTTTGCTTCAAAACAGTGAAGTATTTGCTATCACATGATAACCATTTACCATTTTCGATAATGGAGAACTTTCATATTTCATCGCAATATCAATTTTTCTACTGATTTTTTTTTTAAATCCTACTGGGTATAAAATATTACAAATATCTACTACTTATTAAAATATAGTAAAATTCATAACCTTCTGAGGAAAATGGTAGTTAAAACAATACTAATCATTACTATCTTGGTAAGGGTTGCAAGCATAAAATAAATCCATTTAAAACGATACTGTCATTACTAACTGCAGTAGAATTGTCAACCTTGATAGAATTTATCTTAACAAAATTCATTCATTTTGGGACTTACACAAGTCAATAAATATGAGCAAGATTTGCCATGGCTTAAATCGTTTACTCAACGTGTGGGTAAAAAGATGTTTTGAAGACAGGCTCTCTGTGACAGGATATAGGATATAGTCTGTCTCCTTTCACATGTCTTTCTTATGGGCCCTTGATATCCTGATACATTGCTTGCTGGGGGAATTATTTTGTAACACTGTAAGGAGCATATTCTAATCAAAATTCTTTTACATCTTCATATTATAAATCATATAAAAATATTCGTCAATACAATAGCAACCTTTCTTATTAAAGAAATTTCCTGCAAACTAAATTTTTGCCCAACATTTTAAAGTGGGGGTTTCTATCAAGCAAGATTTTTTGCATATATATGAACAATAATGGAACAGGTTAACATACCACACTTATTTGAGATTGTTTTTCATCATTAACATAATGTTATTTACAATAAAAAAAATAGCCAGGACAACTACCACTACGACTACTACTACATCCGAAGGTTTATTTGTCAACTAATGCGGGTGTCCCAGTGTCTGGGTAGGCAGCAGGCAGCTGTATCTCACACCAGATCACAAATCATAAATTGTTAAAACTGTGAACGGTGAAGCATCCATGTCAAGCAATGCATTTCTTGGCAATTGAAACTATCAGATTGGATCTCAAAGAAGACCACCAAAATGGTTCCCTTAGCGCACTCTCACATGGTGTTTTGAAAAGGTCAGTTGGAAAGAAACAACATATCTCTCACTGCTTCATTCATATTACTTTACTTGCAAATAGCTAAGTTTCAATGTAAAAAAAATATGATCACAAACGGCTCCAGCAAAAAGGCCTTCAATGGCTTCTGTACTCCAGCTATGTTAGTCTTGCAGTTGTGTATAAGCTGAAAAAGTGTTTGCGCTGCTTTTCTACAATAGTGAGTTTCACACTAGAGCACCAATTGTCACATTCGACAACAGCTCCTCAACCCTACCTTTTTCCAGTTTCGACCATTTTTCATTCAACAGGTTGCTGCAGTGAGAACCAAATTCATAAATTTAGCAACACTCAAAAGGTCCATCCCCTCTGTGGTAAACTCACATGGTTGTCGTTACATGATGTTCTAAACCATGAACAGTTCTCAGAGGTACAGTTGGACGCCATTGGTTAGATTGTCGTACACAGCGCATGAGTAGTTCTTACCACAAAAGCCAAGTAGGATGTGACAAATGGGATGTGGCAATTGACTAAATCCAGGTAAAACTAATATTAGAAGATAGCAAAATTTTAAATGCCAACTAGCCCGAATCTACATACTAAATCATAGGAGAAATAATTAGTGAGCAAAGACAATGAACCAATATCACTCAAGAACAAGCACCTTGTAACGTGAAATGATGGTAGAAAGTGGGCCACTCAACTCTAGTAAAAATTGCTGCAAGGCAGTTAAATGGCTTCAGCACTTGGTATTTAGGTAATCGAAGGTAAGGGTCGGTGCTCAGCACTGCTTGTAATCGTCGCTCATCAAGGTTAAGTAGTAAGCTAAGTTCACTGTCATCTCCCACACTAATTATTAAAATAATATGCAAAAATCAAACCACATCATTTAAGTCAAACAGTTTAAATATTGAAGCCATAAGTCATGATATTGAAGCATTTGTTAATTCGCACATTGTCTCATAACATAGTTATTTACATTATTTTCAAAGGTAGAATAATCTTAAGCTACTTTGTACCATTTGGTAACGCGTGCTGGACACTTGGCTCAGAGGAAATTGCAAACATTTTGAAATGCTCTTGCCACCAAATACATGTTTGGTGCGGCTACGAGCCAGTTGGTGACACTAGGCACCACCTCAAACTGCATTAACATCCGGGTATAACACACTAAAGTGTCACTTTTGTATATCTCCTTATTATGCAGCTGCATTGAAGTAATAACAGTGCTACCGTTGTCATACTTCCCTCAGTCAAATTCATCTGAATTAAATCACTAACCTCCTTTTTTATTTTTCGAGAATCGGTTGTATAGTTTTGAAGTTACAGTTACAAATGTGCCTAATTTGCACCAAAAAACAGCGTTATACTGGCTCATTTTAAAAATAATGATTTTAAGGCTTGAAAATTTAAATGAACTGTCGCTACTCCAGTGGACTACTAGAACATCTGAGCTATTTTGATATAGATGCAATGCAATAAATGAATTCAGCGTTAATTAAAACTGATTTTATAATAATAACAAAGTAGCTACACTTGGATAAATGAAAGCAATTATCATTTTGTCATCTTTCATAATCCACCATGAATCCCATTGGTATCTTAAACTGCAATTTAACAATAAATTCTTAGCAAGAATATTACTCATTCTATTGAGCATTGTTTTGTGATATCAATACAGCTTTGAATTGAAGAAACAAAAGGAAAACTTAGCACTACACAACAACACAATGCTTACACAGAAAATTACTCTGTAACCAACAAATTTAGTGGATTTAAACAGCAGTATAAAACCATTGGTTTGCTATTTTCATTGCATCCAAATCAACTCAACATGGTGATCCATTGGCCTCTGCCATAAACTTGCCATGTGTTTGCCCTCAACATTTGTGTTAAAGTCTACAGCTTTCTGACCTCAAAAGGAAAGCTAATCAATCAAATGTGGTCCTTAGTCCTCTTACATCCCATATTACTTTCACTCTACTTTCACTAGGCACTGGCTGCAGACAATCCTTTAAAATATCTTCATCAATGATTCAAAATGTGTGATACTGTGACTTGTGACCATGTTCTGAGAGGTGTTCAGTTCATTCATCTCAATGTGTTACCATCACTGGTTGCCAACATTTACATCATAATATAGATGGGTGTGAACAAGTACTCCAAGACTGTATTGCAAAGCACCTAACCAGATAGAGTTGTAGTAAATATCATTAGCTGAACAGTTATTGCAGATATGTGTGCTACAAGTTTTCAATGTTCATACTAAATATTATTAATTGAAATTCCTATAAATTACTATAATTTTTCTTACATCAGCAAAAAAAGAAGCGGACATTTTCCAGTGTTTACAGTGGCTAAGACCCCATTAATTGCGTCAGTCCTTCCTTCCGTCCGGCCGGCTTGTTACCTGGGCTTGTTACCACTTAGGGTCGTGATGACTGAATCAGATACAGGGCGGGTTTGACATACCCACGAGTTCAACTTTACCTACTGAATAATTTGTCAATTGTATTGATATTTCATTTAAAACACTGAAAATTGCCATAAGACAGTAAATGAGTACATCTTTCACTTTAGGTGGTTTCTACTTTACTTTACATTATACACATGCAAGTTTGCACATGCATGAAATAAAATTGAGTATTAAAAAATTAGCATCTTTATTTAAAATTGAGTATTATGAAAATTAACAACTCAAGGTAGAAAATTGACACTGGCAGTGGCTACCATCACATCACATCTAGCATAATATACATGTACCTCTGCTCAAATTACTATACAAACAGTTAGTTCATTGCTTACAAGTGAAGCCTTTAGGGTTAAGTCCAGGATTCATCACTTCTCATTACTTTATTTGACATAGGGCAGGTTTTAGACTAAATCCTGATTTAGGGCCCTACATGGGTTCAAAGTGACAGGGCAAAAGGCCATTATTTGAGCCACTTTTATCTGTAAACATGGCACATCGAAAAATCTACAGACATGAGATACATGAAACATTTCTTATACATGAACATCATATTAAAAGTAACGCTGGAACTTTTCAGAATGTTTTAAAAATGGATACAAGGACTAATTTTCAGCCCCCCATCCACCCCCCACCCCCCATTTGTAGAGCCCTTGAATTGGTTACATACTGCTTTATGATGTGCCTACATTCTTCCAAATAAATACATTGAAAAATAATCTATCAATACTTTCAATGCAAAAACTATCATTGGCATAACTGAGTTGCCTGTTCCAGATATTGTGAAATGATAAAATGCAAATATCAGATGTAAATATAAAAATTATATTCATAATTTCTTTACAGCACATCATATATAAAAATAAAGTAAGCTTGATAGGCATTCCTGATTTTTCATTCCTAAAGTACATTATACACAAGCATATATCATTCATTTGTAACTAGATGTGTTGCATACATTATTGGGAAGCTCAAACTAATGCATATTTCCCCCACTTTAGTCTTCAAATCAATATTCAACTGCAATTGAATATAATAATGTCCTCAGCTGGTGACTTATCTAACAATAAAATACCTGTCAATGTTGATGTACTGACAATGAAAATAACTCATTCAAAATGGCAATAGCTCAGCTTATGAAATATTACGCCTGCTAATATAACATTTATAGTTACTTATTACACTGTATCATAATATTTTTGACATATTCCATCAATAAATCATGTGAAAAATAACTGGTTAATATATTCACTATACACATCGCATTGATGACTTGAGTAAATGAATGAATAAAAGACACACAAAATCCCTTTCTCTAGTCTCTTGTACTGGATGTTTTATAATGCCTGGAAGTAATGGCAAGACATTGTGAGTGGGCACACTTGAATTAGTGTCACAATTTTTCACATTACTTCTATACTAAGCACACAATGCCAGCCATGATCATGCATACTCAATTGAGTATTAAAAAGAATTATGCAAGCCATCAATATTAAAAAAATAAATTGCAGCTCCATTACACATTCTGTTTACCCCATGTTTCCATGAGTAAATATTTGCTTAAAGCGGCAGCCTACTTTTGCTTGCTAAAATATAATTTAATCGAAATATTACAGCAAGTAATGAGCAAGCCTGTGCTGACATACTATGACAATTTATATTTATAACGCTCATTAGTATCCTTTCTCATTGATCCGACTGTCAAGAAGATTCATTAATAATGTGTATTTTAAGATCGCCAGAAATACATCAGATTTATTCAATATATATTTTTCTAATTATTACATTTTTAGAGTAAAATCTTAAAAGCAGAGTTCCATATATCAATATAAAAATCATGATGTTTTGTATAGCAGAAAGAACAAGTGAAGGAAATTATGCATAAAGTACACATATGAGAGACCTGGGGTGCAGGGAGGAACACGTTTGTGTCAATGCTGATCTTGTGAGTGCATAAAAGCTGCAGTGACACTGTGTCATCAAAGGAAAATTGAAAGAAAATCCTAAATACAGGTGTGCAGGTGTGGTTTAGCAAAACCTACAGATGGCTGGCCCCCCAAGCATGTCCTAGTTGGTGCTCACTTGAGGTGGTAAATACATTCTGCTATTTCCGTGACACAATCTGCACTGCTAGGGATGGTACATCCAGCATCCTCCCAAAATGCCGATGTGCTTTGGGCTGTTTCAAGAAAATGGTACCTCCCGGGTAGTACCAACACTATTGAATAAGTTTCATTTCTTCCCAGTGGAAAAATAACCATTACAAGAAATAATGTATATGAAGCATCGTGTTGTATTGTATGTACGTACCACTGACCCATCCTAAAAGATTGATGATTAATGAACTAACAAAAATATTTTTAGGCATACCAGGCACTACCTTATCATTGTTCATCATTTTAATGTTAGCTATTTCTTATAAATGTTTCCTCAGTATGTTTATAAACATGTACCCGGTATGCATACACTAAAAAAACAACACTACTATGTTGTACTTGAAGGTCACCTGAACATGCCTTCTCAAAATACCAAGTTGCCTGAAAAGACAATTTTTTGATGTGTATTGAGTATGAAGCAAACATATAGATGGTATTGATCATATTGGCATTATATTGACAAATAAGGAGTGTAGGTATGTATAGTTTGTTTTGGGTGACAGTTGTCTACCAGAATACTGAAAATGTTTTATTATCGTGCACCTGGAAATAATTTTTTAGAATTATATCTATAGACAATGATATCCTTTCTACTGTATAGCAGTATAACATAAACTACCAGAGCTAACTGTTACTATATGATGTGGCTAAAGTTTAAAACAATACATTTATATTCAGTTCTTATGTTTCTAATTCAATTAACAATTTATCGAAATATGGTGTTATACAACTTAATATGACCGAGTCTTGGACGTGGGTACTCATGGTTTTCTAAAAATGAATACCCTATTAATTAATGTTACTCAACCTTCTACAGGAATCTCTTTCACTCCATACATACAAATGCCTTATTTCAATATCAAATGTGTCTATTTCTAATATAAAAACTCTTCTGATTAGAGACCTATATCATATGTGAAATCAACATTTTTTTGTCTGGCCATGTAGGAAGCCAAATTTGAGTTGATTGAAGACCTTCAGATGTACATTGAGCTTTGAAAAGGGGCTACGCTACGTTCAAAATCTTATGAATTGAATACAAATATCAGCCCCCACATTACAAACAGAATGTGTTATGACTGAAATTTTTCTTCAATGTATCAAACTTTCAAACCATTTTTAAGGGTAAATTGACAAAGTAGTCCTAAGTTACGAAATAAGAGTAAAATGATAGGTTGCATACAATTTCTTAAAACCTGCATCAACTTATCAGGCATTTTAGAAATTCTTTTTAGGGGAATCATGCCCCATTGGCCTGTTGTTTTGGTGTTAAATAGGTTATTATCAGGTACTTTTTAATACAGTCAATGACATGCTACAAACATGACACCTATATCTCCTTGCATAGAAACAATTGATTATCATCAGATCGTCAGACA
>CM032666.1:46247548-46281691 GCA_019095985.1 Streblospio benedicti
CCTTACTACTCCTCGTTGTGTTAATTGGTACCCCACGTACAGGCCACCGTCCAGTGTACTGGGCGAGTGCCTGGTGCCTAACAAGCCGGGTTTCACGACGGGCCCCCACTCAGAAGGGGGACTTCGCACCGGTGCTGACACGCAACGATCAGGGCGTCCCCTTTACGAAGCCACGCGGTCCCAGGCGTGGGAGGAGGGGGTTCGCCACCGGCTAGCCCCGTCAGAGAAGTAAAGAAGGCCTATCTCCGAAGGAGTAGGTTACCAGCCCTACGTGCTATCCGACTAGCGTCTACAAGGAAACTGAGCACTAATGGCTGAATCTCAGTACTGTAGTGTACTGAGTCCTTAATCCTACAGTGGGCTTAAAAAGGCATAACAACAAGGTGTGTGTAACAAAGGGGATAATATACCTAGTCCAGTGCAACTTACATATAACTACTTTATACTCTGCGAGGCTGCTGCAACCTCGCGCACTGGAGACCTTCTGAGAACTAGTTTCTTTACACACTCCCCCAGATCCCATGGAGTTAGGACTACACCGCTTTTAAGGGTATAGCCTACCTGCATGGAAACTACACATTAACGAAACAGTGAAAGTATCCAAAGTGTACACGGCGCGCGGCGGCTCTCGGGGCGCGGCCACATCCTCTCTCCACTTGCACTCCATTGTTCGGGGCTTCGCGTCTGCTTCGCAGTTAAGTCCGCGAGTTGGCGCTATACTTCGCGACACAGGGTCGCGCACTTGGGCCGTCTTTCACACTTGCCGCGCCCGAGCACCTGAAAATATACAAAAACAAAAACTCTCTCCCAAATTTCACCTGGTGTATAAGTGAAATGCAGCAGGACTGTGGACACCGTTAGAATCTAGGAGGGGGTAACAGGACCCGCGACTTATTAACAAAATGGGGAGGGAAATTAAGAAGAGGGCCTTACACAAGAAAGCGCCAAACTACATGGAAGGACCTCCGGCTACGATGTCGGATGTTGTACCATGTAGAGTACGATTAGCCGACGGCAAGTGATACAAAAGCCCCTGTAGGTCGGATCGCCCTTGGACTCAAAAGCCCAACTCCTACAGTAACTGGCCCACCGCCTGCAAGGACGACCCTTACTCCATTGGTGTCCCAGCCACCAAGATTTCGCCGCGCCACGTACGGCGTTGTTGGGCAAACCCGGCCAACACCCAAAGGTGCCGCCTACCTGACGTCTGAGCACACCACCATCAACCCGTCGGTCTGCTTGATATGCTCTCTCCCACCCGGCACTTCCTACTTCTTATCCAGCGGCGTCCCGAACTTGGAACCGCCGCTCTTGGAGGAACGAACTTTTGCCCTCTCTGCGGATGCTGGCTGAACAGGATTCCGCTTCACTCGGCCGTTGGGTTTAGTTTGGGCAGCCTTGTCGCGGCTTCCTGAAGAATTTGCAGGAGCGACAGTTTGATCGACAGACGCCATGTCCACCCCCGGTGTCGGGCCAACGACTCTGGCTGGAGTTCGCGAGGCCACAACGCGGTCAGGCCTAGACCCCGACCCTGGCTGGAGTTTGAGGACACTCGGTCATCTTGACGGAGTCCGATGCATTCGCCCCCATGCTCTTCCCAATGAATAGCAATCCAGCTCCTGTTCAAGACCTGGCAGACTGCAGTGTCACTTGTTGGCTGTCAGATCTTTGCCTGCGCCGATGCTTGGAACCGATCATAGCAACAGGTCCAGCTCCTGTCGATCAACTCCGGAGAGGTTGACGACATGTCACGAATGTTGGCTGTCATTCTTTGCGCCTTGCCGATGCATGCGATCCCTCCTGTCCGTTGTTGAAAATTCCTTCTGCAGCGATGCAGGTTGCAAGCGCCAACTGTCCGTAGTTCAACTGCCCCTGAAGCCGACACAATGGGAAGAGTCTGCATTCTGCCAATGCATGTGATCCATGTCGGCTGTCCATTGTTGCGCGAATTCCTTGTTGAGCTTGGCCTCTTGCTGTCGGTTGGCGTCTCCGCCCCATGTCGAGGCCGGCCAGAGATCTCTACCAAGGTAGAGCTGGGAAGATGAGGGGCCAGGTGCTGCTGCATGAATTCCTCTAGCCCAGCAACCAACTGCCGTACACACGTGTAGACAGCCAAATGCAGGTCAAACTCGGGGACGGCCTTCTTGTGGGCGGTGAGCATATCGTGCATTGGCGATCTTCTTGCTCTGATCGTTCATCAGCCCCTGTAGTGTCCTCCAGTCAGCTGCCCGAAAGTTGGCGGTTGCACCATCGGTACGAACCAGCTCCCCCTTGGTCAACAACTGCAACTCCACCTTGGATGATGTGTGGCTCACACGCAAACTCCCATGCGGAATCACGTACGTCGCTGTTGCCTTCAATGACGCCAGTTCGGCCGCCATTGGTTTCACTTTCTCTCGCGCTGCCGCGAGCTCCTCGCGGACGGCCTGAGCTTCCGGGACAAGTTGCTTGTGGTTGCTTCGTGAAGCCTTTTACACCACATGCAACGTGTTGCGCTCTCTTCGAGCATCATCCCTTTCGGTACGCAGACGATCGACTTCTTCCTTATAGTGATCGCCTCTCTTGGTCTGGGTGAGGAGCTATTGGTCGAGACCAACGCGATCCCGAGCCCACTTGGACTCCTTCGTTCGGAGCTCCTTGTCTAGGCCGGCGGGTTCATTGTGAAGAGCCACCAATTCTTCCTCGGCCTTCTGCGCACGACCTATCCAGGTGACGCAATAGTGACGCAGGTGACCCGCGATGGAGGGCTTCTTCCCTCCCTGGGCTGTTGGGCTGATGCTCGTCGAATCCGAGCGACCCCGCTTATGTGCGATGCCGCTCTCTCCCCCAGTGCCTCGCCCACCACGCTGACCCGAACGGGACCCGCGCAATGAGGGAGGTGGTGGTGTGCCGTTGCCGGCAGTACCCGTTGACGGATACTCCGATGCGCTGGTGACGGTGGCTGCAGGAGTCTTCTTTGCTGGGCTAGTCGCGGGGTCAGCAAGGGAGCGGAAAGACCCTTCACCGACTTGAAGAGGGCCTGCATCAAACTGTGCCACGCAGGCACCGGTGCGGACAGAGGCTCGGGAGCTTGGGTTGCAGCGGCCTTCTTTTGCGGGATCTTGGGTAAAGAAGACGCTTTGTTGGTGCGCACCGGTTGTGACGCTGCCATCTCGCTGTACCGGCTCGGCCCTTTCGGGACCGTCACCGCGTACGAGCTGACAAGTGACATCTCCACCGCCATTCCACTGCAGCAAGGGGCAGAGAAGCAACATCCCCCCTTCATGTGGAAATGGGCCCAGTGCTCGATAACGGACTCAAACCCATCTCATCCATGCTCCCGGTTGGACTGTGTCCGCGATGCACACACAAGTGTCGCGTCCATTTTCGCACAGTTATCGGGTCGCCTAACCAAATGTTGACGATCCCGAGTAACCATGGCTTGAGGTTGAGGCAAAGCAAACTTGTTGTCTGCATCCAGAGCTGCCCAAGGCTGGCATCCCGCCACTGGACACCTCATTCCGGCTTCTAGCCAAGCCACGAACAAGAGTCTGACACCCTCATGCGTGAGCTTGTCCACCGGAAGTCGGGCTGCGGAAAACGTGACCTCAGGAACTAACTTGGGAAAGGCAGTGTGATCTGACTGGTTTGCCACCTTCCCTACTGCTCGCCATTGCAACTCGGGCTTCGCATCCCACGAGCGATAGTCGTTGGGAGCACGTGCCAACCACTGAGGTGGCCGCACGCCTCTGTAGCCCGGTTCCCACGACTTCTCGTATGAGTGTTGCGGTAACCCATGATGTGGTCTGCCAGGAAACAGACGCCGTCCTCGGGGTGATGCCCTACATACCTTCCCCTCCTGTTGCAAACTCACGAGATTTCCTTGCAGTTCAGTAGAATTCCCCTCTCGCGACACCCGCTCCCTCTCCCCCAAGTTTTAATTCCAAACGCCACGGTCTGGGAAGATTAGGAGGGTCGCGTTTCCATTGAAACTTAAACACCAAGCAGCGGGGTCACGCCCATAAAACTGAGCGATGCGCCCCGCGATCCGTCTAATAGTTGACTCTCCAATACTCAAAGAAGCGTTGCCGGTTTACACTAGCCACCTCCTCGGAATATGAAAAGTGCTGCGGCGACATAACCACAAGGGCACGCGCCTCTGTCTCGATGAAGGGTTTAACATTTCTAGTGCTAACCCACTTTTCTTTGATTGGTCTATGGCCTCGCCCCGCTTTACTCGGGACGTTGGTGTGCATCTGAATCTTTATAATGTTGTCGCTACCCACTTCAATCACTTTGAAGGGGCCAAGCCATGGCTGCGCGTAAAGCACATCTCGCTTGTTTGGAGGATGAAATAGCAGCACGCGATCACCCACCATATACCTTACTTTAGTTGTTTATGTTGCAGGAATGTTGAACATAGGAGGTGGTGCAACACATCTGAACAATTTTTTGGCAGCACTTAATATTCCGCCCATGAATCCGTCTTCGATAAGAAGTCGAGAAATTGATGTTGGGAAGAAAGTCATTGAATTGGCACAAAGATCCTGTAATGAAGAATTAGAGACAGAGGCAAATGAAACAAGGAAAGAAGAAAAGATAGCCAGTGATGACCCTGTTGGTATTAGTGTGAGCTTTGATGCTGGGTGGTCTACTCGAAGTAGTGGTCGTGGATATAACAGTGATACTGGACATGGTGTCTTAATCGGTGCAAAGACAGGAAAATGTCTTGTTTTCTCTGTGAAATCAAAACGTTGTCGCATATGTGAGTATGCGGAAAAACATGGAAGGTCCATCAAAAAGCATTGTTGTGCTAGAAACTGGAAAGGGTCGAGTAAGGCAATGGAACCAGCAATGGGCGTAGAACTGGTTTCTCAAGTAAAGAACAATAAAGTGTATGTGTCAAACTTTACTATGGATAATGATAGCACAACTATTGCAAAGCTGAGAGAAGAGCATGTTGATACGATAAAGACATTATCCGACAAAAACCATGCGAGAAAATGTATTTCAAATGCACTCTATGTTGCTAACAACAAGTACAAAGAATTTAAGAGGTCGGAGACAGTTGACTACATAAGTAAGAACTTCATGTATGCGTTCATGCAAAATCAAAACAATGAAACAAAATTAAAGGAACGGCTTGATCAAGTCGTTCCACATATGTTTGGTCAACATGACAAATGTGAGGACTGGTGTGGGTTACAGTCAGCATCAAATAACAAACAACCAGTTGTTTATGGCCACAACATTGCATCTTTTGATGTGCCTCTGCTTCAAAAAAGTTTTGTAAAAGTGAAATTGGATCCCGATTTGCCTGTCACTGGATTTATTGACACTAAAAATATTTCCAAAGAAGAAGAAGGCCATTTCAAAAGGGGAAGTACCAAACTATAAGCAGAGTACATTAGTTGGAGAACTTCTCAAGGAAGATTATGATGCACATAATGCACTTGGTGATGTAGTTGCCTTACAAAAACTATTTTGTAAAGTATTGAAACCTAAAGTAAATCTTGAAATAATGAATATGGAGCTTTTTCAATTTAACACTTTTCTTCTAAAGAAATCGTTCATCCCTCTTGTAAAAGCTAAAGCTTTATCACAAGTTTCTCAAACTCGATTGGCCAAAACGTGACTAGGTTTGAATCACTTGAAACTGGCTTTCAAGCGAGGTGGTGAAGAAGGCCTAAAGAGTGTGCTGAAAGAACCCGGGTTTCATAATATACCTAGGCTATCAAACAAAAACAATGTGATTGACAAATTGATAAGATGTGAAATTATTACAAGTACTACCTAGTGTGCTTCTGTGGCCGACTGGTTAAGGTAATGGCCTCGTGAGGGTTCGATTCCCGATCAGGTCTGGCAGTGGGTGTTGAGTTGCACAATGCACATGTACATGACGATAGTCAAAACTTTGGTAAACATAGTTTCCCAGTATTCAACCATCCCTCTTTGCGGATCGATATTTGGGGATAAAAACTCTAACTATATGAGGGTATACGCGTATTGTGATAGTTTTTGCAGAAATTTCCCTACCTTTTTCCACAAATAAATGGGGAATTCTATTTTCACTTTTAGTGTGTGCTGCAATATTATATCATTATGTACAATATATTAAATAATCAAGGTTTTTGACCTGCTATTTTTAAAAAACAAATAAATACTTTCTGAGATTGTGTGTGGTGTTTCGTGTAATCTCCGTATTGACTTGGTGGTTTTTCGTCATGTTTTCAAAAATTGAACAGAGAAATGCATTTTCATATTGACTGTGCCTAAACATGATGTTATTATGGACATCATATTAAACAATCAGGGTTTTTGACCTGCTAGGTTTTTTTTAAATAAATACTTTGTGTGGTTGTGTGCGGTTTTCTTGTAATCGCACGCTCATAGACCATGTTAAAGGCTACAATATCAAATGACAAGGAAACTAATTGTACGAAAGAAAACATTAACTCAATTAGAAAATGTCCTCTCCTCATATAATATAGAGGAAAGTGTACTGAAGAATATGCACAGTCTTTGTGCGATGCAAATATTCTGCTCCATTAAAATGAAGCAAATGTGAAGATACAGGCTTCAACTTCAAGGGTTGAAGGCCATCTGATGGTACTGAAGGCTTTATATATTGAAGAACTAAAACCAAGTATAAATACAAAGAATTAGTACGGACGAAAGCATGACATGGAGTTTTAAATCTTGATGTTATTGAAGAACAGTACGGTTTTAATAATGTGTTTATTTGTAGCTATTTAATTTAATGTTTGAAAGTGACTGGAATGGTAGAAAATACTCATAGATAAACTTGAAATTTCATTATGCTGATTTTAATATGATGCAACACCAATATTATTCTATTTTTATACCAATATTATTATATATATATTTTATACTATAAATACTATATATATATATATATATATATATATATATATATATATATATATATATATATATATATATATATATATATATATCTAAGGATAAAAAACATATGGCTTAGCTTGCACATTCTTCAGATCTTTTTTCTACTTTGACTGGACTATATGAGACCATGTTTGCATGTGTGTCTTTGTGAAATATTCTATGGGTAAAAATGTCAATTAATTTAGATGTTAAACCCATGGTCATTTAAAATCTATTCAAAATATTCAATTGTCATGGTTACAAACAATAAAATATTGATTCATCTGTGATTACAGTCGTATAGAAATAAATGATTTAAAAAACCTGTTTTGGTAGACATAAACCAAACTATTTAGTCTGTCAAAATCAACCCCTGCGTTAAGATTGTCTACGTAATATATAGACAATCTACATAATATATAGACAATGGCTAGAAAGCTAACTTTTATTTATGTAGGGTGTACTGCATGTGCCAACGACTATTTTTGTAGATAAAAACTGCTACTGCCTATTTAAAGTCATGACACAATTGACATATACCAAATTTGTGCATTGTAATGCCCTCTCGGAATTTCTAATCTTGTTTTTAACAAGTGAAAATGACAAAAATTGAATATAGTAGTTGTTTACGCAAAGATTCTACATTTACCTAATGAAAATGAATGCTAACAAACCTGTGTTCATCATTTATATAAAATAAAATCGAACTGAGCAATCTCAGCGCACCATGGTAGGTCACAATGCAATCGGCATGTCATAAAGCACTCTCTGAATTAAACAAGTAAAAATAACAGGTAAAATGTACACTGTATGTTTTGAAACTATTGTTGTTTTCAATGTAGATCACACATATTTATCTTGACTTTGGTCATGCAATCGTCATCACTATCATATCATTAGTCCCTATATCAAAGGGTGTTGGGCCGACTTCTGGATCCTCGTAATTACATTTACATTTAGTTAATCGATCATGCACAGTAAGATATTCTTCAAATGAATGTAGAATATAGTGATCGCTTTGAATTAATCATTAACCATTTACATGAAATTCCTAGAACAGAAATATATATAAGACATAATTGAAATATGATCTACATAGTAATGGGACATATGAACGGCTTTATAACTTCAAATGATACTAGTTCACACAGACAAAAACACACTCCTGTTTGTATTTGATCCACTCGAACATTTCACACGTTTTCCCCTGTGAAGAAATATATATTCACATTGACAAACATGATAAAACTAATTTCAATTTCTTACTGTGTTTTATAACGATATAGCTTACATCCTATTATAGTCTTCGCCAATGTAAAATACGTTCATTATATTAATAGAATCAATGTATATATTTTCAATTATTAGAAAGTACGTATCACAAACCTACTGCACTTATGATTAATTTCAAAAGTCTATCGCCGTTCCCATGATCTGAAAACCTTGCTACCGAGTATTTCCATAAGAAATCATATATGTTTTTGTTTATTGGCTGTAGTAGCAGATCAGATAAGCTTCTTTATGAAGCTTTTAATTAAACAGTCTGCACCATACAGTTCAAATCACGCGCGTCTCACATTTTACCTGTCATTTTCTGTCTTCACCTGTTCAGTCTGAGCGTTTACAGATTCAGTATTTGCTGATTGCATTATGACTTTACATAGGGATATGCGTGGTGACAATATATTGAAAACAAAACGAACAATTTTGACTTTTGACTTTGTGAATGTGAACTGCACATTAACTTGCATTGCACCAGGCTAACGTGAACAATAATATCCCAATGTAATACATGTTTTTATATACAATGCTTGTGCTACATTTAACATCAACTTGACGAAATGAATCAGTGGTGAGTGTTATGGCCAATAGGTGGCATTATATACACAGGTGGAATGCTGCTATTCGCGTCTTTTAGGCCAAATAAAGTAAGGTTTGTTTTACACACTTAAATAGAGCATGATTCGATGATTAAAATGTCGCCTTGACTATGAAAAGTAGGATTTGGAGACATTGACACATCTTTTGGATATGTTAGGTTGTGCTGGTTAGGTTCAATAGATGGCAGCGTGACTACAGAATGACTCTACATTATCAATTTGAAGTTTAACCCTTACTTGATATATATCTGGTGAACTAGCAAAATAATAAAGCTAGTTTTGTTCATGGCAATAAACACAATAAACAATGATTGGAGAGCATTTGGTAATGCATTTAAAACAAATAAAATGTTCATTCACATACGTATCCGTTTTTTTTCTTTGTCTGTTGTCTGAATATGTATTTAAAATTCTAGTTCAAGAAAAATAACCATATAATGCATTACCAGGCGTACATTCACATCACATCAGATTCTGTGCATTTAACAATCACACAGATATGTGATTTGCTCTAAGGAGAAAGTTGCTTCAATTCCATATGGTGTACTGATGTTGGTTGTGTCCCATAGATGGCAGCACGAATTGGCACCACGTCGTTATTATGGGTCATGAACTTGAACACTTTTTTTTTATGTCCCAGCAGATTACGACCACAAGGCCACTGGCAGGCTGTGGGTGTTATAAGTCAGCTGCATAGATACAAGCTGGGGAGTCCGAGGCTAACGCGTAAGGTGCTTTCACCGCGACATCTCTTACCACCACAATGTTATGTGACTAAATGTGTCGTCAGTGGAGACTCTCAAGGACACGTGCAGCGTTTATTCAGAAACAGTTTATTGCGGGTGAGAGACTGGCAGATGGCCAGCAACTTACTGTCAATGTGGCCGGGTAAGGTCATACCTCCGCCACCTTTAATTCTAAATATACCAGAGGTGGGCAGGGGGGGGGGGCATCAAAGCGACATGTATAGATTTGTGACTGGCTTCACAATTTCGTCTCAGCTTGCAAATATTTCATTGCATTAGATTCTCTAATCCAAAAAAATACAGTTGACATATATTCAGTGGTCATTTACCATCAAAAATATAGTAACTTTACTAAGCATTCCATACAATTGTTGCATACACTCGGCATAAACTATTGGTTATACAACAAATGATAACACGAAATATACCTGAAATCTAAAATGAATCATATATATGAGGTTGCAATATAAAAAGGCTTTATATACGTCCACCTCATTAAACTGAACGACCAGATAATTGTTTTTAGAGTCTCACAAGGTCAGCTACAAAATGCCATCTCTGAAGGTTAAACTCTATTCAGGTGAAAACACGGGTAACATGCTTGTTGCATATTTTGTTATGATGTTATTCTCAATGTAGATCATATCATTTATGGTTGTTTTTCTAGACATTACTTATGCATATTAATATACAGGTTTCGCACATATGATCAATGATACATCGTTAGAGGTATATTACTGTTCAAACTGTGTCTTCTCCAAGAGATAGAATATTAAACTGAACGGTCTTTGAATGCTTTATTCCTAAGTAACATTTTATAATTCTTCCTTTGTACTCTTCCACCGAAAATGTTCTTTTGTGAAAGCCTGTTATTCCTTGAAATTTCACAGACGAAATATAAAACAAAATATAAAACAGCAGTGTATGTTTTTTCACGGTTAAATAAAACCTTTACTTTGTCCCAATCAAACGACAAATTGATATAAATGTACCTAAGTTCACAATGCAATCAGCAGCAACCAAATCATCATAACGCAAACTGAAGCTCCTGTATCATTTTAAGCAGGTATATATGGCAGGTGAACTGTTATTGAATACTATCATTATTGGGAGTCGTCTGCTTTTTAAATTATTGTTTTTGCATTGTGATCTATACTTAACTTTTGTATACATTCCAGTGAACAACGACATGGAATCAGTGAAATCTGGTTGATAAATCTTTTTATATTGAAACATGTTTGAATCTTAAAAGGCCTATTACTAGTAATCAAAATATCGCTCCGCAATGTACCAATTCTCTTCAAGGTTATTAGGCCAAATAAATAAGTGTGCATTCACAACGCACACAGAACAAGCAGAAGTTAGCACACTGTCCTGACCGATACAATCCAACCAGAAATTAATATTCAATGTAATCTTACTTTTGTTGTGCAAGGTTTTATTTTTTAAGATAGTGAGAAACCATGCAAATTGCAATAAATAATATCGCTTTATTTGCACTTGATATAAATATATATGAAAAATATGACATCAGAATATTAAATCGCCAGTGGTCAGTACCATTCACTCACGCTTTGTATTGAGTGTGATAGGAGTATGAAAAGGTTATCACAGCACTCAAAACATATCTAGTATTTACACTAGCCCGTTCAGCAGTTTTAACAAAGGTAACATATACAGTGGTGACTTGTGTATCTTATCGCAGATACAATAGCTCGTCATATGATACGAAAGATAAAAACCAACGTTCATTCATAACGCAATCAGCACATGGAACACACCTGACTGTCCTGATGATCATGTCTTTACTACATGAGACAGGTGCATTTTAAGAGGGGGTCATAGAGCAAAACTGTGATTGGTGATTTGCCCTAAATTGTGCGCGTGAATTATGATTTGGCTGTATTTAAGTGTGTGAAATGTGATGGAACCTATTGTTGGTGACTGGTGATCTGCTCATTACAAAGGCGGTGAATGGTGATTTGCCCTAAATCGTTGGTGTGAATTGTGAATTGTTTGTATTTAAGTGTGCGATGGAACCTATTCAATTACAATTCCTGTGATTGGTGAAAGGCAATGCCATGTATTTGGTGACGGGTGATTTAGGCAAAAAATGTTGGTGAATGGATTTTCATCAAGGCTATATAGTATATACCCCCTTCTTTTAACATGCATATCATTATTTGCAGTGGAGGTTTTCCCACCTTAACTACATGCTCTTTTGTTATTTCCTCATGCAAGTGCAAAGAAGCATTATCACAAAAGGTTGTGATTATTTCTGATTTATAAAGCGCTCATAAGAAATCACTAAATCTACACTGCATTCTTGTTGTGTGGTTACAGAAGGAAACCACTCGGTATGAGGCGGGACTAAACACGGCGCTGATTGGCAGAAACTCAACACGTCCCCGCAGCCAGCCAATCAGAGAAGCCCGCAATTATGACAACATCCAATGGGCTGAAGTGTTCAACATTTACACCACTAGATGTCAGCACGAGCAAACGACTTTCCCGTGTTCACTGCAGACTTCACAGCAGCCACATTTGTTCGTGCATTTTTAAATACGAACTGTGTCACAATTAAGGCAACTATTGTTTTGGTTGGTTTGTTAGTTTTGTTTTTGTACATTTACCGTCCACGTCTTTTGCTGATTTGTTGTAACAACGGCTATCATTCAGAAAATGAAAATCTAAAGACTTTGTTGCAGATAAAAATACGTTTGGAAAAAATGTAAATGTAAATGTGGTGGTTTATAGTCCTGATCCCAGTCTGGCTCTCATGACTTTACAATTTACATCAGGTCATTGGCACACGTATTGATCATCATTTGATCAGTTCTCACATACTTGCATCAGCAGCACATTCAGCGCACAATGCTAATCACTGAGGGTCTAGATGGGGGGTCCCGATTCCACTTACCACTTAAATTTTAGCTCGTTTCCCACTTCCCACTTAAATTTTAGATCGTTTCCCACTTCATACTTAATATTTTCATTTCCCACTAAAATGCTTACTTTTAATGAACATTTTGTTCACTTTTACAAAAAATGACATGACATTATAACGACCAATTTTAAATTGTTATAAATTTATGTGCATTACCCCCAGTCGTTCATTTTTTATAGTTTCCCACTAACATTAGAATTTGTTTCCAATAATTTTCCCACTTCCCACTTAATTGCCCAAATTCCCACTAACCACTAAATTTTTGCCAATTTCCCACATCCCACTTAATTCTAAGGCCATTCAGGGAGGTAGCATAAGTATACGCACTGTACGCACGTGCGTACCTTTTTGAAAAGCCACCATAATTTTTTTGACCTACCTTTTTGTAGCAATACGTTAATTTTTCTAAAATTGGAAAAAGGTCACTCAAACCGTCGATTGTGTTTAAATGGTGTGTTACTTCAAACAATTAGAGCTAATTACACCCATTGTGTGTAATGATTGTGTAACCCAGGTACAAGCTAACACTTGACCCATTAAGACTGGCCTTATAGATAATTACCTCAGTCAGGTCAATAGATTGCTTTGAAGTTGCTTTGAAGATGGTCTAACCGAGGTTTTGACCAGTCTCTCTGTAAGTAAGCTGCAAGTTATTGGTTACTATGCTGCTAATTAGAATGTTGTTCTCACACTTGGAACAGTTGAAGTTCTAATAAGTAATTGTATTAACTAAAGACGGTGATGGCCTTGAAGTTGCTCTACACATTAATCAATGTTTTGGCAACAATTACATGTAAGTAACATATAAGTAATTCAGTGTTGAGGTTAGGTGAGTTATTGTTTTAAGATGCTTGCATGAGATCACTATAGTACACTAAAAATAAAATGAGCCGAAAAAATGTCTCAACGTATTCCTAGTACCTTAGGATAATCTGCATATCATTAAAAAATTCTATCAACAATTTAATAATGATAAGAGGGAAATTAATGATAATGATGTCATATTAACGCAACACATGTTGCGAATGTCTCGCTGCCCGCGTTTTGTTCCTCACGGTGCAATTTGTGCGTACCTTTTTAAAAAGTCTGGCTACCCCCTGGGCCATTTCCCACTAACAACTTAAAGGGCATCGGCACCCTCATCACTCACACACGATCACTCTTTCAACCCAATGACCTGTACCTATTTAACGTGTAGGTACCACGGAGCAGTGTGCAACCTGTTAGGGGTAGGTTTGCTCAACACTTACCTTCAGACCCGTACCATGAATCGAACCCACGACCTTCTGGTCACGAATCCAACTCCCTAAGCATTCAGCCACGGAACTCTTGATCGTGTACTTAAAATGTTACATAGAACATTCTTTTACTTTTATAATTTTTAGTTGATATAGATAAGTGGTAACACTTTTCTCACACTCTGATTACAAGGCCATACAAGTATGCGATGAAATAATATGTTTTCTACATAATTATTCGACTTTTATATAACATGATAAAGTTGTAATGACGCCGCATCACAGCTACACATCCATATTCCACAAAATAGTTCTTAAGAATAACTCATATATTATTTTTTTTTATATTTAAAGGGTTATTTTGTTTATATAATTAACTTAGTAACATACAGTCTGAAATACATAAAAACGTCTTAACAAAAATATATTGTTTGGTTATCAAAGCTAATTTCGTTCTGTAAGATATAGTAGCCAATTGCTTTTATGAATACCAGTGTACTGCATACGTGAACATTGGCTTTTTAAGTCACTTTAACTTAATCTTTTCAGAAACTTATTATATATATATGTTCATCATTATGTTAGCTCTTTCTATTGGTATATGAAATTTATTATATTTCTTTGTATTAAAAATGTTTTTTTAAGCAAATGTTTGGTCGTAAGTCAACTATGCAGTAGAAACACACATTCCAAATATGAACAGTACGACCATATGGATATATTGACTCTGCCTTTTCCACAGGAGGTAAAACGTTTAAAGTTTATTATTTCATACATTCAGAAAAGATCCATTTACCACACGTGTGTACGAAACAGACGAGAAACAAGACAGAAGAAACAGTGTTTGCACAGAAATAAATATTCTTTTAATAAATTGAAAAAATGGATGAAATAAACTTTGATTTGGATTTGGATTCAGTTGATGACATATAATAGCGGAGTTATATAGGAATGAAATAGATAAAAATGAAAATACAACAGCAGATGAAACAATAGAAATACAGCCACAAATGCAACCTGACAATGACCCCAGTGACAATTCTGAAGCCCAACTCCAACACCCAAGAGGATTTGTGCTGAGAGAAAAGTTTTTAATAGGAATGAAGAACCAACGCACTAATAGAAAAAACTGATTCCAACATGCGACTTTTCAAAGATTTTCTGTCACTTACAGACGAAAGCAGACAGATAGAGGACATTCCACCCAAAGTCCTGAATGTGCACTTTGAATATTTTTTTTCATGCCTGTGAAAAAAGTGGACGAACTGACTATGCCCCAGTATCCCTAAAATCCATGTTTGGATCCTTCAGCCGGTTCTTGAAGTAAAATAACTACATTGAAGTCCTAGAAAACTAGTACACTGTTTGAGGGTACCAGGAAAATTTTGGCCTCTAAATGTAAAGTAAGATTTCCCCTAAAGTTATTTCAGTCTGACATAATTCAGTACAAATTCATTGCTCTATTTGTTTTGGCTATTTAAAAAAATGAAATTAAAAAATTAACAGAATATTTTTCGTAAAAATATTTGATGTCTTAGACAGTGTATGTACTGTGATTTTTTTGTTCCATGTAAAAATGCTACAATATTCAAACAGTCATATTTTTCATGTACTGTTACACTCCTTTATAAGGCAGTATGCTCAATGCTTAACCGGATATCTCATATACGTGCATCATACTCAAAAACTGAATTGCTAAGAAATCTTAGATATTTTGTTCATTATTTCTATCTTCATGTTTAGGACTTGCGCACATCTGGTAAAGGGAACCTCAGACATCAGAGACTCTAAACTATAAGGACATTGATATGTTCTATGAAATGGCTTTGCTGGGAAATACTTCACCATATATATGTTGCGGACACTACATCGCAACAATATGATGTATTTTGGACTCCGAGCAAATGCTGAGCATCATCAACTATGCTGTGGGGACATCATCCTTATGAGAGATTCAGAGTCAGGATAAAGATATCTTGAATATAAGACAGAAAGAGGCACTAAAACACGCCCCGGTGATAATCCCAGAAACCGTCGACAGGTAAACTTTGCTCACTTTAGTTATCAAATATTTATTCCAAACTAATATAACCGCAACAGTATTTCCATTTTTTAACACATAACACAAATTCCAAAATTCCAAATTAAAGTAAAGGCAAATTTATTTTTAGTGAAAAAAAATATTCATTTTTCTATATTCAGGCTCATCCAAAAGCATTGGAAATCCCGAAGAATCCAGCTGGGTGCCCAGTGGAAACATTCAATACAGGGCGCGGAGGCCTGTCAGTTACTGTAATGATGATGATCCATTCTATATTGCGGTTAATGTCCAAAATCCAGCAAGGGGACAAGATTGGTTCAAAAGAAATGCTCTTGGTGTAAACAGTATTGCCAAGTTTGTCCTTATGATGGCCAATGCTGCCAAATTAGATCCTGCCAGGAAGCTGACTAACACAAGTTACTGTTAACATTTAGCGGTGAGCAACAAAATTAAATGAAAGTTTCATTCCGAAGTAGGCCGCCATATTATTGTCCACAAGCCCGCTCCCTGGATAATTATGGCGCATTATCCACAAGACAGCAGAAAATGCTGTCTGATATCGTTTCAAATAATAGCAATCAGGAGACCCAGAATCAGCATTTTGAACATTCAGTGGCGTAGCACAGCTGTAACGCACACAACGCAGTGCGTACACATTGATTTATTGATTTTCTACCCTTAAAATGATACATGGTTCGCGTATTAAATACAGCATTCCGTCACTGATTGGCGTGGAAAATTTTAAGTAATCTGTTGTCCATTTTATTTTAATTTAAAGATGGACAAACCATACATACATGTATATAGTGATCTCTATGATCATATCATGGGTGAATCATTCAGTAAAGATTTAATAAGACCATTTCTCGGGACTTCAAATATTTCCATGAAGGTAGATAAGCCCTGTATCGCCTAAGACAACTAGGCCTCGTATTTACAGTTCATCATTAATTAGCAAAATAATGAGAACTGTCTTATAGTTCTAAGCTCTGTAGTAGCTAGTACTAAACGAAATTTTTTTTTAACGTAGTTTTTAAAAGTCTTTTAATATCAAGTTGATAGTGAGAGAGGCTTGCGGACATTTTCCTGAAATTTAACATTTTTGTTAATTTCAACTAAAGTACTATGGTAAATGTGAATGAATTTTTGTCTAGAGTCTATCTGTAATGTTAGGGTTATTATAGTCTACATTCAGTGCCATTCGTTACTAGCACGTGTGCAAGTTTCAAAGAACAAATCTTGCATAAAATTTATGCTGGAAGAAAAAAAAAAAAAAAAAAAACGATGAATAGGTCTATCCCTTGTAAACTCATTAATCTCAGTTTGGCCAGTCCAGTTCCGTGTAAACGTGTCGCCCAAAACGAACATGCAGAAATAGATAGTTTGCTTTTTCAAGAATGTCCTCGGTGAGAGTATTGTCTAGATACTACATACCCGTGTAATGTTTCTGTAAAAAGACACATCAAGGTAATTGGTTAGTTAAGTGAAATTAGATTTTCTCATATTTGAATAAAAAATTACAAAAATTGTAATTAAAGTCATTCATAGTTTTTGTCAACAGATTGCCCCAACGGCAACCATTTTTACTCCAATTTTCAAAAAAATTTCTGGTTGGAATCACCCCCCTCCCTCCCCCCTTGATGGGCTTCGTGCCTACGGCAGCTCGCTACATTGCCGAAAAAGGCACTGTTTAATTCTGCCTACGCCACTGGCATTAATCACTATGCATCGCCATATTTAACACTCACCGTTCGGCGGGAGCTGTCAAATGAATTGGCTATTACTCGATTTTGGCCAAATCGGACTTGTTGCTGTGTATATCATTATTCATTTTGGTGAAAATAAGAAACTAGACAGTCTTCAGAATGTGACACTAGTCGACTGACTAGACTCACGGCATTTTCTGGTCGGACGAAACGTGTTTCTTAGCATGATCCAGTTACAGCTACATCCCGCAAAAACCCATTTATATCACATCTCGCTGAAGAACTTCAGACTTCTATTGACTCACTTCAAAATTGTTTTAAGCAACCATATCCAAACACTGCTATATGTAGATCTACATCCTTTACGCTTAATTTACGCTTAAGATACATGTATCATTTGCAATCAAAATGCATCATCTAATTATGTTATACATATTTTTCGCAAAATAATCAAAACAATACATATTTCTTGCAAATGAGAAACTGTAAACGCATACTGTTTTCACAACCAAAGGTCAGGCTCAATTCGATCCCGAATCCCATATGGGGGATTATAATCCACTGAGCCGCTCAGTTCTAAAGTATCAAACAAGACTTGAGTACAGAATATTTACATTCAAAAGTAGTGCGTTTAAGTCGTAGTATCTAGAGTAAAATGGGCGTGGCTAGAGTGAAAATGTGTCAATCAAACGTGCATATTACTACGCTGCCCATATTAGGACAGTGTGATATAAGAAATACCACTACAGCAGTTCATTGATAAATATAGCTTGGAGTGTGAGAAATATTGTTCCTTCATTTATACATTCAATAACCGATGATGCACATTTTGTCACGCTCCGCAAACGTGCAACATTGTTCTCTTTTTTCTTCACCCCCCTCCCAATCCCGCCCTCCCACCAAAAATGAAACCATCAGATGTGTGAGATAATCGAAGAATATCTACAGAGTGTTTAGCGATAATTTTCAAATATTACTTATATATGTCATAAAATACTAGTAATGTCTATTTTTTTACATGAGAAATATAAAGCATAGTATTAAAGTGAATTCTGAGGTGAATCATTTTAATGCCGCCAAATGTCACACCTTTAAATAGATCGTGATGTAAACCAGTATTCTGCGACTTAACGTTGAATATTGTCTGCAGTGCCATATGAGCATTATTCTTGCTGAGAACCTGGAACACGACACGTGATGGACTTAATGTAGATAAAACTGCATTACATCGGTAGTTTTGGAGTAGGTCCCATTTTCAACCTGTCCGTGGCACAGCCGTACCCACTTTCTGATTCAAACACCCACCCCACCCCCGAGGTCCTACCTCGTGTGGAGATTTTTGTGCATCTTTCTAATTGTCCACGTGTAGAGGGAAAAGGCAGCAAAATCATGAATTTGAGGGAATACTGTATGTTTTTGCAAAGCTACAAAACCCTGCAAAATATATTTCCACTTAAGGCAGAACTTCTAAAGATAAGAAGCATTCTTGAATAAGAATAAGAATAATTTATTTCGATAATATACATTTACAGAATTTGTATACATGTATAATCATAGCAATAAGATTTAAATAAATAATAATAAAGTTGTCTGGACTAGAAAATTAAACACAGTATTAAAATATCACAGTCTTCCAATATGTAAACAAACGACTATAAGTATAAAACTGAGACTTAGTAATAACTTGCACAAGACTGTTCTCAGAGGATTCTAATCTCTTTATAAATCCAGGAATAGCATTCCTCAATACTACCCGGTATATTAAAATGATGAACATTGTAGTCTAAAAAAGTTCTTGATATACTGATGCGGTGCTTAAGGTTCATCAGTATCCTAAAACTCTATTATAAGCAACGTTAATACGACGTAGAAAATCTGCAGTAAAATTACACCACAAATGTGAACAGTAAAAACTAGTGCAATAAGTCTTAAAAAGGAGAGTCTTAACATCATCTTTTTCTGTATGCTGATGACTCTGCTCTAGTTGTCAGTGGGACGGATCCCCAAGGAAGATTGAAATAACATTGGCAGAAAATTTAAAATCACTTAGCTATTGGTTGGAAGAAAATAAACTATCTTTACATTTGGGGAAAACGGAAAGTATTTTGTTTGCTACTAAAAAGAAATTGTGTAAATGCAATAGATTGAATATAATGTGCAATGGCAAAGAAATTGAGTCAAAAACAGTATAAAATATTTAGGTGTTACTTTTGATCAGGATTTTAGTGGTTTGTCTATGGCTAGCTTTATGTTGAAATAAATCAATGCTAAATTGAAATTTTTGTATAGAAATAATATGTATTTTGGGTTTAAAGAGAGAAAACTATTAGTTTCTACTTTAGTACAATCTAATTTTGATTATGGCGTCAACAGCTGGTTTAGAAGGTTGCCACAAAAAGTGAAAACAAGATTTCAAACAACACAAAATAGGCTAATTAGATACATTTTAAACTATGATGGAAGGCACCACCTTTGTTCTGAGGATTTTAAATTAGTTGGATGGTTAAATGTAAATGATCGAATTGAATACTTGTCTTTATGTTTAATGTATAAAATACATATCAAAAAGGCTCCTGCATATTTATGTGATGTTAAACTTGTGAGTCATTCATACAATACTAGGAAGAAAGAGTTGTTGTACATTGTACCAAAAGTTAAGTCCCATGGACAGAAAACGTTTAAATATTGTAACATTAAATATTGGAATAGTCTGCCTCTACCAATACGAAAGTCAAACTATTTGGTGTCTTTTAAATCAAAATGTAAGAAATATTATATGGACCATTTTATAAAAGAGTAATAAGAATATATGTGTTAAAAGGTTAATCATTAGTAATGTTATTATTATGTTCTATGGCACCAATTCTAGTCAGTTGTTTTTCCATGTTTTTCACCGAGGTCCACTATGGAAATAAGACTCTCCATTTTAAATGGATATCTTTTTAGTGCTCCTTGTTTGTCACATGGTTCATTTTTTTATTATATTTGTATATCTCTATTCAATTTTTACTTCTATTTATATTTTACTTATTTGTAATATTTTATTTACTTTGTAATTAATATGCCTGTGATAAACGAAATAAATAAAAAATAAAAAAAAAAATCATAGCTGCATGACTTAAAATTACGAATAACACTGTTGCCCCGAGAATATAACTTGCAACGCAACTTGGAAATATCAGAGTCATCTTTACAATCGTTGTTTTTTATACTACTTATTCTGTGTGTTTGGAGACAATAAAATTTTTGTTAATAATATAAGTAAATTAATGTTCTCATTTCCAATTTTATGTATGCATTATGTAAAATATGAACTGGTTCTTGTAAGCCATATCAGTAATCTAGTCATCACTATGTACAATCATATATTAAATTATATCTTACCTATGACAAATAGGTACAATGTATATATATTTATTATTGGTAACTAAATGTTATCAGACAACACTTTTAGACATCTTAGAACCAATTAATGTGCATTTTATTCTTAACAATGTATTTCTAATGTTTAGTCATTGTTTTAGGCTATTTCTTGATCTTTACATTTTTATAAATTGTTAAAATATTCCCTGAAGAGGACACTTACATGTCGAAACGTCGGAATAAACTAAATTAACCAAGATTTTATCGTCTCCAAACACACAGAATAAGTAGTATAAAAACCAATTAATGAGACCATCTGTGTCGTCTAAAATTAAACAAATTGCAAATCTTTACAATCACTTGTCATAATGACACCTAAGTACTTATATTTGTCGACAAGTTTAACTGGCTGATCAAGAAGTAATAATTTAGGTACATTAGGTATGAACACAACCTTAGATTTGATACACATATAAAGTTTTCTTGACATTAAATACAATCTCAGAAGCTTGTACTAGCATACTTCTCACACACAAGAATAAAACGTTGAAGAATACTTATAGATGGGGCAATAAGAATTGTATCATCAGCGTACATTAAATGATTGATACATAAATAATTGATAAAACACCTCATTGAGAGCACTAGATAAGTCATCAACATGTATATTGAAAAAGTGCGGTGAAATGACCCCGCCCTGCCTGTCATGGGACATAAGTTTTTTTTTTCATCACATCAGCAGGGGACAAGACCTTTTTTCAGACAAGTCTTTCGATATGCACCGGTCCCCACGCCTGTCAAATATTGCACTGTCCCTTATTTGGTCTAGGTACAGTTAAATTTAGAGTAGGACTGCAATTCAACTGAGTCAAGAGAGGATTCTCTTTCAGAAAACGAGAGGATCCTCTCATGTAACCTACTTTTTAAAAAATTGATTTATTCAAATATATACTCTTCAATACTAAATATGAATGTAGATCTACTGCTGTGAATGTTTTCACAATAGGCTATTGTCAAAAAAATCCCTTGGTATAGCCTTAACAATCGATTTATTTCCAATTAAGGTGGCTATAATTTCATTTTCTACTAAATCAGATGAACAAAGTTGACTTTGTAACTGATATCACTCATTAACCTAAAGATCTTTTAAGTTTTAAATTTGTGATAATGATTCTCTGCATGATAGTGCACTCAATAGACATATTCAATATTATATTCTATGGCAATAGATCTTATAAAAAAGGAAAATTGCCTTTGCTGCTTTCTTCATTTTAACTTCCATTGTGGAAGAAAACCTAGAGGATCCTCTTCAAAACCTAGAGGGTCCTTGTATTGAACCGAGAGGATCCTTTTGAACCGAGATGGTCCCAAATTGTATTGTATCAGTTTATTTCGCATAAAGTGCATAGTAAAATATCACAGTCCATATCAAAGATTAGTTAAAAATTAGTTGTAAAGCATATTTAAAATAGATGTTTTCGCCAATTTACAAAATGACTAGAATAAAACTGTTCACCACCTTGATTTAGAAAGTTCATTCATTACACGTGACTGTGAATGTGAAGCTTTTACATACTTTAGAGAAACTTAATTAGACAATGACGTTGTGCCACTTGTGATACCGTGATTCGATGTTTGAGGAAATACCTGCCTCATAAAGAAATTGAACAAATAATATTTAGATTTATTCAGCGTGGTAATCAGAATAACAATGATTGTGGAGTGTTTCTAACATGATCCGTGCAGTCAGGGTGTTGGCTATATGACTAGGAAGCTAACACCTGATACGCTGTCCAAATTCATAGAATACTGACCTATAATGACCATCACACTGAGCATTATCAATGTCGGGACCTAATCCGGGACTAAACACTGGCCAAAACACCTGACCTGACCTGATCTAATTTACAAGACCTCGTGTGTCTACTATGACATGGACATATAAGGGACGCTTTGTTATTTATGAGGAGGGGCGTAGGAAATTAAGGGTGGGGTCATCAACTTTGTACATGAAAAACGAAAAATGAACGGTCCCTAACTGAAGTGTACCATATATCACCTATACACTATTGAATAATGGGACACACAGCAACCAGCTGTCTTGACACTCCCGGGACCAAACCAAACAAACATGGATTTTCTAGGTCACGTGCCGGTCACGCTTGGCCCCGGGGTTTAGCAGACACGGTCTCAATATGTGACAAATACAACAAATATATTTATCAGTTAAAGTAGATATTTTTTAAACGAATACAATTTCATTCTTGCAGCACAGCCCCGTAGGCAGAGGAGGCGTCGTGGCTTTAGGGTCTAGTCCTAAAAATAATTTGAAACCACAATTAGGTCGCTCTTCACAAATACACTCCACATTCGCATTTTTGTTACTCTGCTTCTCTTTCAGCTTAGACAATATATAGCGTTTTGAAGAGCAGCAGATGCAGTTCATTTGAATGCATCATCCCAATGTGATATTGGATATACCAGCTTTCTTTGCCATTAAAAGCAGAAATCAAACAAAAATTACCTTGCCAAAATTCACAAACCTCTACTTTTGTTGAGCCACAGATGTATTTGACCCCCCATCTATTTTGTATATTCAGCATATATAAAAAAATAGAACAATGGAAAGTTTTAAATTGATTTTCCGTAAAGAATTAATATATTTGACTACAGAAAGTGCCAAGCCCCAAGGTGTCAGATGACGCCCTCAGATATTTCATTTCATGCAAATCAAACTCCATCAAAATCATACCAAAATGGGTTTCAAATCAAAATCGCACGCCCTTTCAGAACTCCTCAAATGCCATTAAGCTACCTACCCACACGGAAGAAAACAGACTGTTTTTAGGTACTGTACTGCTCTTCAGAATAGGTGTAAATACTTGGTTCAACAATATCACCATAACCCGCTTTTCTAGTGCGATTTAAAACATCTCTATTTTTTTTAGCATGTGTATGTGTGTTTTGTTTTAGCATTAAGTCAATGAAGTTTGAGATTTTGACCACCATGGCCGTTGGTGTAATTTAAACTCCTCAAACATTAAGTGTCTTACTATACGGAAAACTGTTATAACGTTCCAAACACACCATAAAGTCGAAAAAAAATCAAGTAAAAATACACCACAATGGTGTTTAAAAAAACACCACCGGCTGGTGTAAGTTTCACAAAAGTTGGTGTAAATTCAAGTAAAAAAAACACCAAAACGGCATGGTCCATTAACGCATGCGCTGCTGCACATTCCTTTCCATTTGTACAAGGCATTTTCCTGGCCAATTCCATTGTACAAGGCCTGACATTATTCTACAAGCATTTTAATCTTAGAAAATCTGCTTTTATAACTGACATCCGTAAGTAGCAAGGATATAACTCCATACCATCCAGAATCCCTTTTGTTGTCTGCATCCTTTCCCCCTCCAATCCACGATGACATCATTTTTCTCTGGACCCCCCCCCCATCTCCGTGAGAATTGGCAGTAGACTGGCAGTAGACTGGCCGTGCAGCTTGATGTGTCCTAGGCATTGTTCACATCACATGAAATGTGCGTCACGCACACAGATCTTATCAAATTCTAAAAGGACGTAGAGGTCGCAGATTTTCTGCAGGACCCAAGTCTAGTCCTGGCATTGGTTTATAGAATTATAGGCAATTCAGACAGCCCCCCCCACACACACACACACTCATCCACCACCACCACCTATATAATATCCATCCAAACCCAATCCCGTTTTCAAACATCTTTTAATCACAAGTTCTTGAGTTAAAAAGCAAACTCAACCTACGGGGAGTAACATCGAATAATTGTGCAGTGTGAAAGAGATTCCCACACACCGACACATTGGTTTGGAAGTCAAGAATGGAATGTATGCGATATCCAGGGTCTAATATTGTTAAAAGTACTCTATTTAGAGAATTAATTGATTATGAAGAAATGGGACACTGCATATATAAAAATGTATGTATTCAAATGGCTCAGCAAGTAAGATTTGTGGCATAAAAGGTTGAAATGACATGAAATTCACCTGTGCACGTCTCTTTAAAAATGAAGTAGATCCCGACCTTCCTTTTGGTCTCATTGACAATCATCTGAAATTTTGAACAAAATGCATGCATTTTTATAAATGATAGAACCAAAATCTTTTTATTCACATTTTGATTAAATATTTTCAACCTTGCGGTTATCTTCAGAATATAATGCAAAACGGATCAACTTAAATTACAAAACAGTGCTGTTTTCAATATTACATAAATATAATACAGAACGTGAATCAAAACATATATAACACAAGGATAAAGAGATCGGCAGGTTTATTTATAATATTACTTGTAGCTAACATGTTTCTACCGTATCGCCTTTTGGCCATAGAACTACGAAAAAAATCATACGGGCCATCAAATTGTTTTAAGCCCTCATGTGTGTCTGACAGTAGGATCAATATCAACCTGTATATCAAATGTAAAAAAAAGATCCAAGTCTGCGGTTAGCGTCTAATATAGCAAACAGCAGACAACAGAAAAACGTGACCGCCATGCATTAATTCTCGTTCAAGTCACAACGCAAACAGCGACACGCGCTGGTGCTGACATCGGGCGGCCACTTTTTGAACTACGCACTGACATACGCTTTATTTATTTATTTATTTATTTATTTCAGACATAGAATATATATATATATATAATCAATTGTATTTCATTCTCGCCCATATATATGATTTGTTGGGGGATGTAGTCAGGACAGGGTGGGTTGGGTTTTTTTGTCTAGAGCCAGACCGTTTAAAGATATTCGGAGATGTGTTTTCTCCTAACTTTCAATATAAAACTACTTGCTGGCATGCGTTACTAGCGTTCACTTTCAGTGCATACCGGGGTCAAATCCTTGATATCAGACGGGGACCCCCACCCCCAACTACCCACCCACCGCCGAAAACAATCGACACGCAATTTCATAGCTAACTTTCATAAATAAAACCTATTTCACTGCTGGATATGATAAAAATTAGGCATTTTATGGCTGCTGGACAGTGAAAAGTAGGGGCATTCATAGCTGCCGTTAGAACTACACTCC
Source organism: Streblospio benedicti (assembly GCA_019095985.1). NCBI lineage: Eukaryota > Metazoa > Annelida > Polychaeta > Spionida > Spionidae > Streblospio > Streblospio benedicti. The sequence goes on from CM032666.1 coordinate 46,273,419, forward strand.
CCCAGCAAGCAGTTGAAATGAGAGAAAAATCCGTGAAAATGGCAAATGAGAAGCCTGGGATGGGAAGAGTGGTACTTTATAGCTGCTGTACTAACACAGAGTTTTCATAGCTGCTGGGATTCACAAAATGCCATTCCATAGCTGCTGGACAGTGAAAAGTAGTGGCATTCACTGCTGCAAGGGATCGGGGTGAAACAGGTGGGCCATTCGGGGGAGCATCTCCGTCCACGATATATGGAAGTGCACGTTAGTGACAAAGTGATAAGAATCGAATTGCATCATATCTTTTAATCGTGTATTGTTTTAGCAAATTGGCACCTTAAGATTTGAGGTAGTAGGTTCTTGGCCATTTCTATTTACTGAACATATGTGTAAGATACTAAACAATACTGATATACAAAGTCAAGTCAAGTCAAAAATTTGTTTATTATACTGACACAGTAGATCTACAGTAATTAAAACTATTTGCAAACATTTACAGATCTACCCAACCTCAGTGGGTTTATACTTCAGTGTAACACAGTTATATTGTAGAATTATACAATACAATAATATATATAGCAAGCAGACGATGTAAAAAATAAAGAACAATAAAGAAAAGAAAAACAATAATAGGCAATGTAGACAATAATAGCTGGATATACAGAATTATTAATTATATAATTTTGATTTTCTTAGATCCCATGCTTTGATTAAATAATTTGCAACAATTAAATTACAGTTTGACATTGACATAATAAATTTGTCATGTTCATTTAAATTCGAGAATTCAGGCACTTTCTGTTTGGCAAGATCGTACAGTTCTTCTCTACAATTAATTAGATATTGACACTTACATAAAAAATGGAATTCATCTTCCACTCCATTTGAATTACAAAGTTCACATAATCTTTCCTCAACTTTGGTGTTAGAATATCGACCACTTTCGATACGAAGCTGTAGAATACCACTTCTAAACTTAGCTAGCATGGATCTTTTATATCTGTTAGTGGAGTTTTTAACATAATCACTGACTATCATACTAGTTTTGAACTGTACGTATGTGCGTAACTTCGGTTTGTTCTGAATCATTTGTGACCACTCAAGTGCTGCAATATCAGTCATTTTAGATTTACATTAAAATATTTTACATATTGCTTTATTACGGAAAATTTCAGGCCGATCTAATTTTTCAAACACTGTTTTTATGTCACTACACCAATTTTTATTAACGGAAGATCTTTCATAGTCTACATTAAAGATGCTTTTTGTCAATCTATCATTAGGTAACTTAATTAACCTATTCCATAAACGCAACATGCATAAGTATTTACCATATATACTTGGATGCCAACCCATTTCACCTTGTAAGGCTGCTATGGGAGTAAATTTATTTACACCAAGAAAGTAACGCATTGCTTTGTTTTGTACAAGGTCACTGTGATTATTTATCGTTTTAAAACCCCAGACAGAGCAACCATAATACATCACAGGCAAAACACCGGAATCATATAAACAATTAAAAGTATGATAGCCATTGTCCTTAAACTCTTTGAATTTGGAAATAATAGCACTAAGTGCTCTACCGGCTGAATCTGCAAGAGTTTTAGAACATTGACTAAATGTGAGATGTCCATCTAGTATAACCCCAAGATATTTGTATTCTGGTACAATCTTTAAGTCATTAGGGCCATACTTAAAGGTAAATTCAGTTCTTTTCACACATAGCATATACGCAAATGTAGGATATCATCCAAACTATTCTGTAACCTTTTATTTGCACAAAACAAATAGTTTCGAAATGATATGATATGATTTGATATGGTATGTTTAGTTTTTGAAAATATACATAACATTTTATACATATGCATATAAAGTTAGAGAAAATACTAGTATACGTATTTCAAATTGAAATAATCTTCATCTGAGGGGAGTTATACGCCAGTCACCCAGTTCTATATTCTAAATTTACTAAAATATACATAAACAGACGCACACGTGCACCTTGCAAAATGTGATTTGCAGACACGTCTTAAGTGCTGACACCTCCTGGCGACATTTTGAACTACAATAGAACCTCTCTATTAGCACCACCTTTGTGACCAAGGTTAGGTGGTCTCTATAAAGAGGTTCATTTTAATAGCATATGGAGGTTCGGGACCGTGAAAAGTGGTCTTATTATAGAGGTGGTCTCAACAGAGAGATGGTCTTAGTTGGAGGTTCTACTGTAGTGACTTAATGTTCAGCTCTTTTCAAAATACGACTTCTGTGCGGCAGCGAAACCAACCTCCGTGTATGATGATAACCCTATAATGCAAATTTTATACTAGAGTGCAAACACTCTTTATAGTTGTAATATCATGTAACATAGGCAGATCCAGGTTTTTTGGAAAAGTTGTGGGGGGGCGCATTTACGGAATTTCATGAAAAACCATATGAAAATGAAGTATTTTGGTGGGGAAATGTGGGGCGCGCCCTGCGCCCCCTGGATCTGCCTATGAATATAATATATACGCGAATTAAAAATCTTACCATTCCAATGACTACTACATTCCTTTCCTTCTTGTGTTTGCTCCTCACTTGTATGAATTACATGCAAAGGTTAACAGCCTTTATTCTGAATCACCGCTGTTTTGAAGATGAGAGCGCCGCTAGCGACATCTAGTGGAAGAATAGTGAAGTAAATCAAGAGTGTGAAAATGAAGACCAATGCTGACATCTGGTGGACAAAATGCCCACCAAAAAGGTTAATGTCAAATTTACATACGTCCATAGATAATATTGAAAGGCTTCATGTCTGAATGTTGACGCTACAATTTTATATTACTTTGTGTAAGTCAGCATAGAGAACTGTACTGACACGACGTGTGTGTATTTCAAACACTCTGGAATTAATGAAATTATAGCAGTCGTGTTTATCTGTGTCAATTTTTACAGTAAAACCTCTTTATTAAGACCGCCAGTGGGACTGACCGCAAGTGGTCTCAAGAGAGAGGTGGCCTTTACAATTATTTGAAAAGGAAGTTTATTGTAAAGCATTTCGGCCTGCTAGATCCATGCTTTGTTCTCATAACCACGTTAGTCTAATAGCCTGTTCTATTGTTAAACCATAAAACAAACTTGTATTTAAAGACAGACGCTCATTTTTCTGTAGAGAAAAAAGACTTGTTTTAAACATGTTAAAATATACTGATAAAAGTTAATTTAAAATGCCCAAGATGTATCTACATCAACGGGAAAATAACAGAAAAAATGCATACTGTGACAAATAGAGTGTATAATTGTGAACTTCCGTGTATGTGTATGTCCATATTTCTGTGGATGCTATTTTGAGTACCATTTGCCAAGTTCAGATGTTACTAGATAAACATTATAAAATGACTGTTGGACTTCCAAATACAATGCTATCTTTAAAATTCGTTTTGTGTGGGCAACACGGCTTCTGTGCCCCCCTTTTTTTTCAAAATGTAGCTTTATAACAAACAAACGTTTAAAAGAGGACTGTTCTGTGATCATAATGAGCACATATTAGCTGACTGTCCTATTTTGAACTGTCCTGATAAATAACTGTCATGGTGACACTAAGTGTTAAACACAATGCAAACTACAAAAACGAAAATTAAGAGATTGTCCTGTAGTATTCTCACCACATTTCACGTTTAAAAGAGGACTGTTCTGTGATCATAATGAGCACATATTAGCTGACTGTCCTATTTTGAACTGTCCTGATAAATAACTGTCATGGTGACACTAAGTGTTAAACACAATGCAAACTACAAAAACGAAAATTAACACACTGTCCTGTAATATTCTCACCACATTTGAATTTAAATGGGATGTTTGTGCAAGACAAGTCTTTTTCCAAGCCTTGTTATAGACTACCTTTCATAAAATGACTTGGAATTCCTAATTCAATTCTCTTATCTCCATTAATTCGATTTGTGTGGGCAACAGGTCTTCTGTGCCCCCTTTTCCCCAAAATGCAGCTTTATAACATGCAAATGTTTAAAAGAGAACTGTTCTGTGATCATAATGAGCACATATTAGCTGACTGTCCTACTTTTGACTGTCCTGATAAATAACTGTCATGGTGACACTAAGTGTTAAACACAATGCAAACTACAAAAACGAAAATTAACACACTGTCCTGTAATATTCTCACCACATTTCAATTTAAATGGGATGTTTGTGCAAGACAAGATTTTTGCCAATTCTTTGTTACTAGCTTACCTTTCATAAAATGACTTTTGGAATTCCAAATACAATGCTCTTATCTCCATTATTTCATTTCATATGGGCAACAGGTCTTCTGTGCCCCTTTTCCCCCACAATGCAGTTTTAAAACATGCAAAGGTTTAAAAGAGAACTGTTCTGTGATCATAATGAGCACATAATAGGTGACTGTCCTATTTTGGACTGTCCTGATAAACAACTGTCATGGTGACACTAAGTGTTAAACACAATGCAAACTACAAAAACGGAAAATTAACAGACTGTCCTGTAATATTCTCACCACATTTCAATTTAAATGGGATGTTTGTGCAAGACAAGATTTTTGCCAAGCTCTGCTACTAGCTTACCAAATTCAATGCTCTTATCTCCATTAATTCGTTTCGTGTGGGCAACAGGTCTTCTGTGCCCCTTTTTCCCCACAATGCAGTTTTATAACATGCAATGGTTTAAAAGAGAACTGTTCTGTGATCATAATGAGCACATATTAGCGGACTGTCTTACTTTGGACTGTCCGGATAAATAACTGTCATGGTGACACTAATTTGTAAGCACAATGCAAACCATAAAAACGGAAAATTAACACACTGTCCTGTAGTATTCTTGCCACATTTCAATTTGAATTGGACGTTTGTGCAACATATTCAAATTAGGGTTTGGCCCATTGAAAGATATTTAGATATTCTTAAACCTGATTTAAGACATATTTTTACTAGATTTTGAGTAAGTGCACATAATGCAGCTATTGAAAGTGGTAGATGTACTCGCCCACCAACCCCTGTAAAGTCCAATGCAGTATTGGTATCAGGGCAGAGTTGCGCTTTTTGTTTCATTGATCTGCGCTGGCTTTACCAAGAAAAGAATTTTTAAGTAAAATTGATGCTATCTGCCCACGGTTTGCATGTCTAACAGAATCGGATAAACTAACATTCTTGCTTAATTCTGAGGGCTAAATCTTAAATTGGACAGCAACCTCTATTACGACACATTTGCCTTGAGACCCCTGATATTCCAACCAGATAAAGCACAGTCTTGTATGCCTATGATGATATTTATGATAAGAATGTATGAGTGAGAAGATGAGGTTTTTTTACTAAATTGTATAGAATGTTTTAAATGCTATAATATGCTTTTTGTGTCATAAGCCTATATCACATGTTGATTTGGTTACAATAAAGTGCTATTCTATTCTATTCTAATTAATTACGGACTAATCGGATGACAATTCTAAAACTAGAAATTTGTTAATTCATTGAAGAGTTTAGCTTGTTTTCAGTATAGCCGATCTAATTGTAATGACGAGTGGTGACTATATTCTATTATATATTAGACCATCGAATTTGATGCCTGAAATTTCAATAATCATGAGTAAAGCTGATTATTGAAATTTCAGGCATAAAAGCCACTGGTTAATAATATCAAGTAATAATAAATGATTGTAAAATATCATTAAACTGCAGGGCCTACTCCTAAAGAGAATATCGATTTCACATGTGTTTGCACACAAACAAACTTACTACGTCCAATATAGTCAGTCAGTTTTCTTGCCGTGCTGGTAGCTGAGTATACTATGCATTTGTACAATACATATTCTAAGAGGGCATGCGATTTCGCAGCAAGCAAATCCATTGTGTTGTGATTTCGGTGCAGTTAGATATGTATTAATAGCTATATCTCTAGCACAGTACAACTTCCAAGGAAGAGCATGTCTCTATCCACGATGAATCGTGTATGTCAAACATGCAAAAGACAAGCTTGGGGATAACAGCATGTGTCTTACTAATTTTCATTACTTAGCGTTTACCATCCGAAAGAATATGTTTGCTGTATATGTAACCGCAGTGTTTGAAACATCCACTGTATACTCTGTATACTCCTGTAATCACTCCCTCCTCTATAGCCCCCATCCCTGTATAATCATGTAAGCTTCAACCCCTGTAAACACGTAATCCCTTCTATTACATGACCTCTGCCCCCTCACTCTGTATGCCCATTCACTTCGTTCGGGCAAATCAGACATCAGCATGGTCAATTTTACGATTGAAGCTCCAATCTCATGCTTGAATCCTACAGTGTATTTGTTTGCTGTACAGGTTTGATGCACTATCAGTACAAATAAACAGAACATACATTCTTTATGTGTTTAACAGCGTTATGCTACATGAATCATATTATTTGTTTTTATTTCTCTCAAATATATGCTTAAAATTTATCCAAACGATATGCTAAAATATTACAATGTCCAAAATAATTGTCGTTAACGTTTTCAACCTCTGTCCTCTTCAGAATATTCAATGTAACTTACAATCAAATCACCAGTATTATTCACATAGAGAAGGAAACCTAATAAGAAACAAATCCCGTACATATACAGGCGCTTTGATATAATGCATGTTATCCTAGATGCGCGCACCGTCATTCCGATTTTAGTGACACGTCAGTTTATCTTAGGCATGTGTCAGAGTGAAGCCAAGCGCATCTGCTGTAAACAATCATCGAACGACCCACCCCCAAATTTGGTTTGGTTCAAAACCATTAAAATTCCAATTAAAGTGATTTCGTAAATAGCGAGTGGCGTCACGAGGTCAGAGGTCAGCGTACAACTTTCCTATACAATTTATAGTTAAACTCACTGACAAAAATATGTGAGTAACTTTGTTAATCATTGTCTGTTATTTATAGATTTAGATCACCACTTGGAAAGATGCAAGAATGCGCAGCTAAAAGAAGAGGTTGATTTGGCATTCAACAGCACCTGAAAAGTTCTTTAATCCAATGTGAAAATATGTGAACAAAATGCTCGAAACATAATAATTCGACCATTGGCTTTGTTTTAACCGGATTTAGGGGGCGGAGTGGAGATTTAATAACAGCTATGCACTGCAGAATTAATCTTTTGACTTAAAATATGAAATCCTACACTTGTTTCAGAATATGTGACTTAATATTATTCAATTGCCAAAAGAATTAAACATGTTATTAACCCCCTCAGAAGTTCCTGGTGGGTAATGAACGGCATATGTAACCATTTCAAACATCCTGACTTTCAACTAATATTTCACTAACTTATTATTGTTGAATTTCTTATTTCTTGGTGTAAAATTAATCACATATTGTACTTTTATCATTCACAATTTGTTTGAATAAGGAGCAGTGGGAAAATGTACAATTCCAAATAATGGCTGAAGGAGTTACTGCCAAATTTGCGCAAAATACAAACCTAAAATTCGATCCTACTAAACACTGGCGCCAATGTGATAGGTGAATGCTAAAGAAACCAAACATGGGGTATAGGTCTATCTATTACCCGCCCAAATGTCAAGGAGTCAAATCTATGGTCAGGTAGAAACTTATTAGGTCAATGTCTTATGAATGTTAGAAGAGCTATCAAAAACGCGTAATGATTCAACTTCACTCAAATACTCCATATCATAATCTCATGTAGATTTGTAAAATAATCTGCCAATTCACATCCTTTACAGGAAAAACAATAAAAGACAACTTACCGGTAACTTGTAATCGATAATGCAAACAATAAGTTTAAGTTTGTGTGCCATAATGAATGCTAAAAAATCTTTTAAGGAATCATATAAACACGATCCCTGTAAACGTATTCAAAGCCTATTACTTACTCCAATCAGTAGATGTGCTCCAATCCTGTGTTAATTCGTATCCTCTATTAGACATACACAACTATAAGGCACTTATAAACATATCACTTAGTCATTATCTCAATATGCACAGTTATTTGAACTACTGTACATAGTCCGCCCGGTTAATCTCGAACTCAGATAGTTGGGTATGTGTGATCTGGATGATGGGAAAGTTAGATCCTGGATTCGTATGGGTCTCTCCGTCAATGGAAGTTGGCTATGGGATGTGTTTCTCTGGGAGAACCCCTGATCTGATAACCCTGTGTCCCTGGCACACTGACAGTATAGAACTTCCTACCTCTCTCCAAGCAGCCAGTAGCGAGGTGATGACGACTCTGGGTAATGCCCGGATCCCTAGTGGATAACTTGAATCTGTACCAGAATGCGGCCTAGGGGCAGTTGTGAAAGTGA
>CM032666.1:46288819-46311800 GCA_019095985.1 Streblospio benedicti
GATCCACACCGGCCTTTTGGCTGGTTGTGGAGGAAAAGGGAGTTGGGGGAGTATGTAAAGAAAGTGGGGCAAGAGGCACACAATAAATCCTGCCAGGTTATAATGTGCCCGACGCAAATTCAATGACTAAGGCTGCTAGGCTATTAGGCTATATATTGTATCATAGGCGCTGGAGAAGGTGATTGCGCATATACGAAGTGTGAACCATTGTCACGTTATGGTATACGGCAACAGACATCTTTTATCTTTTAACGGACGGCTGTCTCAGTGTGCTACCTTAGACAACATTGTATACGTTATGTTTCCATCTGACTCTTAACGAAGCCGCAAAGTGGCGATGTTTTTATGTGCATTGACTTTCACAACTTTTTTTTGGAGGATTCTAAAAGCACATTTGTCATTACAAAACCATAGTTGATAATTTGAGGAGTATTTAACAACTGACTGAGCATAACCTTTAAAGCTGTCGGTGCGTTGCTAAAAATAGCTTTGTGTAAGAACGTGCATGATTTGCGAACTATCAATATGACCCATTATAGTTTGTAATTTGCATTTATTATCCAGTACTATATGAACGTACTATATGTCTGCATTATGATGTGCAAAAATGCACGAAGACTATACTAGTAGATGTAAAATACAAAAGAAACACAAAATCAATATTGTATACAAAATAACCATGATATACAACATAATATGAATGAATAGATGCTTAATGCTGATCTTAAATATGTAGTTTATATGTGGAAATAAAACATTTTAATCAGGATACACATTTAGGATACTCTTTGGATACAAATATATCATATAGGATATAAATATTATAATGCAGGATATACCATCTACTATGAATGCATGATGTAAGTTATGGTGACACTGTTATGTGCCTATTTACTAAAATTCTGCACTAAAAAAAGTCACAGCTTAAAATGGATTCCAAATAACAACTTCAGTGAGATCAACAATTTAATTCAAGTAATATGATTTGTTACTAAAAATGTCAAGATAATCCAAAGTTTTTTGCATTTATTTAAAATTTCAAGTACATTGTATTTTGTAAATGCGGTTTATCGCTTATTGCACTTCATGTTATTGGATGTATTAATGTTGTGTTAGTTATGTGAAAAGAAAACGGAACCTCAAGATTTCAAGTTCATATATATTTATTAATCATGTCTACACACACTGAATAGACACACTATGTGAGCAAGCAATGATAAAACTTTGCCTCTACTCTACCTCATGATCACAATCTGATTCACTTTCTCCTCCTGAAAAATCTTGGTCTAGCCATTTACTGCTCTGTGCATGATTAAGCAGCCCAAGCATCTTGCAATAATCTGCTTGAAAATCACGCTCAACATCTATGAATGGTCTGTAGATCTCCAACAAATGGTTTATCTCCAACTCTAAATATGCAGCATGCTTTTTCAAAATAACTGTCTCCCTACCACCTTCTATGATACAGTCATGTAGTCGACCATACTGACACAAGCATGACTGTGTGTGTTGGTACATATCATTTTTTATATAATACATTTCATCTTTGCTGTGGTCAATTTTTGCAATCAACTCCACCATTTCCATTTCTAAACCTTTCGGTTCATTCGCATTCCCTAATGTCTGCCAGAATGCCAGTTTTTGGTTCTTAACTTCCTCATAAGTTAGCATATGAGGAGGATCCCCTGCAGAAACCTTGCATTTTGGAAGGTCATTGTATCCGTCCAATTTCTTTCTCATTTGTTTTTGATTTCTTGAAATTGTCTTGTTTATCTTTTGGTACACAGCTTGTCCTCCTATAATACAATAAAGAAATCAATACAGTGGGATACACTTTACATGTTTATACTACAGTTGTGTATTGTACTGACATGAATTCTATTCCACTACTTGCAACGATGCGTATACTAACAGGAATTTTCAGGAATTTGCAAAGTTAAAGTTTGAAAATGATGAAATTCTTGTAAGTATGCACATCTTTTAAAATTGCACAGAGAAATAAACATTCTCATGTAGGTGCGGCATTTTAGTGTGAATCATTTCCAATAATTTTACAGATAAGTGTCTAAGGAAAAAAATAATTACAGGCCAAAAAGTAGTGGAATACATTTTGTGTCAGTACAATAATTATTGGATTGCCCATACTGCCTTGACAACATAAATACAGGAAGATTTAATCTTCAATAAAGTGAACTCATTCATATAGTAACAATGAAAACTTACTTGATTGTCCAATTAATGACAACAGATGCTTGTTCTCTCCTGATAGCTGCCGTAAAGTCAGTGCTGCTTCGCACCTTAGATGCTGAACTTCTTTGGCTAATCTCTCCATATACTCTTTAGAGTTCTTCTTGGGCCTCAGAGTTTTCGTTCTCTTTTCAATTTTTTCCAATGAGTTTACTATTTTGTCAATTTCAGCATGAAGAAGGTCTTTCTGGTCTTCATTGAATGTCAACTTTAACTTTTCCCTAGTCAACAAAGATTGATTAAGTAATATTATCAATTCTGTGTTTGTAATGTGTATCCAATGTGTAATCTTGAATTTGAATTATAATTAGATAAATTCTAGTCACTTAGTCACTAGCCATAGTCACTTACCTCAAGTCATAGTATTTGAAGACGCTCATTATGTATGCATCATTCATCCGTAACTGCTTATTCATACCTGGATGATAATCAAATTCTTTAATGTGGGCTGGGCATAAAAAATTTGTACATGATAGTGAAAAATGAAAATAAAACAAAACAACATCACATTACATACCAAATTCTGATTTCGCTTCATTGGAGAGATATTTTGTACGCAATAATGGTACATCAACTTCCACTGAAAGCAAATAAGAGCAGACTATGAATCACCCCAATGTAAAAATGTGTAAATAGTATTTCTAAGTTGTCCCTTATTACTGATTGAAATACGCAATCAGATTATTGATGCTGTGAAACAATATAAGTACCATTTTCAAGTTGTCCCATTTGTGTTAATTGTTCATTGGCTTCATGGTGCACAGTTATGGCGTTGTTCATTTTTTGCACAAGTCTCTTTCCTATAAAAGTCAGGTGTGAGAATTTTTAACATAAGCTCGACAAAAGGCAATCATTATGATAAAATATTAATATATCTAATATGTTTTATAATAATAAGAACAAACCTAAATTGGCTCTAGATTTTGATGCGTAGTACTCTAATGCTTCATTTAGTAGATCCGTTCTATTATTTGGTGTCATCATTTTCGTTATACAGCTAAATTTTCTTAAGTAAGCCCATAACCTAAGATAAAAAACAATGCGGATAAGGGAAAATGAAATCCTTGTTTCACAGAATGCAATCAAGTTTTAAACTTATATACCGTTCCATGTTTTCTCCGTCAGCTAGTCCTGTTCCTTTCATCAATCTTGATGCAAATTGCCTCTGAAGATTAACATCAATGGAATAAATACAGACTTATATGTACATGTATAATGTATAAATATATAGTGTACAAATCTAGAGAGTACCTCATTTAATAACTTTCTTTTGTAAAAATACATTGTAAGTAAATTGTGAAAAATTAGCTTTGAAGCATACCTGACATTTTGATGTGTGGCCATATGCATGAAAAGCTGGTACTGTTAATGTTGTGTTTTCCAAGAGGTGACTTTTAGTGTTGGAATTCTTAAAAAAATATTACCAACAATTTAACAATAGTAAGAATGTATTTGTTTGCTGTTCGACTTCCATATATGTTTTGAATACAATTGATATATGATACCATGACATATTACAAAGACTAACCTTCAAATGAGAATACAGTTGACATGCAATATCATACATTAGCACAATTTGCTGGTCTCCAAACTGTTCTTTGAGCTTTTCCAGCATAAACACAACATATCCTATCCTGTATGGATATTGAAATGTAGAATATATACACAAAATCAATAAGTTTGACATTAACATTAAAATATGTTTTCTTAGATAATATCAAAACTTACTTTTCTCCATCATGTTTGATATTATAAAAACAAAGTGGTATGTCATGTCTGCAAACTGCACCAAAAACAGCCTAAAATAACAATTTTTATATATTTTATATTTGTAAATTACATACATATGAATTCGAAATATAAAAAAAAAATAGCAGAAGGCCTGCAACAATAAATACCTTTTCATCTAACTTTTTTGTACGGTCATTCCCTTTTAATAATGAAGATGCTTGGAAATCATTGCAGTCCTGAAATTATATTAAAAATAATTCCTGTAACAAAAACTTTTCCAGTTTTTTATAGTTTTGTTCAATTGATGGTTGGAACTTTTGCTTTTATCAACTCACCACTTTGGACTTCGGTGCCGATGTTGCATAGGTTTCCATAAAATTGTCAACGTCATTTTGGTCCACAAACCATTGCATTCCAAATGAAGGTGCAGATATCTGTGTTCCAGAAGATTTTTTTCTAACTAACCCAAAGCATGCATCCACAGCTACGATTGTTGGAGTCTGCTAAAAACAAAGTATGATAATACTTTGAAACAGTTGAAACAGTTTAGTATTATGTAATTTGCCTGGTAATAAAACTAATTACAAAATGTACTTATGTCGGCCGTATAAATTCAATACCTGCATATCTTTAGGACAAGCTGGACATTCCATGTGACTTTTAGACAGTTTCTTCATATTGCTTTGAAAGGCAACATATTGTTGAAACGATTCTACTACCAAAATGTTGTACAAATCTATATTCTGAAATTGGAAAACAGAACTTACAAAAACATTTTCTCAAAGTTATATAACTATGTGAAATGTTGCTAAAACAACAACCAACGTAGTAAATTGCATTAACCTGTTGGCAGAATGGCCCTTGTTGATGTACCAACTTCAGGGTTTCACAAATGGAATACAATGAAGCCTGACATTGTATTCTCCAACACCTAATCAAGTCCAATAGATCAAAGGAGAAGGCAGTGTTTGTAAGTACTGGAGATCCCGGCCATAGTCGGTGCCTTATCAGTGTTTGTGTTTCTTGTTCACACGTACAAAATTTTATTGGAATATTATGTTCTCTTCCTAAAACAGAAATTATACAGATTAAAAGTAAAAGGTGTAATACTCTAATTTCAGCATTGACTAGTGTTATTTTAAATATGAAAATCTGACCTCTATCATCAAAAGCAAAAACTGTTTTCACATAGGATGAATCACAACTATGATCATCTTTCCGTGTTAAAGGGCTTTTCACAAAAGTACCATCAACGAAGCAATGTCCCTGAAACAAAGGAACAAACTACATGGATATTACAATAGCATACTAGTTGCATGTGTATCTAGCTCTTCCGTAAAACTGGCGTGTATTACCCGCATTAGTCTATTATTGTTTTTACATGATTGAATAACAATTACACTGAGATTACAACCACGTTTTAGTATACTCACCTGCCAGACCAGGGGTATATGAAATGGTAGATTTCGATGGGTCTGCTCAAAGCATTTCTCGCAAAACATTGACCCATACGTGCAATCAGGACACATAATTTTTGATTCTGCACTGCATACAATGCAATCACTTGTAGGGATCAACCCGTCTAAGTATGTTTCATAGAGTAACGGATTGAGTGTTGCCCAATTGTTCGCTCTCCTCTCCCGAGCTTCGTCATATTTAGCTAAGAAAATAATGAACATGTTTTAACATGAGTCCATTTTGTAATAACGAATAAAATAAAAAAGCACATCATATCACATTAACTCAATATAATGCAGCACAGTAAAATTGTTAAATACATGTAGGATCTTATGTTTCTTACATTTTTGGTTACTTATTTTTTCATTGTTGAATACTTCATCAGGATCAGCAATTTGGAAGTTTGTGTCCACCTCTGCATTAGATGTACTCTCATTTTTTTCGCCAACTGGTGGGTCAGGGCGAAGTGTAACCACCTTTTTCGTAGCACGCCCATTTCTAAATGAAACTTGTGTTGCGCGTGTTTCTCCTCTACGGAAAACACCCTGTATAATACATATTTTACATATAGCAACTAATCCAATTTGCAAACTGTATAACTTTAGCTTAAGTCATATGTAATAACAAACACTTAAAAAAATTTCTTACAGCTATAAATATGGCTAATACATCAAATAATACATATAAATATTATCACAAAATATTACAACACAAGCGTTAATAATTAAAAGTACTTACGTTAGAGTTTTTTTTCACAGATTTCTTTGGCATTATTCACAAATATAGAGCAAATATCCATGTACTGCTGGTCAATGAAAGTCGAACTGACAATGAAGTTTGAAGGGCAGAATCATTATAAAACCCTATGATAGGTTGATGATGATAGGTTTGAAGGCGGGGCTTAAACGTGACGTCACACATAAAAGGCACACATTGAGACCCACGAGCACATACGTTTTCGAAACAACATGGTAACACAAACAAAGAAGCTGAAATATACACCATTAATGAATAATGAACATTGCGTATAAATGGTGTGCTACTTCAAACAATTAAGTTGGCCATACAGATAACTACCCAAACCGGGTCACGTTGCTTTGAAGTTTCTTTGAAAGACCGTCCATACATGCATTAACTTCAATAAACTTCTCGTGTCTGTCTCGGTTTTGTGTAAATAAACGTGTGATAGTGAACTGACCATAATTTGAGAGATGTCAATAATTTGAATGGGACCTTGTAGTAGCTATATCTCACCCATGTGAAACTGTATTTGATGTGTAATCACGGAAGTAATTTGTTCATAATCTGATGTATTAAATGTGTCGATAAATAAACTACAAATAGATTGAACAAAACCTGTTGTTTATTTAATTGACGTTGGTACACCCATATGAATTCAACTTATAAACTAGTTGTCAAAATAGTAACAAGCAATATTAAGATTATAATAATCCATGTGAAGATTAATAAAGTATACCATACAATTATTACAAAGCAGTTATTTGATATAGTTCACCGATGTGCAATCGCCTTTTCTTGTGCACATTTTGGAAGACAATGTTGTTGTAGGCTGTCAAACATAAAATAGATTGAACTATTTGAACATGGCTCAGGTTCATATATTTTAGATGGAAACCACTTTCCATCTATCTTTCCATTGGAATCGCTAAGTCCAGTGTACCATTGGATGTAGAACTGCTTATTTTTTACCACTTTGTGTACACGGCCTAGAGCTGGCCATTCTCCATTGAACTTTACTAATACATATTTGCCCTTTTTTGGTTTTATACATTTTTCAAGTTTCCGTCTTTTCTGCAATAAACAAGGATATACTAATTGAATATGTAATTGAAAATATAAATAAGAGTAGGGATATGACTTCATGTAATTTTTGGTCCATCATTTTTTGATAGAAGAGCAAAACAGGAATACCGGTAGCAGGTATAATATAAATCCATTTGCTGTGTACCAATTAAGAACAATGTTGGATATCTTATTGTTACTAATAAAACTAACCATGGGGATAGGTTGTGGTTCTTCATCACCGTCGTCATCTGATGAGAAAGCTGCAAATACATGTACAGTGAATATAGAGGTGCCAAACGTTGGTCTCTAATGCAAGTCACATTAGCTATAAAATATAGATCTAGTATTAAAAGATTTTATATGGGAATACATACCTTTCAATACAAACCTTTCGCTTCAGCTACTGAAGCGACGCAACAAAAACAAGAACCAAATCAAGATAGCATTAAAAACATAAAGTATATACTCACTATTAATGTTAGAAACAGCTCCGTCATTTTGACCACCGTCATTTTCACTAGTAGGCATTTCAATAGACGAGGTAGCTGCAAACATAATAATTCCAGATGAGATAAAAATTAAAGGTAGGTAAAGTGTGAAGTTAGGGAACACGGTCAGCTATTATCAATGAACTAAAATATAAAAGGATATACTTACGGGTAATGACAGCTATAGCTACATCACTTTCGGCACAATGGTCACTTTCATTTATTTGCTCATGATCAGCGGTGAATTCCATCGAAACACTCTTCGATGTGCTGCCCAATTCATCATCCAATGGACTAAGTGATGTGTTTGTTTCCACCCTATATAGATATATTAATTAATCACCATAATAAACATTATAGCCATTTATGGTAACCTGTACAATTATGTATTATAAAGGTCCAAACATTTAGCACTTGTATGCATAAAGGTAAGAATATAATGCTATTATAATAATGTAAACCTTCTAAATTGCAGTGAAGGTAGCGCTTCTTTTATTTTGGTGAGGCCTGGAATCCCCCAAAATGATGGTGGCTCAAACTTTTCCAGGGGCCATCCATCAACAGTAAATTTGCCGTCTTTTACAGCTCGATATGGCAGGCATTGGCCTTGCCACCCAACTTGACTTTCTGCAATGTATTGAGTAATATGATCTTTTGTAACACTAGTGAGTTTAAGTATACAACAAAATTATGTTTATAATGGAAATGAGTAGTTTCTGACTTACTGAAGAGTAAATTGAGTTGGCCCCTGACTTCTTGTTCTAAGGCTCTTTTCTCATGTTCTTTGTTTCTTCCTTCAGTCCGTGCAATGCCTATGAAATTGAAATATCAATTGATTTAAGGTTATTCAAGTCAAACCTGACTTAATTTACGATTGTAATACATGTATAACAAAAACCTGATTTGATTTCCAATGGTAAATTATATAGATTAAAATAGATTATAATAATATTACCAATACTATCAAAAAAATTCTTGACAAGTTTCTCCTCCTCTACAAAACTGGCCGCATCTTCTGATGTCTGTATGTTATACAGCCCGTCATTTTCTTTCATGGTACTTAAGAAGATCGTGGAGGCCCCAACCTGCTCTAATTCTTTGACCTGTGAATGTGAAATACGTGTACTAACTGATAATTTCTAAAAGCACATGATTAGTGTAATGTTAGCCAATTTTAAGTTAATAATCAAATGCTAATGCTATTTTACGCCAATGTAATACTAACAATAGTTTGTATCTGTCTCCAGCGGCCTTTCAAAAAACTTTCTATGTCTTCCTTTGGGGAATCCTTAGAAATTTTGGCAGAAGCTGCTTTCTCTTTGTACGTTTGCCTTTCCTCTACAGTTAATTCAGACCATCTTGCCTGCTTTCCAAATTCTGTGAATAAAAACAAACACATTTCAGGAAGTGATGCATAATTACCATCAATTCATGCAGTCACACCACTCGATATGATACAGACTCTTTTTACAGAGATACGGTACATTAGTATCAATTGTATATTTACCTATTTGATTCTCGCTTTGCCATACATTCATAGCTGAGGGTCCTCTTTTAAATAGCTTGCAGCGTGTTTTAGGGGTTTTACGAGCATTGTTTGTAAACCAGTTCTACAATTGAAGGAGGAAAAATACAGGCAATGTATATCCAAAACAATAAATGGCGATTAATTAAGAACATAGATCGAGTACTGCATGCTATATACTTACTCTATGTGTTTGATTATCACTGTGTATTTCTATGTACATAAGGGTTTAATGTATGTGTACATACCTTTATTTTATCCAGTGGCACGTTTAATTCCTTTGCTGCCAATTCTTTATCTTTAAAGATTTTTTTCCCATTTTCAGCCATGTTATTCAAATAACTTTTTTTGAGTTTCTGTAAACTCAAATTTCTGAAATTAAATATAGAGATATATAGAATTAATATGTATATATATATACTAGCTGTTTACCCGGCGTTGCTCGAGTCAAATCAAATGAGACACGGAACACATTAGATACTCTTCCCTCCATTGATTCCCATGGCTGCTTTCCATTATCCCAAGCTTGCAACGATACATTGTAGATTATTCTTAGCCATAACTACGTTTTATTAAAGCCTGCTCTATATTACAAGCTATGTATCACTGTATTTCATAAAAACAGCAAAAGTGAATCAAGTCCAACAAAAGTATAATGATTATTATGAATCCAAGCGATATTACACACATGGTAATATGAGTAGCTCAAGTATTTCAACGAGCACAAATCGAAATTATTAAAGGTAAATTGAAAATTTGAATTTGATGAGTTGCATCTAGTTATAAGATATGCTCGTATACATTATCAATATTAATACATACCTGTTTCATGGGTATTGTGCCTGAGTTTGAGCTATCCATGTTTGTAGTGTAGTTTAGCACAAACAAAACTGACTGATTGCAATAAAATCATTCCATTTATAGGCCTGGGCAACATTTTGTGCGCGCCTAATTCTTGAAAATTGACACCATTTGCAAGTTAAAGTGTAGCAAAATTAACACAAGCGTCAGCTCATCAAACAAAAACTGACACGCGTTGCAGCTTTCCCAAAAACAAATGCAACCTACAAAACAAACACCTCCCTCCATTCCATTTAACCGAGATATCATAATAGCTCGGCAAACAAAACAGTTAATTAAGCATGGCACGAGTAGCATTTTACGTGTAAGCCCCCTTATCTAGACCACTTTACCAGCGACTGATTCATATACAGGTCGCAGGTTGATAAGGCTAACCGCTTGATAAACAAACAACTCCTGTCCAATTCGACACTTTCTGTAAGGGAATTGCTGAACAAACGACTTGAAATGACTTACTTGTTATGTGATGATATGCTTGTAATAGTTTTATTATTATTTTGCCCGTTTTTATACTGTAATGAAATGTGACATGGATATGGATAAACATTTAGCTCACAAATTGATAAGCAATAATAATTTATTACGATAGAATAGATACTGGCTTCTTTTAGAAGATACCTGTTTTGATAGGAGAGTTAAAAGAGGTATGTTCAAAGTCCCTAGTTCTCTGTGAATGGAAAGTTGGCAAAAAAGTAAATAAATCGTCAGAAAAAGTGAAATGAGTTTGATACCTTCAAGACATTGAATTCATGTAATTTTAGAAGATATATTTGTGGTTTGTTATGGCAAGGACTTCTATCGCATTAGAATTGCGATAAATTTACTGGTTTTTATGTTTGAGTACCATAAATATCACATTGGAATATCAATGGAGCATGATCTGAGGGGCTGGGTCTGAAGCTAATGCTTATCTATACATATTATATTGTTTGTTACTATGGAATGTAATATTCTGAAATAAAGCAATCTTATCTTATCTTATATTAATATGTCTTGTATTGGTAATTATAATGGATGGTCAAATTTTGTGCAGTATGTATATGGTCTCTTGTTTTCTGATGTCTGACCACATAAAATGATCCTCTCTATTATGGACACATATTTTATGTCGACAGTAGACACCCTGTCTTGTTCCAAAAGTGTCCAGAATCTGTTTATAGTGGACACTTCAAATTTTCTTTCCTCTTAACAGTTCTCCACAGTCAAGTAAAACCTGCATTGATCATAAGACAAGAGAACAACGCCCCAACCAATTAAGGCGTCATTCAGTTTACCTACTGGTGCTACTTCTTTGTTTGCTGACCAGTTATGTTACGTGATTAATTGTGCTTTGGTCAAAACCATTTGTTTGTACAGTGTTGGCATGAGCAGCTATTTACCTGCATCTGGGTAGAAGTATTCAGAATGCGAAGTGGGCAGCGATTTGCAAACATTAATGGGATTTAATTTTAAATCAAGTTTGTTTCAGTGAAAAGTGCATCTCTCAATCTATGATTTTGCTTCAACAATTAACCTCATATCTCACCTGTACCCTCTGGCTACATGGCTCTCTTCACCTTTCCGCCTGATAGGAAACCAATGGAACTTCCACCTGTTGGTTTTACCCGGGATTGTCACGTTCTTACCATGGATCTTCACACCTTTCATCTTGCCACCTCTGACCTTTTACACAATAAAAACACGGAAACATACTTGAAATAACCTTTTAATATTCAATGCCCTTTTGACCTAAAATCTTAGTGGAATAGTATTGAACTTTTGACGTGACCCAGATACTAATGCGCATGACGTACTGCTCAACTGGAAAGTGAAGAATATCCTGGCATGGCATATCACAGTTGCCGCCTGTTTGGTGTGTCAAAATGACGTTCTCCGTCGGACGCACAGCAGAGGCTAACGTCACGTTCAACATGTGGTACAAACATGATTTTCTCGCAAAAGTGGGAATGTTAAATAAAGGTAACTATTCTTATGCCAGCAACAAACGCATCTAGTGAACTCTTACCCGGTATAAGAAATGGGATAAGGTAGACCAAATTATTTTGATAATTATTTTGATAGTGTTCCTAATTCATTTGTAACCAAATCAAAGCAAAGCATGGCAAATTTACATTTGAAGCTTTACAGTCAGTAAAGAAGTCAATACAGTCAGTAAAAATAAAAAATAAATAAATAAAGCAAGAAATCATTCACACTGACAGGGGACATGTAGAAATGTGTTTTAACTTGCCAGTAATTAGACAACACGTTGATTGAAGAGTTCAAAAAATAATTGATAACATTTGTATTGTTTTATGATAAATTGTAAGTAATAAATGAAATAAGGAACCGTCTCAAGGTGCATGCGACGTCGCTGTATCAACAGTAAAACTACTTGAATAAAATGAACAAACAGAATGTGCGCGTGCATATCACCCATATCTGTTGTCCCCTTATAAACCAGCGGGACAACGTATGTCTGTTGTCTCTACATAAACCACAGCGACAGCGTCGCATATCATTTGCTTGTCTCGCTAATGCTGAGGAGACAACGTCATTTAAAAGAGCCGAGACATCCGTTGCCGTCTTCTACACGAGACATGTGCAAGACTCGGTGGATTGAGAGGCATGTAGCATATAACAGATTTCTAGATCTTCATGAGCAAATCGTGATGGCCCTTGAAACAATTGCTCAAGGGGTAGGATTCAATCGAGAATCAGCAAATGAGGCATCAACTCTTCTCATCTCAATCACAAAATTTGAGTTTATTTGTGCACTTGTGGCTGCTTGCAAAACTATGTCCTATCTACAACCTTTGACCACATTTCTACAAGCAAGATCTCTTGACCTGCACAAGGCCTTTGACAAAATTAAACTTTTTTAAAGAACACTCTGCAAAGTGTTCGTGACGAGATGGATGAAATGTCACAAAGATGGTTTGATGAGGCTGTGCGGAAAGCAGGTAAAGTTAATGTTTTACCATCACTTCCACGATTAGCACGACGGCAAGTGTTGAGAGTGAATGCCCCAGCAGTCACCCCACTGGAGCATTTTCAACGAAATGTATTATATCCATTTTTTTTGACCATGTGATAGCTGATCTTAATCGCAGATTTGAGGATGATTTACAAGACAGGCTGGTCGGCATGTTGCTTGTTCCCAAGCATCTTACATCACAGATTAGTGCAAACACATTTGCACAATATGATGATGATATTCCTCATCCAGAAGATCTTGAAGCTGAACTCAATTTATGGAAAACGCACTGGAAAACACGACCCACTGACGAAATAGGATTAGAGGATACACTGAAATATGCACATGACGCAAACATCTATCCAAATATTAAAGCAATTTTGATCCTCATGGCAGTGTTACCTGTTACAAGTTGTGAAAGTGAGAGATCCTTTAACCAGCTAAAACTGCTAAAAACAAGCATTCGGAATCGAATGTCTGAAGAAAGATTAAATGGTCTTGCTCTTATGAAAATACACAGAGGTATAGCACAAAATCTAGATGCACATACCATTATAGATCTTTTTTGCACAGCACCATCCAAAAAAATGGAGCTTGAAAATATATTCATTGATTAATTGTGTCGCCTCAGCTGAAGTATGAGCATTGTGTATGTTTCATTTCAAGAGATAAGTTTTACACTTATTTGCATATTTTGCATAGTTATAAGTTTCAATTTTGAGGAACTGCAGCAGTGTTTATCATTAAGCTGACATGGCTCTATGTATTGTATACTGTATTAAAACAAAGCAGCTATGTTCTTTTTAAGATTACCATTTCATATATAAAATGTATGTGCATTCCAAATAACACACTGGGTGATAATTTTCAAGTTTAGCACTTCTATAAAACTCCTACATGTAGATATGTGCTAAAGAGTACAGTAGTGAGTGCAAAGTTGTGTGAAACTGTGTATGAAAGGCTTGTCAGTTCATGAAGGTTATGTTTGATTATGAGCTGATTGATTTTTTTTTCTTTTGTGTTTCAATTTATTTCTTTATATTTCCAATTTTGTAGTTGACATTTTGTAAACTTATAAGTCAAATTATAGCAGTCCTAGTATATAAGGTCAGATGATTTTTATAAAGTTCTGAATCCATCACAGTGTGTATGCTTATGCTGCTATGCCACCTTCTGTGATCATATGCCCCGCGGTCCCCACATCAATACATGGAGCTCCCGGAGGTAGTCCGTGGCCACCCCGTGAGCCCACGGACTGGTTGATCAGCCTGGACATCTGCTTATCGTTGTGTTCCTGTTGTTACGTACACCCACAAGTGGAGTCTAGAACTCGCTGACTGGGGGTGATGACCAACTTCCTGGTTTCACGACAGGCCTCCAAACCGGGAGGACTTTGCACCAGTGCCGACACACGTACTACAGGCATCCCCTACGCACTGTGCGTGAATGAGGTCCACAGATGGGGATCAGGTGAGCCACCGGCTAGTCCTGGTAAGACAGAGTAAGCAGGGCCTATTCCCACTGGGATAAGGTTGACAACCCTATATGTGCTGATTGGCCAGCACCTAACAGGGTACTGAAGGCTATTCCTTCTTAAACCAGTACCAGAGAGTACTGGGTCCTTCATCCTTATAGTGAGTGGCCATAGAGGGAATATTAACCTAGTCCAGTGCAACTATTATCAGGGGCACTGGGCGCCTAACAAAGTTATAGTTTTGCCACACACTCCCCCAGATTACATATGATTGCACCACTCAGCCTTTAACGGGAGTGAGACGCTCGCGTGAAAGCTACAAATGCAAAACAAACAACAAAAATAATAAAAAGTATCCATGTATCCTCGGAGCGTCTGGTACTGGGGCCAGCGGGACCTTGTCACGGGGGGTTCCACTTCACAATGTCGCAGGCTGCAAAGACTTGAAGCTATGGCACGATTACCACATCGAGTAAAGTCGCGGGACGACCCACGATCCACTCAGAGTTCTGCCGTGGTGGAAATTGCGCCGTGGTCCGTGATCTGCAAGTAAAACAACAAACCCTCCCCCAATGCCCAACTCACTCTGTCGTACCAACTTAGACCCTTTCTAAACAACTGTACAACTGGCATTTCTCACTTTGGGGAGAGTGCCTGACCTCAATACTTACCAAAAATAACAAACAAATAAAAGGGACAAAACTTGCAATGCATGTGAAATCAAGGGGAGCGTCGCAAGCTACAAGTACAGTACGGCTGGTGAGCCAATTAGCAAGCGACGAATGCCACTGTAAGGCAAATCACTCCTTGGACTGAAGAGAGTACTGGATAGAGAGACCGTTAAAATTACACCCGACATTCATAGTGCCCAAAAACTCACTTAGATCGTCAATATAAACATTAAAAAGAGTAGGCAATAAGACCCCTCCCTGTATATAGCTCCATTGATTAGTCACAATAAATGGAATTGAAAATCGCTGACCCCATTTTATAATAAATTGTTGTGTAGAGTCCCATTGATAAAGAAAAAATAAGAAAATCCCCAGTGCGTTTATTGATAACAACTTACAGAAAAAGAGTACAATGCTTTACGCGATCAAATGCTTTCAAAGCATCAATAAATTAGAAATATTATCTTTTAAATACGGATCAACTATTTGATCTTGTATCACTTGCATCAATTCAACCCAGCTAGAGGGTGCTAATAGAACATCAGACAGTGGTTTTTTTTCATAGTTTAGCATCTCATAACTTTTTTAAATCAATTTTTGTTTTCTTAATGCTGTTTCTGTTCATGTCAGTAGTTGATTTTTTTTGGTGCTGATCTCTTTTTCCTATTATCACTCTTAAGGTCTGCTGTCGGTTCATGGAAAGTTTTAAGCCCAGTCTACACCGTTAAAACTCTATCAAACAGCAAGCGACAAAACAGTATTCTAAAAAAACACTTCAGACATTTTGTCTTTCATGAATTACCGCAGTGGCTGTCTACACCAGTAAATTTTAACTTAGTCATGCAATTTCTGCAGTCTGCCAAATTATGTGCATGTAGATCTATAAGTATGTAGCATACAGTATAACTGAATGTTATTCTGTGATTGGTTTGATGATGCCCCAAAAATCTGTATCGTCTTGAAAACCGTCCATACTAACACAACTATGTCTAAGAATGTTATTTTGATAATGTGTTTGTACACCTTTCACATTGATGCTTTGAAGATATATTGTACGGTATGTCTACTTTGATGTTGTTGTCAAACACATTTTTTGTGTGAAATTTCAAAGATGTTTGATATATAAATGTTTTTAAAAATCACATATTGGCATAACATTCATTTACGGATTCTGTTCATCAGTCTAGGGCATACAAATAAACTTTTGTGGAAACAATTTTCTTTCCATCTACAAATGAAAAAGAAAAGTTTTTTCTTTGAAAATGATAACAAACATTTTTTCCCTGTGTGTGGTGGATGAACATTTTTTTCTCCATTTTTTACTTGCGCACCCTCCCCCCAATAAAATATTGGTCCGCCCCTTTTAGATCTGTTAGTGGCTGGTGGTGTTTTGCGTGTAAACGCATAGGTTTTGCGTTAAACGTTGGTTGGTGTGGTGGGTCTTTGCAACCTTAACGTCAGTACATCCAGTGGTAGTGTACGCCAACAATTGCTAACTAAACCATACTAAACTGTTTGCTGAATGTAAAGAATAATAATATCCGTGTAATCATGATATCTGGAACACAAAAACAACAATGACAGGATCAGTGAAGTGATAATATGATAACAGACATTTACATTGTTATTGTGACATTGAGTAAGTTGGCAGCAGGACGTTGTGCCGACGTCAATTTGACCATGTAATTTCGTGGTTGGGCCAACTACGGATTTTGGCTGTTGGTCCGACGTCAACTAGCCGACCATGTACCGACTATATAAATGAGAGGTCGGCACAACGTCGGCACAACGTCGGGTAACATATCAATTATTTTCATTTAACATTATGCGTGGCTCAACCGAACATGGTTGGTTGAGCCACGTATATTGACGTTGGCCCAACATCGGCTACATGACAGTTGGCGTGAGATAGTTGGGTAGACCCCTCCTATTCTATGAATACAATTAAATTTTGGTAGATAACTAATTCTGATGAGTTGACAATTCCACTACTAGAGCTTTTGCTTGAACCAGCCATACAAATCTCCCTGTACTCTGCTACCTATATATACCAAAGTTACGTAGCAACCACCTGCCATTCAGTATTTGTTTGTGATTCAACGTTCACGTGGAACGTCAAGCGTTTGCTGTCGGAACTCTCTGCAGTATGTCCATTTTCTGATTTTGTAGTGGATGCAAAAAGATGGGGTGGGGGTCAGAAGTCTGGTAACGTATGTGGTTGGGGGGGGGTCAAAAGTTTGAATTGAAAAAAAAAATAGGACGGTCAAATGTTTTGATTTAGACTTTTTAGGGGTGGGGAATGGCGGGTAAATTATGTGGAACGGCCCTTATGGCATCATCAAGTCTCCAGCACATTACCATGGTGGGCACATTGAACAAGGATGTCTCGAAAACAATTGAAATATTCTATTAAAAAAATCAAGTCTATTTATTTTTTATTTTTTCTATGGTTCAAGAGCATTTTCAGATTGCGTATGCAAATATTCCATATTCATGAATGTTGTCAGCATATATCTTTTTCATGGAAGTAATTAAAATTTCAGGCTGCACCATTTCATTTGTGGAAGATGCCCCCATCCCTCTATCGGCATATAGATGTACAGATTCTCATCATATGCAAGAAAATAATGACAATTTTCTGATCAAAATTCTCAATAGATTAAGAAGACCTATACGGCTTATGGTGGCCAGTGAAGACTTCCCACACATTTATATTAGTATTAGCTCTGGCTTCCCTTTCAACATCCTCTTATGCAGGCAAGCCAAATAAAACAAGCGGTCATTCCGTGTTTCGCTCTGTTTAGCTATAGTAACAATGACCCCAGCTGGCCGTGTAAACATTGAAATTCCGTATGCACCTGTCAAGTTAACGGTTTGTTTTGTAGATGAGTTTAGTAGAGACGACTTTTATAATGTATGGGAGCAATATAAAATTGATTGGCAGTTGTGTAATATTAGATCCTGCTATTTCACTATGGTTACATCAGCATTTGTATGAATAATTGAAATTCTGGATCAAATCCGTTCAATGATTGTACTTTCATAACCACAATTACCATTTTAACCAATTGTTATGTTGTACATTGTAATTTGAATTAGATTTTTAAAATGTTATTTAAAAGAAACTTGAATGAAGCATGTTGATGAATATTCTAGAAAGTTGCTTTCTTCATAAATTTCATTTAAGCATATTTCCCAATCTAGTGATGCTGTTGCAACATATCTTCTAGATCTTTCATGTTTAAGAAATATCCCTACTTAATTTATTTCATCATTTGATTTTGTAAAAAGTAGAATATGGAAGAGATGTTTGGTATTTTAGACTAAATTTACATTGATTTGATAGATAATTAATGAAGAAAATACGTTTACATCCATTGCAAGTGTTTAGATTGCGGAATATTGAACTCTTCCATATCATGTATTTCATTCAAGCATATTGCTCAATCTCGTAATGTTGTTGCAAAACATACTAAATGCATCTTCTAGATCATTTCTATTTACGAAATATCACTGCTTCAATTTTTCATCAGTTTACTTTGTAAAATGTAGAAAATAGAAGATAATTTTGGTTATTTAGTTGACATAGATTGATGTAGTTACATAGCGTGATTTATATATGATTCTAACAGGCAGGATATAGAACTCATCTTTTTTTTTCAGGCTGGTGCCAGGGCAAGGGGTGTAAGGGATCATGATTTTTAAAGTACAGAAGAACGCTAGTTCAGCCTTGACCTGCTGCATCACTACCATTAGCATAATTTTGTACACCATGAAATAGTTCGAAATAATTTTAGTTTGTGAATAAGATATCAGTAGAAAACCCCCGCTTCTCTCCCCCGCCTGGCTGCACTTACCACACCATTACGAGACCTCTGTAAGAAGAATAACAAGTTTATATGGGGCCCAGAACATGACCAGGCATTTACGAATGTGAAAACAGAGATAACATCTGTACCAAACTTGCAATTTTATGACAGCCAGAAACCGCTAACACTGCAGGTCGATGCATCACTTCAAGGTATTGGGGCTGCACTCATACAAGACAAAGGGCCTGTAGTCTTTGCCAGCAAAGCAATGACCGAAACAGAACAACGCTACTCCAACATAGAGCGCGAAATGCTGGCAATCGTCTTTGGGTTGGAAAGGTTCCACCACTATGTGTATGGACGCAAAGTGAGGGTTGAAACTGACCACAAGCCACTAGAGGCAATCGTTAAAAAAAATCTGCACAATGCCCCTCCACGCATAGCCCGAATGCTGCTACGCATCCTATGCTATGACATCGATGTCGTATATGTACCCGGAACAGACGTTCCCCTTGCAGATGCACTGTCCCGCATTGACCCCCGCAAAACAGGCGCAGTTCCAGGGCTAGACATCTCAGTGCATGAACTTCATGACCACATCAATGCCAGCCCAAAACGCATCGCACAGTTGAAAGAAGAGACTGACAAGGACCCAGAATTACATGCCTTACGTGTTGTGATACATGTTGGATGGCCAAGACAAAGAATAGACTGCCCAGAGCAACTGAGAGAATATTGGAACTATCGGGATGAACTAGCAATTGCCGATGGAATAATTCTAAAAGGGACGAGATTCAAGGCGTGGAAAATGTCGGCTGCGCGCCAAGGCTTCCGTATTTTGGAAGGGCATCAATGACGATATAGAAAGTACAGTTAGACTGTGCCCTACATGCCAAAAACACCAAAGTGCATCAAGTAAAGAGCCTCTCATGCCTACATGTATGGATGTACCTCCCCATCAATGGCACACATGTACATTGGGGACCGACTTATTCTACTTGGACGGACAAGATTACCTTCTTGTCACTGATTATTATAGTAAATTTCCAATTGTAAGAAAACTCACACAGACATCATCCAGGAGCATTATTGCACAGCTAAAGGGTATATTCGAAGAGCAAGGCATTCCCAAGAAGCTCATCAGCGATAATAGACCCCAATATGGATCACATGAATTTCGACAGTTCGCTACGGAGTGGAAATTTGAACATGTAACCTCATCACCTTTATACCCACAATCCAATGGGTTTATCGAGAGAATGGTGCAGACTGTAGAACAGACCCTCACCAAAGCAAAAGAGACCGGGTCAGACCCTCATATGGCAATGCTCTGTCTGCGCACTACGCCAATAAACCACAACACACCTGCACCCTGCGAGCTGCTGAATGGCAGACGATATCAATCCAATGTACCAGCAGTGTCATCCGTGAATGCAGGAACTGGTTACAACGCCACATTCCAACGCTCGAAAGACAATTATAAGTCATATTTTGATACACATTCAAAAGCTCTGCCTCCATTAAATGTGCAAGAAGATGTACGTGTGTTTGACAGACACACGAAAACCTGGAACCCCGGTCGAGTAGTGGGAATTGCAGACACTCCAAGATCATATCACGTTCGTACAGCCAATGGGTCATACAGGCGCAACAGGCGCCACCTACGGAAGACAGGTGAACAGTTTGAACAGTTTAAACAAGGTAACACCCCCACAGTCCCATCAGAGGACAATGACATGCAGGACCCGGAACCTGCGACAACGACTGAGCCTGAGACACCTGCTGCTACACCAGATACCACGGCTTCACCAAGGCCACCATTAAGGCGGTCAAGCAGGGTGACTAACCCACCGGATCGCTTTGGTTTTTAACATAATCTTGATATGAGATTATAAGGAACACATGAACTGAACAGGGGAGATGTTGTAGTTTGTACTCAATAATGTTAGTTTACTTTATATTATGTGCCCTCTAATATTCGCTGTGTATAAAGTGTATATATGTTCAGACTCTGTATTGTGTATTATATGATTTGTACTATACTTTTTTCATATGTAGTTTAATGTACTGAGTCTACTGACGGACTTCCTTGAATAAAGACGTGAAAACACAACATAACATTTCCATGAAAACGCAGCACGGTCGTAAAACGCATACCGACGATATTGTGGGGGAAACAGCGTCGAGAATTCAGTGCTGTTAATTCTGTCGGTCGTAAAAAGAAATATTTTCTTTTAGCAATGCAATGACTATATTGATGACTTTTTCTTTATCATATGGGGGGGGGGGGGGTCACTCAACTTTTTAAAATGTTGATGGGGGGTCAGTTAACTTTTTCTTTGAACCACAAAAAATGGACGACCCACCCCCCTCCAGTATCATTATTTATGATCGTTCCCTAAAGTGTAGATCGCCTTAACCTACCTGAGTAAATGCTACTTTTTGCTACTCCCGTATCCTAACCGTTCTGTTGATACAGGCCAAGTGGCGGCGAGTGACGCCTGTTGTCGCCTGCTCGGCAAAGGGCTTGGCCAAATTCATGCAGCAAACAAAATGGACTAATACATGTACGCATCATCCACATGACTGCAAACGACATTCTACCTGAATGTTTATGGCTTAATTTGTCTGTGATCATATACGTTTAGCGTTAAGTCTCCGCCCTGGTCGCAGAAGAAGTTCTTCTGCGGCCATCCTACGACCTTAAAATTGCTGCGTTTGTCGCACTTAACACTCAAGAATCTTTAGTCAGGCTGCCTCGCTCAATATTTCGCGAAATCGTTCACGGAATGAAAGAAGCATGAAATTTGGCAGGTTGCAAGAACATCCCATATGAAGTATTTCAAGCTATAGGGCCATCGCAGATTTGACCCCTGACCCGAATTACGGCCATTTTCCAAAATGGCCGACAAAAAAATATATGATCATCAATATCTCATCATCTAGTCAGCTCAAACTTATCATATTCGTGTTAAAACATATATTTTCAATAGTAGACAATGTCTACTTTCAAACATACATCCTTTATTTGACCTATGACCCCAATTACGGCCATTTTCCAAAATGGCCGACAAAAAATATATGAATATCCATATCTCATCATATAGTCAACTCTTAAGTGTGACTTTAGTGGTCAAACCTGGAGTTTTAAGTTTAAGTGTTCTAATATAACTAAATCAATGACCTCTGACCCCTATGGCAGCCATCTTTCAATATGGCGGCCACAATATGGCGGATGAAAGTATATGAGTTAATAGCTCTCTTCCTAGTTGATGTAGAATCGTGGTCTTGGTATCTAAGAATACATTTGTAAGCCAAAGTGTAACTTTGCACATAGAGATGAATGCTTTTAAGATAGGAAACTTGCTTGATAGCAGCGGTTGGACTGGTGCACTGGTGCCCAGACGGGACTCGAACTCACGACCCCAAGGTTGTGAGACCACGAGTTCACGCTATTCATCCCTGCAGCATCATCCAGTTAAATTGGCTTTGTGTATGCCATAAGAATTGTAGTACACTGAACATTTACACATGGGGTTGTGATGAGTTCAATGACAGACGATATTTTGCCTTTTTTCAATATTATGCAGTGAGAAATATTCATGATATTGAAAAACTAGAATATTGAAACCATTGAATCAGAATGCAAGACATTTATTTGAAATGGTACATTGTTGAGAGAAATAGAAAGATTTTTACTATGAAAACTTTTTCATGGAATGTGTGTGTATTAAACTGTATTTGACTTTTCCCTAGAGATACTATCACAGACTCTAGACAAGCAGGCGATAGTAAGTGAAGTCTATACAGAGTCTAATAATTACGGAGTCTGCATACAGAGCTGATCATTGAAAACTTGAATGAACTTTGTATGCAGCGTAATGAACATGAATTTTACAAGTATATTACACCATTTAGATATCAAATAGAACTTAAGATTATGTAATACTCCTCT